>CM053329.1:12492500-13092500 GCA_028583605.1 Dastarcus helophoroides
GCGTTAAAAGTATATAAATATAATAACGAATAAATCCAAACACGTGAAACAAATAGCAGGTCGCAAGTTATAGCGAAGAAATTGATAAATAGTGATAAAAACATCGACTTATGAAGTAAAACGGCGAGCCAGTTTAAAATTTTTTGCCTAAATATTGGAAAGAAATCCACCATCGACAAATAATCATAAACAGGACTACACCAAAAACCAATAAATATAAAAATAAAATGGATAGCGAGAATGAACATACTACTGGAGAAGGAAAAATAAGGAAAAGCGCTGAAGATCTGGCAGACTTCTACGGAAAGAGCAGCAAAACTTCTAGAACAGCAATAAAAAAGAATACGAGAGAAGAAGATAAACTCCACGGTTTACTAAATATGATGCGCTTGTTAATAGCTGAACAAAAGGAAATAAAAGAAAAATTATTAAAAATAGGTGATGAACAAACAAAAGTCATGGAAAAAATAGTGAAAATTAAACAAGAAAATACTGAATTGAAACAAGAAAACGAACACATATAAGAAGAAAATAAAAGAATTGTTGAAGAAATGAAAGAAGTAAAAGGTTCCGTAGAAAGTCTAGAAAAAGAAAAAAGAAAAAACAATATTGTTATAAACTAGTTACCGCTAGAAAACAAAGATATGGCAAGACAAATGGAAGAAATAACAAGCATGCTAGGAACAATATATAGAAATAAAAGTCAATGCCAAAAAAGTCATAAAACTCGGAAATATAACATCCCTAATCGAATTAGGAAATGAAATTGAGAAAATAAATATCCTAAAAAACAAGCACAAACTGAAGAAAGTGGAAAATCATAGAATATTCATAACAGAGGACATGACAAAAAACGAAACAAATAAACAAAAAGTAATTAGAGAGAAAGCTAAAAAATTAGGAAATGAAGGAAAAACAGTTAAGATTGGGTACAACAAAATAAATGTTGACGGTATCGACTGGAGGTGGGATGACTCAAAAAGAGAAATAATAACTCCAGTGTTAAAAAACTAATAAAAAATCATTCAAAGGATCACATAAAGACGACAATGGCAATGGATAAAGATGAGGATAATAAGGTTAAGAAACAAAAAAAAAGTAAATTAAGAGAAATGGCTAATATAAACAAGGACCAAGCAAATAAGGATAACTTTAGGAAAAAAAGTGTTAACATAGCAAGTAGTACTGAAATAGTAAACATAAAACAAAAAAGGAAGCAGGTATCAAAATTTGGAAGCTCGCAACGTGGAACATAAGGGGAATAAATGGAAAAGAACAAGAACTGGTATATGAGTTTAATAAAGCTTATGTGGATCTGCTGACCATAACGGAAACGAAAAAAAAGGGACAAGGAGAAATAACATTAGAAGATGGACACCTATTAGTATATTCAGGAGTATCAAAAAAACACAAGCAGCTGCAGGAGTGGGGTGCATAATACATAAAAGATACACAAAAGGAGTGAAAAAGTGGGAAGCGCACTCGAAAGACTCCTGACAGTAGAAATGATTATAGATGGTAAAATTGTGATCATTTTAGCTGCATAATGATAATGACAAAACATAGGAAAAAGATAAATTCTGGGAATTGGTGAACCAAATAACAGAGACAGCCAAAGGAAATATATACGTAGCAGGAGATCTTAACGGAAGAGTAGGAAAAGAGGAAATAAATTTTGGAGTAGTAGAAAAACACACTGAAGAACAATAACGGGCTAAGATTGATAGAATGCTGTAAAATGGTTAACCTAATAATTCCAAATATCTTCTACACACATAAAGATATCCACAAATATACCAGGCAAGAAAAAAACAATAGGGGGAAGTCCCGTAACGCCGGACGGCACCTAAAAACGGACACTCGAGGTATCTCGACAAGTCGCAACGCGTTTGTTTAAAAAGCAGGTGATAGGGGCGCGGGGGAACGTAACAATACACGATCGCGGGTCCCGGTTCGCCAATGTCGCGCAACGCCTAGGTGGGAACAGTTGATTGCTGTTTTTGGTGGAAATACATTGCGTCACGTAAGATCAAAGTAAGTATAACTACAATCGTTTTTAGTTTATGTGGTTTTGATAATTGTTATTTTATGTCATAGTTAATACATATCTAAAATTTGTAATATTTTTTGTCGAATTCCATAGCAGTTTTTGTATATGACAATTAATTTAAGGATTCTCTGTCCCCTAGTACCGGACACAAAAGCTTCCCCTAATATCGGACAATAAAAAAACAATTTTTTCATGAAATATTATACTTTTTGATCATTATTATCTATTGTTTTAGGAGAACAAAGAGATATCGAAATGGAGAAGACGAAAAAGAAAGGAAAATGGGACCAAAGTAATTTACAAACTGCGATAAACAATGTTTTGACAAAAAAAAAATGAGTTTGAGAGAAGCTTCATTGCGTTATAATATTCCAAAAAGCACCTTACATAATAAAATATCGTCATTAAACCGTGGACAAGAAGTGTCGTTGCAACCAAAGTTAGGTAGATTCACTAATACCTTCACACCAAAATACGAAGAACTCTTAGTGCAGCATGTAAAAGATTTATCTAATAGGTGTCTGCCGTTAACAAAACAGGAATTTTTGAAGTTGGCTTACGATTTGGCTGAGGCTTTGAAGATCCCTCATCGCTTTAATAAAGAAAAAGGAGCTGCTGGCAAACACTTTTACTACGATTTCATGCAGAGACATCAGGACGTATCGCTGAGATCACCAGAGTCAACAAGCATAATGAGGGCTGTGGGGTTTAACAAACCCCAAGTTGATCTCTTTTTTAATAATCTTGACAGAATGATGACACAATTCAAATTTCCACCTTCGAAAATTTATAACTGTGACGAAACTGGAGTCAGCTGCGTACAAAAACACCAAAAGGTACTTGCTCCAAAAGCTGTTCCACAAGTAGGAAAGCTCACTTCTACTGAGAGGGGCAAAAATATTACAGTCTTATTTTGCATGAGTGCCAACGGCCATTTCATTCCGCCTTTCTTTGTCTTTCCTAGGCAAAGAATGAATGATCGGCTCATGATAAATGCTCCAGCCGAAAGCGTAGGCGTGGCCCAGCCAAAAGGCTGGATAAATAGTGATATTTTTCTTCAATGGCTACAATTATTCAAGAAACACTCTTGTCCGACAAAAGAGAGCCCTGCGCTAATACTTCTGGATGGACATTGTAGTCACAAGACATTAGCAGTCATCAATTTCTGCCGAGAAAACGATATTCATTTGATAAGCTTGCCACCACACACTACCCACAAACTACAGCCGCTAGACAGAACGTTTATGAAACCATTTAAAGATGCGTGGATAAAAGCAAATGCTGGATCTCGAATAACTGACTACGATATTGCCGGTCTCGTCAGTGAAGCATTTACAAAAGTAGCTCGTCTAGAAATTGCAGTGTCCGGCTCCAAATACACAGGAATTCAGCCATTCAATAGAGATATATTTTCTGATCTGGATTATTTACCTGCCGATATGACCAACATTCCGTTAGAAGACCCACAAACATCCTCAAACGCACCAGGTACTAGCAAAGAAGTTCCTGTTTCCTCCAGTGACTTAACTGAAGCTGGCAGCTCGTCGACGCACTGCGATTTAGAGCAGTCCATTAAATATGGACACACAAGGACCCTCAGAGGCTTCTAAACAATCTACATTCGAAAAAAATATCAACAGTCTCAAGCCATTGACTAACCTTGATCCAGATGTAGTCCAGGTTATCCATAATTTGTCACCATTGCCGGATGCTGCAAAAAAACGATCGCTTGCTCGAAAGAGAAAATGCGAAAAAAGTGAAATTTTAACTTCATCACCGTACAAAATTCTTGTAGAGGAGAAAGAAAATGTAAAAAACGTTAACGAGAAAAATAAAGCAGTGGGAAATATATTTAGTACAGCAATGAAAGAGAAAGGGAAACAGACCAAAGGAGTAAAAGCCAAAGGGAATAGCGGAAATAAAGCAAAGAAAAAGACATCGTTGGCTGAAACATCTGACACGAGAACTATTTGCGTAGTTTGCTTAGAGGATCACAATGAAGACTGGATACAGGGCTCCAGCCGCCGTGGATGGGCACATGAAGCATATGCAGATATCCCTGAATGTTCAGAATGCTACATATGCGATCGGTGTACGATGGGTTGAAGATGTCCGGTACTAAGGGTTTGAAGTAAAGTCCGTCCGGTACTAGGTGCCATTTGCTGAGATTTATTTTTTTACTGTCAAAGTTTGATTTAAGATTGTTCTTATGTTTAAGCAGAGTTATAAGTTTTGTTAATTTAATTTGATTTTATATTTTGTTATTAAAATAATTTCATTATTAAAGCTTAATTTGTTGAAACAGTTTTTTTTTATTGTTTAAATACCTTAAGTGTCCGTCACTAAGGGACTTCCCCCTACAGAAAAGTCCATAACTGATTATATTCTTGTGGCAAAGGACAACAGAAAAGTAGTACAAGATTTCGATTATAAACATGCAATTTAACGAAAAACAATATTAAATTTTATAGTTTTTGTTTTATTATGTTAACCTTTTAGTTGCGTAATTTTGTAGTTTTATTTGTGTTATGTGGTATATACTTGACAATTTTTAGTTTGAAATAAAAATTATATTTTGTTTTCCGTTTCTACTAAAATCTTATATACTTTTAGTCGCAGATAAAATGTTTATTTAGGCAATATGGTGGTTGAATTTTGATCTTGGTTTCCTATAAAAACTATTTTTTTTATATTATTCAATTTTGAATTGAAAATCTCACGTGACCTTGAAATTTCTTGAAATTTTTGCCTGCTGCGTTACTTAAGCATGTAAAAGGGGGGTTGGGTGGGAATGGAAGTGCCCCCCCGAAAAACCTTTCTGGATCCGCGCCTGTGAGAAAACACCATGCCCAGAAGGGCCCTCATGCACTGCTCCCTCATAACTACCCCTTTGATGCTAATAAAGTATCTCCAAACACTTTTGTGATTACTCTTTTGTAAATAGATGGAATTTCGAGTGAAAACAATCTTATTCGCGTTTGCAATAATTATGATGGATTCGGAGGGCGAAATTAAATTTGGAACAACTTCGTCGATTTCTTTCTTCCGATTCGTTTTGATAAACAAAAGAAATAATTACATTAGAAAGATTTGTAATACAAATACGGCGGTGGAAAAAGGGTCTCTTAAGAAATATGAAGTGGAAAGCGTCTCTCTTTAAATGTTTTCAAAAGCTTTATTTAGGCCGAACGAGATTTATTCATTATAATTTAATTTTGAAATAATTGCAGCCCTGATAACGGATCTGAACCAATATTGACTCGGCGGAATTTGTGCTTCTAATCTGAGACGAAGCTCGGATTCGTGACAGACAACTGATGATCTTATAAACTCAGAGATTGACATTTTACCTTCTATAGAAATAAAAGCAATTTAACGAAAGCTAAAACAGTGCTAAGACTTCTTGTTATTCTTTAAATAATTGATTTTGTAAGTGAAATTGGTTTCTACTTTTTAACTTATTGTTAATGAAGCTTGAAATGCTAATGGTATGATGGTCGTCTACGTGGTTGTAGTTTCTTGGTGTTTGACGTTTCATTTCTGGAGGGAGAAATTTTTACTTTAACTTAAAAAGTTCAATTTTTTTAGAAATTTCAACTTCAGATTCCAAATTTTGACGTAGCGGAGAAAGATTTCTAGATATACGAGGAGGTATCTTCCAAAAGTAAGGTGACTATATTTTTATGAAAAAATATTTATTTATTCATCAACATTTATATTGTCCCCTTCGAAGTTATCCCCCTTAGATACAATACACTTGTGCGCTTTTTCCAATCTTCAAAGCACTTCTCCTAAGAACTTTTTGGTGTAGCCTTGAGCTTCTCTAGTGATGCAGTTTTTATTTCATCAATCGTTGCAAATCTCTGTCTTTTCATAGGTCTTTTAGGTTTTTGGAACAGGAAAAAGTCGCAGGAAAAAGTCGGTGCATATGGTGGCTGAGGCATGATTGTCGTGTTGTTTTTGGCCAAAAAACCTCTCACAAGCAACGATGAATGAGCAGGTGCATTATCCTGATGCAAAAGCCATGAATTATCTTTCCAGAATTCCGGACGTTTTTTTCGTATTACTTCTCGCAAATGGCGCATAACTTCAAGGTAATACTCCTTATGGACCGTATGACCTTGAGGTTAAAAATTGCTGATGCACTACGCCATGATAGACGAAAAAAACAGTGAGCAAAACTTTGACATTTAATCGGACTTGGCCTGCTTTTTTCTGTCTTGGCTCTCCTGGGTGCTTCCATTGGGACGATTGGGCTTTGCTTTCGACGTTATAACCATATACCCATGATTTGTCACCAGTTATGACCCTTTTGAGCAAATCAGGATCATCACTGACACGTCATTCAAGAGCTCCTGCGACGGTTCTTCTGATCAAAATTCATAACTTCGCTGATACACGTCCCATGCCCAAAACATCCGAAAAAATTTCATGACACAAGCCGACTGATATGCCAACATCCTCAGCAACTTCTCTTATGGTAATTCGACGATTTTCAAAAACAATTTTCTTCACAGCGTCGATGATATCTTCTGTTGTTGGTGTGCTGGAGCGTCCCGAGCGAGGTTCGTGGTCGGCTTCTTCTCGGCCATCTTGGAAGATTTTGTACCAGCTATAAACATTCTTTTTTACTTAGGACAGAGTCACCGTACGCCACTGTCAACATTTCAAGTGTTTTGGAGCACTTAGTTCCATTTAAATTTTACCAAAAACGTTCCCTTTTTCATTATGAAATAAAAAATATTGTAGTATGCATGCAATTCGATTAAAATGCTTTTAATTCGCTAGAGCGAAACTCGTATAACTTGTAAGCTACTTCTGAACTTTCATTGGGCAACTTCAATTTCTTTTTTTAAATTGCGAGCAAATCTTGTCGTGTTATTTCTTTCCATTCGACCCTTCAATCTTTTTTTAATCAATTTGCTAGTGTTTTACTTCATTATGTTTTTATTTTCAGGTGAGAATGCTCAAAGTTTCCAACGCAAAGTGGACAGTGCCTGTGTATTCCACAACGCTAGTTCCAGATTCGCTGACGGATTCAGGTTCGGTTTGGGGGCCGAGGTGGGCATCAGTACCGCTAGAATTCACGCCAGAGGTCCCGTAGGAGTCGAAGGATTGTTGACCACTAAGTGGATCTTGAGTGGTACAGATCACGCAGCCGCTGATTTCGCCGAGGGCGGCGGTCGCACATGGCTTCATGAACAACAACCCATCGACTAGTTAATGTAAATGTAGTAACTTAATTCTAATGTAAATTTGTATATAAGATGATAATAAAATGATAAGTTATTGTAAGTTTTGTATATCTTCAATAAAGTATGTTAATTAATAGTTTAGATATTCTCTCTTATTTTCTGGAGATTTACATTATTTGTTAATGTGTTAAAATAAAAATATTATCCCCTGAAACCAAGGAAGATTAAAAAACACAACAAAGGTTGCTCTAACGCGTTTCGATAGCCAAGCTATCATCTTCAGAGATATACTCTCTCTATCTCTCATATCTCTGAATATGATAGCTTGGCTGTCAAAACGAGAGCAACCTTTGTTGTGTTTTTTAATCTTTCTTGGTTTCAGGGGACAAGATATGTATTTCAATTTTTGAAGATAACCAAGGACCAGTCCGTTCCAATGTGTAATTGTGGAAAAGTTAGAGTCGACGAAAAACTGAACCAAAATGGACAGATTTATGGAAGAAGCTAGCCACCTGCTCTATGAGATTTCAACATCTCAGGAGTCATTCAACTTTTCTAAAAGTTATTCAATTTTTTTGTGACTCGCTCTGCAAATGCCTCCTTTTTTACTTCGTGTATTCTGAATCTCTTTGTTCTACATACCCGAAACCTTTCCCTTTTGATAAATAAATCCTTAATTCTGTTAAAATTTAACTAGCTGGTAACCGCGCCTGGAAATCTAAAATTTAATATCTTAATTTTAAAGTCGAAATTTCCATCTGAAACTTCAAATATTTGGAATTTGTTTAATTTTGGTTAATTAAAAATTTCATATTTAATAAGAAATTGCGAAATGAAACTACTTTGACACCCTGTATCTCTGTTAATATCAACTTTTTGTATAAGGTAAATGCAGCTAAATCACATTATTTTTATTCGAAAAATCCACCATTGCTCTGTGTACCATTACTTATGATCCATCCTATATACAGGGTGTTTCATAATTGCATGCTGAACCGGCAGGGGGATATTCCTTGGGCAATTTTAAGACAAAATTTTCATATTAACATAGGTCCGGAAACGCTTCATTTTCGATATACAGGGCGGTAAAAATTGAAGAAAAAATCGGTTTTTCTTCAATATTTCTGAGACTGGTTTAGATATTTTTTTGATATTTAGTACACGATATCTGGGTATAAAAGCAGGTATATTGACAAAAAAACATTTGTTCTGATTCCACCAGTGGCGTTCCCACAAACAGGTCGATACACATTTTTGAAAAAGAAAATGTGACGCCAATGCTATTTTTCAAAATAAGAATTATTTTCCTAGTCTTTGTTGTGTTTTCTATCAAAAATGAGCTTCTGACTTTTTGTCCTATGACGGACGGTTTCCGAATTAAAAAATAAAAATCATTTACTTGCTATGCCGCTGTGGTAGATTAATTTATTAATGAAAATCTAGTAGGCCATTGAGATTTAGTTTTGTGTTTACAACCAAGTGTCAAATTTTTCACTTCAATACTTTATCTGAATGTAAGTGATTGAGAAGTATAAGAAAATATGTTTGAGAATGCTGAGTTTGCCGATATTCATTACATGTACGGTCTTGCGGATGGAAATGCATTTGAAGCCAGGCGACTGTATGCAGAGCGTTTTCCGCAAAGAATTGTGCCAGATGCAAGAACTTTTTCAAGCGTTCATAGAAGACTACGCGAGAAGGGATGTTTTAAACCCGATCATCACTTAAAAGGGGCACAAAGAACCGCAAGAACAGAAGAAACTGAAATAGCTGTTCTTAATTCAGTTGAGCAAAATCCCGAAATAAGCACTAGGAAAATTGCTAGTAATTTAAATATCTCCCATATTTTAGTCTGGAGGATACTTCACGATTTTTTGTTATACCCTTACCATATTCAACGGGTTCAGGCCTTACTGCCTCGGGATTTACCATTTCGTATAAATTTCTGCCAATGGTTTATTCAAAAAATTGTTGAAAATCAACTATTTGACAGAGAAGTATTATTTACTGATGAAGCCAGTTTTTTCCGAAATGCAATTAGAAACTTCCACAACAATCACTTTTGGGCTGAAGAGAACCCGCATGCCATGGTCGAAGTCAATCACCAAGAACAATTCTCGGTAAATGTGTGGGAAGGAATTGTTGACGATTATTTAATTGGACCCTTTTTTCTGCTAAGAAGATTAAATGGAGAAAATTATCGTCACTTTCTTAAAAATGATTTACCAGTGCTGTTAGAAGATGTCCCCGTTTTAATCCGAAATCGAATGTGGTTTATGCACGATGGTGCCCCTACGCATTTTAGTGTTTTGGCACGTGCATATTTGGACCAAAATTAAAATAATCGCTGGATAGGCAGAGCAGGAACAGAATTATGGCCGCCTAGATCCCCTGACCTGAACAGTCTAGATTATTTTTTATGGGGCTATCTTAAAACCTTAGTTTATAGCACCCCAATCCAAACTGAAGAAGAACTGAGAAATCGCATAACAGATTCCTGCAACACTATAAGAAATACGCCAGGAATTTTTCAACGAGTACGCGAATCTATGAAAAGAAGAGTTGAGGCGTGCATACTTGCAGGTGGTGGACATTTTCAACACCTGATATGATTTAATTAATTTCATTGTTAAGATTTCATTAATAAATTAATCTACCATAGCGGCATAGCAAGTAAATGATTTTTATTTTTTAATTCGGAAACCGGCCGTCGTAGGACAAAAAGTTAAGAGCTCATTTTTGATAGAAACACAACAAAGACTAGAAAAATAATTCTTATTTTGAAAAATAGCATTGGCGTCACATTTTTTTTTTCAAAAATGTGTATCGACCTGTTTGTGGGAACGCCACTGGTGGAATCAGAACAAATGTTTTTTTGTCAAAATACTTGCTTTTATACCCAGATATCGTGTACTGAATATCAAAAAAATATCTAAACCAGTCTCAGAAATATTATATATTATATATATATATATTATATCCCCCTGCCGGTTCAGCATGCAATTATGAAACACCCTGTATGTATAAAAACACTTTTTTTCAAAACTTTTTCCTGAAAATCTCAACATTTTTGAAAATTAAGACCAAAAAATTGAAACTAGCCAAAATTTCGTTTTTTTTAAGTTCTGACAAAAAATTTGTGCGAAAATTCCAAGTCTAAAAATGTTGACATTTCTAAAAAAAATTACACTTTTGTTCAAAATTTTTAATTATGTCCAAAATTTCGCCTTTTTTGGAAATTTGATTTTTTCTAAAATCTAGTTTCTTTGTAACGTCTTGACCATTTCTTAAAAATGTCTAAATTTCGATTTATTATTGAAAATTTCGATTTTTTTAACAATGTATACATCTCAATATATAAACTTTTAAAAACTTTCTTTTTTCAAAATTTTGACTTTGTTTTCTGATTAAAAATTTGTTTTTTTTTTGAAGCTTTTGATTCTTTTAAAAATCTTGAGTGTTTTTCGAGATTTCAACTTTTGGTGGAAATTTCGACCGTTTTGAAATATTAATTTAAAAATTTCGACTGTTTTTGAAATTTAAACCTTTTTTTAAAAATTCGAAATTTTCGAAATTTCAACTTTTTCTCAAAATTTCTACATTTATATTTTTTCTACTTTTTTTAAAAATTGACATTTTTTTTTAAAAGTTGGACTTTTTAGAATTGTGACTTGAAACTTTCGACGCCTTTTCAAAATTTCTTTTCTGGAAATTTTAAATTCTTTTAAAAAATTTGGGTTTTAAAATTTTGACTTATTTTAGAATTTTAACTTTTTTTAGAAATTCTATTTTTTGATAATTTGATCTTTTTAAAATTGTGGCTTGAAAGTTTCGATATGTAAGACTTTTTCTCAAAAATTAGACTTTTTTTAAAATTCCATTTTTTTCGATTTCTTTGTAATTTTTAACTCTTTTGTAAAATTTTACTTTTGTTGAAACTTTAAATATTTTTAAAAAATTTAAAATTTCAACTTTTTTAACAATGTAGAATTCTCAAAATTTTTTTTTTTCAAAATTTTGACTTTTTCTCTTGATGTCGACTTTTCTGTTTGGAAATTCTTATATTTTTTTTGAAGATTTTGACTTTTTTAAAAATCTTGCCTGTTAATCGAAATTTTTAATTATGACAAAAATTTCGACTTTTTTGAAAATTTGGTTTCCTCTACAATTTAGTACTGTGGTGAGTCGAGTTCTACTAAACTGTCCTAATTCCTCGTTTGTTTTATTTAATTGAATTTTTTTCAATATTTTCTTGGAAATATTAAATCTACAAATATTGTACTATATAAAATTTTTTGTAACATAACGTTTTGCGTGAGAAACAGATTTCTTAGCGTTCACAAATTAGATAAGGGTTATTTGTTAGGCCTGGTTTGTTTCAAGCACAGATACCTAAACTGAGTAAAATATCATGTTAGTTTTGTAGAACCGCTGAAAAGTAGAGTAATAAATAAGGGTAAAAGTGCCGATAACGTAGCAAATACCTCGGCAAGACCATGTGGACTGGAGAAATTTGACGTTCAAAAAAACGCCCTTATAAACACGTACAATTGTAAGTTATTTAAATTTCAATTATCGAAGTAAAACTTGCAAGATAAAAGGGCAGCATCCAAAAGGGGTTTGCAGTTTGATATGCACTTTAAGAATCCTTTTCAAAATTGATTTAAGGGCTAATTTGGATTAGAAATATTTAAATTAGTAGAAATTCTGCATTCTCATGCCCTCTAGCGAGATACAGAGGATGTCTTTCGGTCCCCAGAAGTTAAGGGTAGGGGGTGTGAACATAAAACACGAAAGACCAATTTTAAAATAGTCCGGTACTACCCTTCGATGAAATTAGTTTAAAAAAATTATAGTCAAGAACTAAACTTCGATGAAATTAGTTTAAAAATTATGTTCAACCTCCGGACTTATAAAAACGAGTACGAAATACGGGAGTTTAAAAAAAAAGGACTACTTCTGTTTGTGCTAATTAACGTGAATGAACAAAAAAAAAAAACAACTTCAATTTCTGTTCAACGTGAAGTTCTTGTGCCATTTGTGTGATGTTTGCTACGGGATAAGTAGGCAAGTAAATTTTAAATTGTCCGATGCTTTTATTTGATGGTTTTTCGCTCTTATATGATTTAATTAACTTTTCCTAAAATTTGAGAAAATACTTGTTCCTAATTTTGATCAATATGGGGTTGGGGGGCGTACACAAAAAAAAAGAGAGAAAGGAATGTAAAACTTCCACAACAAACCGAATGAATGAGAAAGTCATTGTTAGAAAATTATTATAGGGCCAAGAACCCCACCGCTGACTGGTGCAACTACCAGTCTCAGAAAAAAAAGGGAGAGAGAAAAAAAAAACAAACACAAAGAGAATAGAAAGAAAAAAAAAAGACAAAAACAAATAAAGCAAATTTGCTTCGAAAACCTTCTATTTTCTTAAGGTCGTTTTTCGATGTTCTGCTGTTGGAAGCTGAGTTTCCAGGGGTTCAAAAAATCGATAACACCCATCACCGCAGGCTCGGTAACTGACAGCAGGCATCTATATTAGGATTTGCTGATGATGTACTGTAAGTTCTCGAAACGTGAAAAACAAGGAAAACCGGAACCGGTGTTGTAAGAAGGTTGTCTGAAGAACTTTCCAGACATAGACAAAGTCCCAACACATGTGAACCCCTGGGTGTGCTCCGCGGGAACGTACGCCTTAACACCCTAGAAGGAGTAGTAACCTCTTCTGGTTCTTGTTCTGGTGTACTCGCCCGGTCTGCCTTATCCGTGGGTCCCCTCATCGGTTACACGTCCAAAAAAAAGGACCCCCTATATAGGCCACGGAGAATTACAACACCGCGCGTCGCGATCGGGAAGCTTTTGCAAAATTATTAATCTATATTCGCATGCCTAGATTTTCTGTCAACATAAATTTACTAACGTAGGCGGACGAGCAGTATCAGCATCAGCTCTCGTTAGGGAAATGTTTTGACGAAAGAAATGAGAACTTCTTGCCAGTTTCTAACTTTAATTTCAATTTTGTGCTAAGTCAAGCTTAGCCACTTTCTAAGCCAGAAAGACGCCCTTTTAATTAGAACAGTAGCCGTAGAAGTAGATGTAGTGTTGGAAGGGAAAATTCTGCTCAGAAAGTTTTTATGAAATTTGAACAATATTTCTAGCCTATTTTATGACCCTGGTTTGAGTTCGAGTGATTGAGTTTGGTATGAGAAAACAGAAAAACAAACAAAGGAACAAGTTAACAAAGGAAAGAAAGAAAGAGTGAGAGAACGAGAAATGAGTAAGATTGAATCAACATTTATAAATTTGATTTATTGCGATAAATCACAACTTCATTTCCAAGCTTGAGCTCCATTTTCTCGTATCATTATCCTTTGGATATTGTTAGCTCAAAGCTTTAACAGGAAACTGTATGCTATGTGAAGTATGCTTGAATAAAGGAGCGACAAAAAGAAAATAAAACAGACACCTGAAAATAGTTTGAGAACCTCTGTGTACAAACTAACCAGCGAACGCCCACCGATAATCAGGTACAAAGTTAGCTGCATTTGGTTTGAAAACCTTCGAGTACAAACTAAATGGCCCAGCTGGGGAAAGCATTGCAATTATTAGGGTTAAAATAAACTTTGGGAAATTAATAACCGACGCACCATATACGAGCGAAAGAGTTAGACAAAGAATGTCAGATTACTTGTGCTTAATGAAT
This sequence comes from Dastarcus helophoroides, assembly GCA_028583605.1. Taxonomy (NCBI): domain Eukaryota; kingdom Metazoa; phylum Arthropoda; class Insecta; order Coleoptera; family Bothrideridae; genus Dastarcus; species Dastarcus helophoroides. Next base: position 12,506,449 of record CM053329.1, read on the forward strand.
TCTCTTAATTTTCTAAAGAAATATTTCTCTCAGATCTGTGTCCAGCAAATTTAAACAAATTGAAACAAACAGGTTCACTTTTATTTTGTTGTATTATATTTAAGAACACTTAAAAATCACAAACTTGAAATTTTGTTGATTTATTTTTTTGACCAATTGTAATAAAACGTTGAGGTCAATTGTTGTTTGAATTTGATAACACTTCCCTGTCGACTCTACGAGCTGGGGTTACAATTTATTGGAATAAAATAATTTTAAACACAACGTAGACAAATTGGGTCCGAAAATCGAAGTAAATTATTCTTCGAAAATTTTTAAAGATGAGCAAAATTCGACGATTTTGAAAACTTATCTACAAGCACTGGTTTTGGTCGCGCCTCACATTTAATCGACTTGACCTGGATATAATCACAACCGGCTGGGTCGCTCATCACAGTACTTTTCCTAAAATTTTTCGAGACATCAACTTTTGGTGAAAATTTCGACTGTTTTGAAATATTGACTTAAAAATTTGGACCTTTTTTGAAAAATTCAAAATTTTAGAAATTTCAGGTTTTTCTTCAAATTTCTACTTTTTTATTCTTTTTGAAATTTTCAACTTGTTTGAAAATTAACTCTTTTTGCGAAATTTGGACTTTTTAGAACTGCGACGATTTCTTAAAATTTCAAGTTTTTTGGAATTTTTTAAATCGTTTCAAAATTGAATTTTAAAACTTAAATTTTTAAAAAATTTTAATTTATTTCGTTGTTTTGACTTTCTTTAGAAATTCCAAGTTTTCAAAATTGTTACTTGAGAGTTTCGGCGTCTTTTCAAAATTTCGACTTTTTTGGAATTTTTGAATTCGTTTAAAAATTGAATTTTAAAAAACTTGGACTTATTTTCAAATTTTGAATTTTTAAAAAATTTTGAATATCATTTCGGAATTTTGACTTTTTCTTTAGAAATTCCAAGTTTTTAATAATTTGGACTTTTCAAAATTGTTACTTGAAAATTTCGGCATCTTTTTAAAATTTCAATTGGTTTAGAAATTTTGAATTCTCAAAAAGTTTCAAATCAAAAATTTCAAAAATTTGGACCTATTTTAAAAATGTTGAGTTTTTTGAAAATTTTGACCTATTTCCGAATTTCAATTTTTTTAGAAGTTCCAAATTTTAGAAAATTTGGACTTTTGAAAATCCTGACTTAAAAGTTTCGACGTTTTTTTTTTAAAATTTCAACTCTCTTTAGAAATTTTGAATTCTTTTGAAAAATATGAATTTTTCAAAAATTTGGCCCAACTTGAGTTTCTTGAAAATTAGGAATTTCAGCTTTTTTCAGAAATATCAACTTTCTGATAATTTGGACTTTTTAAAATTAAAAGTTACGGCGTTTTTTCAAAATTTCAACCGATTTGCAAATTTTGAATTAGTTTAAAAAATTTCAAATTTTAAAAATTTGGATTTATTTTAAAATTTTGAATAATTGAAAATTTGACTTATTGCAAATTTTCAACTTTTTTTGAAAACTTCAACTTTTTGATAATTTGAACGTTTTTGGCAATTTCCATTCTCTCGAAAGCTATTTCCTTTAAATGTTGAAGTTTCAAAGAAAATCTCTTACTCTTACCCAAGTGCCATTTTGTGACTAAAACGGTCTTTGCAATACATTAACATAAATTTTGGATTTAATCTTTGGATTTTTCTTTGAATTTGTATTCGAAATTAAGAGTAAAGATACAGATTTAAAGAGAAAAATTCGAAAACTAAAATAGTCCAAAAACTAAAATGAACCTTTACGAAATAATATTCAACGTTTAACTTCAAATTGGAAAATCCGGATTTCTTTCAAATAAATTTGGACACATATCTGGATTTAGATTTAAAATTTTTTTCAACATTTTGACCTTCTCGAAATTTGAATTTTGTTTTGAAATTCTGAATTTAGATCGATAGTTAGACTAATCGAAACACGACAAAAAGAAATATTACTTTTTGAATGCTGATTCGCTCACAATATAATCAGTTGAAAGCATACAGAAACGTTGAAAGCAAAATTATAGTTAATCTTTTAAGAGGGTTTCCGATCAGCTTCCCCATTGATGTCAATGGTTACATCACTTGTAAGTAAATAACTATTGTATTATTTTTTAAATAAATAATTTTTTACACAGTTCCTAATGGCAACTTCCACGTTTTTAACTTCAAAAATGACGCATTTCCCATACAAATTTTACATGCAGACGAAGTGCAACATCCTTTTTTTTTTAGAATTGATGAGTTAACATATACGGGCAATTTTTAATGCAATGATTTATTCTATTCATTGCATACAACTCGTATAAAATTGAATTTTTATCCCCCTAGAATTACGAAAAATTCTTAGTGCTCACCTACGTCGCAAAGAAAATAACTGTGCGAAATTTTGTTTCTACATCCAGCGGTTTAGACTCTAAGTTGTCTGTCACTGACAATCAGTGCTAAATTTAAATTTATTAAGCGGATATTTTACCATTTTACCAAAAGCAACATTGTGTTATATGACCAAGTTGAATTAATTTAATAGCGGCCGCCCATTAGGGACGGTCAAGCTCTGACAAAGCGTTCTCCGTTCCATGACATGTCACCTTTACCCCTTAATGTTAGGGTCGCCTACCGCGGACACGATTATTAATTTTTCTTACGCTTGACATACTTTTTCTATCAAATTCTGTTTGACTGCATTCGCTTTGCCGGCAATCATTTTCACATTCGTGTACTCAATTAAAATAAGATGTATAAAAAAATTTAATTTCCAAATGAAAGCTGAAGTTTACTAAGGATGTTATTCCTTAAGTTGCACATAAGTTCATCATTTACTTATTAGAGTTGGATGTAATTCACTTACCTTGCCCGAGAAGAACTAGGAATTTATAGCATTTACCTTTTAGAGCAAATGCATTCCATTAAGGTTATTAAAGTGCGCATCTGGGATTAAAAAAACTGGTAATATATTAACTCTGTGAGCAGCTTTTCTTGCCCCTGGGCTGTTACGAAGGCATGAATCATATTATTTTGGTTTTTCTTAGAATTAAAAACTGTGAATCTACGTAAAGCAGTACTTTCATTCATGACAGTGGAGGGATGTGTTTATTAGCTAACTGGAATAGAAAACGCAATGTTTTTTTTAGGATTGCTAGGTCAGGTTGCTTTAAGTGAATATATATTTTGAGGAACAAAGACGACACGTTTTAGGACTACATTTGAAATTTAAAAAAAAACGAGTTATAAAAGAAGTCTAAATTTCGAGAAAAATGTCGAAATTTGAAGGCAAAATTTAAGGAATCAGTTGAAAATATTCCGGAAAGTTAGATTCTAAAAAAATCGAAACTTACAGAAAAAGCCCGACATAGGAGAAATAATTGAAAAAAAGATCGAATTTTCGAGAGAAAATTCGACATTTTGAGAAATTGAAATATTAATTTGAAAAAACTTGAATTTTGCGAATAGAATCGTAATTCTGGAAGAAAAGACGAATTTTGACAAAAGTAATCCTTTCAAGAAAAAGGCGAATTTGGAGGAAAAATTTGCCATTTTGAAATAAAATGGAAAATTCGCAGAGAAAACTAATTTTGAGGATAGGGTTTAAATTTTTGGAAAGCAAATTTTTTCGCAGGTTGTATTTTTTACAAAAATGCAATATATTTCCAAACCCAAAATCTGTAAATAAATATATTTTAAAAATTTTTACTTTTTTATCGAAAGATCGACCAAATTTGGAAAAAAAGCTCAATTTTAAGAAATATGAGGGAAGTCGCATTTTAAAAACAGTCGAAATTTTCACAAAATTTAGCTTTGTTTCCAAATTTGGTCGATCTTTCGATAAAAAAATTTTGAGAAACGACGAGATTTCGAACAAATAACGACGAATTTTAAAATAAAAATTCGAAACTTTGAGAATGTCAGATTTTAAGGAAAAAAATCGAATTGCAAGAATATTTTCAAAATTTCAACAAAAAAAAACGAATTTGTTGGAAAACTCGAAACCTCGAGGAAAAAACGAATTTTGAAATTTAAAAATGAAAATTTCTGGATAAACTCCTTTTCTGGTTGAATATGTATTTTCAGTTGACTGCATAAGCCAAAGGGGGGGAAGTGACATCAATCTGGTACAACATTGCTATGAGAGAAAGGTCTTTTTCCATTAATAATAAAAATTTATAAACGCCATTTTATACGTATTTACTGCCATTTTCACCTATGTTATTTGCCATTTATGGCGCCAAAATTTAACTTTTTTACTGCCTCAACTTACGAGCTCTAATAATTACTAATAACTAGATACCGGATATGCAACATAAAAAGCTTGAAATATGCAAGCAAAATACTTAAAATATGCACCAAGGGTCAAAATATGCAACTTTAAATAATAATGCTGTTAATTATAATTTTAGGAAAAAATAAAGGAATATTAAAAAATAGATTTTTGAATGAAAATACCAAAAAGTGGAAGTTTGAGATTAAAGCCAAATTTTGGAAAAACTCTTATTTTAAGAGACAAGATTGAAATTTCGAGAAACAAGATAAATTTCAAGGAGAAAGTCTAAATTTGCAGGAACTTTAGGAATTTAGTCAAATATTCTAAATATTTAGATGCTAAAATAACAATTTTTTTAGAAAAATAAACCTAAAATAACGCTGTTTCGAAAACAAGGTTACCTTTCGAAAAGATGGCCATTTCGACGGTTGAAATTTTTCAAAGACGGTCAAATAAAAGTTAAGATTTGTAGAATCATAAAAGTAGAAATTTTGAAAAGACCATTTTCAAAAAAACGTTGACATTTCAAGAAAAAGACAAATTTCATGGAAAAAATCCAAATTACCATGAACAAATTTTCAAAAAAAAAACAGTTTCGAATAAAAGATCGATTTAAAAAAAAAAAGACCAATTTTGAAGAAAAAGATGTCATTTGTGGAAATATAAAATACCGAATTTTGAAATAAATATGAAAATTTCAAGAAAATGGCAAATTTTTAGCCAAGAGTCAAAATACCTGAAAGTTCTGATTCTAACAGAAAGGAATCTAATGTTAAGAAAAATAATGGAATTTTGAGAAAAATCTTAAAATTGAGAAAGAAAATTTTGGAAGAAAGTCAAATCACAAGAAAAAAGTCAAGTGTTGTGAATAAAAGAGAAATTAAAGACGAATTTTTAAAAGATAAAATCAAAATTTCGAAAGACGAATTCCGATTAAAAATTAAAATTTTGCAGAGAAAATTAAATTTTCAGAATAGACGTTTATGAAAAAAAAGAATTCCGAAAAAATCTTCGTCTGTATGCAAAAATATGGAGATTCTAAAATATCAACATTTTTAGAAAAATAAACTCAAAATAGCGGAATTTCGAAAACAAGGTTACCTTTCGAAACGATGGACATTTCGGCGGTTGAAATTTTTCAAAGACAACCGAAAAAATGTTAAGATTTGTAGGATCATAGAAGTAGAAATTTCGAAAAGACCATTTTCAAAAAAACGTTGAAATTTCGAGACAAAGACGAATTTCAAGGAAAAATCTCAATTACCAAAAACAAATTTCCTAAAAAAAAACAGTTTCGAATGGAAGATCGATTTTCAAAAAAAAAAGACCAATTTTGAAGAAAAAGTTGTCATTTCTAGAAATATAAAATACCGAATTTTGAAATAAATATGAAAATTTCGAGAAAATGGCAAATTTTTAGCCAAGAGTCAAAATACCTGAAAGTTCTGATTCTAATAGAAAGGAATCTAATGTTAAGAAAAATTAATGGAATTTTGAGAAAAATCTTAAAATTGAGAAAGAAAATTTTGGGAGAAAGTCAAATCACAAGAAAAAAGTCAAGTGTTGCGAATATAAGCGAAATTAAAGACGAATTTTCAAAAGAAAAAATCAAAATTTCGAAAGACGAATTCCGATAAAAAATTAAAATTTTGCAGAGAAAATTAAATTTTCAGAAGTAGACGTTTATGACAAAAAAGAGAATTCCGAAAAAATCTTCGTCTGTATGCAAAAATATTGAGATTCTAAAATATCAACATTTTTAGAAAAATAAACTCAAAATAGCGGAATTTCGAAAACAAGGTTACCTTTCGAAACGAGGGACATTTCGGCGGTTGAAATTTTTCAAAGACAACCGAAAAAATGTTAAGATTTGTAGGATCATAGAAGTAGAAATTTCGAAAAGACCATTTTCAAAAAAACGTTGAAATTTCGAGAAAAAGACGAATTTCAAGGAAAAATCTCAATTACCAAAAACAAATTTCCTAAAAAAAACAGTTTCGAATGGAAGATCGATTTTCAAAAAAAAAAGACCAATTTTGAAGAAAAAGTTGTCATTTCTAGAAATATAAAATACCGAATTTTGAAATAAATATGAAAATTTCGAGAAAATGGCAAATTTTTAGCCAAGAGTCAAAATACCTGAAAGTTCTGATTCTAATAGAAAGGAATCTAATGTTAAGAAAATTAATGGAATTTTGAGAAAAATCTTAAAATTGAGAAAGAAAATTTTGGGAAGAAAGTCAAATCACAAGAAAAAAGTCAAGTGTTGTGAATAAAAGCGAAATTAAAGACGAATTTTCAAAAGAAAAAATCAAAATTTCGAAAGACGAATTCCGATAAAAAATTAAAATTTTGCAGAGAAAATTAAATTTTCAGAATAGACGTTTATGAAAAAAAAAGAATTCCGAAAAAATCTTCGTCTGTATGCAAAAATATTGAGATTTTAAAATATCAACATTTTTAGAAAAATAAACTCAAAATAGCGGAATTTCGAAAATAAGGTTACCTTTCGAAACGAGGGACATTTCGACGGTTGAAATTTTTCAAAGACAGCCGAAAAAAAGTTAAGATTTGTAGGATCTTAAAGTAGAAATTTCGAAAAGACCATTTTGAGAAAAATGTTGAAATGTGAGAAAAAGACAAAAAATCCAAATTACCAAAAACAAATTTTCAAAAAAACAGACATTTTCAAAGATCGATTTTCAAAAAAAAGGACCTTTTTTGAAGAAATATAAAACACCGAATTTAGAAATAAATATGAAAATTTTGTGAAAAAGGCAAATTTTAAGCGAATTATGAAAACATCTGAAAGTTTTGAATCTAATAGGTAGAAAAGAATCTAGCATTGAAAAAAATAATGGAATTTTGAGAAAAACCTTGAAATTGGGAAAGTAAATTTAGGGAGAAGGTCAAATTATAAGAAAAAGAAGCAAAGTTTTGTGCGAAGTTAAAAAAAAAGACGAATTTTGAAACGAAAAAATCAAAAAAAGAAAGACGAATTCGGATAAAATCTTAAACTTTTGCAGAGAAAGTCAAATTTTCAGAATTTAATGGAAAAAAAAAAGAATTTTGAAAAAATGCTAAATGTTGAGAAAAAATGAATTTCGAAGAAATACAATTAAAATTTCTAAAAACATTTTCATTGATTTTCAATAAAAATCAATTTTTTTTAAAAATCAAAAAATCAATTAGGTCTTCAAAGGTTCAAATTTTCAAAAATTTTAAGTTTCAAAATAATTCGAAGTTTTAAAAAAATAGAGTCAGGTCTACAAAAAATACAAAGTCGAAATATTAACATTCAATATTTAAAAAAAAGGACATTTTCAAGTCAAAATTTTGAAAAATACTTAAGGCGAAAATCTGAAAACAAAGAATTCAAAACTTCAAGTTAAATCCAAAATATTCAAAACTAAAATGAAAACTTGAAAATGGAACCGAATTTTTTAAAAATTAAAATTTCCAAGAAAATTTTTTACAAGAAAAAATCTTCAGAAGCCAAAATTTTAGAAAAGTCGAAATTTTTCAAAAAAGTGAGAATTAAGTTAGAATTTCAAGTAAAAGTCAAAATTTTGAGTATCGCAATTTTCAAACTAAACGAGAAAATGTCGAATTATCAAAAAAATAAGTCGACATCTTTTTAAAAACTTTACATTTTCAATAAAATTCGAATTCTTCAAAAAAACGTCCTAATTTTCAAAAAGCCAACAATTTTCTGATAAATCCAATTTTCAATAGAAGTCAGTATTTCAAATCTTCAAAAAAAAACTTCAGGAATAGTAAAAAGTTTCAAAAATAAAATTTTGGAAAGTGTCAAAAATTTCAGGAAAGTTGAAAGACAAATCGAACTTCTGAAAAACTTCCAAGCTTTTTAAATAAAATCACTTTTTTGTAATAACTGGTCCAAAACCAAAAAAAATTGGAATTTTCAAGAAGACAAATTTTTAATAGAACAAATCTTCAGAAGCCAAAATTTTAGAAAAGTCGAAATTTTTCAAAAAAGTGAAAATTAAGTTAGAATTTCAAGTAAAAGATCAAAATTTTGGGAATCGCAATTTTCAAAGTAAACGAGAAAATGTCGAATTTTCAAAAAATAAATCGACATTTTTTTAAAAACTTAACATTTTCAATAAAAATCGAATTCTTCAAAAAAACGTCTGAATTTTCAAAAAGCCAACCATTTTGTGATAAATCCAATTTTCATTAGAAGTCAGTATTTCAAATCGAAATTTTCAAAGAAAACTTCGAGAATACTTAAAATTTAAAAAAAAATGTAAAAATTTTCAAAAATAAAGTTTTAGAAAAATTAAAATTTTGCAGAAAAAGTCAATTTTGAAGAGTATCAAAAATTTCAGGAAAGTTGAAAGACAAATCGAACTTCTAAAAAACTTGCAAATTTTTAAATAAAAATCACTTTTTTGTAATAACCGGCTCAAAACTCCTATACATATTACTAAATTCCACAAAGAAAGTAAGAAACCATTTTTACAGCATACACAATGAAAAACGCCCGGCAAATATCAGTTGTATATTTTGTATTTCGAATAATAATTATGATATCCAAATATATAAAAAAGCGAGACAGTAAAATTGCAAACAATTTCATAATAAATAATATCCTGATGTGCTCTTGAGGGAATGTGCTCTGCAGACTCCAAAACTGCTCATTTCGACGCCGACGGGGCGTCCCCGGACTCCTGCGGCCCTTTTTCGATATTATTCGCCATATACTCCCAATACTTCGCCCTGATAGTGTCATATTTGGTGGCCAAATCATTACACAGCTCCTTAGCTCTTGTCAAATTGTAAAGGGGATGCGCGTTGCCCTGAGTTATCTGTTCGGCACACATATCTACAATGAGGGCCAATAGGAATGGGGACCGGTTGCCTTTTTCATACAACTCTTCGCAGAAGGTCGTCACATTTTTGTTGTTGCTCAGCCCATCTTTGTCATGGAGCAGCAAGCTGAAAGTTGATGTTATCAGGTTTTAAACTTTTTTGAAATACAATTTTGCTAAACTATTTAATTTTTTTAAATTAATGACAACTACGGCATAACTGTATGAAAATTAACTATTTCAGGTCAAAAAGAAAATAATAATAACAATAATGCGCAGTTGAATCTAAGAGTGACAAACGAGACTAGAAGTAGTTCCACTTTTCATTAAACAGTTATGGTTGAGAAAATTGAAAGGCAGAATAATTATGATTGGTACTGTTGCAATCTTGCTTACCCTCGTAAATAATTCCAGGAACTTTCGTTTTCAGTGATTACTTTTATACGATTTAGGGTGTAGTCGATTTCACGAGTCAAAACTTCTCCTGTGAAACCTGTCGTATTATTTATAACAAAGTATCTTTGGTTCCAAGCTGAATTGTTTCTCATGTCGTCCGTAAGTAGCTGATCTACATACTCCAGTTCACCATCAAATAACCTAAACAAGTAACAACAATTTAAAACTCAAAATAAACTAATCGAATATCGACTGCTTTATCTTAGACAACAACAAAATTTTTCTTCTCGTTTGATTTTCTAAAATGTTTTTAATCAGTTTGAGTCCACTTTGTGTCAGTTTACTTACAGGGGCGAAATATGTTGAGGTTTTTTGATTGCAAATTAGCATAAATACGAGGGATTTTCACATGGGTCAATAGAACGTCGAAAAATGTGATTAAATTCTCCAACTTTCCTTAACCAACGATAAATTTTCCCTTAAAAACGTTAATTTCGCAAAACCGCACTGTCAAAACTGTCACGATTAAATTTACCGCGGAGAACAATAGACAAAACAAGTCAAAATAATTTAGTTGCTAAGAAACATTCGTAAATACTTATTTTCATAACTAATAAACTTTATTAACGATAAAAACGTAACAACATTTAAATTTAAATGTCAATTATTACTCATTTTGTTAACCCAACAACTGGGTTGTTGTATTGTATTTCTACAATTGAATCGATTATTGTTCAAAGGGGCTAAGCGACATCTTGATGTTAAGTGCCATCAGGCAGCAATCTGACGTTTTGAAAGTATATCGTTCATTTGGTGTCGATTGGGGCTACTATAAGTACATCTTAAATGTACATACTTTCGTAAATTTAGTTATCATTTGTGGTCAAAAGGTGCCAAACATAGCATAACTTTTAATAGCGAAGAAAAAAATTTATTAAAAGCTACCTAGCACCTTTCAACAATAATCGATTCAATCAATTTTCCCACCTTTAATCACTAAAAAGATAAAAATTAAGGAATTATTTTAGAAAAATTAGAAAAAAGCTCTGAATTTTAAAAATCAAACTCCACCTTAAGTTTTACAGAAAAACCAGAGATCCAACTGTGTCTAAATTTTAAAGAGAAGTTAAAATTTCTATAAAATGTCAATACTTTGGGTTTAAAATCAAGTTTTACTTAATAATAATAGATAACGTAATTCAAAAACCACTCAAAACATGTTTTAAAAAATGTGAATATTAAAAATGTAAGCTCAAAAGGTTTTAAAAATACAGTAATGTCTGTTTATAAGGAGTCCGATGGATTCGAAACCATCTGTAAGGTATGGATGGTTGAAGTACTATTTATCGTTTAATACACCTCTGAAGATGACAGCTTGGCTATCGAAATGCGTTAGGACAACCACTGTTGTGTTTTTTAACCTTTCTTGGTTTCAGGGGACCAGATTTGTATTTCAATGTTCAATACAAACTTCGCTTATAACCAAACGATTTCCTCAGTCACTTGAGGTTTGAGCTTCATTATAAGCAGACAACACTATGACCAAATAAGGAATATATAGAAATACTAACTCGAAAGTTTTCATAGCCCATTGCCGGTGTTGCCAAGCATGATAATTCTTGGCATCCTTATTCAAAACTACCTCTGTCAAATATTTCTCCTTAGAGGCGTCCGCCAGCCACTCGACTATTATCCTACGATGCTGCCAAACTTGATAATTCTTACAATGCTTCAAAATCGCCTTCTGACTAAAATTCAGCTCCTCGTTTAAATCCTTATTCAACGCTTTTAAGATCTCCCGCCTGCAACATTCAAACTAGTAACAAACAGCAACAGCTACAACCAAACCTCTCAGATACCGAGAATAATATCTAAACTGCAACTGCTACAACAACAAACAACATCAACAACAACAGCACCAACAACGCCACCAACAATAACAACAAACAAACATCGTACCTGTATTGCCAAACAGTGTAATTGGCAGGGTTGAATTTTACCGCAGTTTCCGTTAGTTCCAGGGCTCGTTCTGATTTTTCTCCAGTGTGGACAACCGCCCGGAAGTAATCGAAGGCGTCCTTAACTGGAAATTCGGCGGTTTAACTTCGATAAAACGTTACTGTTAAATGACTTACACTGCGGCGAATAATCGATAGCTACTATGGGTTCGTCGCCGTCATCTTGTGGAATTGGGGTAACGTCCTTCCATTCAGGTCTGTCTCGATACAGAATGTACTCGGTTTCGTCTTCTTCGCTACTACTAGACATTTTCGACCGAGTATTGGGACTAGACTAGAAATAACCTACAAATTTTGATTTAAACTAACCTATAACATCAAATGTCAAAATAATCCGTATCAGAAGTTGCCTAACAGAGCACGCGGTGGCGACCTCTACTGGAAATACTCACATAAAGCACAAATTATGGCATTGCATGGGCAATTAGCAATACACGGATTGTGTATTTGTTATTTACTGCATGATAAAGAGATAACCACTAACAATTTTTGTAAGTGGTTTGTGGAGATAATTAAACAAAAATGAAATTTACGGCCGAATAATGGTGCAGAATGCGAGAACAATCAAATTTTACTATGTGACTTTAGTTTTATGATCCAAGTTTTCAAGCATTTAAAATTAATAAAGTTTGTTTACTTACTCCGTTGACTGAATTTTTTGCGTCTCCTAATGTGATGGCCTAGCCGTCCGGCACTTGATCGGTTTTATAAATAAAATAACGCAAGAATGATGAACAAAAAAACTATATTGAACAGATATTTCACGATGTTTACTACCCAACATTTACTCACAGAATACCTGAATACCTTCAAATTCCCTTGCCTAATAATATCTTGTCCATAGCAGCTAATAATATAATTTTCCACTTGAAATGTAACAAATAATTTGGTAGAGAGAGAAAACCTTAACAACCCTCATTAAGGACGCATTAACCATTTATATTTATTTAATGACAATGTCGTTTTGTTGTGACTGCTTTCATGGGGGTGGCGGGTACTTCCAATAAAATGCTATTTTCCTTTTTAAGAATGTAGGGACCATAACTTAGAAGTTATTATGCGATAAATATGACAACTAATATACTAAAGTAAGTGCACCTCTATTGATTTCGTAATAATTTAATTCAGAAGCTGAAAAACGTGTTAATTCTAGCCACTATCGAAGGGGACCTAGTTTTTGGAAATGGTTCCAAAAATATTAATGTTGGAGGGATTCTAAAAGATGTTTCTTAAGGAAAAAGAAATTTTCAATAAAAATCGATAACAAACTCTATTAATCCAATTTAGAGTTTATTTTAAAGTTCGCTAAATTTTATTATAAAATTTTGAACATATGCAACTTTAAAAACAATCAGTAGTATATACAGCTGCATAACCATTTAGGTGTATGTGATTGATTTCATGATTTCCTGTAGTTTTTTATAAATTTTAAAACTTTTATAAACATTTTTAATAAAAACTAATAATGAACTATGTAAACTAAATTTTGAATTTATGTAATGGATTTTCGTGGCTTTTTTTTCAAACTTCGACTTTTTTCTCAAAATATTTCGAAATGTTGACCTTAATATCGAGATTTCGACATTTTTCGCGAAATTTCGACTTTAAACTCAACATTTCAACTTTTTTTCTCAAAATTTCGACCTTTTTCTTAAATTTCGACTTTTTTCTCAAAATTCGACTATTTTCTGGAAATTATTTCGACTTTGTTCTGAGAATTTCATCTTTTTTAAAATGTTACAAAGGCGTAGAAAGAATATCGATTAAAAAAAATATTAATTTTAGAAATTTCGACTTTTTTCCCAAACTTCGATTTTAAGCTCGAAATTACGACTTTTTTCTCAAATTTCGACTTTTTTCTCAAAATTTCGCCTTTTTTCCTCAAATTTTGACCTTTTTCGCGAAATTTCTTTTTTTTCTCAAATTTCAACTTTTTCCTCGAAATTTTGACCTTAATATCGAAACTTCGACATTTTTCTGGAAATTTTAAATCTCAGGTCAAAATTTTGGCTTTTTTTTCGAAATTTCGACTTTTTTTCTCAAAATTTCGATTTTTTTTCTCGAAATCTCCACTTTTTTAACAAATTTCAACTTTTTCTCGAAATTTCGACGTTTTTCTCAAATTTCGAATTTTTTCTCGAAATATCGACCTTAATCTGAAAAGCACGACTTTTTTCTCGAACTTTGGTTTTTTTTCTCAATTTTCGATATTTTTCTCAAATATCGACTTTTTTCTCGAAATTTTGACCTTAATATCGAAATTTTTCTCGAAATTTCGACTTTAAACTCAAATTTTCGACCTTTTTTTTACAGATTTCGACGTTCTTCTCAAATTTTGACTTTTTTCTCGGAATTTCGAGCTTATAAGGTCGAAATTTCTCAAATTCCGACTTGTTTCTCGAAGTTTTGATCTTGATCACGGAATTTCGATTTAAATCTCGAAATTTCGACCTTTTTCTCAAAATTTCAACTTTAATTTCGCAATTTCTAAAAAAAAGACCAAAATTTGCTAATTAAAAATAACAATTATTGGTCGCACCCTACTACCAATTGTCAAGATTGTTGGGAAAGAGGAGCGGTGGGACGTAACTGTCGTCTGCCTAATTTAACGATAGAGTGTGCTTATTATAGAGAGACTTATTCTCGAAATTTCGAGAGAAAATTCGATATCAAAGTCGAAATAACAAGATTAAAGTCGAGATTCCGAGATTAATGACGGAATTTTAGGAAAAAAGTAGAAATTTCAAGAAAAAAGTCGAATTTTCGAGAAAAAATTCGAAATTTGAGAAATTTCAAGTTTAAATCCGAAATATCGAGATCAAAGTCGAAATTTCGAGAAAAAAAGTCGAAACTTTGAAAAAAATGGAAATTTCGAGAAAAAAGTCGAAATCTTTAAAAATATATTTTTAAATCAGTGTCCTTTTTAGGTCTTTGTAAAATGTCAAAATTTCAAAATATAATTCTTTTTAATCAATGCCTTTCTACGCTTTTGAAAAATGTGGACTTTAAACTCCAAGAAAAAACTTCAAAAACGCCAATTCATTATTATCATTCAATATTTCTTTTTTTAAAAATGTTTAAAAATTTTACCAATAAGGTGATTAATCGGAAATCGATCTTTCAGCACCCAATTTTATCGGGAATCGATATTTATGCTCACGATTCGAATCGATCCAAAAATCGATTATTTTAAAAAGGAATCGACATCCCTACATTACATTCATTTTAGTCACTTTTAACTTTTAGATGAAATTTTGATTTTATGCAACCCTAAAAACAACAAGGAGTATTTTGGTGGAACAGACTGATCGTTGGTTATCTTCAAAAATTGAAATACAAATCTTTCCGCTCAAACCATGAAAGATTAAAAAACTCAACAATTGTTACTCTAACGCGTTCCGACTGCCAGGCTATCATCTTCAGAGATATCCAGAGATGACAAGATTTTTATTTCAATTTCTGGTTTTATGATCCAAGTTTTAAAGGAAATAAAGTTTGTTTGCTTACCCCGTTTACTGAATTTTTTGCGTCTCCTAATGCAATGGTCCGGAACTTGATATGTTTTATAAATAAAATAACAGATGGACCATGGGTAAAATCTTAATTTGTTGAGCAAATATTTCACGATGTTTGCTAACCCAAGATTCACTTCCTAATATAATAATATTCCATTCCACTAATAATATTCTATATCACTTAAAATATTTCCTGTAGCAACAGAATTTGATAGAGACAAAAAACCTTTACACTCATTAAGAGGGCATTAACTGTTTATCTATTATATGACTATCTCCTTTGTTGTGACTGTTTTCATCTCAGGCAGTTCCAGGCGGCTCTCCAATAATATGCTATTTTCTTAATAAGAATTTAGGGACGATAAATTAGACGTTATTATGGGATAAATATGACAACTGATATTCTAAGGAAACTGCAGCTTCATTGGTTTCCTAACCGTTTAGATCAGAAGTTGAAAAGCGTGTTAATTTTAGCCACCGTCAATAAAAAGGGGAGGTCTAATATTTGCAAATAGTTCCAAAACTTGTTGGAGAAATTCTAAAAGATGTTTATTAAAGAACAAAACACTTTCAATAAAAATTTTTAACAAGCTTTTTCAATCGAATTTTGAATTTACTTTAAAATCAGGCTCGTTGATTAAATAAACCAACGTCAGGCTTAATTTTTTGAATGAAATGTTGTTATGCAACTTTAAAAACAGCGGGGGGCATGTACAGCTGCATAACCGATTTAGCGTTCATAATTGATTTCATGATTTCTCGTCGTTCTTTTTATGATATTTAAAAATTTGCTAAACATTTTTAATAAAAATTAATAATAAATGCTTTAAGCTAAGTTTTGAATTTATTTTAAAGGCATTTTTAAATTTTCTATGAAATTTTAATTTTATGCAACTTTAAAAACAACGAGTACATATAGCTGCAAAACCATTACAAGGGTATGTGTTCGTGGGTATGTTATTTTCCCTAGTTTTTTCTGTGAAATGTAACACTTTGCCAAAAAATATTAATGAAAATCATTACTAAACTCTTAAAAATAAATTTTAAATTGATTTTAGAATCGTTCTTCATTTTAATTTGTAATTCAATAGTTATGCAACTTTAAAGACGGCAAACAAAAAAAGAGCGGCATAAGCATTGCATGCAAATATGCGATTTTCCTAATTTTTGCACAGTAGAGCTATTAGCCTAGGCATAAAGTAGCGACAAAGTAAAGACATTTTGTATCTAATTTTGTTTGCACATGCGTTAGTTTGTACTATCCGCAACATCATGCTTCATCTTCATATTATTTTGTGGTCGTCAGTGCAAAGCAGGCAACTAACTGTACGTGGTAGTATATGTATGCAGAGTTGCCTGTCTAGTAGCAGAACAAATTATACACATCAGGAAAGTGAAACACTGTCCATAGGGAGAATGTTAATAAGAGATTAAACATTGAGAGCTAATAGTGGGATAGATGGGCGGCGCCTTGTATTCTCCTACACCGATGTAAACAACTCAACGCAGAACGCAGCGATCAGTGCTGGTGGAGATTTCAGTAGTACATCATAGCTTCTAACGTGTTTTGTTACGGGATTACTACTGACAGGCAACAATTTTATTAAAATTTGCGTACCACATGCTGCTTGTTCTTTTAGTCCGTTGATTTAATCAACATCTGAGGCAAAATAAAACTGATATTCTTTGAAAACCAAAATAAATAAACGAGATTTCCTAAACAAAATTAATAATAAGTCTAATGAAGCATATAACATAATAACTCTTTAAATATTACAATATAAGGAGTTCAAATAGGCCGCCGGACTGTGCTAAACAATATTCCAGTCTGTTGTAAAACTCTCGACGAGTTTTTTCTAACATATAAATTGGAAGATACGAGCATGCTGCATCAAAGTAGGGGAATACGTTCAGCGGCTATGGAAGGGAAAACTATGGAAGGGACAATTCTTAGCGTTTTACATGGTCAATGAAAAATTTTCCTTATCTGTATAGGGAAATCAAGTTAAAATGTTCAATAAAACATAAATAAATATTAATGTAAATCATTTGTAAGGAGCCACGGTCAGTGGCTAAACTAAACTAACTTTAATAAATAAATTTAAATTTAGGGGCTCTTCTGCTGTCCCCAACATGGCGGAATGCCTGAAGGTCAACTATTTTAGATAATTCAACATCAAAGGAGCCGACGCCTCTCGTCACTACATTTACTTTGTGTCACTAGTGTATGATGTTTATGTTTATACTGTGGCTTTAGTTTGTGTAATTTATAACTTTGTACCGGGTTAGCCATTTAAAGTGTGAGCATTTACTTCCGAAAAAAAAATGTTTAAAAAACAAGTTTTTTGTTGTTGATTTGAATAATTATTTACTTTAATTAAAGGAGATAGGTTCTGAGTACTTTTGGAAGAGGATATCGCACAAATGGCTATCTTCGGCATTGACGGCCAAATGTGCTCTTTTTTCGGACTTTTCTATTATGTTGGTCAATATTTCGGCAGATATGACACTTTGCATTTTGATTTTTAATTAAGTTAAACTCTTGGCTTGTTGACATGTACCTTAGATTTTAAAAATGAAAAATGAAAATTTGGTAACGTTAAATCGGGTGACCCGAGAGGTTAGTGATTGTTTAGTTTTCGTGTCATTTGAATTTTCTACAGAAATGTATTCAGATTTCTAGGAATTATGCATCGGGGTGGGATTCCAGGGATGCCTAATTCCCGAGAACAATGTAAGTCTGACATTGTTGGAAACTTCTCGACACTGGCTCGTACGATTTCCATATTTTTATGATAAATCGTAACGTCTGGTTGCTTGTCTGAAACATATATGTAATTCTTCTATATGACGTGTTGTGTATAATCGCCACTGCAAAATGCTTTGTCAAAAAGGTGAGATGAAAGTATATGTCGTACTCTTTCGAGGACAAGTATTCATTCATTTATAGCAGGAACAGATGAGAAGATAGGCGGGAACACTAATAAATGAATGACAACTGACGAGAAGAGGGATATTTGAAATAAATTTTGGGATTGGTTAATATATTCTGTCCTTGAAAAAGACAAACATATATATCCATCGCGCCTTTTTGACACACACAAAGGGACAAAACACGCCATATAGAAGTATTACATATATGGTCTGGCAATATTAAGGTTACCGGAGCTCATAAATTTTGCGAATAAACGATTTATAATGTTATCATCTGGAGCATTCCTCACTTTGTTTTTTTTACGAATGTACGTTTATTTTTATAATTGAGAAGTTTTTTTGAGTGTACAATTTAACAATTTCAGCGCGTTCATTCGGTTCGTTCCATGGTATAAATCTCCCAGTGGACTAAATCTCTGACTGATGTTTCCAGAGCCGTATGTCATTAGACGACTTTACAATGCTGTCAAAAGTTATAGCCCTTATCGATACTTTAGAAAAGTATCACTAGAAATCGATCACAAAGTGTAGCTATCAAACTTAAAATTTGCTTAAAAATCAGTTCCTATTTTAATATAAAATTATGAACTTATGCAACTTCAAAAACAATGAATAGTACATAGAGCTTCATAACAATAACAGGGATATATGCGATTTCTCGTATTTAGTTTTATGAAATTTAAAAATTTGTAGGGAATCATCAATAGAAATTGATAACAAATTCCTGCAACGGAATTTTAAATTTGTTTTAGAATCACTTTTCATTATCACATAAAATTAAAGAGTTATGCAATTTTAACAACAGCAAACAGTATATAGAGCGTCATATCCATTTTAGGGGTATATCCTACTTTCCTGGTTATTCTTTTGTTCAATTTAAAGCTTAATAGCAAATTATAACCAAAAATTGATAACAAACTCTTGCAACCAAATTTTAAATATTCTTTAAAACCAGTTTTCCTTGTCATATAAAATTAAAAACATATGCAATCTTTAAAACACTGAATAGTATGGAGAGCTGCCTACATATTTTATAAATTTATTCGACTTTACGTAAAAAATATGAAGAAATAAAATAACCCATTTAAAATTAATATACGTGGGCCACAAAAAAGTTATGATGATTTAGAAATATGCAGGATAGCGCAGGTAGCGCCCCCTATCAGTTATTGGTAATATGTTAGCAAATTAGAGTTTGTCGACTTAAGACACCCCCTTGTGCCAAATTTCGTGCCTATATTACAATTCATTCCATAATTATATGAAAAAAATCGAATTTTTTTCCAACTTTGACAACCTGTATCTCTGTTGATATCAACTTTTGGTATGAGGTAAATGTAGCTAAATCACATTATTTTTATTCGAAAAATCCACCATTGCTCTGTGTACCATTACTTATGGTCCATTCTGTATACAGCTGTATAATCATTTCAGAGATATGTGCGATTTCCCGTTGTTTTTCTTTGTTAAATTTGAAATTTTGTAGAAAATTATAATCAAAAATCGATAATAAATTTTTACAATCGAATTTAAATTTGTTTTAAAATCATTCTTTATTTTTATATAAAATTAAGCGTTTATGCAACTTTTAAAACACTGAACAGTATTTGTATGCAGTTTTATTGGCTTTTTCTTCACCGGTCACTCCTTTCACAATCCTAAATTTCAGTACCTTCTATTAAGGAATGGCAATCTGTTTTAGATTGCCGCAAACAGCGATTGCGTTGGATCTTGGTTTGTCAATCGCTGTTTGGGACTCAACACTGAAAAACACTTAAAACTATATTAAAATTTAAACGACGTAAAAAATAAATAACAAGATTATTTAAAATTTTAACGTTTCGGGCAGTGTTATTCTCTGCCTGTCGTCAGAAAACCAATTCAAATGTATTCCTTTACAAATTTTTTTTTGTAAGCTGTCAGAAAGTAATTCTGACAGTTTATTAGGTTATTCCCTAGGTGATTCTAAGGCGACCCAGTTGTTTTTCTCGTTTTAACAATGGCAGCTACATACCGTTAATATCAATCGAACAATTTGCGACACAGTTATCTCCATTTAGTAAAATTAAAGCTGCTTCTTTAATTTTTCTTTTTTTATAATGTGTTTCTTTGCCAATAATGCAGGACTTTGTCCACTGAATTCTGTGATCGTATTGAAAAGAGTGTTCGCAAATTTTCGATTTTGAAAAATCTCCCTTACTTAGGTAATTCTTATGTTCGTTAATACGAATCCACATAGGTCTGGATGTTTCACCTATGTAAATTTTGTTGCATTCGCAAGTTATTTTATAAATACAATTTTTAGTATGTTGTGTTTCATTTTTTGGTTTTGTATTTACTAGTAATGATCTTAGAGTATTTTGGGTTTTGAATGCTGTACGTATATTGAACCTTTGGCCTATTCGTTTGATTTTATCCGAGAGACCTGGTATGTATGGAATAATCAAGGTTTTTTTATCTTGAATGGGTGATGTGTTTATGATGCCATGATTATGATTGTGTGATCCTGTTTCTCTTCTGTTTATAACTTTTTCCACAAAATCTTTTTGATACCCATTTTTTGGTAATACTGATGTAATATTAATTTTTTCTTTATTATATATTTCAGAACTCGTGCTGATATTTTTAGCTCTGTCAATTAAAGAATTAATTACACCTATTTTTATATTTTTACTGTGATTTGATGTGTAATTTAGGTATCTATTTGTGTTTGTTGGTTTCCTATAAACAGATGTGTATACCCCATTTTGGCCCCTCTCAATCTAAAACAGATTGCCATTCCTTAATAGAAGGTACTGAAATTTAGGATTGTGAAAGAGTGACCGGCGAAGAAAAAGCCAATAAAACTGCATACAAATATGAATACTTCGCAAATAAATAACAGAGAATAACTGAACAGTATATGCAGCTGCCTAATCATTTCAGAAATATATGCGATTTCCCGTAGTTTTTCTTTGTTAAATTTTGAACTTTGTTGGAAATTATTAATAAAATCGATAACAAACTATTAAAACCAAATTTAAATTTATTTTAAAATCAATCCTCATTTTTATATAAAATTATAGAGTTCACTGATAAAATTAAACATTTATGCAAACTTTAGGACACTGCAGTGCATTTAAAGCTACATAACCGTTTTGGAGAGATATGGGATTTCCTGTAGTTTTATTTTTGTGAAATGTAAAACTTTGTAGAAGAGTATCGATAAAAATTGATAAGAAACTTTCGCAGCCAAGTTTTAACTTTTCCTTATAGCCAGTCTTCATTTTCATATAAAATTATAAGATTAGGCAACTTAAGAAATCGAAAACATTATATAGAGCTGCAGAACTATTTCAAGGGGTATGTAATTTCCGGTGGCTTTTTTCTTGTAAAATTTAAAACTTTCAAAGGGTTAAATAATAAAGAAAGGTACCCATTAGTTCAGACTCTGTTCTTTTACGTTTAATTTCTTTTCAACTTTAGTAGGTTTAGATATTTTATTTCATTTTTGTCAAGAAATAAAAATTAGGAAAAAAAAACGATGGGAGGTTTTTAAATTATGTATTTGAAAATAATGTCAGTATAATACATATCTTAAATGAAGTAATTAACTATCATATTATCAACAATTATGTATAGGCATGTAACATTGATTTAATTTCGTAGTTACTGGCCTATAGCAGGATAAACAGCAATTTCATTAAATAATTAAAATTCGAACATTTTAAAGCCATTGATTGGATCATTGTATCAAGTACATAAAAAGCTGAGTTTTGGGAAGATCTAATGTTATTTATTTTACGCATTTGCCCATTTGGCACTTTCTTTTTTGGTGTACTGCACTCAAACGTCCCAAAATAAAAAAAGGAAGCTTAAATTCGCTGCAGTTGAAGTCCGTATTCAGAAGTCTGAAAATCCTTAGTTCAACAATTTGGATGCATTAGCTCATCAGAGGTCAATTTTTAAAGCCACTGAGAAAACTGAATTTAACCAATTTTGACAGAGGACGAACGATTTTGCCAAAGAGAAAATGAGTTTTGAGTAGGAGTTTCAAAAACCCTAAAAAAATATGTCGCCATATAAGATAACCCTAAAGCGCCTGAGGCGATTTGTTCATTTTTTGTTTGCTGGGTTTCTAGTTTGGTTAGAATCAGGGCCGGACTCAGACTTGATGAGGGTCCTTGATCGGGCCAGTATTGCGAGCAACTGCTTCGCGACTTTCTGGTCGCCTAAATTTTCTTAACGTTTCTATGGGGCTCAAGAATTTTGGTGGCCAAAAAAGCAAGGGTCATCAACCACATTTGGGAGCGGCTAAGACGATGGGGGCCCCTAAGATGATGGGGGTCCCTGAGACGGTGGTGGCCCTAAGCAATAGCTTGTATAGCTTAGACGTAAATCCAGCACTGGTCAGAAGTCGTGTGGCTTATGAAATAGCAGTTATGATTAGGGATGCAACCATAGTTCGATGTTTTGAAAACATTGATATAACGTTTTTAAACATCGATGTTTCAACATCGATGGTAAAATATAAAAAATATCGATACATCGTTCAGTTTACAAACGATGTTTGAAAAATCGATGTATCGTATCTCGATAGAATTAGCGCAGAATAAATATTGACTACACAATTTTCTAACTAGTCGCTTGATGGCGCAATGTTTATTTGACAAATTGATACTGAATTTATATGCCGCAAGTATACAAACAATACAATTATCTAACCGTTCATACTTTAGATATTTCTATTTGGCAATTTATTAAAAAAACAAATTTTGAAAGAAAAATGGGAACTTTTAGAAAAGTATTAATTTAAAAACTCGAAACAATAAACTGTATTTTCACAATTAATTTACTATTTCTTTAATATTTTAAAGAAAATTCTTATCTATCAAGATTTCTAGTTTGAACTTCAAATTTTCAGTTCCTTTAAGACAACTTGCTTTATATAAATTTCTTTTTTCCGAAATTTTAATTTTGTTAATTTTGTATTTTAATTAAAAACCTCTAGAAAAAAGTCCAAATTTTCATAAAAAAAGATAAACATTTCTTGAAATTGACCAATTTTCAAGTTATCAACAAAAATTTCCAAATTAAAACCTAAACAGAATTTTCAAAATTTTGAACCTAATTTCCAAATTTGGAATATTTGAATAATTATCAATTTTTGAATAAATAAATCTTCTTATTTACTACCAGAAATTAGAAATTTTTGTCAAAATTTCATGTTTAAATTTGAAAATTGCATACTGTTTAATTCCAGATTTTTTTAGAAATCTCGAATTTTTCCTGAAGTTTTGTACTGAATCAAATTTTATTTTTTAAATTCTAGTTTTTTTCCAAATTCTTTTTATCAAAACCGGACTTTAATCTTAAAGTTTTATCGAAACTTTGAACATTTTTTATAAATATTTAAGATTAAAGTGGAAATTTTTAGAACTTTGAGTTTAGTTTTTAAATGTTTAGTTTTTTCCCATGTATATCTACAATTTCAAAATGTCTGCTTTGTTCGAACTTTAACAATTTAAACTTCAAATGCACTCTTTGTCTCAAATGATTTTTTTAGAAAATTCGACTTTTTCAAAATATTCTCTTCTTTGGAAATCTTGAACATTTTAACATTTTATAAAAATGTCTATATTTTTCCACATTTGTTTTTAAAATTTATGGTGTTTCGAAAATTCGGAATTTTTTAAAAATTTCGATTTTCAAAAAATTTCGGATTCTACTGCAGATTTTGAATTTTCACATTTTTGCCATTTTTTGAAAATTATTAAGACTCAAAGCTTCTTATTTTTAAAGGTTTGACATTTTCACAAAATTTGCTTTGACTTAAAAAGTTCTAGTTTCTTTTTAAATTTTGAATTGTTTTGAAAATCTGTAATTTTTTCTAAAAATTATAATTTTTTTATGAAAATTTTAATATTTTTCAAAATTTCAACTTTAGGTTTCTTTAGAAGGTTATTTTCTTTTTCAAAATTGTAGCTTTTTTAAAAATTTCGACATTTTTAAGACCTCTTATTTTATAATTCTAAAATTTGGAATTTTTTAACACTTCACTTTTAAACAAAAACTTAGGAATTTTTTTAAAATTTCGATGTTTTTTAAATTGTCGATTATTTTTTTTTCAATTCTGACTTGATTTTAAAATCTCAACTCTTTTGAAAATTAAGATTTTTTCAAATCACATTTTCCAAAATTTCACGTATTTTTAAAATTTGTAGCTATTTCTCAAAATTTAGAATTTTTTGTTAAATATTTATTTTTTTAAAAGTACATTTTTTAAGTTAATTTAGAACTACTTTTAAAACAGTTGGGCTTTTTTGAAAATTTCGTTTTTTTCGTAAAAAAATTTGATATTTTCTTGAATGGCACTTTTTGAAATTTTTTATTTGTCTTCAAAATTTCGACTTTCTTTTTAAACATTTCGATATTTTTCAATTTTCAACATTATTTCCACATTTTGCCCTTTTTGAAATTTTGACTATATTTCAAAATTTCGACCTATTTTGAAAATATTTACTTTGATCATTACAATTTATCTTCAACAGAAATTAGTACGACTTTCGCATTTTTTGCAAATGGGATATTTTCAAATCTCTCAAAATTTTATCTTGAACTTTTTTACTATTTTTTCAGAATTTCTACATTTTTGGAAACGTTGACTTTTTATGAAATTGTCGATATTTTTCTAAATTTTGAGTATTGCAGTTTCAATTTAAAATTCGTCTGTTAAAATTCTGACTTTTTCGAAAATTTGAAGTGTTTTGAAGATTTATTTTTTTTAAATTTCGAATTCTTTTTTTTTAATTACTACAAAAATTTTCAAAATTTGATATTTTCTCAAAACTTCGCTTTTTTTTTAATTCCAACTTTTATAAGGCTTGGCATTTTTACAAAATTTTGGCTGACGTTTTAAAAAAGAATTTTATCGAAATTTCGACTTTTTTTGAAAAACCTGAATTCTTTTATGAAAATTTCAACGTTTCAAAATTTAACCTTTTGCTTTAAATTTCTTAAGTTTCTCAAAAATTTTAGTTCTTTTTCAAAATTTTGGCTATATTAACAATTTTGACATTTTTGAAATTCCTTTATTTTTCAAAATTTCGGCATTGGGATTTAACCAGGTTTTATTTTTATAAATTTTGGTTTTTTTGGAAATTTGAGTTTTTTGTCGTTTCATAAGAAATAATTAAAGAAATTAGGTGAAGCAAAACCATCAATAAAAAAAAGTGCTAGAAACTTCGAGTTTGAAGGTGAATTGTCGAATTTTTTCTCGAAATTTCGACATCAATTCCAAAATATCAACTTTTTTCACAAAATTCTAGGAGAAAAGTCAAAATTTTGACTTTTGAATTTAAGTTTTAACCTGAAAATTTCGAGAAAAAAGTCGAAATATTGGTTGTTAAAAATTCAAGTAACTGAACACATCCTACCGTCATCTGTCAATATTGTATATCTAACCTAATTTTCGTGTATATTTATGGTCGAATGTTCGAGATCAAAGTTGAAATGTTGAGACTAAAGTCGAAATTTCGAAAAAAAAAAGTTGTATTTTCGAGAATAAAGTCGTAATTTCGACATTAGAGTTGAAATTTCGACATTGGAGTCAAAATTTCGACTTTAATCTCGAAATTTCGAGAAAAAAGTTGAAATTTCAATTAAACTCGAAATTTTAAATTGATGTCCTTTTCTACACTCTCCTAATTTTGACTTCTTGAACTCGCAATTAAATATTTAAAAAAACATCAGAAAAACATCGATGTATCGATACCGAATACCGATGTGTAAGACATCGATGTTCCATTTAAAAAAATGTCGATGTTCAAACATCGATGCTTTTTTGAACGATGTTGCATCCCTAGTTATGATCGCCAGACAAACAAGTCTAGACAAATGACCAATTAAATGACTAATGCTTTGTAATTGAACAGTTAAACGTGCCGAAAGTTGAAAATATCTACAACCACAACCATAGACTCTTTTCGGATTTCCTAGGCCTCATTAGTACGGTACGGTCGTGTAAACACTTCCAACTTAGAGCCGCTAGTCAGTCGTAAGTATCCAAGGGATTAAATTCCCATTGGGTTACTTGTAACTGATTTTTAACTGTTTATTACTCAAACATTTTCGCTACATGCTAATTGAAGCATTTTTCTCTGCTGAGATAACAAGCCTTGTATGTACGAGCCTTTAACATTTAACCACTCGTTTTAATCTAATGAATTCACAGAACAACTATTAGATTCAGAGTTTGGGAACCCAAGGACCGGTTTATATCTTATTAGATGTCATCAGTTTGACATATCCAACTCGAATGCTGAAAAATGTTTCGGCAAGTATACAATTAGAAATTAATGGACTTTGACCAGGTGATTTCTAAGAATAACCCCACCCATCGTTCTGTCAAAGAAACTGTAGAATAGCTTTAAAAAACTAGTTGCATAAAGCATAAGCGAAGGGCATGCTAAGAATTCAACCAAATAACCACTCTCCAAGTTGAGTGCTATCAAACTTGGCATCATCGTTGTTCTTGTCGAAATTAGTCAATCAAAAGCCTGAAAAGTATAGTCAGATTACCTGAAAAGTACAATTAGATTACTTGAAAAGTATGGTCATTTGTTCTTATCTGTTATCTGCTATTCATTCATTCGATGTAAATTTTAAGAGATCTAAAGGATTAACAAACTTATGGAATTTTTTTTAACTGCTGCTGACTTAAAATTGAATGCAGTGATGCCACGTTAAAATGGTTATTCTGTAGACTAGGGCTTGCAGTACTACGCTTCTGCTAGATTGGCTGTAACCAAATTTTCATGTAATTATTAAAGAGAAGAGATTTTTTGACGACCGTTTAAATATTTCAACTTTTTTGACTAGTGGAACTTTTTGTCACTTTTTTTTTGATATTTTTCGGAAACAGGTTTTATTTGGAAAGTACTCTTGTCAAAACTAGTAAACAGAAAATTGAAATCTGTATTGAAACTTGAAATTATTTTTAGAAACTCTCCCATGTCAAGTTATGTTGGAAATTTTCTACTTTAGATCAAATTTCAATACTTATTCTTAAATTTCGATTTATGTTCCAAAATATTGAAGAACCTTTATTCTATAAAATAAGTTTTTACTCTACACCTTGAGTTTTTTGCGAAAACTTTGAATTTTCGTTCAAAGGTTTAAGTTATACCTTTTTTTTTAATTCGGACTTTTGATTTACTTTCGAGATTTTGGTTGCATTAAAAATTATATTAGCAGAAAAGCAAGACCTTCCCCAGCTACTTTAAACGTGAACAATGTGTTTGTAAGAAGATTTCCAATCATCAAACTTTAGCACCATACATAACACTTACGCTATACATATTTTCGACATTATAAAAACTAGCTACTGTTTTTCGTCAGATTTTCTGATTCGTTTATCTCACGTAACCAAAATATATTAAGAATAGCTCTAACATGAAACACATTTAGAATCTAGTTTACATTTATCAAACAGTCTTACATTTATCAACAGGAATCTATACAATTAGATATGTCTATAACAAATATGAAACTTTCCTACTGATATAATTTGTTAAACGTTTACAATCCGAATCTAATTCGTGCGTCTTCAAATTTTAGGATCAAGTTTGGAACATTGGCAAATATTTTGATAGGTTTTGTTCGACGAATTTCGTTTTAGGTTGTAACACATTAACAATAAAAACGATTACAAAATGGGCTTGTCAATTAAATGTTCTGTAATGAAACAATCGAACGTGCTACAGTTAAAAATATTTACAACCGACAACCATAGACAGTTTTGGAGCTTCCTTGGCCTCATCGATGTAAACATTTTCAACTTATTTGGGTGAGTCACCCAAGTACTTAACGGACGTGAATTCCATTGGATAAGTTGTCTTTCGACTATATCTTACGAGGAACATTCAAAGAAATTGTATGGATCAAAATTTGAGAATCTTTTTGATTGGATTGAACCAGTATCAACTCAAGCTCATTTGTACTTCGCCAGAGCTGAGAACATCTTCAAGGCTAGGACAGTCAGTCTCAGCCAGGCAGTGTCAACTAGGGATGTTGTGGAGCTCCACACCGAAACTGTCGGATATCCGAATCCGTAAACAAAATCGATATAAATGTTTCGAATAATTTCGGATGTTATTTGAAATAATTTCGCTAATTCGAGGCGACGACTTTATTTTTGCCAGACTAAAATTATAAGAATATCTGATATGTCATCCGACCTAACTCACTATTGCCACGGTCACTACTTTCTGTAATGAGTTAAATGGATCCGTTTCATTTAATTTCAACATTTTTCCCAAAATTTCGATTTATTTGAAATTCTTCATTTTTCAATTTTCTTTTTTGGTGGAACTGACTGGTCCTTGGTTATCTTCAAAAATTGAAAAACAAAACTTGACCCCTGAAACCAAGAAAGATTAAAAAACACTACAAAGATTGCTCTAACGCGTTTCGACAGCCAAGCTGACATCTTCAGAGAGAGTATTTTTCTGAAGGTTTTTGGCCTCTTGTGAAGGTATGAATTTTTTGTTTTTTTTTTCAGTCTCTCTCTGAAGATAACAGCTTGGCTGTCGAAACGCGTTAGAGCAACCTTTGTTGTGTTTTTTAATCTTTCTAGGTTTCAGGAGACAAGTTCTGTATTTCAATTTTTGTATGAATTTTGTCAAAATTTCGACTTAATATTAAATTTTTGATTTTTTTAATCTTTCTTTTAAATTTTGTTCTTTTTAAAGATGGAACTTTAAAATATTTACATTTCAGTAATTCATCGTTTTGAAAATGTTGACATTTTTCAAAAACTTTTGCTTTTTAAAAATTTTACTTTTTTTGAAAACTTGAAATAACTTTTTGTAATGTTTTTTGCCAAATTTCGACTTTTTGTCAAAAGTTGGGCCCCTTTTCAAAAATTTCCACTCTTCCAAAATTTTACTGCTTTTGAAAATTTGAATTGTTTCCAAAATTTAGATTTGCACTTTCACTTTTTGAAAAATTGTACTTTTGAAAATTTCGCTTTTTTTATTTTAACTTTTCTAAAATACGGCATTTTTTTTAATATCAACTATTCTGAGAATTTCGACTTTATTGAAAATTTTTTGTTTTTTAAAAATGTTCACTATTTTGAAAATGTAATTCTTAAAAGCCGGACTCTTAAAAATTTCGACTTTTTTATAGTTTCGATTTTTTAAACTTTCTACTTTCTCAAAATTACACTTTTTCTGCAAAATTTAAAATATTCAAAAATTATAATTTTCAAAATTTTGACTACTTTAGATTCCAACCATTTCAAAATTTGGATTTAATTTAAAAGTTTCAATTTTATTTTAAATTGCGAAATTGTTTTGAAATTATAGCTTTTTGACATTTTTACTGTAATTTCGTGATTCTTTTAATATTTTCAAATTTATTTGAAAATTTCGACATTTTCAAAAAGTCGACATTTTTTTTCCAAAATCTCAAATTTGTAATTTTTCAAAATTACGAAATTCTCTTGAAAAGCTTTTTGAAAATTTCCAATTAAAAGATTTTAATTATCCAAAACCTAATTTTTCCAAATTTCGATTTTTGTTGAAAATTTTGACTTTAATGATGATTTTGACTTTTATCCAATATTTGGATTTCGAAAATTTCGGATTTTATTTATAAATTAACTGAAAATGTTTTTAAATCTCGACTTTTTTCAAAATTTTGAATATTTTTGAAATTTTAGGTTATTTTGCAAAATTTTAACTTTTTAAAAATTTCGAATTTTTTAAAAATATCTCTTTTTTCATTCAGAAATTTTTTGAAAATGTCGACTTTAAAATTTTGATTTTTTCAACATTTTGATTTTTATCAGAAAATCTTTTTTTAATTTTAATTTTCCGTGAAAATTTTGCCTTTTATGATAATTTTGACTCTCCTTCAATTTTTAGATTTCGAAAATTTCGGATTTTATTTATAAATTGACTGAAAATGTTTTTAAATTTCGACTTTTTACAAAATTTTGATTATTTTTGAAATTTTAAATTATTTTTCAAGGTTTTAAATTTTTACACATTTCGAATTTTTTGAAAATTTCTTATTTTTTTTCATTCACAAATGTTTTAAAATTTTGAGTTTTTCAACGTTTTGATTTTTCCAGAAAATCTTTTTTTAATTTTAATTTTGCGTGAAAATTTTGCCTTTTATGATGATTTTGACTTTTTTTTCATTTTTAGATTTCGAATATTTCGGATTTTATTAATAAATTGACTGAAAATGTTTACAAATTTCGACCTTTTTCAAAATTTTGAATATTTTTGAACTGTTAGAATATTTTTCGAGATTTTATCTTTTACACATTTCGAATTTTTTTCATTCACAAATTTTTTGAAAATGTTGACTTTTTAAAATTTTGGTTTTTTCAACATTTTAACTTTTTCCAGAAAATCTTTTTTTTATTTTAATTTTCCGTGAAAATTTTGACTTTTATGATGATTTTGACTTTTTTTCAATTTTTAGATTTCGAAAATTTCGGATTTTATTTATAAATTAACTTAAAATGTTTTTAAATTTCGACCTTTTTCAAAATTTTGATTATTTTTGAAATTTTAGATTATTTTTCAAGATTTTAATTTTTTACACATTTCGAATTTTTGAAAATTTCTCAATTTTTTTTATTCACAATTTTTTTTTGAAAATGTCGACTTTAAAATTTTGATTTTTTCAACATTTTGATTTTTCCAAAAAATCCTTTTTCAATTTTAATTTTCTGCGAAAATGTTGCCTATTATGATGATTTGAACTTTTTTTCAATTTTTAGATTTCGAAAATTTCGGATTTTATTTATAAATTAACTGAAAATATTTTTAAATTTCGAACTTTTTTAAAATTTTGATTATTTTTGAAGTTTTAAAATATTTTTCAAGATTTTAACTTTTCACACACTTCGAATTTTTTGAAAATTTCTCATTTTTTTCATTCAGAAATTTTTTGAAAATGTCGACTTTTGAAAATTTGATTTCTTCAACATTTTAATTTTTTCAACATTTTGATTTTTCCAAAAAGTCTTTTTTTAATTTTAATTTTACATAAAAATTTTGACTTTTTCCAAAATTTATAATTTTTTTTGGAAATTATAACTTCCAAGTTGTATCAAAATTATATCTTTCTTAAATATCTTCAAGGTTTTTCAAAATTTGGGATTATTTTCAAAATTGTTAATTGTTTTGGAAATTTAGACTCCAAAATATCACCTAGTTTTTTCAAATTTTCTACTTGTTTTGAAAATTTGGAATTTTTTGAAAATTTTGTCTTATTTTTATATTTGTGATTATTTCGAAAAAATATCGTTCTCTTCAAAGTTTCAGTTTAGGATTTTTCAAAATTTTAATTAATTTTTAAGATTTCGACTCTGAAAATTTTGGCTTTTTTTAAATGACAACTTTTCAGATTTTCAATTTTTCTAAAATTACAAACATTTATGAAAATTTCGGCTTCCATTTTTGTTTTTTTTTTAAATCGACTCGTCAAAAGCTAACATGTGTATTTGGAGAAATACTTAAGTGTGATGAATTGTCAAAAACACTTATACAACTAATTGCTGTATCGTGTGGTCAAGGTCACATAAACTCAAGATAACGCGAGTGCAAGGTCACGTACGGTCAAGGTTGCACGATGTCAAAGTCGCATATGTTGAAGGTCACGCCAGGTCAAAGTCACACAAAGTCAAGGTCATACAAAGTTAAGGTTACGTGAAGTCAAGGACACGTGAGGTTAAGGTCACGCAATGTTCACACGAGGTCAAGGTTGCATCTGTACAAGGTCACGGTTGCTTCTGTTTAAGGTCACGCGACGTCAATGTCGCTTGTGGTAAAGGTCACGTGTGGTTAAGTTCACGTGATCTCAATTTAACAGTTGTTTAAGTTCACGTGAGATCAAGGTCGCATGTTTTCAAGGTCACGCAAAATAAATTTGCTCTCGTTCAAAGTCACGAGACGTCAAGGTTGCGTGTATTGAAGGTCAGTCGAGGTCAAGCTTGCTTTCGTTCAAGTTCACGTGATGTCAAGGTAGCGTATGATCAAGGTCACGTGATGTCAATTCTGCACATGCTCAAGGTCTCATGAGATCAAGGTTACATGTTTTCAAGGTCATGCAAGATCAAGTTTGCCCTTGTTCAAAGTAACACGACTCCAAGGTCGTGTGTGTTCAAGGTTGATTTCGTTAAAGGTCACGCGACGTCAGGGTCGCATATGATCAAGATCACGTGATGTCAATATTGTATGTTTTCAATGTCACGCAAGATAAAGGTCACGCTCGGTCAAGGTCACGCAACGTTAAGGTCACTTGTGTTCCAGGTCACGTGATGCTAAGTATGCACGCGACCAATGTCACATTAAGTGAAGATGGTATGTGTTCAAGGTCACGTGATTTCAAGGTCGCGTGTGATCAAGGACACCAGAGATCAAGGTCGCATGTGTCTAAAGTCACATTAGTTCAGTCATGTGAATTCCAAATAACATGACTCAAGGTCACACTTATTTAGTCGCGTGAGTTCAACGTCACTTGATTTCAAGGTCGTACGAACTCAATGTCAAGAGATGAACACATGAGCTTAAGCTTACGTGGCCTTGAGTTCATGTGAGTTTAAGGTTACATGTCTTGGGAACTCAATTTCGTGTAAAAACAAGAGAGCGTAAAGCAAACTTTTCTCTTAAATTTAAAAAAAAAGGGAAAATGTTCACTAAGAGTTGAAATGTTAGGTTTACAATTGAAGGTTTGCGGAAGACACAAAAGAGTAGAAATTTTGGAAAAATCCTCGATATTTATTTTAAAAAGATTCTCGATATTTTTGGTCAAATTCCAAGAAATTAAAGTTAACAGTTCAAAAAATAAAAAATCAGGATATTTGGTAGCTACACTGCTTTTATTTGTAATGATTTATGTTGAAATTCTTCAAATAAAGGAACGAATAATAAATTAAACGCGATATGAGAACAAGCTTTTCTCTTTTTTTTATGTTTAGAATTAGACTTTGCATTTGACATTCAATTGTGGCTGTCTTCTTTAGTCGAAATAAATTCAAAGTCAAAATTTCATAGTAAAAGTTTAATTTCAAAATTTCGAGTAAAAGCTGTTTGTAAAAAGCACGAAATTTACAAAAAAAATCTGTAATCTCCAAAGTTTAGAAAATTTAAGAAAAAGGTACAAAATTGTGGAAAAATAAAAATTTACTCCTAGAATAAATTATAAATATAAATTAAATAAAAAATAAATCTCATAAAAAATTGCGTTTGAAGTTGAAATTTAGAGAAAAAAGCCAAAATTTCAAAAGGTTCAAGTTTTATAAATTGCTCCAATATTTAAACATCGTCAAAGTTTCAAGTTTACATCAAATTTTTTCAACAAAAAAATAAAAAAAACTAAGTTTCAACTTTTAATTCTTAGAAAAGGACCAAAATCCTGAAAAGCATCAATTTGTGTATATTCTGAAAACCGACCTTTCCATATCAAAATCAAAATTTCTATTAGAATATTTAAGTTATTTGCAAGAAAAATTCCAAATTACATGGATTGAAAGTTGAAATTTCTAAACCGAAATTTAAGCACCAATTTTCGTATTTCCAAATTCAAAAATGAGGAATCTTGACATAAATTTTTATCCCCTATTTATCATCATTGCGGTAGGAATTTTTAAAAATTCTTTCTTTGTGCTCAGAACTCAAGTGCGAAATTCCATACTTCTAAACCGATTGGTTTAAGCCATAGATTGTCTATCAGTGTTTAGTTTTATTAATTTGATATACATAATTTGAGCACCTTTTTTTTTAGTTGACAAAAATAATTTAAAGATATCTGTAACCGAAATATATCCAAAATTATCTGATATCCGAAATAAATTCATATTCGTATCCGTATCCGTAACCGAAACCGATATAATACTCGGAATATATCCGTATCCAGAACCGAAATATATGCCAACAATCTTAGTGTTAACCCTGAAGATGTTATCAGCACAGAATCGTGAAACGTAGGTAAACCAACTTAACGTGACACTGGTTCAATTCAATAAAAAAAAGGAGATTTTCTGGTATTAAACAATTTTCCTTTTTTTTTTGCCAATTTGAAACAATTCAATGCACAATTATATTTGCGAGTAAAATAGAGTTACAGTTACACTGCGTGCTTCAACGTTAAATTAATCAAAGTTAGAATCATTCTAAAGACTGAAAATGTCTGAGTTTACTTAGATGCAGTTTTTTTAATCGAGTTAGAATTGAAGTTGTCTGAAAATTTACCAAACTAGGGATAAAAAAAGTGGCATTTTAACCCACTTAGAGATTAACTTTTTATAGTTCTGTTACAAGTCAAGCAGTCCAAAATATGTCAAAAAAAATTCAAATCATTTTGACAGTAGAAATCAAAAAATTATTTTATATTTTATGCATCAAGCAGGAAATAATTTGATACTAAATTACTTAAAGCTTTTAAAATAGCCCGATATTATTATTTTATTAAAAAGTAGTCGCTTTAGACTGATTAGTGCAGCAGTAAATTTGGTAGATCTATTTCTGTATTGTATATAAAATTAAATAGCCACATATTTTACTAACATTCATTTCAATATAAAACAATGATTTTTACAACATATTTCCTCATATTTAACATTCAGTATAAATAATTACAATTTTAAATAATTAAAGCGCTTCATGTATATTATATATTCCCTCTCTATACACTATTTATAAAATAATTTTCTATTAGTTATTTGTATTTGTTATATCTATTTTTTTTGGTTATGTAAAATATAATATTCCATTTCACTCTACAAATTTAACTATTTTGCTTTTATAAAAATCTATGAAATAGTTGCGAATACCAAATAAGCAAAACGCGATAGAATATGTCTTTTTACCTTGATTTTTCAAGTACTTCAACTTGACTTTTTTAACTATAAAATAATTCACACTTTGCTGAGAAATTTCCTTATAAATATCAATCAATTTCACAAGCATATTTTAAATTTGCTTGAATAAGTTTCCACTCAAGTTACCCATTAAAAACGGGAAGAAAAAGTAGATAAAATAGATGAGTAATTTCATGTTTTAACAGTCCATTCAAAAAGTCCATAGGATGATACAGAGATGGCGTTACTAGAATTTTTTCCATATGATTTTTATTTAGTACTAACCTTCAAACGATACGTGTATAAATTTGACAGCAATCTGACTATTGATTCGTGAGTTATAGCATTTTGTGTGAAGCAACCTTTTTTTATTGAAAAAAATGGAAAAAGGTGAATTTCGAGTTTTGATAAAGCATTGCTTTTTGATGAAAAAAATACAGTGGAAACCAAACAATGGCTTGATAAACATTATCCGAACTCTACTTCATCGAGACAAATGGTAGGGAAGTGGATTGCTGAATTTAAAGGTGGTCGTACCAGCACAAATATGCAGAGCGCAGTGGACGCCCAAATGAGGCTTTTATTCCAGAAAACATCAAAAAAAATCCACAAATTGGTTATGAACGATCGCAGATTGAAGGTGCACGAGCTAGCTGACATTGTAAAGATATCAGATTGTAGTGTTTTTACCATTTTACACGAACATTTGGGTATGCGAAACCTCTGTGCAAAGTGGGTGCCACGTGAGCTCACAGTCGACCAAAAACAACAACGAATAGATGCTTCTGAGAAGTGTTTGGCGCTGTTAAACCACAATAAAATGGAATTCTATCGTCGATATGTAACAGTGGATGAGACATGGCTTCACTATTACACACCAGAATCCAAAAGTGACTATCTTTTGGATTCTGGTGTGTAATAGTAATAGCTGAGTGGACAACAGTCGACGAATCGAAACCAAAGCGAGCAAAGAGGCAACAGTCGGCCGGTAAGGTGATGGCTTCTGTATTTTGGGATGCGAGCGGAGTAATATTCATCGACTATCTCCAAAAAGGAACCACCATCAACAGCGACTATTACTGTGCTCTTTTGGATTGATTGAAGGCTGAAATCGCAAAGCAACGGCCACATTTGCAAAAGAAAAAGTGTTGTTTCACCAAGACAATGCACCGTGTCACAAATCGATGAAAACGATGGCCAAATTGAATAGATTGGGCTTCGAATTGCTTACCCACCCAACGTATTCTCTAGATTTAGCCATCAGCGACTTTTTTCTGTTTTCAGATCTCAAGAGAATGCTTGTTGGAATGAAATTTAAGTCCAGTGATGAAGAAATCGCTGAAACTGAGGTCTATTTTGACGAGAAAGAGAAATCGTACTATAAAAGTGGTATCGAAAAGTTGGAAAATCGCTATACTCGTTGTATCGCCCTCGAAGGCAACTATGTTGAATAATAAAATCGAGTTTTGTCAAAATTCTGTTTTTTTTCTTACTTATTCTACGGACATATTAAATGACCTGGTAACAATAAGAGAAGCTGGTCGTTATTTCGTTCTTTACACCAAAACCACCCAGTTTTTATATTAGCCAGTTTAAACCATAAAAAAAATGTCTAGATGTGATTGATTTCTACTCAGCTAACATATTAAAAATAGGGAGAAAAAGTAGATGTATTAGAAAAGTAAATTAGTGTTTTGACAATAAGAGAAGCTGGTCCTTACTTCTTTCTTTGCAAAAAGCTAACCAGACTTTATATTAAACAGTTTAAACCGTGGGAGAAAAGTCTAGATTGGACTGATTATTTAATTATTGTTTTATTTCATATTTTTTTATGGGTTTATTCACCAATTTAAAATAAACCCTCCCAAAATTCTAATTTTTATTCGAAATTTGAACTCTTTTTCTTAAAATTTTACTTTCCCTCATTTAAAATAGTAGTTAATTTCACACCTATATTAATTCCCACCTTCTATCGACAATGTCCTCAGGAAATAATTTGTATACCACTTGGGGATGAATTAGGCTACAAAAATTAACGAACTTTAGACTTTGATTCAAATATGTTAACTTTTTGCTAGGAATTTAAAAAGTGTGAGTGTAGCTTCAAGTTTTCGTAAAATGGTTGATATTTTGAGTTTAGATTTAAAATTGATACTTTTTATTGATTTTTAACCCAAATTTTTTGAAAAAGAAGTCAAAATTTCCAGAACAAGAAAAGATTTTATTATTTATGAATAAGCAAAAAAAAACAGTTAAACGTAGAAATATTTTCATTTTGTTCCGTAAATTTGGATTTACCCACAGTACCTTAAAATAGTAGAGACTTCAAGAACAAATTAAAATTGAAAAAGTGAGTAAAATTTTAAATGAAAAATCGAAATTTTGAGTTTAAAGTCAAAATTATAAATAAAACAAGAGGAGTTCCGAATTTAAATTCTAAATCCAACATTAAAGGCAGAAACAATTAATATTTTGTGAAATTTCTTAATATTTAAATTTGTAAAATATATTAGCAATAAAAATAAAAATAAAGGTTAAAATTTCATATCGTGAGATTTTAATAAAATAAAATAAATATGAAAATCGCACGATATAAAATTCTGACACTATTTCTATGTAAGAGTTATAACAGAAAAGTCAAAATTTTCATCTTGGGTTAATATTTCAATTCTAGTCTAATATCTCATCATTTTGTCTGAAATGTTGTAATTCTATTCAAAGTTACGAGTGCAAACTAAAAATTTAGAAAAAAATGTTGAAATGTTGATCTACATTTAAAAATTGACCTTTTTCTTCCAAATTTTTAACCAAAATTAGACAAAAAACGCCAATAAGTGTAAAAATATAATTTTTTCCTAGATTTCGAAAAAAAAACCCATAATTTCCAGAAAAAACCGAAATTCCAGCAAAAGCTGGACTTTTTATATAATGTCTCAATTTTAAGTTTCAAAACAAAGTTTTAAGAAAAACGATAATAGTTACGATAAAAAATCGAAAGTTACAGAAAAGGGTCCATTTTCCATTAAACTAAATCTTAATTTTGAGTTTCCAATCAAAGTTTTAAGAAAAACTACAAAAGGTACAACTTTAAAAATATAATAATAATGATATAAATTTTGGGTTAAGAACCGAAATTTGGACAAAAATGTTAAAATTTTGGCTTTTGACCCAAAATTTAACATGATTCTTAGAAACTTCAAATTTTTTGGAAAATTCAAAACAATGAATTATAAGTTGAAACAAAAGGATACATGTGGAAACTTCTACTCCTTGCCAGAAAAAATTAGAATCTCTAAAATATAAATTTTGGTTTCTCTCTTTTTTAGAATTTAAAGTCGAAACTTCTATTTTTTTTCGCAATTTTTACTTTAAATGAAAAATGAAAGTTTAAAAGTTTTATCAATTTTCTCCAAATTACATCTCTTCTTCAAAATATTCTCAAAAAAAGTTTTAAAACAAATTTCCAAAAAAGTTTGCATTTTATGTACAACTAAATTGACAGAATTTGAATTTTAATCACAAAAAAAAAGATGGAATATTTGATTTTTGAAATTTCTCTGGAAGTTCAAAGTTACTAGAAAAAAATTAAATTAGAGCAGTAAATTGTTAATGAATTTTTTTCAACATTTTGATTCATTTTAATTTCGAAATTTCGAGACTCTTTTAGAAATGTTGGCACTTTTTCTCAAAAACTTCAATAATTTCCACTTTTAAAGGCGAAATTATAAGAATATTTTTGACAATAAATTTATTAAAAAAAATTGTTTTCTTTAATTCCGAAAATGATTTAAATACAGAAATTGTCCCCTAAAACCAAGAAAGATTAAAAAACTCAACAAACGTTGCTCTAACGCGTTTCGACAGACAAGCTGTCATCTTCAGAGAGATACTAATAAATGATATATTTTTTTTTTTGAGAAATGTATACAAATAAGAAATTTCAAATTTTTCTAGGAATTTAATCTGCTTTCTCTTGAAATTTTCAGTTTAATCCTTAAATTTTGATCCTTTTTTTGATTGAAATTTGAAATTTAAATTCGAACTTCCAGAATTTCAAGAATAAATTAAACATTTCTGGAAAAATTGGAAATTCTGATTTAAATTTTCTTTGATCCTACAGTAATAGTTATTTTTTAGAGAAATATCAAATTTTTAAAAAGGTTGAAATTTACAGGTTCATTTTTTGTTGAAATTTCAATATTTTTCCCAAATTTTTCTTAGTTTTATGCAGATTTGAAGTTTATTTTCCCTAAATTCTTATTTAATATTTTTTAAATTCCTATCAAAATTACATATTAAAATAAACTTTAAAATATTAAAATTTCGTTAAAAAACTTTTAAATTTCCAAAACAAATTAGATAGAAATCAAAATTTCTACAAGAAATAATATTTTAAAGATAAAATTTCCGGGAAAAGTCGACATTTTAAAAAAATTTCCTGTTTAAAATGTTTAGAGAAAAGCACAAATTTCATAGGAAAAAAAAGCAAAATTTCTTAAAGAAAAAATCGAAATTTGAAAAAAAATTAATACATTTTTACAAAAAAGTCGAATTTTTTTGTTTTTCCCAAAATGTTGTATTTTTTATCAAGTTTTTCCAAACATTTTTTATCAAAACTACAAAATAAAACAAACTTTAAATTGTCAAAGTGTCGTGAAAAAACCTGACATTTTTAAAGCAAATTAGAGAAACATAAAGAAAAATTTGGAGAAGTTCGAATTTCTAGAAGAAATTTTACGAACAATAGTTTTAGAAAAAATGGAAATTTTGGGAGAATTTCTTTTTAT
Source organism: Dastarcus helophoroides (assembly GCA_028583605.1). Lineage (NCBI taxonomy): Eukaryota > Metazoa > Arthropoda > Insecta > Coleoptera > Bothrideridae > Dastarcus > Dastarcus helophoroides. The sequence continues at coordinate 12,546,068 of CM053329.1, forward strand.
AAAATATTTGGGAAAACTGGAAACGTTGCAGAAAAAATCAAAATTTCCTAAAAAATCGAAATATCTGAAAAAAAATTTTTATACAAGATGAGATTTGAGGTAAAAATTACCAAATTAACTTTTAGAGAAGTAGTAAAATGCGGGATGAGTTGGATTTAGATTTTTTCTTGAAATTACAATTATTTTCTCAAATTTTTTTTAAAGAAATTTGAGTTTTTTCTTAGCATTTTAATTCCTGCTCGAAATATTGATTTCTTTCTTAATACTTTTACAAAAATTAGTTTTCAAAAATGTGATTTTGATCAAAATTAAAAATGAAATAGGTTTTTAAATGTCGTAACTTCGTGAAAGAAACCTAAAATTTCTATAAAAAGAAATCAGAGAAAATTTAAAATTTCTACAAAAAATTGTGTAATAAAAAGTGAAATTTGGAGAAAAAACTCGTAAGCGAAATTGGGGGTGCTGCAGTTCCGCAGTGCCTATACGTCAACCGCCACTGCACAGAACCCTTATAATCCTATCTCTCGTGTCCGTTCGTCCATCTGTCACAGAGGTTTTTTTCAAAAGCTAAGTACTGCAGAAATTAAAAATTTTATAAAGTCCTAGTACTCAATAACGTTAGCCAACGATTGAACAAAATATTTTACATTAAAATTTAATTTAATTTGAACTCCGAGAAATTAGATTTTCATTAATTTAAATTAAAATTAGTTTTAAATAATATATCGTGTGAGATATCATTTGAAAGAGGTACTTCTAGGGATCATAAAATATTGTTTTTCTAATTTTTGGTCTAATCCTCTTAAAGATACAGTTTAAAATGTGCCAGAAATAACTATTCTTTCCTATTTTCTTAGGTTTCTAATATAAAATTTAGGTTCTAATAAAGTTAGTAGATATTGGACCATAGATGTTGAACTGCAGGTATTTCGATAGTTATTTAATAAAATATTCTAAATTTGGAGACAAAAATGCAAGTTACATTATTTCATTTCCACATTATTATATTTCCAGATTTGGTCGAAATGCAAAGAGTTATCATTTTAAGTTAAAGGGCGACATTTTTTTCCGTAAATATCGACTTAAAAACCAAAATTCTGAAAGTAAAAATTTTTGGAGGAAAATGTAAAATCTTAAAGAAAATGAACCAAATTGTTAATTAAAGGAAAAAATTTGAATTTTGAATTTAAAATTTCAGGGGAAAGCACAATTTAGACCCTAAATTCAAAAAAGTATAAATTTTTACTTCGATCTGAAGATTTCAATCTGCGATTAAAAATTGTAAGAGTAACCTCCAGATTTTTCAAAAAAGTAAAAAAATTGATCTAGTTTTAACTGTTTTTCATTGCTGAGTCACAAACAGCGATTGGCAAACAAAGATCCAATGCAGTCGCTGCTTGGGGCAATCAATAAGAGATTGCTAATCCTGAACAGAAGGTTGCTGAAAATCTAGAATTGTGGTACTGGCAAAGAAAAAGTCAATAAAACATGAACGAAAATAACACTACTTTACAAAAAAGATACAGAGAATTTCTAAATCCTTGTGCTTCTAAAATTTAAAATAAAAATAGACTCATATTTGGGATAGCAAATAAGACAAGCAAGTTCGAAGTTAACCTTAAAAAAACTTGTTTTAGCTTTGTATTTAAAAAAAATTAATAAATCCATTTGCAGCAAGAACTCCTTTTAAATGAAAATCGCAACCCTTAAAAAAATATAAAACGCGTTTCCTGGCTCAGCAATTAGTAGGATAGAAGTCTGACTAATGATCAAATACATCATTTAGATTAAGACGCACTTCCGCAATGTTCCTACCAATTTATTTCCAACTGATTATACTGCAGCCTCCCCAAAGGCAATCAACTTACGTAATTGCTATCAAAGGAATATTAAAAATATTTAGCACTTTGCTGAATGTGCGAATTTCCTAATTCCTCATCAAACGGGTAATTTACCACGAAGCTTTAAAATATAGCTCGGTCGAAAAATTAATTTAACAACTTATTTCATGAGGTGCAGCCGAGAAATTGAAAATTCTTTTGCATATAAATTAACTAAGATCGATTTTCGACGTAGCCCGGGGAAACGTCCCTAATAGAAAATTTAATGTCGTTTAGATGTTTGGATATAATACTGATGCTGTTGTTTTAGGATCCCAGTATGATACGTAAATTGGTAGGTCATTTTAGGAGGGTCAAGCGGAATTAGATTAAGGGACTCCAAATTAAATAATCTTGTAGAATCGAGAAAATATTCACATCGTGTAGGATCAGCTCCTTTGGATTTCATGAACTTTTACGAGGCTGCTTTTGGAACATTATATAAATTCTTCATGGTGGACTTTTATTGGAAGCATTATGTTTATTATTTATTTTTTATGCACTGCTGACGAGCTCAAATGAGAGCGAGACATCGATGTCCAGTGCAACAACCTTTTTTTTATATTTTTTATATTTTCATAATTTATCAAAAAAACAATTTTTTTTCATATCTAATTTTGGTCTTCTATTTTTCATTTTTTCCTATTCTATGTAAAATAAACTCATCTATTTTTTGGCAACTGTCATGAGGTGGCGTTTTGAATAAATTTGGATATCACGTAGTCGTATTTCATAAACTGTTTTAGAATATTGTCAACAAACAATAAGAATTTTAATATTTCCAAACTGGATGGTAGAAATGTTAAATAAAATTAATGAACATTACATAAATTGTTCAATTAACTGAAACACAAAAATGAACAAAATTGCGTCTTTGAAATTTGTCAATTTTTTTCAGTTGTTTGTCAATAGCAATTTATATGTGGAATACAACTTGGACTACAAATTCATGCAGCCCTCCAGGCGTGTATAGTGAATTATAGGTAGCTGAACTAACAACAGTTGAAACATTGCCACCTAGCGAAGCGGTTGCTCTCTAGGAAAAAGTTCCCAGAAGACAAGGATTCTAATGCACAGACCAATAGGTTTGAATTATTAGACTCTAATAAATGTTCAAACCAATTGGTCAGTGCACTAGAAAAAACAATTTATGATATATTTTTTCAAATGGTAGACTCGTATTTTTCATATGGTAGAAATTAATAAAGTCAAAAAAAATGTGTCCTTATACGTACGTAAACGTAACGTACCATTAGGGAAAAAGTCAATTTCCCAAGGTTTCTTCTATTTTTCCAAAAAAAAGGTACATTCGCTTATTTGGTATTCGCCGCCATAATAGTTATTATATTATTTATTTTAAAACGTTATCACTGTCCTTTTAATTTCGTAATCTTAGTTTAGTTTTGGTCAAAGAAGTTGATGGATCGAAGCACAACGTCGACATTCGCTTATGTCCATGAGGGTGGGGGACGAACGCCGACGGGTGACCGTCATATCGAAGAATCGAAGACGGCCATGGAAGAAGAAATGTCTTCGTCTTTGCGGCAGCACTCTAAAAATTCGTCTAACGTTACCACACCATCCTTGTTTTTGTCCATTTTCTGAAACAGTAAATCATAAATCACTTTCAGTATCTTTCTAAAGATGATAGTTTGGCTATCGAACCGCGTTAGAGCAACCTTTGTTGCATTGTTGCATTTTTTAATCTTTCTTGGTTTCAGGGGATAAGATTTGTATTTCAATTTTTAAAAATAACCAAGGACCGTTCCACAAAAAAAATCACTACATCAAAAATTAGTAAATCAAAGAAAAAGGTTGAAATAAAAATCTCGTCCCCTGAAGTATCTCTCTGAACATGATAGTTTGGCTATCGAAACGCATTAGAGCAACCTCTGATGTGTTTTTTAATCTTTCTTGGTTTCAGGGGACAGGATTTTTATTTCAATTTTTGAGGATAACCAAGGACCATTCCGTTGCACCAAAAGAAAAAGGTGTATTTTGCAGAAATAAAAACAAAAGAGAAGAAAAAAATACAAAATATATGCTCCCTAAATCTTCTAACAGTTATCTGTTATATTTTTTCAAAGTTACAGAATCTAGTGAGCTCCAAATTTACTCTCGACTGGTAGCTTTTGTCTTCTTCCAAACTTTAACACTTTGAAATGACTTTAATTGTTTTTGGCAGATATACCTTCTTTCCAAATTGTGGGACTTCGAAGACACTTTTTGTAATTTTTTTAACTGCTTTCAAAAATTTGGAGCTTCAATCAATATTTTTGACACCCACGGCTCCGTTTACAAGAACTGGACAGTAATCATTACAAAATGTAATGCATTACTAATTTAATTTTATTAAAAGAAAGGAATTGTAATTGCAATATTTTGATTAAAAATGTAATGTATCATTTATTAAAAAGTAATGCAACATTCTCCCCATAAAGAAATTAATTACAACTACTAATTACTTCTCGCGAACTATTATAAAGAAATTAAATTACAAAAAGTACAGGATATATTTCTTCCGGGATTGGATCGTGTCGACGAACTACTAAAAGTGTTCTTTTAGTACTTTTAGCACTTTTTTTGTCAAAGAACTACTAAAAGTCAAAGAACTACTAAAAGTGTTCTTTTAGTACTTGGCACTTTTTTTTGTCAAAGAACTACTAAAAGTGCTAAAAATACTAAATGAACACTTTTGGTAGTTCCTTGACACGGTCCAATCCCGGAAGAAGTATATCCTGCACTGACTCCGGCCATGGAAGCCTTCGTTATCATACAAAAAGTAATTGAATTCCTCTTTGTAATTTCAGTGCAATCAGGAATGTTATTCCAGTTAATCTTGCTTTGGGTACCTAAACTCAAATAAAGCAGAATCAGCTATACCACTATACATTATACCCAAGTCCAGTAACAGCCCTTCATTACTGGGAAACGTCCAGTAATGTCCATGGCGTAGCTGGGAAGCTTGTGTAGAAAATTTAAATCCCCTACTCTATAAAAAATCCCCCTCTTTAAAAAGTAAGTGATTTAAAAAATGCACTTTTTTTCAGATTTAAGTAAAACCTATAAATTTTGTCAGTGGCGTGTCCTGTCTTATATAAACGAAGAAATTAATTGAGAAAAAGAAAAAATGCGATTTTTTCAGGTTAAAAAGCCAAACACTTTTCAATCAACTGATGCTGTTTTGGTTTTAATTACTCTTATCTGTAAATTAGCCATGGAAAAATATGATACGGCTAGGACTGTGGCATTGGATATCTCAAAAGCTTTGACAGAGTCTGGCACCTATCTCCTCTCGCCAAATTAACATCTTATCGTCTTCCTCCTGGACTCTGTCATTTGATACCCAATTTTCTCACTGACAGATCTCTTCAGGTCGTCGTCGATGGCATCTCATCTGAGACATTTTCCATTAATGCAGGGGTGCGTCAGGAGTCTGTTCTGTCTCCTACTCTGTTTCAGTTACACATAAATGATCTCTTAGCTTTAACTTCCAATTCTATGTACAGCTACTCAGATGATAGTAGCCTGGTGTCATCTTCTTTCTCCAACAAACCATTTTCCGTCGTTGCTTCAGATCGATTAAGGGAACAGCAGATACATACGATTAATCGGGATTTCAAAATCATTCTGGAATTGGGTAAGGAAAATTTGGTTGATTTCAACGCCACAAAAACCAAGACCGCAGTTTTCTCTAAGAAAATATCAAGGGATAATGCAACAAGCATACTCATGGACGGTAAAATCCTCCCGATGAAATCTAATCTGTCTATCCCAGGAGTGCATGCGAGTGCTAACTTTTCTTGGGACGATCATTTGCGCGCCATTGTCAAATCCGCCCTTCAGAAGCTAGGCTTTCTTTTTAGAGTTAAAAAGTACTTCACACCTCATCAGTTACTCACAATATACAAAGCTTAAGTTAGGTCAACACTGTAATACTGTTCTCATGTTTGGAGTTTAGCCCCAAAGCACACTTTAGCTCTTTTGGATTCAATTCAAAGAAGAGTGATTCGCCTACTTGATGACGAGAGTTTGATCGATTCTCCCGAAACATTAGAGCAGAGGCGGATGGTTGGTGGCTTGTCTTTTTGCTACAAGTACTATCTTATGCTCGCAGGAACTAATAGGATTCATCACTTTAAGGGCAAGATTTTTGAGGCATACAAGATACTCGGAAACACCAAATTTGTGTGCGGTCCGCATTGACACAGTGGGAACTTCTGTCTACAGAGACTCCTTTTTCTATAGATTTTCTAAGCTATGGAACTCGCTACGCAAGAAATTTTCTCAAAAAATTCATCGCCATCTACCTTGTTTTCACATCCATCTAGAAGTGCTTTAAAGGCATATTGGGGTTGCCTTTTGCGAGTGTATTAAACTTAAAAAAAGAATGAGAAATATTACTTGCCTAAGATCTTTCTTCATTTTAAAGATTCATTCGCGATTACTTAATCCAAATTTTGACGTTAAATTCGGAGTTTCGAGGTGAAAGTAGTTTATAGAAAAAGTTCAAATTTTTGATTTTAAGGTCAAAGTATCTAAATGTTTAAAATTAACACCTAAATTTTAAATTTTGACAGAATATCAAATCTACAAAATGAATTTAAGGTTAATTCAACATTTTAATTTTGTAGTTTAAATTTCAAAAATAATTAGAATTTTATAATGAAGCATTCCAAAATTAAAAAAATAAATTGCTTTAAATTTAAACATGGAATTTTGAGAGAAAAGTCAAATTTCGAAAAAAGCTTTAAAGTTATATAAAAAAATCGAGTTTTAAGATGCAACTTCAGAATAAGGTCAACATTTCTAGTTTAAATTTAAACTTTCGCAAAAACTTTGGGATTTAGATGGAAATATTCATTAACCATTCTTAAAAAATATCCTAGATTTTCAGTTTTATGTGAAAACTTTAGGTTCAAATTCAGAATCTTAAGAAAAAATTCAATACTTCGAAAAAAATGACAGTTTGCCTATTAATAATTTCCCAAAATTTAAAGCTTACTTTTGAGCCTTTGAAATTATCAGGAAATTTAGATTTTAAACCCTTTACCATTTTCTCAAATATTTGACTTTTCAACCGAAAATTTTGCTCCAATTTTAGTATGTTTAAAAAAGTCGATTTTTTGTGACTACTGACTTAATTTCAAAAAGAATGTCAATGTTTTAAGATTAAGCCTGAAATGTTGGTTTTTCTTTTAATAAATCAAGCTTTCTTCGATATTTTGATTTTTATTTTGCTCAAAATTTTGTCTTTAATCATGAATTTTTGAATTTAAACAACTTTGGTGGAACGGACTGAGCCTTGGTTACCTTCAAAAATTGAAATACAAATCATGTCTCCTGAAACCAAGAAAGATTAAACATCACAACACAGGTTGCTCTAACGCGTTTCGGTAGCCAAGCTATCAACTATCTCTCGCTCTGAAGATGATAGCTTGGCTATCGAAACGTCTTGGTGTAACCTCTGTTGTGTTTTTTTTAATTTTTCTTGGTTTCAGGAAACAAGATTTATATTCCAATTTTTGAATTTAAATAAGTTTAAACTCCAAACCTTGAGGCAAAAATTGAAGGAACTTTGGAAAACACCAAAAATTTATAAAACTGAATAAGACATTTAAGAAAGATGTTAAAATTTTAAGGGAAACTTGAAATTTAGTAAACCAAATCCTGATGTTTTCCAAAATTAAACCTTCTAGTTCAAACTCAGAATTTTCTTGTTCAAACTCAAAATTTTAAGAAAAATCTAAAAATTTGACCTTTTACCCAAAAACTGACGATTTCTGGAATTGAAATGAAGAGATTAATATCGAAATTTCTAAAGGAGCTGTTTTCGAAAATTTTGCTTTTTTTGCGATGTTTTCACTTAATCTCGAAAATTATACTTTTTAGAATTGTGACTTTTTCCATCAAAATTTTGACCTATGCTTCAGAAGTTTGTAATATACATTTTAAAATGCAACGTGGTACTTTTAAAAACATGAGAAATTTCGACAAACATTTCGTAAAAAGAGTTCTTGCAACTTTTATAAGAAGTGTATTTAAATCCCAATAATTGAATTATTTTGAAAATTTCGCCTAAAACTTGAAATAAAAATCTTGTCCCTTGAAACCAAGAAAGATTAAAAAACATAAAAAGATTGCTCTAACGCGTTTCGATAACCAAGCTATCATCTTCAGAGAGATACTCAATATTTCTCTGAAGATGATAGCTTGGCTATTGAAACGCGTTAGAGCAACCTTGGTTGTGTTTTTTAATCTTTCTTGGTTTCAGGAGACAAGATTTGTATTTCAATTTTTGAGGATAACCAAGGACCAGTCCGTTTCAACAAAATTATCGCCTACAACCACAAAATCTCAACAAAAAATCGAATTTCTAAGGAACAATTGTAGTTTTCTATTTTGATTTTTAGTCTTTTATCTTAACATTTCCAATTTAAACACATACTCTTTGGTTTTTATCAAACATTTTGGTTTCAAAATCGACATTTGCACTCTTTCTACAAATTATAATTATTTTTTCTCTCAACTTTGACCTAAGTATTCAAAATTCGACCTTTTCTCAAAATTTTGAAGTTAAACTCAAATTGATAAACTTACGATTAGAAATTTAAACCTGTAATTTTAAAAACATCGATAATTTTACTTTTTGGTTGGAAGTTTAAAATTTCTAGGTAAAGTCAAATTATAAGATTAAAATCGAAATTTTAAATTTTAAATTTAGGTGTTTTTTTAAAATTTTGTTAAACTTAAAATTCGGTTTGCTTTATTTAAATGTGTTAACTTTTTTCTATTGAATTTTAAAAGTTTTTCTTGAGATTTCGAATTAAAATATAAAATAAAAATATTGACAACTCAAGTTAAAAATCGAAATTTTGAGGCAGATATTTTGAGCAAAAATTTTAATATTTGATTTTAATAATCAAAATTTTGGATTTTAACTTGAGATTTCAATTTTTTGTCTTATGTTTATTAAAGTTTTCAAGAAAATCGTCTAAATTTTAAAAGAAAAAATTAATATTTTAAAAAAAGTCCAAATTTCAAGTCTCAAATTTTCTATGAAAATAACTGAAATTTCTAAATAAACGACAACATTTTTAGACAAGTGTCAGTTTCCTATTAAAAGTTGAAACTTTAGGAAAATGAATACAAAAAATTTTCAGTTTTGCCTTAAAAGTTTTTTTTCCAATTCTCTCGCAAAAGCAACTCCATTATAACTTCAAAGTACTGTGAGTAGTTTGCGGAAACAAGGATAGATGGCGAAGAATTGCCTTCTTAAAAAAGGATAGGTTGTAATTTTTGGGAAAAATTCCTTTCATACCGAATTCCATAGCTTAGAAGTTCTTCAGAAGAAAGAGTCTCCGTAGACAGAAGTCCTCACTGTGTCAAGATGAACCGTACACGAATTTACTGTCTCCGTCTGTCTTGCATGCCTCAAAAATTCTTGCCCTTGGAGGATCAATTCTATTAATTCCTGTCAACATTTTTCATGAAAGTACTTGTAGAACAGAGATAAGTCACCAACTATCCGCCTATGCTCTAGTGTTTCGAGAGAGTCAGTTAAACTCTCGTCACCAATTAAGTCAATCGCTATTCTTTGAATTGAATCCAAAAGAGTTAAGGTGTGCTTTGGGGTTGAACTCCAAACATGAGAACAGTATTCTGGTGTTGTTCTAGTTTTAGCTTCTCTAATGATAGTACTTGTAGAAAAGAGACAAGTCATCAACCATCCGCCTGCGCTCTGGTGTTTTGAGAGAATCGGTTAAATTCTCTTCATCAATTAGGAGAATCGGTCTTCTTTAAATTAAATACAAAAGAACTAGAGTTTGTTTTGGGGCTAGATATTCTAGTGTTGGCCTAATTTGAGATTTGTATAGTGTGAGTAGCTGATGAGATGTGAAGTACTTTTTAGCTCTAAAAAAAACCTAGCTTCTGAGAGGTGGATTTGGCAATGACGCACATGATCGTCCCAAGAGAAGTTAGTGCTCGCATTTACTGCTAGAATAGACAGATTAGATTTCATCGGGAGGATTTTACCGTCCATTAGTGTGTTTGTTGCATTATCCATTGATGTTTGCTTAAAGAAAACCGCGGCCTGAGTTTTTGAGGCCTTGAAGTCAACTAGATTTTTTTTACCCCATTCCAGAATGATTTCGAGATCCCGTTTAATCATCTGTATCTGACCTTTCCTTAGTCGATCTAAAGTAGCGACGGATAATAATTTGTCGGGGAAAAAATATGACACCAGGCTATTCATCATCTGCGTAGCTGTATTTCGGATTGGAAGTGAAAGCTAAGAGATCGTTTATAAGTAACAAAATTAGAATAGGAGATAGGACAGACTTCTGAGGCACCCCTGCAATAATCGCAAATGTCTCGGATGAGATGCCATCGATGACTACCTGAAGAGATCCGTTAGCGAGAAAATTGGATATCAAATGATAGAGTCCAGGAGGAAGATCATAAGATGTTAATTTGGCGAAAAGAGATCGATGCCAGATTTTGTCGAAGGCCTTTAAGGTATCCAATGCCACAATCCTAGCCTCACCATGTTTTTCCATAGCTGAGTTACAGATATGAGTAGCATATTTGTTGCCTGTCTGAGATGATTCTATTCGCCAGATACTTGAGAATCTCAATGTTTATAACTTTTTTCATCATTTTAGATATAACGGACAACAAAGATATAGGACCATAGCGGTTAGCCAGATTCTTTTTTCCATTTTTTGGGACAGGCTGCATCCTAGCAGACTTCCAGATGTCAGGCAATACACGTTTGTTATAAAAGAGTATGAACAATTTGCTCAGGACAGGAGTCAACTCTGGAGCACACTTCCTAAGAACAATAGAGGGGATAACATCAAGGCCAGAGGCTTCTGAGGTGTCGAGCTCAAGGAGACTCTTCCTGATTGTGCGTTGTCTAAAAACAACTTGAGACATCGAAGTGCCAACCTTAGGAAGAACAGGAGGTTCCGCTTTTCGAGAATGAAGGTTGGAATTTTTAGCAAACATTGAGGCTAGCACATCAGCTTTTTCCTTAGAAGTAGTCCCAATATTGTTTTTGTCATCATGTAAAGGTAGAAAATTTGAAGATGTAAAATTCTTTACAATCGACTTTGTAAATCCCCAAAAGGGTCTGAAACTGTTCGGACAGGTAATAAGCCTCTGGTTCATTTTACGATCGAAGTTACCTTTTGCCTGTTTAGAAAAATTTTGTGCATTTACGAAGGTGGTCCGAGTCTTGAATCAGGGATTATTTTGCCAACGACAATATGCGTGATTTTTGCAGAAGACAACCCGAGCACTCTTTTGCTGAACCAAGATTTACTGGAGGCTAACTTCTTTTAGGAATGGGGAATTGGGCATTCTATACCAACCAGGATAGTTTCAGTGATGGATTCGGTGACTTAGGAAGGGTTGTCTGAGTTAAAATAGACTTTTTGCCATTGGAAAGATGCAAAGAATTCTCTTAATTTTTCCCAATTAGCAGAATTAAAGTGACAACCCTACGGAACTGTGTCTGAAAAGGAGATGGTAATTTAGGATTGATTGAACAAAAAATAATCAAAATTTCGAAAAAATCAATTTCAACTTATATTTTGAAATTTTGACTTCGTGTTTGAAACTTTAGGTGTGATCTTAAAAAATGCACAGCTGAAGGAAACTTGAATTAAAAAAGTACCTTAATTTCGAATTTACACTCAAAATTTTGATAAAAAATCAAAAGCAAATTTCCATAAAAATACCGTAAACAAAGTCTACCTGATTTTAGTTTAAGTTTTTTTTTGGAAAACTTTTTTAAAATACACACCATTGATTTTTTTGAATTCGGAAAATAAAAACATTTTGTCGAGTTTTTTTCTCTGAAATTTAGATTCTTTTAAATTTCTCAGTTTAAATTTGAAATTTTTGCTGTTATCGAAATTTTGTGACACCGAATTTGTTAAGTTCAAAAGGGGGACCTTACTTTAAAGTTTGCACAAGGTCGGCTGATGAGCATGCGGCGGGTCTGCACCTATTTGAATGTAAATTTTCGATCGACTACTTCAACCAAGAAGAGTACTCATTGAAAAACATCGTAAATATAGGGAAAATATGCATCATTATTAGATTTTAGGTGAAATTTGTAGTAAACGGTGAAAATGGATTAAATATGCATTTGCATATTTGCATAAAATCCGGTCTCTACTAAGAACAATATAAAGCATTTGTTATTCGATTTCACATGCCATATCAACTTACTAGTAGATAACTAAAATAACTGTTAGGAGGAAAATGTGGTGAGGCAATTTTATATAAACTAATTTAAACTAAAGTAAAGCAAAAGCGATACACATAAAACGAATACGAGCCATAAATAAAGCTAATTTCCTTGGAGGATCTACATGCGGCAATTTTGAAGCTGTGTGTGTACCTGAAATATCCTATCAACTTTTTCCTTAACCGTTTCTTCGTCTACACATGGCTCGGCAACTTTTCCCATAAGGTCGTAGACGGCTGTGACTATATCCGTCATTTCCTCGCGTGTAATGCAACCATCTCCGTTAATATCGTAGAGAGTAAATGCCCAACGGAGTTTCTCGTCAAGTGAACCTCTCGACAAAATAGATAAATTCTGCACGAAATCCTGCAAAAATATAAAAATATTCAAATTCGCTCGACGCTATATCCAAGGGAAATGGAAAATCAAATTTTTGGGGCGTGCATTTTCGCCAAGTAGGCGCGCGAAACCTTTCAAAACCTTCACAAATAATCCAAGTCGATCTACTCGCAGAATATGCTCAAATAACGTAAAAGAATCAATTAAAATTTCGTGTTAATTTCGTTATGAATGTTAATTAAATTCTCGTCGACTTCCTAAGACCTCTAATATAAAAACGAGCTTTCGTAATAAATGCGGAAATCACTGCGAAGCTGCCTGAAATTTCAGACTTATTTCCTCTTCTAAAGGCTCCCATCTCGGCGCTCTCTAGACCGCAATTTTTCTTCTGAATAATTATTTACTTTATTGCGATCTCCTTATTTGAATAAAAGAAATTCTTTCAAGTTGTTCGGCGAAAGAAAATTACTTCATGAAGCAGAAGATCAAAGCGAAATGGCGCCCTTGCTCTCGCAAATTCCGATAATACAAAGGATTCCGAAGTTGTATAATATATTTCGAGTTTTGTCGTGTATTCGTTTAGGGGCATACTTGGGCATATCCGGGACCGTAAATAAGACGTAAAATGCACGTCTTACCAGAAGCTCGGGGCATGTTACTTGGCTTTACATTTTCTTTTTCATGTAGTTAAAATTCTTGACCTAATCAATTATTTTGGTTAAACTCACAGGTTACCTTCAAGAATTAATATATAAATTTTGTCTCCTGAAATCAAGAAAGATTAAAAAATACAATGCGTTTTGATAGCCAAGCTGTCATCTGCAGAGTTTGGCTATTGAACTCGTTAGAGCAAGTGTTGTGTTTTTTAATTTTTCTTGGTTTCAGGGGACTAGATTTGTGTATCCATTTTTTTTCTAATCAATTATTATATTGGTCGCTTGTTGTCGATGTTTTTTTAGCACGTTTTTAGAGCAAAGTGTTTTTTTGCAACATTTAAGTAGCCACAATATTGCTCCAATCAAAGTTTTCGCAGCTCTTTTGAGCTTGCAAAGGTATTTAGTATTTTTTCTTTCGGGTCGTTCATATTGCTGTCGTTACGAATAAACCCAGATTCCACAAAGTTTTATTTATTTATGTATACAGGGTGAGTCATAATAGGGTAAAGCTCTGTAGCTCCTACAGATTCTTGCTAACAATAATATCTTTGGTGCAAAGAAACATTATCATAAGACGCACAATCTAAAATTATTTTTCACTATAACGGGCAAAAATATATAGAGCGGTTCAGTAAAGTTGACTTTTTTAAAATAGAACACCCTATATATTTTCACATATTTAAATTTACCACAAAATTCTGATTAAAATGATATTAAACAATATGGGTCTGTGGTTAACAGTTTTTGAGATAATTAGAAAAATCATGAAAATTAAGTCTAAATTGCAAGCTCGCTTAAAATTCGGGAAACACCCAAATGATTTTATTTTTAGTACAGATTATTTAAAAACATCCTTTTTTAAAAAAATAATATAATTTTATTTAAATAAGATTTGCAGTTATACAGGGTGACTAGCAAACGCAAAATGACATTTATCTCAAAAAATTCAAATGGCACACCTTGTATATTATTTCTCATTTCTCTTAATTAACATCTAAGCTTTGCTTTGATATAAACATTTGGGGCTAATTCTTATAGTTCGGGAGATATTTAATATCAGGTCCTCGAATCGTTATTATTTTCGTTCCGGTTTTCGGTTTTCGTTCCAGAAAAATAATTATATAGGTTTAGTTTCGGTTTTCGCTCCGACAAAAATAACGGTTTTTTCCGATTTTCGGTTTTTGGTTCGGCCCCGAATAACTCATTTTTAATTTTTTATTTAAAAGAAAGTAAATATTTTGGGTAATCTCGAAACAAAAGTACAAATTTCAAAAAAGGATATGAAATTTTGGAAAAAGTTCAAATTAAAATTTTAATTTCTATTTAGATTGAAATTTCGAGTACAAAGTCAATTTTTTTTAGAAAGTGTGAAAACTGTAAACTTGTACTCTAAATTTTAGGATAAATAGAATTAAAAAAAAATTTTAGATTTCAAACTTTTGAGTTAAACTATTTAGAAATAATGTTAACACTTTTAACGGTTAAACATAAAATGTTTAGAAAAATATTATATAAAGCGGAGTTAATATTTCTAAAAAAAAACATCTACATCTGAATTCGAAGTAAAATTTTTAGGAAAAGAAAATAACAATTTTAAAATTTTGTAAAGAATTTAAAATTAAAAAAAAATATTAAGTTGCCAAATTTTGACTTATACTAAGGATTTTAAGTTTCGAGAAGTTACTCGAACAATCAAATTGAAAGTTAAAGTGTTATGATTAAAATGAAACTTTTAGAATTTTTTTTACATAAATTTAGAGTTTTTTTTTTTCAAATTTTGACTACTTTCTTAAAAGTGTGGGTTAAAACTTGACAATTTTTTTTATTGTCGTGTTTCAATTCAACATTTAGAGGAAATCATTTAAATTTAGGGGAAGTAATTGCACCGTTCTAGGAACTAAAATTTTGATTCAATCAATAATCAAAAAATTTCATAAATAAAATTTTCTAAAGATTTCAACTATTTCATGTAAATATAAGTCTTTTAAACATTCGAATTTAAAGATGACTGCGTAAATATCAAAAAAAGTCATAATTTAAAAAAAAAGGTACATTTCATGTTTAAGTCGAAATTTTAGAAAAAAATAGCAATTTAAATACAAAATTTTAAGAAAAATGTAAACATTTCGAAAAAAAAGTTAAATCTTTCTTTACTACCTTTTATCACAATTTCGAATTTTTTTAGACATTTTCAAGTTTTCAGGAAATTTGGAGCAAACATTTCGAAGTTAATTTCGAAATTTTATTATGTTCTGAACAATCCAAGTCCAAATTTGAAATTTTAATGTTTTTGAGATAAAAATAGTCTAAATTTAAAGAGTAAACTATCATCGTTTTTTGAAATGGTGAAATTTTGATTGAAAGTGAAAAACCTTTGTCAAAGATTCAAATTTATTAACTAATGAGATTTCCATTTTTTTAGAAACTTTGAATTTTTAAGCTGATGTTTCCAAATTTTATCAAAATTTCGAGTTCATATTTTTAAATTCGGAAATTGATAAAAATGCTTCATAAACTTTTAAGTTTTTTTACCAAAAGTTTCAAAGTCAAATCTCGTGAGTAATAAAGGTCGAAATTTACTGATTAAGGTTATAATTTTCCGATTAAGGTGAAATATTTTCTTTTTTTTTCAAAGTTTTAACCTTAGAACTCACAATTTCGAGAAAACTCGACAGTTTGAAATTAAAGTTGAAATAAAGTCGATATTTTCATTCTAAAGTTGGAATTTTAAGAAAAAAAGTAAAAATTTAAATTTTAAACTAAACATTTTGACAAAGAACTCGAAGTTTGAACAAAAACCAACGATTTTTAGAAATTCTCGTATTTTCGATTTTAAAAATTTGAAGCTACTAAGCGTGGGTAAATTTCTAAATTATAAAAAAAAAATCAGTTTTAACGAAAAACCTTCAAAAAATTCAGATTTGTTAGAAAGTTTTTATCAAAATGGAAATATTATTTATCAAAAAAAAAATCAAAATTTTGATTTTAATCTCGAAATTTTCGAAAATTTATTAAAATTTCATGTTTAAACTTGACATTTACAAATTAGAAAGTTTTAGTAGAACAAAATTATAAATTTCTAGTTTATTTTAAAATGTTCGAATTTTTCTCATAATTTCTCTTTAGCTTGATATTTGTTTTTATCAATTTTAAGCTTCTCTGGACATTTAAACTTTTTTCTTAAAATGTAGTGGTTAGATTTGACATTTTAAGGTTAAAGTCGAAATTTCGAGGAAAGAGGTCAACATTTCCAAAAAAAGTGCGATTTGTTAAAAAAAAACCTTTCACAAAAATTTTAATTTGACATTTTAGCCATTTCATTGAATTTTTTACTTTAGTCTCAAAATTCGAGAATAGGACAAAAATATTCAGATTTTCTTAGAAGAGTTTCTTCTGAAAATTCCGAGTTCAAACTAGAACCCTAATATTTTTCTCTTTGTTACAAAACTTAAAATCTAGACTTTTCTTTGGAAATTTTGTCTTTTGATTTCAAAATGTTGACCTTCATCTCAAGTTTTGAACTTTTTTGTCGAAATTTCGAATTTTAACTTAAAATTTGGATGTTTTTCTTAAAAGTTCGTGTTAGAACTGAATTATTGTGAAACGACTTTTAGTATGAGTTCAAAATTTGGATATTTTTTTAAAATTCTGATAATTGAAAATGCGAGGATATTTTTCTTTTACGAGTTTTTTACCTTTTCAAAGTTTTGCATAACATTTTTCATTTAAAGTTGAAAATTATACTTTTTAAAATGCTACTTATACATTTGCAGTTTTTTTGTTTGAACTTTTTTTTATCAAAACTTCTTGTGTAAATTAAACTCTCACAATTGGATTTGTTAAAAGAAATTCATTTTGAGTGATTTTTAAAATTTTTTAACTTTTGTTTTAAAATTTTCAGGTAATTTTTCATATTTTTTTTTTAATTTTTAAATTGCAATTTTGATATTTTTTAGAAATTCCGATTTTAGTCTGAAAACATGAATTTTCCAAATAAAATGGGATGCTTTTTTTCTTCATAGGCATCTCAGGTCACATCAAAAATTTGTGCAAGCCATATGTGGCTCGCGAGCTACGGACCAGGCATCAATTGTTTAAAACGATTGAAACAATAGGAAAAAATTAAAATTGTAAACCCAGAATTTTGAGAAAAAAAGTTAAATTGAAGAAAATATTCGAAATTTATTTTACAAAAATTCTACATAATTTTGATTCAAATCCTAGTAGTAAATGACGAAATATTTAAAAAAAGGGTCAATATTCCTAGAAAAATTCGAAATTTTCAATTTAAACCTGACCTTTATAAGACAAGACAAAAATAAGTTTAAATTCGTGAACAATACAATATTAACAATCGAGAGAAAATATTGGGTTGTAATTTGAGACTTTCAATGTAAAGTTGAAATTGAAGTGTCAATCTGCACTGAACCGAAAAAAAACCGATATTTTCTTTTCGGTTCAGTTCCGGTTTTCGTTCTGACATAAATAACGGTTTTTTCGGTTTCTTGTTTTCGGTTCAGTTCTGGTTCGAAGCCCTGTTTAATATCAAATTTAAAAAAATTCAAATTCTCTAGATTTATTTTAGTAAAATGCGTTTTTTCTCATATTTTTTAGACCTACACAAAAAAAAGTTTAAAATGCACTAATTTAATTCACTGTTCTAATTTCAATCATATAAATTGCATATTTTCAAAAATTTGAACTCTTAAGTAGGTTTAGATCCTGCTTATCGTCTACACCTAAATTCTATGGATCTATGCACTATGTTCTTTGCACAGTTCTCATTATTTAAGCAAATAAGGGTAAAACTAGTGCATGGTACAAAATTTGTTCATTCTAGTTAATTTTACGTTTGTTTTGGTATGAAAAATTAACAAAACAAACCCATTTCCCACAACGGCACTAAAAAAATATTAATAAGCAGTGGCGGTTCATAGCCAAAACTAATGGAAGTGCTGCGACAATTTTTAGAGTTTTATGTTTGATCCAACATGTCGGTTTTTTCAAAATTTTAACTTTTTAAAATTTCAACTAAAATTTTCGACATTTTCAAAATGTAATCTCTCGAAAATTTTAGGTTTCTTAGAAAACTTGACAATGAAAATTTTTGAATAATGTCGTGTCTTTTGAAAGACTGGATTTTTTCAAAATTACGATTATATTCCAAAATTTAGACTTTTTTATAATTTTAACTTTATTTTATTTTTAAGTATTGACTTTTCCGAAAATGTGTGTATACTCTTTTAAAAATATCTCCATTTTCGAAAATATTTAAACTTTTCGGTGTTTTGTTTGTTTTGTATTTTTTTTGGAAGTGAAATAAATTTTTTTTAAATTTTCACCCTTTGAAAATTTTTACTTTTTCAGAAAATGTAAAATTTTTTTAAAACTGGACTTTTAACTTTTTAAACTTTCGATCTTTTTTAAAATTTCTGAATTTGATCATTTCTTTTTGAGAAATTATATTTTTATTGAAAATTTCGAGTTTTAATAATTTCAACTGTTTTTTTAATGTCAACCATTTTTCAAAATTTTGACTTTTTTGCAAAGTTTCGATTTTTTGAAATGAAGACATTTTATAAAATGTCGACTATTTCGCTTTGAAAATTTTGGTTTTTCTTGTTAATTTGAATGAAAATTTCCCAATTATTTAAAATTTAAACTTTTTTAAAATTTCTGATTCGATAATAATTCTCAGATCTTTTGAACGTGTCTACTTTTTCAAAGCTTTGATATTTTTTTTTAATTTTGACTATAAAATATCGACCTATTTGACATTTTCATTTTCAAAATTTTGGCTTCTTTTGGAAATTTGAAAGTTTTTGAAAATCAATGCCTTATCCTTAAATTTTTATATATTTCGTATATTTCTCAAAATTTAGAAACATCAAAGTGTCAGAAGATTACGGCTTCTTCTTGAAAATTTTAATATTTTCCTAAATGTACTAAAATTTTCGACTTTTTTAATTCCCACTTTGTTGAAAATTTCGGTTTTATTAAATGTTCGAATTTTTCACAATTGTAGGCATTTTTCAAAATTAAAAATTTTTGAAACACTTAAAATTTCGACTATTTTTTTAATTTTAACTATTTTCAAAATTTCGACATTCTTCGCAAACTGTCGATCCTTGATTTAAAAATTTTGAGTTTTCTTTTAAGTGAGACATTTCTTAAAAACTCACTTTAAAATTTTCAACCAATTCGTAAAATTTCAAATTTTTTTAAAACTTTCGACTCCATTTCACAACGTCGACTTTTTTCCAAAATTTACACCCTTGATAAAAACTTAACTTTTTTTTAAAGGTTCGAACTTTTTCCAAAATAGTATTTATAATTTTTTTCGAACATTTCCAATTAAATCTTTAACTTTAAAAAAAATGGGTTTTTATTTTAAATTTGGACTACTCAAAATTTCCTAAAATTTTTCAAAATTTGTAGCTATTTTTCAAAATTAAAAATGTTTGGAAAACTTAAAAATTTCGACTATTTTTTAAATTTCAACTATTTTCAAAGTTTCGGCATTTTGTTGTAATCAGTTTCCAGTAAATGGCACTATCTGTTTTGATTACGGAGCGTTTTTAGCGGTTTTTCGTATGTATTAAATATTGTAAAAGTTAATTCAGTTAAAGAGTTAACACAATATTTATTAATTTTGAGGTGGTACGAGGTTTGCCAGGGCCAGCTAGTACTTAATAATTTTCAGTTTCTTATCAAAATTATAAAATAAAAGGAACTTTAAGATATTAACATTTCGTGAAAAACCTTAACACTTCTAAAACCAATTGGAGAAATCAAAATTTTTACAAGTAAAAATAATTTAAAGACAAAATCTCCAGAAAAGTCTAAATTCTAAAAAAAATTCTCTGTTTAAAATGTTTAAAGAAAAACACAAATTTCATGGGAAAATAATCAAAATTTCTTAGAGAAAATCAAAATTTAAGAAAAAATTTGAAATCGCTTTACAAAAAGGTTGAAGTTGAAATTTTACGAAAATAATCCACAACTCGGTTATTGTTCCATTTTAGAAAAATATCGAAATGCGAAAGAAGTTGAAAATTAAATTTTCTCCTAAAATTTCTACGTTTTTCCAAAATGTTGACATTTTTATAAAAATTTTAGATTTTTTGCAAAACATTTTTATCAAAATTAAAAAATAAAATGAACTATGAAATGTCAAAGTCTAGTAAAAAACTTGACATTTTTTAGAGCAAATTATAGGAACATAAAAAAATCTGGAAAGGTTGAAATTTCCAAAAAGAATTTAAGGAAAAAATTTTCAGAAAAAATAGGAATGTATAAAAAAAAATTCTTATAAAATATTTAGAAAAAAAATGGAAACTTCGCAGCAAAAATAATTTTTTTTTAAATAAATCGAAATATTTAGAAGAAACTCAAAATTGTTATACAAAAACGTTGACATTGGGATTTCAGGTAAAAACTTGAATATTCACTATTAAATAATTTTTTTATAGAGGAATATTTAAATGCGAGAAGAGTTGGATTTAGATTTTATTTTGAAATTTTAATTATTTTCTCAGAATTGGTACAAAAATTAGAAAAAAAACTAAAATAGGTTTTATAATTTCGTAACTTTGTGAAAGAAACTTGACATTTCTATAAAAAGAAAACAGAGAAAATTTAAAATCTCTAAAAAATTGTTTAAGGAAAAGTTTTCGGAAAATTTTGAGAAATAATTCTTAAGCGAAATTGGGGGTGCTGCAGTTTCACAGTGCCTATGCGCGAGCCGCCACTGTCAATAAGTATATTTTATGTTGCATGTTTAAAAAAAAAAGTAAGTTAACCCTACTCTGTGGCCTTATCAAACTAAAGTACTCTAATAACAGTTGTGTTTTTTATCTTAAATTGGTAAGATCGCAGTTAGAACAAGATATGTCGAATTTCTGGTATTGTAAACTTTTTTTTCGAAACTATGCGGTAAAAAGTTTATTTATTAGTGTCTTTTATTGCCGTTAAGAAATAAATTTCCGAAAACTTCAATCAGAGATGCAATTCAACATTTAAATGTCGACAATTTTTATTTTTCAAATTTCAAGTTAAATAACTCTCAAACTATAAAAGCTACACCCACAAATTTTTACATTAGATTAACGCTTAGTTGTTGCTTAACAAAAATAAAAAATAATATACAGGGTGTGCTATTTACATTTTATGAGAAAAATATAATTTTGCGTTTGCTAACCGCCATGTATAATATGAAACATTATTTGAATAAAATTACGTTAATTTTTTAAGAAAATAATATGCTGCAATTATTTGCACAAAAAAAATTAATTTAATTGTTTCTGGTTTTTTAAACGAGCTTCAAAATTGGATTCTAAACTAAACTAAATTTTTTTAAAATATCATAAAAACTATTAATGGCAGACCCCTATTGTTTAATATCGTATTAATCAGCATTTTGTATAGCATTTAATATGTATTAATATACAGGGTGTTCTATTCAAAAAAAACCAATTTTAGTGCACCAGCTTTTATACCGGGTGTTTTTTTTTAGTTGGGAGGTTACCTTTATATGGAGTATCACTTATTATAAAGGCAAACTGATTTTGTCGGTGAGGCTAATCGGAGCTAAACTACCTTCCAAAAATATTTTCAACTTCCGGTTATACCGGAAGTAGGTATCAACTTTCTTATTTGAAATAACAACCCCCAAATTTTATACTTTATTTAAATTTTAGGTAGAAAAATAAGGTGAGTTTGTGTATACATGTTTATTGCTATCTTTGATAGTTTTAAAGATATTTCAATTTTTCGCAAAAAAAATGACAGAAAAGAGGGTTACTTTAAATCTTTGTATTTTTTTTATTATTTGCAATAAAAACATGAAATTTAGGTTGAAGTCATGGAATATTATGGAGACTATAATAACGTAATCAGCTTTTACATTTATTACACAGGATGATGGAAATTTTATGATCTTTGTTGTTTTTGTTTTATTCAAAAAAACTCTGTTTTTTTAAATGGGAGCTATTAGTTTTTTAATCATTTTTGGATTCTTCACGTAAAAAGAAGAAAAAAGTAACATGACTAATTTTTTAAAATTCTGCACTGTTACAGAGATAATTCAAAATAAAAAAAGAAAAATATTATTTCCCTCTAGCAGCAATTTGATAGCATAAAACAAAATGTTCAAAAAAAACATAACAACAAGGCCTAAAAATTTTATTTTAAATAACATTTAAAAGATAACCATACAAGACGAATAATTTTTGACTAATTGTTAGAATACTTATTGAAAAATGTTTAGGGAGCCACGAATGTAAGTTTCGTAAAAATGGTTTGTTAAACACTTCTCATTTTTGAAGTAATGAAAATCAACAACAAATGTTCAAGAAAATTTGTCCTTTAACTGTTATGCTGTTAGATTAGAACTCAGGATTTGTAAGCGTTAAATTTTATAATGAAAATCGAAATGGAAATTTTTTAGTGATATTTTTTACGACTACTGCATGACAAGCATAATGCTAGGAACAATCGGATGTGCTTAAAAACGTTACTCAATTCGAAATCTTAAAATATGCCTTTAAATTTATTGAAAGAGAAGATCGTCCTTGTTGTTCTTGATGTAAATTTTTTATCAATGTTTTTTTTTTTCGTATTACTTATTATGATTAATTCTTTAAGCTTTTATCGCCTACAGTTAATTTCCTACTTGAATAAAAAAGACATGCTTGATTCTTTTTATTTTGAGATTTATGTAAAATACCCCTGTAACGGCACAACATTTTAAAAAATAAGTAATACAACTTTTTTCTTCATTTTATGTAAAGAATCCAAAAATGATTAAAAAACATATAGTTCCCATTTAAAAATACAGAGTTTTTTTGAATAAAACAAAAACAGCAAAGATTATAAAATTTCCATCACCCTGTATAATAAATGTAAAATCTGATTACGTTATTATAGTCTTTATAATATTCCGTAATTTCTACCGAAATTTCATGTTTTTACTGCAAATAATAAAAAAGATACAAAGAGTCAAAATAACCTTCTTTTCTGTCATTTTTTTTCGAAAAATTGAAATATCTTTAAAACTATCAAAGGTAGCAATAAACATGTATACATAAACTCACCTTATTTTTTTACGTAAAATTTAAATAAAATATAAAATTTGGGGGTTGCTATTTAAAATAAGAAAGTTGATGTCTACTTCCGGTATAACCGGCAGTGGGGGGAAGTTGAAAATATTTTTAGAAGATAGTTTAGCTCCAATTAGCCCCATCGACAAAATCAGTTTGCCTTTTTAATAAGTAGTACTCCAGATAAAAGTAATCTCCCAACTAAAAAAAACACCCGGTATATTCATCGTGTACAGTACTCCATAATTTTAAATGCGCCTTGTGGTAATGTACCTTTACTGCACTAGTGACCCACCCTGTATATTTTAATATACATTTCCCTAATGTAGCAACGTGATATATAAAGCTAAAAATAATTCACGGTAATAACAGTATACAACACAATATTCGGACCGGCAACCGAAATTCCAATAAGACCACATTTAATTGCTAAAACTTTTGAAGTTCAGACTTTCTCCACGATTCCCTTAGGAAATCCGTTGTAGAATTATAAATGTAACGCCAAGGAAAATTTCGAATTTTTCCCCAAATTTTCGAAATAAACTGTTCGTAATAAATAACTTGCTTCATACTTTTTGCCTTTGGGATACGAAAGCGAGCAACTTTTTTTGGTAAAAATAATTACACGTCTGACTTTGCATCCAATGTAGAAGGAAAGTTCTCTAATTGGCTATATTTGGATTTAGCTCGCGCCGACTACAAGTACGGGAACGTTGATGTGCCATTAGATATGACGGGTGGCAAGGGCACTCGCTCCCACCAAACTATGCAATCTGTTGTTAACAATGGATCTGTCAGATCTTTGATTTGTAGATATAAGTGTTATTATGCAGCTTGCTTAAATCGAAATAACGTGAACGTTCCTAAGATGTATATACAGGGTCCTGCAACAGTGCGTCGGGCATCTATAGGTCCTATAATAAAGAAGTTAGAAGTTCCGTTCACATGCAGACCTTAACTCTGTACAAGAATGTATTTCAGGAAAATATAGTCACATGATAGGGTATCTCCAAAAAATGTGAGCCGCTGAATTTTTTTAAATGGAATCCCCTGTATTTTTTTCATTTTTGTAAGGTATAAGGTAATTAATTTTTATCAAAGCCATCTATGATTTTTTGTCTTGTATCTTAGTGTCCAAATATGTAATAACCCGCCGAATATCTGCTTAACCGTTAAAAATTTCGAAATATTTGTAGGTACAAAAAATGTTCATTTTTTAATTTTGTATCTCATAGAAAAAAAAATGTGCAGGGTGTTCTATTTGAAAAAACGAAGAAAAATTGCTTTATATTTTAGAGAATTTGGCAATGAATTTTGGACACCCTGTACAAGTTAGGCTTAAGATATTCATAGCAAAGTAACTGGAGACCCAGAACAGTAAACATCTAGCGTAGTTTTAATTTTGGGGCGTTTTTGTATTTTTAATGAATTTTTAAAGAAAATGTTGCAAAATATTTTTTGTTCTCTTTATTTATTTATTACTCTGGAACTATTTAATCAAATTTAACAATATCTTAGGAATATGTAAAGTTGTCAGAAAGGAACCCAAAAATGTAAAAAAATACAGGGGGTTCCATTTAAAAAAATTCACCCTCAGCGGCTCACACTTTTTGGAGATACCCTATACATGTGACTATATTTTCCTGAAATACATTCTTGTACAGAGTTAAGGTCTGCATGTGAACGGAATTCCTAACTTCTATATTATAGGACCTATAGATGCCCGACGCACTGTTGCAGGACCCTGTATGTCCAGAGCAAACTGAATCACCCGGCGCATCCACCATAATATGTTCACTTAAAACCTTTAAAAATTGATCTGAAAACAATATGATTAATTGCTTTAATTTTCTTGGGGCTTGTCTTAATTTTTCCACTCTACTACTAAGTATTCATTACTGAGTTTGAGTCGTCATATATTGGTAACTTGCTTCTCGATAAATATTTTGTTTGTAACCAAATACACCAGTTGATCGTAACAGATGAAAGACGATGATAACAAGACGAGAGTAGTTAGGCAAATATGGTTCCAACTCAAAATCCCGTCCTTTTCCTTATGGAATTGTATAATGATAAGTTTTCGTACCCCAAGTTAATCAAATAACCAAGTAGGGGAGAAGGGGCAGAATCAACCATTTTTATTCAATGTGCCATTTTTGAAGTTATATTAAAAAAATCTGAGCTGGGTAGTATTCTATAAACCTTTATTTACAAGACTGACTAACTTTCAGGGATTTAAAAGTAAAAGTAAGTTTAGTACCAGCAATCAGCGTTTAAAAAAAACCTTAGAAATGGTTTAAACTGCCCCAACTAGCGGGGTACAACCAAATGATGTCGTAATTTCAACCGTGAGATATAAATACATATTTTTTTATACAGTCAAACAAAAATGATTTTTCTATTTAAATAAGTTCATTATGTATTTTGCAAGTAAAATAAAGAATTGGCGAAACATGTTTTAAGTAAGATTCAAAACAATACTCAAAGATAATAACGTTGATGTTAGTAAACATTGTAATATGTGCGGCACAAAACATATATATTAAGAAGAACAGGTTACATTTAAAGCGAGAGCAACGAAGTGACAGAAGTGGATGGCAATACGCGCCATTTTCAAATTCAAATTGTGAGTGAAATTACTGCATTTTCCATTGTAACTAAAAAAATTTGACGTTTTATTTTTGCACCATGAAAATGTCACAACGTATTGTTTAATTACAAATGAAAATGCAAAAATAAGACGTAAATTTTTTTAGCAAACCTGGAATATTCATTAATAATGTACTTGATGGTTAATATGCTAAACGGAAAATGAATAATACGAAATATATAACGGACAGATGTTTTATTGGTTCAACATAAAAAACATTGTAAGAAATTTAACAATATGTATTAAAATACAACTTACATAATAAACGGAATATTAAAATATGAATTACAACATGCTATGCACAGTAAGTACGTAACAAATGTAACAAAGCTTCTCATGAACTAATGACAACTAGAATTAATTCTTTCTTGTGTACCGTAAAAGTCCCAGGAGCAAATCATGAAAAATAAATAAATAAATCGATAAATAATAAAGGGAATAAAACACAATTAGAAATATCCACACAAGAAAATTAACACTTAATGGGCAGCTTAAATAAATGCTGTATTTTACTTAAACTTTTTTATGAACCAATTTACAAACAAGTTTAATGTTTTTATTAATAAATTTGGTTAAACATAAATTAGAATCATACCAAAAGGGCATAACTACAAAACTTACCATTAGACTTTTTAAAGTTATCTATCAAACTGTATTTATTGAAAAACTAATAGTACATACATGAATTTCATCTGAATAAGTAGGGGAAGCAATTTGTTAATAATAAAGAGGATTACTTACCGCAAAATTGTTGTTTACATCAATAACACACGCCGTAACCATATATGGTCATAATTTCCTTCGTTAAATCGTTCAACTGACAGACGACAGAAAACAGATCTTAAACGATAGACTTCCAACCTAATCTATATGTATCTCACTTGCACATTAATGAATTATAATAACCTTTCTCATTTTGATACTGCGTAGCTACCATTTTACATTCAAAAACTGCCGGCAGGCAATTTGACATAAGTGGATGGCATGACAATTCGGCTTGTTTCGCCCCCACTCCTATTACTTTCACCCCCATGATGTGCGGTTAACCTTAAATAAAAATGACATTTCCTGCTGATTCAGAACTTTAAAACTATGTCACCTTGATCAGCTGGTAATATATCACTAACCAACGGATATATGTAACTTAATATTTTTTGGCACAAAAATTTAATTTAACATTTGAATTAATTTTGTTAAATTCTTCTCCTTCACAGCATTTTATATGTTTTTAGGAAAAATGGCACCAATTGAAAATCACATTCTATTATGGAGCAAAACATCTTTAATCAAATTTTTAAACATACACTCATCAAACTTCAAAATCAATTTTTTTTTCATAATTTATAATCATCGTAAAGAACAAAATATTCCGGTAAAAGAAAAAGTTACATCATGGGACAGAAACCACGCTTAGATTGTCAGAAAACACTAAGCCAGTGGTTGAAATTGTCCCATCTAACGCTGGTCGAATCTGCTCCAAGTTAAATTTTTGAAAAAATATTTTTTTCCACTATCTATGTATAATTTTACGCCTGGGGTACTATAAATATTAACAATCTACCATTTAACATATATCGAATGCAGCCCGTTACAGATCTAATTTAGAAAATTCGTCTGAAAAAATTGAAAATTAAAAAATTAACTTAAAATCTGATTTTTACTCAATTTTGTTTAAACACTAAAAAATGAACATGTAAAGTAATGTAACTTTCCTGGTGAGTGTTCTGACGTATGAAAAGTTACATAGGAACCTTACGAAGCTAAATTTAAATCAGGGTGCCCTTTAAAAGGACTTGGTTGAATGTGCTCCAAGGTTGAATTTGCCCCCCTTTCCCCTAAACAAGAAATTAGTCAACCAACTTTACAACTAAACAACCAAATAAACAAACAGCTAAAATCAATTATACAAGTTAGTTAATTGCTTGTTTGGTTGGGATTTTAAATTAAAGCCAGCTACGCCTATCTAGTGACGACTTCTGCTGACGTAATATCTCTTATCTGAGTATTTTTTATTAGCGATGTAGTAAAACAGTAAAACCATCTTCGGGACTAAAGAATGAGGGCCACGTTACTCTTATACGCTCAAAAATTATTTGTGTTATCTAACCGTTCGAAATATGTGAAAGATTTATGGCAGCATCTTTGTCCTTAATTACCAGACCGTAATACATCAAGGTGGTCGACGCTTAAAGCCATTCGTCGCGACTACAGCATTCAAGACATACGACCGTAAGTAAGTAAATGGCACCGAACTAGGACGTAAATTCATGCATCAATCTCTCAGACGCGTCGCGCCGCGTCGGCCACTCTCATACGGTGCCATACACGTCATTACCAGTGAAATCATCTCGTACGTTATTAGTGTCGTCGACGCTTAACCGTCAAATCGAATTGACCTATTTACTTGACGGTCATCTCTGGCTAGGATATTTCCTAAAGTACACAAAATCGTTCGACTTTATTGAGGCTGTGGTCCTAAAACCTCAGCTTCAAGGGCTGTTGCGTTTATTTATGTTTTATTTGCGGTAATGGGGGCACTTTTTAAAGTCACTTTTACGACTCGGTTTTATCGTTTGCCGCATTAATTATCGTCTGTATTCTTTCGACTGTCTGCAAGGAAGCTTGGAGCAGCTGCTTTGATACTAGTAATCTCCATCCTTAGTTAAGAAAAGCTCCCCAATCATCTCATTTGTTTAGCTATTTAAATACGAGGGTAAAGGAAATATGAACCAGAATTTGTTTTTAAAAATTTATTGGTACAAGATACATATATGAAAGTTATTAACAATTTTTCTACATAGTCTCCTGATTTTGTTACGCAATTTTCTCAACGAATTGGGAGTTTTTTAATGCCATCATCATAAAAAGAAATGAGGCGTCTTTGCAGCCAATTGCGCGCACATGTCTCAACAGCAGCATCATCATGGAATCGTTCACCTCCTAGAGCTTTTTTTAGTGGGCCAAACATATGATACTCACATGGTGATCAGTCGCGATTATAATGATGGTGTTATAATGTTGCCCAATGCATTTTGTCTAATTTTTGATGTGTCAGATTAACTGAATGGAGGCGCACATTGTGGTGAAATAAAATCACATTTTTGATCGAAAATTAGCGTCTCTTCCGCCGATATGCACGTTTTGCTTCATCGAGTAGCTGGCAGTAGTAGGCAGCATTAATCGTACAAGGTTCATGCAGAAAATCAACGTACACAACTCCCTTAAAATCCCAAGACACTGTCGCAAGAACCTTTCCAGCTGAGAGATGAGTTTTTGCTTTGACGAGTACATCTTCCCCCTTTCTTCTCCCCCCATGCTTGCTTGCTTAGATTCAGGAGTGTAATAGTGGACCCAAGTCTCATTACACGTAACGATGCGTTGCAAAAAACCACCACCTTCACGTTGAAAACGTCCAAGATTGCGTTGACAAATCTCCAGACGTTGTTGTTTTGCTCTTTAGTCAAAAGAGGAGGTACCCAACTGGCAGAAATTTTTTGAAACCGCAGCTAATCTGTAATCATGGATTGAGCATTTCCAAAGCTTATCTCCTATCTGATCCTCAATTTCACTAAAAGTTAAACGGCGATCATCTTCCAAAAGGCATTGAACAGCGTTAATCTTGTCCACAGTCACACTGGTCTGAGGACGACGCGTATGGGGTTTATTTTCGACTTAAATTTGTCCTTACAACAATTTTTGTGTGATTCATACACTCAAGTTTTCTTCAAACAAGTATCCTCAAACTGTGCTTCTAGTCTACGAAGAATTTAGGCGGGCTTTACACCTTCAACGGCAAGAAATTTAATAATAATGTCATACTAGAGGAATACTCCAAGCCCAAGAAAGTCAAAGAAGTTCATCACTATCTCAAACAAGAAGTCCGAGTAACTTCTCGAACTGAACAAGAACGACTTAAAAATAATAATGGGACTTTTAACAGGACTCTTCTCAGTAAAGTATCACCTTAAGAAGATGGGAAAAGTGGATGATAAAAACTGCAGATTCTGTAAGGCAGCAACAGAACACCTGCTATGCGAATGCGTGGCTCAGTTCTGTAAAAGGCTCAAATTTCTTAAAAGGGTGACTGACACCTCAAGAAATAAGAGAAACAGCTTCTAAAAAGATAAAAGACTGTGTAAAAAGTCTAAACAACTTATACAATCATTAAAAAAAAAATAGAGTCCGCGCGAAAGATCCTAATGGGCCTCAGTGCTGAGAGGTGTAAAAACCTATACAACTCTCTTTTAAAACTGTAAACCCTTCTACGAAGAACCATTAATTATACAAGCAAACTAATTGTGTAAATAAAACTTTACGGGGTTAGACCTTTTCCAAAAATGTTTTTAACTTCTTCCCACTTCAGGTTTTACTGGAAGTAGACATTAACTTTTCTATTTTAAATAGCAATTCCTAAATTTTATTTTTTTTGGATTTTTCTTAAAAAAATAAGGTAAGTTTATTTATACATGTTTATTGCCACCTTTGATAGTTTTGAAGACTTTTCAATTTTTGGGAAAAAAATGACAGGAAAGAGGGTAAATTTGACTCCTTTTAACTTTGTCACTGTTTGTAGCAAAAAAATGAAATTTGGGTCAAAGTCATAAAATATTATGAAGACTACAATGATGTAGTCAGGTTTTATATTTATTATACAGGGTGACGGAAATTTTAATATCTTTATTGGTTTTGTTTTATTCAAAACTTTTTTTTTTAATAAGAACGGTATGTTTCCTAATTACATTTGAGTTTATCACATAAAAAGAAGAAAAAAGTTATATTGTGTGTTTTTCAAAATTTTACTTAAAACTCTAAATAAAAAGCAGCAAACATCTTTTTCTCAAACAGTAAATTAACTGTAGGCTTTGGAAGCTTGAAAAATTATTTATAATAAGTAACAGGAAAACAAAACTATTGACAAAAAATTACAAGTATTTAAAATGACGGGCTTTTGTTTCAATATATTTAAAGGTATGCTTTAAAATTTCGAAATAATTAACCCTTTCATGCACATCTGATCGTTCCTAGCAATCTTTTCATGCAGAAGTCGTTGCAAAATTGGTAACTAACTGGGCAAAATCAGTTTATTTTAGTAGAATTCTTCAATTTGCTTTTTAACAGACTATACCATTTAATGTCTTTTTATCTTGAGGATCTAGGATGACGAAATATTACCTGTCCATCTTCAAGACTTGGGGTGGTGAGTTATTCTCTGCTTATCGTGCGGATTTAAGGCATTGTAAGTGTCTTTAATATACTAGATGTTTACCAAATAGTTTATTGTAAATTATGCTATCAGTGGCGGCTGGTCTTAAAGTCGCAATAGCACGCACTCCTCGTGAAATGAGCGATCTATTTTTTTCTGTTTAATGTAAAAGACTTGGATTTATCACATTTTTAAACATAAAAAAGTAATATACTAATTAATAATAATACTTGTGAGTGACTTGGAATAAAGTACGCGCAATGCCTACCAACGGCCTCCACGAGATACGAAGAAATAAACTACATAACACCACGTTCAAGCTAGCCTGGGGTACGCCGCTCTGCGCTTATGAGATATTGCCAAATGGTGAGTACGAGTCGAGTTTGGAGTGTGTATTTACGGTTTATGATGCTAAGTGCGTAGGTGCCGGCTGATATAATTGCGATTGCTAATTATGCCGCTTACAGACCTAATTACCAATAGTACCGCTATTCACAAAGAGATAGCAGTACCCATTTTAGCGTCTAATTATTAATTTGTAAATTGAAATTTAAACAATTTTAATGAGAAAGTAATGAACACTTTATTTCTTTAAAAGATCGTGGAGCGGATTTTGCTTAAAAAACATATTTTTTTGTGTTTTTGTAGAGTTTATTTAGAACTATGTAATAACATATATTTTATTTTCAAATGCAATTTTCATGAAAAAGTAATATAATTTTATTCCTATGAAAGCAAACAATTTTAATTAAATAACCCAGAGCTGTAACGACGTGTAACGGTACAGATTACTTTAAAGGGGCTCAGAAATGTCGATAATGTTTTTTTTGTACTCAATGAAATTAATTTAAAGATGATAACCCAAAAATATTTTGGAGGTTATAAGATGTTAATTAAATTTAATTCGTAAAAATATTATTAAATATCACACCTTTTGTATCACTTTTGTTTCTCTTGAATTTAATACCTGGCTAATGGCACTGGAGTCACCTAAACCCTTAACTACTAATATTTTTGCAACTGCGCACCTCCTGTCAAAAGTAAGCAACCGCCACTGTATGCTATGTAAAATTTTGAATCATAATTTGACCTTGGCCTGACTTATGTCTTTTCTAATGTCAGCAAGCTCTTGTTCTAAAGTTTATATAGTAAAATTTGCGTAGAGTCGGTATTCAACAATTTTTTTGAACCTTGGATGTATTTTTAACTGCTAATCTTCAACCAAACCAAAAATAAAAAAACATAACATTAATTAATAATATTTGAAATGTAACCATCGCTGATAAAGTAGCCCCATCTGACAAAGAAAAAAACATAACATATCAAAACATAACATCGCTAACAAATTAGCACCGCTTTGCGCTAATTTTTTTTCTTTTTTATGTGAAAAATCCAAAACTATTAAAAAATATATAGTTTCCTTAAAAGAAAACAGGAATTTTTTAGGAAAAATTGAAATAAAAAATAAAATATGGCTGCTGCTATTTAAAATAAGAAAGTTAATTTGTATTTTCGGTATAACGGGAATTAGGAGAAATTTTTAAAAGAAAATTCAGCCCCGATTTCACAAAACTAGTTCGTCTTTATAATTAGTGGCTTAGCGTATAAAGGTAAACTCCCAGCTAAAAGAAAACCCTGTTTAAGAATCTCTTTTTAAGTCGCATTTCTTAATTTATCAGAATTTTCAGCAGCATACATTCACAATGTTCAAAAGGAATCGAGGTTTCGAGAAATGATTAACATTGTGAAAAAAAATTGAGATAGTCAAAAAAGTAGAAACTTAAAAAAATCATAATTTTCTTACTCTCACTTCTTTCCTCAGATCGTCAAGGTACCAATTAAGAATTTGCATACAAATTCGATGTTGAACGAATTTCAACCACAAGTGATGCTAGTAAATGAATAAAATTGTTTTATTTTTACTTGCTGCGACATTTTTACTTAGTTTAAGTACACGAGAATGAAATAATTAATAAACAAAATGATTTAACTTCGCTCTATCTCAGAGTACAATATCTGACGCTGTGCTCAGCACAAAATAATGAAACAAGAACGAATTATAAGTATTGGTGTTGCGGAAAAGCTTCTACTCTTAACTAGAGACATAGACATCCGAAATTCGCAAATAAACTATGCAAATTCGGGGAAAAATTGCCTTCGTCGTTATTTTGCGAAGCTCCCAGCATTTTCCACGCAATAAAAATGCTAAATTTTCGTGGTGTATTTTTCGCAACAGAAACGCCTCTTTTATGACGCAGTGAAATATGGACATTGTCGTTAAACAAAAATAGTCGCGGAGAGAATAAAATAACTCTTTACCCACCATTCGTTTTATTGAGCTGGCATATGGGCACATACGCGTCGTTATACAGTGCAAACGAGCCAAATTGCAAATAGTCGGCCGTAATGCATTATTCAAGATGCGTTGAATTCTCTCCACACAACACCGAACACAATTTGCAATTAGAAATTTCCTCTACATCGTTGGTTTAAAATTAGTTATGTCTCTCTGTTTAATTTTGTACGTTAAGTATGGAACACCTTGTTTTGTTGATGCCTGTTAATTATTCTTACAAGTAATTAGAAATAATAGTCTTTGAGACAATTAGATTCGAATTAGTGCCGCTGCGTAATTATTCCGCTGACTGATCCGGCTCTGTCGGGAGTTTCATCTATTACGTCTGTTAACCAGTTTATATCTATAATGGAAAGGGTTGTATTACGGTTTTACGGGGGATAGTTGATTAAATAATGCAAAAACTTATGGCGTCCGGATAGTTAAAAGTCTACCTTTTTTTGTATAAATGCATTAAAATTTCATTAGCAATCATATGCAGAATAATGGATGTGCTAACTTTTATGGCTTGTTCCGATAATGCAACAACCATTTTTATTAAAATTTTGCGACCACGCATTTCTATCGACCTATGAATTGTCTATTATACGTTAAAAAATACTATTGCAGCTTCCACATGTTTTAGATTTTATGCTCAACGTCGAAAGTAATATCATATATTTCAAAATTTTTTTAAATGTTCAATCCACTCGAAAATGGTAACCCTATTATGTCTTCAAAGCACCGCGAGTAGGATACGGAAACAAGGATAGATGGCGATGAACCGCCTTCTTAAACAAGGATAGCGCGGTAATCTTGTCCGCAGTCACACTGATACGAGGGCGACGGGCATGGGGTTCATTTTCAATTTAAGTTCATCCTTCCAAAAATTTTTTGTGCCATTCATACGCTTGGGTTTTCTTCAAATAAGTATCCCCAAACTGTGCTTTTAATCTACGAAGGATTTCGGCGGGATTTAGATTTTTAACGGCAAGAAATGTAATATTAATGCGCTGCGCAACATACGGATGAACCTCTTGCTCACTCATTGTATCTACAACTGACGAACAGCGAGAATGGAATTTGCCTGAGCGCCGAAAGTCACCTGATATTCCCACCTAATTTATCTAAGAGTATGCGCACACTCTCGACATGATAGAAATTCTGGTTTATATTTGATTTGCCCTCGTAATAGTTCATACAGTGCATCAACTAAAATTTGATTTGTCAAAGACCAAATTAACCTCCCATTTTAATAAGAAATATTTTCTTTTTCTAATCGCCGCCTGACGGTATTTGCGTGGATCATCAAGAACTTACGCTGTGCAAAATTTCAAATTCCTACGTTAGATAGTTTTCCAGAAAAATGTTTTCGGGACAGATTGATGGATGGACGAACACGAGAGCAAGGTTCCTTTTCTTCCTTTTAAAATACGGAATCCTAAAAATGCTCGAAAAGCTTTCGTTTATAAGTTTACAGTTGAAATTTAAAATAACAACTAACAAGATTGAGATAAAACTTTCGAAAACAAAAGTCAGTTATGGTTAAAAAAATAATGAAAATTGTTTGTATATAAATTTTAAGAAACCACAGAAAATTTTGCAGGCATTTAAATAAAACTCTCCATATAACGAGAAGAGTATAAAAATTTCGAGATGAAATTAGAAATTTTGCAAAAAAAACAAAACCAAATACTAAGCTTAAAGTCAAAACTTGGAAAAAAAATTATTCCGGTTTTTATTCTTCATATTGAGAAAAAAGATAAAATCTCTAGAATTTAAAATTTCCAGGTAAGCAAAATTAAAAAAAAAGGTTAATAGCAAAAGTGTGAATTTTGAAAACATTTTGAAAATAGAACGTAAATTTTACATGAAAGGTGACATTTTAAACTTAGTCAAAATTTCGGAGTTTACTATATTAGGTTAGAAATTAATAGAACGAAATACAAAATTTTGAAATTTAGGTCGATATTTCGGAAAAAGTCCTTTGGAAAAAGTGAACTTTTCGAGTTAAAACCACGAAAAACAGTAAAACTTATAAGATTTAGTTTTAAACAATATTCGAAATTTTTTTTGACTTCGAAATGCACAAATATTTTTGACAAAATTTACAAAAGAATCAAATCAGTTTTAGTTTTCCATATAATTTCATGAAAAAATTCGAGCTTTTATTCGAAATTTGGAAAATATGCAAGTTCGTATTTTGAGATTAGGTTTTAAAATATTTAAAAAAGAGGACATATTTTAGAAACATATAGATTTACATCTAAAAAATGGACGATAATTGCAATTTTGAGAAAATGCTGTAAATTGTTTTTTTTTTAAATTAATTCTTGATATTTTTGGTAATATGAAATTGATTAAGTAACGTATTTTTTTAGACAACTGAACTGAAACTTCAGAGTAAATTTCAAAGAAAACGTTTAGAAAAATAAAAACCGGAGATTTATAACAATAAACAAAGGCAAATTTAAAGTCGAAATTTCTAATTTGAAATTGCAAATTCGAAAAACAAATGCGGCTCTTTTGAAGGAAAATTGCGGCTCTTTAAATTCCCCTAAAAAAATAAATAAATAAAAGCAAGAGTGGACTGACACGCAGACACTCATTAAACAAGTGGCCCACAGAAGTCGAAATTTCCAAAATTACTTTTCTAGGAATTTTACGTTTTACTTAAATTTTGACAAAAAGTTATAATTTCAAGAAGTATTTTTCAAATGTTTTTTATTGATTTGTAATAACATTTTGCAAAAACACATTAAATTTACCATTTCTAGAAAAAGACCAACTTGGGGAGTCGAAATTTCTAAAAAATATTTCTTTCGTTATTTTTAATTTTATATCTGTAAATTTTTTAAAACCTTAAGATTTCGTGAAAAAGGGTGAATTCCTTTTTGTGGAAAAAAAATTTAAATTTACAGAAACGGCAAATATCAGTTCGAAATAAAAGCTGAAATTCCCAGAAAAAGCCGAATTTTTAAAAAAAAAATTCGAAAAAATTAAGAAAAAGAAAGACTTCGAAAAAATTGTAGAAAAGGAGCAGATTTCGAAAAAACTAAGTAAAAGGAATTTATCAAAAACTCCCACTAAAAGGTAAAATATTAGAAAAAAAAACGTAGAATTTCGACAATAGATTGAAACCCAGGACAAATTAAAAACCTGGAATTTTTAGACAATTTTGGTTATTTTGAAATATAGTAACATTTCGAAAAGAGAAATTGTAAAAATCAACTGAAAATTGTCGATCTTAAAAAAAGGCGAAAAAGAAGTGAAGAAGAGAAAGTTCAATTTTAGGAAAAATTTTATGGCAAAAGTGCAGAAGAGCTCGAAATTTCGATGAAAAATTACAATTTTTCAGAGAAAGGTACATTTTAAAAATAAATTTGCATTTTCGAAA
Organism: Dastarcus helophoroides; assembly: GCA_028583605.1. Classification (NCBI taxonomy): domain Eukaryota; kingdom Metazoa; phylum Arthropoda; class Insecta; order Coleoptera; family Bothrideridae; genus Dastarcus; species Dastarcus helophoroides. The sequence goes on from CM053329.1 coordinate 12,582,889, forward strand.
ACAAGACGAAATAAAAAAAAACTCCAAATTTTCAGATAAATTTGAATTTTAAGAAAATTGGTAAAATAATTTCGAAAGAAAATTTTAAGAAGTATTCTGCTTTACAAAAAGGTTAAAATTTCTCAGAAAAAGCCGAATTTTGAGAAAAAGGAAGAGATTTATAAAAAAAATTGGAAAAAATTAAGAGATTACAAAAAATGAATTTGTCTAATTCGGAAAAAGGGAAAAATTTCAAAAGAAAATAATTTATCGAAAGTTTTCAAATAAGGCAAAATTTTAGAAAAAAACGTCGAATTTTGACAATAGATTGAAACCCAAAACAAATTTAAAGACCTGAAATTTGTAGACAATTTTAAATGTTTTGAAAAATTGCAACATTTCGAAAAGCGAAATTGTAAGAAAAAACTGAACACTTAGAAAAAATAGTTGAAATTTAGAAAAGTCAAAGTTTTTCAGAAAATAAGAAAAAGTCAAATTTTAGAAAAAATTTCATGGAAAAAGTTAAAATTTAAAGAAAAGCTTGAAATTTCGACAAAAAATATACAATTTTTCAAAAAGAGTTAAATTTTGAGAATAAAAAAATAAATTTGTCCAAAGTTCTCAAATAAGAGCAAACCTTTCAGGAAAAAGAGTCGAATTTCGACAATAGAATGAAACCCAAAACTAATTTAAAAAACTTGAAATTTTCAGATAAAAGAGAAATTGTAAAAATAAACTGGAAGCTTAAAAAAGTGTCGGGCTTTAAAAAAGTTGAAGTTTTTCAGAAAATAAGACAAAGTCAAATTTTAGGAAAACTTTCAAGAAAAAAGTTAAAATTTTAAGAAAAGCCCGAAATTTCGACAAAATTTTACAATTTTTCAAAGAGAGTTAAATTTTGAGAATAAATTTAAAATTTCAAGAACAATACGATTTAAAAAAAATCCAAATTTTCAGATAAATTCGAATTTTGAGAACAGAATTTTGAAAGGAAATTCCAAGAAAATTTTGAGAAACGTTTTAAAAGGTCAGAATTTCCCAGAAAAAGCCGAATTTTGAAAAAAAGAAAGAGATTTCGAAAAAAAATTGGGAAAAATGATTTTAAAAAAAATGAATTTGGTCCAAAGTTCTCAAATAACAGTAAAATTGTAGGAAGGAAAAAAAAAGTCGAATTTTGACAATAGATTGAAACCCAAAACAAATTTAAAAAACTTGAAATTTTCAGATAAAAGGGAAATTGTAAAAATAAACTGGAAGCTTAAAAAAGTGTCGGACTTTAAAAAAGTTGAAGTTTTTCAGAGAAGTAGAAAAACGTCAAATTCTAGAAAAAATTTCAAGGAAAAAGTCAACATTTTAAGAAAAGGTAAAAATTTCGATAAAAATTTGCAATTTTTCAGAAAAAATTAAAATTTGAGAATAAATTTAAAATTTCGAAAAGAAATCGAATTAAAAAAAAAACTCCAAATTTTCAGATATATCGAATTTTGAGAAAATTGGTAAAATAATTTTGAAAGAAAAGAGAACGTCGATAAAACTTCCAGTTTCAAGAAAAGTACTGAATTTTAGAAAATGGTCAAAATTTCCCAGAGAAAGTCAAATTTTAAGAAAAAATAAAATTTTTATAATTGAAAATAGACGAATTTAGTTCGAAATAAAAGTTAAAATTTTCAGAAAAAACCGAATTTTGAAAAGAGGTTTCGAAAAAACTAAATTTATTAAAAGTTATAAAAAAAAAATAAATTAAAAAAAAACCTGAAATTTCGACAATAGATTGAAACCCAGAACAAATTTAAATACTTAAATTTTCAAATTTAAATTTTGTGAAAAATTGTACAAATTCGAAAAGAGAAATTGTAAAAAATTGAAAGGTTAGATCGAAGTTTTGAAAGGCCTAAGTTTTTCAGAGAACAAGAAAACAAAAAATTTGCATTTTTCCCGAGAAAGTTAAATTTTGAGAATAAGTTTAAAATTTCGAGAATAAGACGAATTAAAAAAATGTTTAGATAAATTCGAATTTTAATAGAATTGGTAAAACAATTTTTAAAGGAAAGACAATGTTGATACAAATTTCAGATTTAAGAAAAATGTTAAACTTTAAAGAAAAGTGAAATTTTGAGAAAAAAAATTAAATTTTGAGATACAGTGAAACATTTTGAAAATTGACAAATTGTCGAAAAACTTGCAGCTTGCAGGAACAATAAAATGTCGAATTTTAAAAGTCCAAATTTCCGAAAAACTAAATTTAACGAAACAAGTCCAAATTTGTAGAAAATAAATTGAAGTATAAATGTTTAGTAAAAGTCAATATTTGGGGAAAATGACCAAATTTGAAAATAGGATGAATTTTGAAAAGAGTATATTAATTTCGAGAAAAGTGTTGAAGGTCAAAATTTTCCAGAGAAAGTTAAATTTTGAAATTAAGTCAAACATTTTGAAAATATGTAGATAAATTAAATTGAAATTTGCTGAAACAATAAAATGTTGAATATTAAAAGTCGAAATTTCGAAAAAAATAACGAATTTTGCTAAACAAGTCCAAATGTTTAAATGTTTGGTGAAGGACAGTTTTGGGTAAAATGGCGAAATTTGGTAAAAGGACAAATTTTAAAAAGAATGAAGACACTTCTAGAAAAGGCTGTAATTTAGAACAAAGTCGAAAAAATGTAATTTTGGAGCGAGGCGAAATTTGAAAATAGATCTAAATTTTGAACAAATAAACTTTGAAAAATAGGGCCAACATCTTCAAAAACTAGTTTACCTAACATCTTCACTCACTTCACATTTTTACTTTCTTTAATAAAAAATCGACAAAAGATGAATTTTTGAGAAATAAGTCGAATCTTCCTTCAAGTAAGACGAATTAGAAAAAGTAAACCTTTTCACAAATTGTCGAGTGTTGAGAAGAAAGAAGGATTTGGGGTAAAAGACTCATTTTAGGAACAAAATAGATATTAAAAAAGAAGACTAATATAGAAAAGGGTTAAAAAAGTCTAAACTGTGAAAAAAAAACAAGAAAATTTTGAAGTAAAGGTTTAAATTTTGAGGAATACAAGGTTTTTTTGGGGTGAATATATTTTCGTTTGACCGCATGAGTTAGAGAAGTCTCTCTTTCTGTCCCATGTTTTGTTAGATTTATCTGATTTAATTTTAAAATAAAATGTAAAATCAGAAGTAAAAATTTGTGGCTCTTTGAAATTCACGAAATAATTTTTTTTTGTGGCTGGCTCTTTCGGTTAAAAAGTTTGCCAATCCCTGGCCTAGGGCGCCGAATTTGATGGGAAAACTTCCCAATAACCACTTGCTTGTTTTGAAGATTAGCTGACTTAATCAGATCCAATAAAAGCAACCCGTTCTTATTTCCCTGCTTATTGAGAATCTGCGATATATTAGGGTCCAAAATAATTTTAAAAAACTTTCACTAATATGTACGTAATGTCAAAAATGAACCTCGAAGTAATTCAGGGAGGCCTTAACGATATATTTAATTAATAAGGTCACTTTAACCCCAAGGGGTAAATACCTGCGAATTCTTGGTGCGGAATTTCTAGCTTGGACTGCAAGGCGGTTAACCAGGTATTAGCACAATATCCATCCCTTTCGGCTACCAAAGGAGCCAGCAATTAGGTCAATATTCAGCCACCTACAAAATCCAACCTGTGGCGTTACGTTTAACTTTCAAATAACCCAACGTACGAAGAAAACGTAAAATCGCCTCGACCTTAGGGATGAAATAAAACGTTCTTTTAATTGAGATACATCGAGGAGAAAGAGGAATTCGAAACACGGCAAAAAACCTTTTAAGCAAGTTCTTGTTTATCGAGGTTCCTTCAGTACAGGAGCGGTAAACGTAAATAAATATCGCTGAAAGCATTTTCCCTAATAGACCCTTCAAAACGCCCGTGATTTAATTTGGAATTGGAGATGTATAACCGACGTCGTAGGTACGTTTCGAATCAATCAAGCTTCGAGGAAACTCCTTATCTCAAGTCACTCATCCTTCGAATAGAGTCGACATAATTTGAATAGTTCTAATAAGGCAATAAATTTCAAATGAATTCTACAGCTTACGAGCTGCTTCTCCTACTAAAGCTCTATCACAAAGATCGATTTTTTGTATCCGAAGAGAGTTAAAATCAAATAATTGTCTCCGACTATAAATGAGCTTTAATTTAATTTTGTAATTACAATGTGATTGTACTGGCATCAAATGTACGAACTCGGAATGTTCAAGCTTCCAAAATTTTCTGGAATAAGCGTTAAGTTTAAGAAAACATTTTTGTGAATGTTCTAGTGTTTTAAATCCAGTTTGGGTTAGGATTTAGTATTACATGCTCTAAAGAGTCTGTCATCCAGAAACGTTTGTTGTGATTTAATTTATGGGATGCCAAGATGTAGAATGGATAAATGCTTCTACCAGATATTGATTGTTTGTTGGTCTGGCAGCATAAAAGGTAATTAATATTCCCAGGCTCTATTTGAGGTGCTTAAGGGTCTGTTTCTCGCAAAAGCATCTGAACTTTGTTCTACTTCATAGAAGCAACTTTTTGTTATTTTTTGAATGTTTACCTATTTTGCAATAACATATAGCAGTAATTACAGCGTTAATTAACCAATGCTTTTAATCTTTAAACTTTTTAATCCCAGAATTTTCCTATTTTGTTGTTTGAAAATTTTATTCACATTTTTTCCAATTATGGATTTCTACTTACCTCAAAACTAATCAGTCCACTATGATCCTGGTCAAGGGTATTGAACACATAATGAGCATATTGGCTGGTGTTAGCTGAAACAAACAAAACTAGTAAAGATTGGTGTAAATCAGATTTCCGAGTCGTTTGATGATGCTGATATCGAAATGATACGAGGGCTTTCTTTTTAGTTTTGCACATAGCCATAGGCATTTAACTTTTATTTTTCTTTTCTTAATTTTCCTGAAGGGTCCTTTTTTTCTTCTATTTCTGAAGTTAAGTCTTAATTGCCCAATACTTTTTTCTATATCGACCCCTTTTTTAAATTCCGAGAAGATTTTTTAAACATTCTCGACTTTGTATCTACTAATTTCCATTTTATTCAAATTTTGAATTATTTTAACAAAATAGCAAGTTTAAATTCGAAATTTTGTCCGTAAAGAGTTGTAGACTTTTTTCAGAACTTATAATTCTAATTTTGTTATTCCAGAGTTACAAAAAAGTATTTATTTTTTAATTAAATACGGAATTTGAGAATAAGGTAAAAGCTTAAGATTGAATTTTGGAAATTAAACTTGAAATTTGGTGAAATATCAAGATTTATAAAATAATTCAAAAACTCACAGTTTTTATACTTGGAAACTTTTTCAAAATTTACAGAGTTTTAGGTTTTCACTTGTAATTACTATTTTTTTCTTAATTTTAGGCATTACAATTGAAATTTCGTTATTTAAGTCGAAATTTCAGTAAACAACTTTAATATTTTAATACTCATTCGACTATTCAACTTGAAAACCAAAATTTTGTGAACGAAGTGAAAATTTAGAGTTTAAAATTACAAATTAAAATTTCAAAAAGATAGTCAAAATTTCTCAAAATCGGAATATTGCTTAGAAACTTTTTAAATTTTTCAAAATAATAGAAACTATAAAATAGAGACTTTAAAAAAATTAAGAAAAAAGAAGAGATTTCACAAAAATTAAGAAAAAGAAAGAGATTTCGAAAGATATGAAGTTTTAACCAAATTTGAATTTTTCGAAATATAGTAAAATTTCGAAAAGAGAAATTGTTAAAATTAAATGGATCCTTAAAAAAATTGTCGATCTTTTAAAAAGTCGAAGTTTTTCAGTAAAGAAGAAAAAAGTCTAATTTTAGGAAGAATTTCATGGAAAAAGTTTAGAACAGTCCGAAATGTCCATAAAAAATTGCATTTTTCCAGAGAAAGCAACCTTTTCAGAATACATTTTCAATTTCGAGAACAAGACGAATTAAAAAAAAAACTCCAAATTTTCAGTTAAATTCGAATTTTAAATAAATTGGTAAAATACTTTTGAAAGAAAATTCCAAGAAAGTGCTGAACTTGAAATAAAGGTCAACATTTTCCAGAAAAAAATCGAATTTTGAGGAAAAGGAAGAGATTTGGAAAAAAATCGTTAAAATGAAGAGATTAAAACAATGATTTGCCTGATTGGAGAAAAGGAGAAAGTTCGAAAAAAAACGAATTCATCGAAAGTTCTCAAAAGGAACATTTTAGAAAAAAACGTCGAATTTCGACAATAGATTGAAACCTAAAACAATTTAAAACCTGGAATTTGTAGACATTTTTGAATTTTTTGAAAAATTGCAAAATTTCGAGAAGATAAGTTAAGAGAGTAAACTGTAGTAAACTTAGAAAAAAAGTTAAAATTTAAAAAAGTCAAAGTCTTACAGAGAAGAAGAGAAAGCTCAAATTTTAGGAAAAATTTCAAGAAAAAAGTCTAAATTTTAAGAAAACCTTGAAACTTTGACAACAAATTTACAATTTTCCAGAGTAAGTTAAATTTTGGGAATAAATTTGAAATTTAGAAAAAAAGACAATTTAAAAAAAACCAAATTTTCAGATTAATTTAAATTTTGAGAAAATGTGTACAATAATTTCGAAAGAAAATTACAAGAAAATTTAAAGGAGTATTTGACTTTAAAAAAAGATCAAAATATCCCAGAAAAAGGCACATTTTCAGAAAAAGAGGTTTCGAAAAAAAAAATTGGGAAAAATTAAGAGATTAGAAAAATGAATTTGTCTAAAGTTCTCAAATAACCAAGAAGAATGCAACCTAGACTACAAATTCATGCAGCCCTCCAGGCGTGTATAGTGAAATCAGGTAGCTGCTGAACTACCTACCAACAGCTGAAACACTGCCACCTAGCAAAGCAGTTGCTCCCTAGGAGAGTTCCCAGAAGACGAGGATTCTATAATGCACAGACCAAATAAGGTTTGAACATTTATTATATTTGAAGTTTGGAAACCAAATACCGGTTTCGATCTTGTTAGATCTCGTCAGTTTGGTATATTCAACTCGAATGCTAATAAATGTTCCGACAAGTAAGTACTAAAACATTCACAGGCGTCAAGCGAGAGACTCTTTAGTACTACCACCTATTGTTCCATAGAGAAACTATGGCCATCGCCAACAATGTTGTATGCAAGAAGAATGCAACCTAGACTACAAATTTCTGCAGCTCTCCAGGCGTGTATTTATTAGCATTCGAGTTGGATATACCAAACCGACGAGATCTAACAAGATCGAAACCGGTATTTGGTTTCCAAACTTCGAATCTAATAAATGTTCAAACCTATTGGTCTGTGCATTATAGAATCCTTGTCTTCTGGGAACTCTCCTAGAGAGCAACCGCTTGGCTAGGTGGCAGTGTTTCAACTGTTGGTAGTTCAGTTACCTGTGATTCATTATAAACGCCTGGAGGGCTGCATGAATTTGTAGTCTAGGTTGCATTCTTCTTGCATACGACATTGTTGACGATGGCCATAATTTCTCTATGGACCAATAGGTGGTAGTACTAAAGAGTCACTCGCTTGACGCCTGTGAATGTTTTAGTACTTACTTGTCGGAACATTTATTAGCATTCGAGTTGGATATACCAAACTGACGAGATCTAACAAGATCGAAACCGGTATTTGGTTTCCAAATTTCGAATCTAATAAATGTTCAAACCTATTAGTCTGCGCATTATATATAGGATTCTCAAATAAGGGCAAAATTTCAAAAAGAAGTCGAATTTCGACAATAGATTGAAACTCAAAACAAATTTAAAAACTTGAAATTTTTATATAAAAGAGCAATTGTAAAAATAAACTGAAAGAATAAAAAAGTATAGGTTTTTAAAAAAGTCGATAAAAATTTCGATAAAAATTTCGATAAAAATTTGCAATTTTCCAGTGAAAATTAAATTTTGAGAATAAATTTGGAATTTCAAAAACAAGACGAATTAAAAAAACTCCAAATTTTCAGATAAATCGAATTTTGAGAAAATTGGTAAAACAATTTCGAAACGAAAGAGAATGTTGGTAAAATTTTCAATTTCGAGAAGTGTTAAACTTTAAAAAAAGAGGTCAAAATTTCCTAGAGTAAGTAAAATTTAAAAAAAAATCCAATTTTGAAATTTGAATTTCGTTCGAAATAAAAGTTGATGTTTCCGGAAAAATTCGTTATTTAAGTCGAAATTTCAGTAAACAACTTTAATATTTTAAGACCTATTTCACTATTCACTATTCACTATTCAACTTTAAGACCAAAATTTTGTGAACAAAGTGAAAATTTCGAGTTTAAAATTTCAAATTAAAATTTCAAAAAGACAGCCAAAATTTCTCAAAATCGGAATTTTGCTTAGAAACTTTTTAAATTTTTCAAAAAAATAGAAACTATTTTTGAATTTCGACTTCAGAAGCAAAATGTGGAGAATAAAGTCAAAATTTTGAGACTTAAATCGAAATTTCATGAAACAAGTTCAAAATGTTCAAAACTGAAGTTGAGAGTTTGAGAAAAATTGAAATACAAAAATTGTCCCCTGAAACCAAGAAGGATTAAAACACACAACAAAGGTTGCTCTAACGCATTTCGACAGCGAAGCTATCATCTTCAGCATCTCACTGAAAATGATAGCTTGGCTGTCGAAACGCGTTAAAGCAACCTTTGTTGTGTTTTTTAATCTTTCTTGGTTTCAGTCAGTATCTCTCTGAAGATGATAGCTTGGCTGTCGAAATGCGTTAAAGCAACCTTTGTTGTGTTTTTTAATCTTTCTTGGTTTCAGAAAACAATGATTGTATTTCAATTTTTGAAGATAACCAAGGACCAGTCTGTTCCACCAAAATTGAGAAAAATTGTAAACTTCGACTGAAATATCAAAATTTTATGTTATTTAAAGAGTTTGTTAAAATTTAGACTTTTAAAAACAAAATTTAAAGAAACGAGTGAAAATTCTAAACTTAAAATAGGATATATTTAAAAAAATTCTGAAAAAAGTCAAAAAATTTAAATTGGAAATTTTAAATTATTTTCTTAAAACATACACTTTGAAATAGAATTTATAGAAAAAAAGTCGAAATTACAAGATTTCCAAAATTTGCGTTTTACAAATGTCAATTTTTATTGATTTTTATTTATTTTTTTTTCTTAAACTTGAATGTAAAATCCATATTTTCTTAAACTCGAATTTAGAATCCGGAATTTTAGATTCAAGTCAAAATTCTGCAAAAAACTTTGAACAAAATTATGCCAGAAATTTAAAAATTTTTCACGGAATTCTGAAATAAAAAAAGACGTTGCGTGAATTTTTTCCAAATAATATTTTTTCGAATTATCTGAAATGATAGTTTACTTTAAACTTTATAAAAGAATTTTTTCTTTTGCTATTTTTATTTTGATTGGAAAGTAAAGGCTGAAAATTTAATTTTACGTTCTAGAATTGCAATTCCAAATAAAAAAAAACAATTTCAGATTTAAATTGGAAATTTTGAAATAATAACCAAAATTTTTGAAAAATTCTAACTGTTCTCTTTAGAATTAAACGTTGAATTATGAAAAAAAAAACGATTTGATATTTGAAGTGAAATTTTTGAAAAATAGCAGCAGATTTAAAAAAAAAATTAGATTTATGTAAGTAACTTCTCAAGTTCCCATCAGTCACAAAACTTTGATTTTAAATTGAAATATTTGATATTCTTGTCGACGTTTTCCATGAAATTTCAAAATCTTTAGAAAAATTCGAATAGTTTAAACTTTAAATTAAAAATTTCGAGAGAAAAGCTTAAAATTGGGCTAACGAATTGCAAACTTATAAAAAAATCTTTTGACACGTATTCCTTCTTTCAGTTCTCTAAGCAGGTAAAGTACATAGTTAGAATTAGGTGACTTGAAAATGCTTCCTTTAACCCTTTTTGTTTTCTGTTAATTCCTTTAAAATTACCATATAGTTTTCTACAAAGATGCGGAAGCACAGTCTTTTCTCGAAATTACAAATTTTCTCCGAAAATTCTTCTTTGTTGACACTTTGTCTTTACTCTCAAAATTAAACTTTTTTCAAAAAATTTGACTTTGAGACAAATTGTTTCTAAATTTCCACAAAATTTTTACCTTGTTTGTTTTAATTCGTGCCTCTGGAATGTTGCCATTTTTCTAAACTTTGGTTGTCTAATAATTTCGACTTTTTTTCTAACAATTCGAATTTTGGTAAATGTTAACCTGGTCGGAATTATTCGTTTGTTTACCTTTTTAAAATGTTGAAATTGACAAAAAAAGCAGAATTTTTTAGAGAAAGTCGAGATCTACAACAAAATAAAAATTTTCTAAAAAAGTTGAAATTTTAAAGAAAGTCGAGATCTACAACAAAATAAAAATTTCCTGAGAAAGTTGAAATTTTAAACAATTAAAAAGTTCCAAAAATAGCACTATTTTAGAAAAAGGTAAAATTTTGAAGTGTTTACAAATTTCTAATTAAGTCATATTTTGTTTTTTTAAAAAAGAATTTAAAAGAAGTGGAAATTTTAAAATATCCTAGTCGAAATCATTAAAAAAGTAGAAATTAAAAACAACAAATTCTTCAAGCAAAATTAGAGATTTTGAAAAAAAAATGAAAATATGTATCTGAAAATAGGAATTGTCAAGAAAAGTCAAAATACTTAGTGAGTTTTTAAAATTTTCAAAACTAAATAAGGAAAAGTCGAAATTATCATAAAAATCATAGTTCTCAAAAAAATTCATAATTTTCAAAAACAGTCCAAAGTTTCAAGATGTCGAAATTGTGAAAAAATTGAAATTTTCAAAAAAAAGTAGATTCTCAAAACAGTGTCAAAATTTTGAAAAAAGACAAAAATTTCGAAGAATTCGAAATTTTCAAAGAGCTGCAATTTTTATTTACCCACGCATTTTCTCCTATCGTCAAGGTAAGAACTAAATATCTGCATATAAATACCTATTAATTAATTATGTGAAAAACAATTTCGTTCTTTGCAGATATAATTGGTCGATTTTCGACTACAAGTGACGCTAGTAGAATGTAACCTTTCCAATTTAAATGATATAAAATCAATTTTTCTTGTCTTGCTTAAATCTGTTATAGTATTTATTTACGTAAACAATTTATATTTTTCCAAAGAGTAATATAAAAATGTTAATTAAGAGGGAAAAAAATTCTCCTAAACATATCAAAACAAAAACCACTAAATATTCAGTAAATGATTGTAAGCTACAAATACTAAACAATTTATTTTACTCTCAAACTCTAGTAGAACAAATGTTTTAATATTGTTTATTGTTATTACGATATATCCGCCGTGCTTAGATGAAAAAATATGAGCTTGGAAGCCGAAGATACTTCGTCCGTTGATGACGTATTGGGAAAAGGGCAAACATTTCTCTGCTCCGCATCACGTCCGTCTCTGTACCCTGCCTGATCTGAGTGAGGGCAACCGAAATCTAAGCGCAATTTTTATGCCAAACACTGCTCTCCCATTTTTCAAATGGTGCCTTTATTTTTCAACATTTTGTTTTCAAATTTGGAGAACTTATAAAGCAAGGATGTTGAATTTGCGCATTGGAAGTACTTTTTTCAAATTTTGATTAGTTTTTGAGATATTGGATTCTGAAAACAGGCAAAAATGAGAAAAATTGTACGCCCATTTGTGGAAATACTAAAAAAAAATTAAAAATCTGCTTCCAAGGCCCAAATTCTCCAACATTTTTAAACATTATTACCAAATTTCATTAAATTCTAAGCGACAGTATTGATGTGGTTTGCAAAATGGCAAGCGAAGAATTTCGACGTTTTAAGAGTACCAGACCGCCGCCTCAAACTTATTATTCGAACGTGATAATGGTGGATGCGCCGGGTTCTTAACTCGTTTCTCCATTATTCTTTGCTATAGATGCCAAGAGCTCTAAATTTATGTTCATAACAAACATTTTAAATTATCATATCCGCATAAATAGAGACTGCAAATAACAAAGGCCCATAAAATGTACTAACCACTTGTACGTGATTCATACAATGAAACTCGATCTAATGCAAATCCCCTTTGTAATGCAATCAGTTTCATGTGAACGAATCAAGAATACCTGAGCATCTGCTGACCTACTTTTTATTTCCGGCACGGTCTGTTTGTTTAAGCGGATTTCATATTCGACAAATGTAGAATCAGCATCAATCGTCAATCATTCCGTTTCTTGAAATCAGCCTTTGAAAACTACTGCAACTGACCCTTATATTTGGTTTGAAGTGAGCCCGTTAAAATGGAAGAGGATAAAATCAGCTGGAATCTGCGGCCCTATATCTAAAACGACCGCTTTTACCTTTCAGAAAATGAAAAGAAAATCATTCGAGTGGAATGTCTACATTCTTTTACTTGATTGATAGTGCTCGGGTATTCCGTTTTTTCAAGTAGGGGTTAAAAGAGGCGTAATTAGATACATAAGATACACCAAATTACGCAGATTTAAATTATTTCATGTAAGATTCAAACGATTTTATTGAAGTCCAGAAACAGCTGGTGCAGTGGTTTTTCGCAACAATGATAATTTAACTTATATATTGTAGGCGTAAGGATACGTTATCAATTGGGGCACAATAAACAAATAAGGACCGGTGGCGTAGAAGTTCTGATAGAAAAAAGGGTCACTATACCCCAGATCTACGCCACTGGAGATGTTAGTGTACTTTTATAATAAGGCAACATTAGCCCTTTACGAGATATTTTATGTCACCAAATATTTTTTAAATATTACTGTTCATTTAGTCGTTTCAAAAATGAAGACTTTAACACCCTGTATCTCAAAAACGGTACGTTTAAGAGGCATTGTTTATATAACAAAGTCACATTATTTTTTGATAATCTATTGTTCCTTAAAGTTTTCGCTATAGATACCGGACCACATTTTATAATCTACAAAAATTAGACGTTTTCTTGAACTACATATTTTCCATCAAAATTTGGCAAATTCTTTAAAAGTATTAGGGTATTCTACCACTGCTTGAGGTATCTATGAAACGATAGAATTGGCTTCAAAATTAAGAGGTATTACAACAATTTTGCGTTTATGTATCAACAAGTGCTTCATAAGCGGCTTCCCATGCCACTTGTATGAATAAAGATATAGTTAACTCAGCAACATGGAAAGGATACATTAAACTTTGATCATAAAAAAAAATCTTCAAGCTGCTATTAATTAATCTCCCCTTAAAACTGCATACTATTTTAGGATATCACCTGGCTTCAATTAAACTGAATAAATGTACAAATGGACATTTTTCGTCCATTCTTAAAAACGTGCAGAATTGCCCCTAGTCGTCTAGCAGCCCTAACTCAATAAATTTCAACTGCCTTTTTTAAATTCAAGGTCTCGCCCACTAACGAAGTCTTACCTCTGTCTCGTTCTGTGTAAATAAACAACTACTGCTATATAATATAAATGAGCTTATCGTTTCTTTGTAATTTTCAATTGTATAACATCCCAATTTCAAAGGAAAGCTACATAATATTAACATTGGAGTATGCTGGTAACGAGAATTAGCGTAATGGTGATGCCAAACTATAAGTTTTTTTAAAAGTTGCTCAAGAAGTTTTCACTCTAAAAAGTGCGATTTTTTTTTTAATTTGGCTTCCTCTTATTATCAGAATTATTCTAAATTTCGACTTTTTCTCTAAATTTTTTTGTTTTAAAATTCCGCTTTCTTTCAAAGTTTTGATTTTTCTAGAAATTCGGATATTTCTAAAAATCGACTAAAATCCCAATTTAAAAAATTTTGTTTCGTCTCTTAAATTTGAAGGTTCTTCTAAAATTTTGACATTTTTCTAAAAATTGAAATACAAATCTTGCCTCCAGAAACCAAGAAAGATTAAAAAACAAACAAAGGTTGCCCTTGTGTTGTGTTTTTTAATCTTTCTTGATTTCAGAGGACAAGATTTGTATTTCAATTTTTGAAGATAAGGACCTGTCCGTTCCACCAAAATTTCTAGTAATTGATTTTAATAAAATTTATATTTCTGCAAACGATTCTTTTTGGAAATTGCCATTTTTATTGAATTCTAACGCACATACCAATAGGTTTGAAAATTTATTAGATTCGAAGTTTGGAAACCAAAGACCGGTTTCGATCTTGTTAGATCTCGTCAAACAACGACAAATTAAACAATCATTTTATAACCCAATATTTTCTGTTGAAGATTTTCAGATAAAACTAAGATTTTTTAAAAAAATCAAAAGTTCTAAATATCTTGATTTCAAAAGACTTTACTTTTTATTTAAATATTGACATGCTTTTTGAAATTTGATGTCTTTGTCTCTTTTATTAACATTTTGACATAATTCTAAACAACAAGCTAATTATGAGAAGAAAATAATTAATACTGAAATACAAATATTGTCCCCTAAAACCAAGAAAGATTAAAAAACACAACAAAGGTTGCTGTTTGTAGTGTTTTCTAACTTATCTTGGTTTCAGGGTACAAGATTTGTATTTCAATTTTTTAAGATAACCAATGACCACCAAAATGATGCACCAAAAAAACTGAAATATTTAAAAAATGACAAATTTCAAGAGTCAAAATTTCTAACAATCTCTCTTCTAATTTTTAAGCGTCCATTTCAATTTGAACACAATCTTTGGAGAAAAAAGTTAAAAATTAAGAAGTATTTCGAAAAATAATAACTTTACTAAAATTTTACTTTTTTTTGAAAACTGGCAACATTTTCGAAAACGTGTTGTTGGAGAAAAACAAAAAATGTTGAAGATTAAGATAAAAGTCAAAATTTTCAGAAATTAACGAATTTTGTGTGCATTAGAATCCTTATCTTCTGGGAACTTTCCTAAAGAGCAACCGCCTCGCTAGGTGGCAGTGTTTCAACTGTTGGCAGTTCAGCTACCTATGATTCACTATACAGGCCTGGAGGACTGCATGAGTTTGCGGTGTAGGTTGTATTCTACTTGCATTTTTATTAAAATAAATTTTATTTTCTCAATTCTTTTTAAGTAGGACCTTATCCCAAATATTGAAACTTTTTTAATGTTCTTTCTCCAAGAATTTTGTCTTTTTTTAAGATCCTATCTTTTTAGTGGAATGTTCTTTTTGGGATTTAGATTTATCCTTGAAATTCACTACTTTTTTCCAAATTTCTAATTTATTCTGAAAATTTGGCTTTTTTATTGCAAATTCATTGATGTTATAATGGAAAATCTGACACAAGTATTTTTAAAATATTGACATTTTACTAAAAAATTGGGCTTGCCTAGAATTTGTCTTTTTTTATTGTCCCAAAATTGGACTTTTCCTGGAAATGCAGACCTTCATATCAAAATTTGTCATTGTGTCAATTTTTATTTCGTTAAAAGGAAGTAAAAGTTTTTCCCAAAATTTCAACTTTTGTTCTTAAAATTTAATCCTTTGTGTTTTTTCAAAATTCGACTTCTGCTCAAAATTTGTCTTTTATCGAAATTTTCACTTTTTTTAAAAATATTTTTTTTTTTTTAACTTAAGAACTATTCTCAAACTTAAACTTTTTCTAAAACTTGGATTTTTTGTAAAATTATATATTTTTCAAAGCTATTAAAATTGAGTATTTCTCCAAATTCGACTTTATCAAATTAGTCTTCTCAAAATAGCAATTAATTCCAGAAAGTTATCTATTTTTTTCAACACCTTAACAAATTTTTGAAATTTATCTTTTTAAAAAAGTCGAATTTTTTTAAAAATGTAGATTTATTTAAAATATTGAGGTTTTTTCAATATAAAAATAAAAACTTAAAAACATTAAAAATAAACAATAACTTTTTTAAAAATCTTCGCTTAATTTTTTAAAATTCATACTTTCTATAAAAATTTCGACTTTCAAAATTATGGCTTCAAAAGTTTCGACCTTTTCAAAATTTTCATTATTTTGAAAATCTCAACTTTTCAAAATTTGGGGTTTTTCTTGCAAATTGGTTGATGTTATAATGCAAAATCTGACTTAAGTATTTTTAAAATGTCTACATTGTACTAAAAAATTTGGCTTGTCTCGGATTTGTCTTTTGTTCCTTATTTTCTCAAAATTTGACTTTTCTTCCTTTATTTCAAATTTTGTGATTGTGTATTTCTCGAAATTTCAATTTTGTTTATATTAAAAGAGGACAAGAGTTTTTCCCAAAATTTCAACTCTTTTATCAAAATTTAAAACTTTGCGTTTTTGTAAATTTCGACTTTTGTCTTAAAATTTATTTTTTGTCAAAATTTTGACTTATTTTTAATATTTGTTCTCTTTTTCAACTTTAACTCGATTCTGAAATTTCATCTGTTTCTCAAAATTTTGTTTTTTATGAAATTATACAAAGTTCCTGACATTGGGGTTTTTTCCAAATTTCTAAATTAGTATTCTCAAAATATCAAGTAATTACCAAAATGTATCTTTTTTTCAAAAATTTTGACTTTATTTTTAAAATTTAACTTTTATCCCAAAGCTTGACGTTTTCGTTGCGAATCTATACTCAAGGCTTTGATACTTTACTCGTTATTTCAACCTTGATGCATTTTCTCTTTTTCTGTTTTTTATTATTTTTTAAGAGGGTTTGGCTATTTCCGGAAATGTAGACTTTATCTAGAAATCAGACATTTTCTGTTTTTAGAACCAAAATTTCAATTGGAAATTTGTCATTTTTTTTAAATTTAGATTTTTGCGTATCGAAATTAGATCCAAGTTTGTTAAAAATAAAAATACAAAACTTATCCCCTGAAACCAAGAAAGATTAAAAAACACAACAAAGTTTTTTTAATCTTTCTTGGTTTCAGGGGACAAGTTTTGTATTTCAATTTTTAAAGATAACCAAGGACTAGTCCGTTTCACCAAGTGCTATACGAAAGGTTTAACATTTTTTCGAAATTTTCGGCTTTGCTCTCAAAAAATAATCTTTTGCATTTCTCAAAATATCAGCTTTTTTTTTAAATTCGCTTTCTCATCAAATTTCGACTCGTTATCAATCTTTTCCTTTTATATTTGATTTCATTTTTAAAATTTGGCTTTTACTGACAATTTCGAGATTTTTTTATAAATTCGTCTATTTTTAATTTGTTTAATTTTCCCAAACTCTGGAAATTTTAACTTATCTACAAAATACGTCTTTAAAATTGTAAACATTTTGATATGCTTTTCAAAATTCGACCCTTTTCTTAAAATTTGACTTTCTATTGGAAAAATTCATAATTTCGCAAAAAGTTTACCCTTTTCGTAAAATATAGACTTTTCTTTTAAAAATTTATATTTCTTTCTTAATATTTTCCAAAGTTTGGTTTTTTGGGAAATGTCGACTCTTAAGTAAAAATTTGTCATTTTGGGCTTCTAGTGATTTTGATTTTTTTTCTGGATATTCGTTCGTGACCGAAGTGTCAATATTTGTTTCCTGAAAACAACTCAATATTTTATAAAGTAAGGTTAAAATTAATCCCCAAATTTTGATTGTTTTTTTAAAATTTCACTTTCAAATTTCTGTAAAATTCAATTTTTCTCTCGAAGTTCGTTTTTTTTTAAATTTAAATTTCAAGATATTTTTTTAATATTTGTCTTTTTTAAAGGTCGTTTTCTTTGGAGGTTACTTTGTTCTGAACTTTTCTCTTGGACTGTATCTTGAAATTTGAATTTATTTTTAAAATTTATTCATTTTTATTAGAAACTTTACAAAATTAGACCCTTCCTTTAAAATTTGACTTTCCTTTGAAAAAATTTATATTTCTTAAACATTTTCTCTCACTGGATATTGTTGAAATTTCTATTTCTTTCTTAATATCTTTCAGAGCTTGGATTTTCGGCTTTAAGGTAAAAATTAAGCATTTTTCGTCTTTTTGTTCCAATTTTGACTTCTTCCCAAAAGCTTTTCCTAAAACTTGATTTTCTATTTTAAAAATTCATATTTTATTTTAAATATCTATTTCTTTTTCATATTTTTTAAAGCTTGACTTTTTTTGGGAATTTTGACTATAAGGTAAATATTCGCCATTATTTGCTTCTCGAAATTTCGATTTTTTTTCTCGAAATTTGTTTTTTAGCAAAGGTTTAGTGTTTTTATCTTGAAATCAACTAAAAATTTTAAAAAGTAAGCTGAAAATGTCTGCCAGAATTTCGATTGATTTTTCAAAATACGATCTTTTATATTTCTACAAAATTAAAATTCTTCTCGAGATTTTTTATGTAAAAATCAACGTTCTTTTATTAATTATTGTCATTTTTTAAATGTTGTTTTCTTTGAATGTTATTTTGTACTAAATTTCATTTTTTATCGGACTTTTTTTCGAAGTTTTAATTTATTTTGAAAATTCATATATTTTTTTAAATTTTAACTTTAATCCCAAAATTATACTTTTTCTCAAAGCTCGACTTTTTATTGGAAAATTGGATCTCTAATTTTAAGAAAAAATTTCCAATTGAGCTTTTTTTCTTCCAATTTTCAAAGAGTTTGGCTTCATCTGGAAATCTTTTTTTTAATCTCAAAATTCGACATTTTCCGCTTTTCGAAGTTTCGGTAATTTACGATTTTTTTTCGAAATTAGGCCAAAATTTTATTAAAAAGAGTAAACATTTCAGAAAAAATATTTGTTATAAGGTTCAGTTATTTCCTTGAACCTTTTTCGAAATTAGGCCAGAATTTGATTATAAAGGGTAAAGATTTCGGAAAAAATATTTGTTATGAATTTCAGCCATTTGTTTGAATCTTCCAGCATGTCAGGATTTAAGTAAAAAAGTAAAAATTGATGTCATTTGATCCGATTTTTCTCAAAATTTTTTATTTTCTAAAAATTAAGCCAAGACTAATAAAAGCAACAGTAATTAAAAAAATTTTTGAGAGAAATTGTGTTTTATAGAAATCCTAACTTTTTCGAAATTTCTATGATTTTAAATAAAAATATTGAAAAAAATCGAATTATTGAGAAACTCTAAACAAATTAAAAAAAATAAAATGTTTACTAAAAATTTAATGTAAAAATGTATCATTTCGATTTTGATCATAAATGTAAAAAAATCAAAAAGGTGAAGTAGTGGAAATTTTGGAATGTCGAATCATATTAAGAAAAAAGTAAAGTTTCGAGTAAAATGTCGATATTTCAGAAAACAACCTTGTTTCCCTCCCACTTAAGGAGTTAAGAGAAAATAAATATTCAACCAAAATATCAAGTCCTTCTCAAAATTTGCCCATTTTATTTTCAAAATTTAGGTTTCAAATATTTTGGATTTCTACTAGATTTCGTTTTTTTCTTTGAAATTTATTACTTAAAATTCGATTTTTTCTCAAAATTTTGTCTCTAAATTTCAAGGTTTTTCTCGAAATTTCGTCTTCTTCGAAACGTTATATTTTTAATATTGGATCTGTTTCTCGAAATTGTGTTGTTTTCTCCTTAAATAGGTGTTTTTTCAAAAAAAAAAAATTTAAATTCGTCATATTTTTTTTTTATAAAAACTTTAGTGAAAAAGCTTTAAATTAAAAAAAAATGTATCAAATTCGAAAGATTTTGATAAAAATACAAGATTCTCGATCTTGAAATTAAAAAAAACAAAAGTCCTAAAAAAGCCAAATAAAAAAAATCTATATCTTTAAAAAAGGGAGAAAAGTCATAAGATCTAATTTAAATTTTTAAATAAAGCTAGAAATTGTCAAAGAAATCAGGGTTTGAAAATGTTGAATTTTGAAAGTCACAGTTTTAAAAAAGTTGAAATTTCGAAGTCCCTATTTTGAAAAAAAGTGAAATATTTAAAAAACTTTGAAATTACTCAAAAAAAGTTAAAAAAAGGTAAAATAAAAATTTGAAATTTGAAATTTTGAAAACAAGAAATGAAAATATTGGAAAAGGTCAGAATTTTCAAAAAAGTCAACTCACCTTAAAATTTCCAAATTATACTTAAATTTAAAAAAAAATGTCGAAATTTTAAGGGCAATAAACCCATAACAAAATAAAATTCGGAATTTGTTTAAATCCAATTTCAAGAAAAACTTTTTAATTTTGGTAGCCACATACCAGAAATTTGTTAAAATTAGAAGCAATTTTTTTCGTACTGAAAATAAACTTACTCAAATAAGTAGCAAATTTGTTTAAATTAGTATGAAACCTATTCAAATTAGAAGTAAATTAATTGACAAAAAGAAGAGAAAAGAAAATGGGTTCAAATTCGAAGCAAATTTGTTCAAATTACAACAGAATTATTATTTAAAGTTTAATATTTTGACCCTTTTATGCATATTTTAGGTATTTTGCGTGCATAGTCTACGGTTTTATCAGTAGTTTGTTTAGCCATTGTTATGCTAATAAGCTCCATGGATCACAGACTCTTATGAATAGTCCGCCTAATCCGATTTTTTTTCTTTTTTTTTCTTTTAGACTAAATAAATTTTCATTTTAAACGAGGACACACTTCAACCCTTCACTTTGAGTTAACGATGAAAAAATCATTTAGTTTTATTTTTTAGTTTAATCCACTCGCAAGGGGTAACCCCATTATGCTTTCAAAGGACTACGAGTAGGATGCGGAAACAAGGATAGATGGCGATAAACCGCCTTCTTAAACAAGGATAGGTTGTAATTATTGGGGAAAATTCCTTTCGGTAACAAGTTCCATAACTTGGAAGTTCTATAGAAAAAAGAGTCTCCGTAGACAGAAGTCCTCACTGTGTCAAGATGGACCGCACAGGAATTTCCTGTCTTCGACTGTCTAGTATGCCTCAAGAATCTTGCCCTTGGGGGGACCAAACCTATTAGTTTCTGAGAGCATCTTCCATGATCGTACTTGTAGAAAAGAGACAAGTCACCAACCATACGCCTGTGCTCTAGTGTTTCAAGAGAATTAGTCAGACTCTCGTCATCAATTAGGCGAATCGCTCTTATTTGAATTGAATCCAAGAGAGCTAAAGTGTGTTTTGGGGCTGAACTCGAAACATGAGAACATGAGAATTCTCCTCTAAAGCTTCTATTAAAGGTGTGTTCAGAAGAAACCAGGTCCGACCATATCAAATATTTGTAGAAATATCGTAGAATTGTTAATATTTCTTGTTGCGTTTATCGTTAATACAGTTTAATAGGTAGGAAGGAAAAATAGAAACAAAAATGAAAGATTATAGCCGAAATTTAAATTCGCTTCAGGAATTTTGACCACATTGATATAGAATAAAACATTTTTATTTTTTGTATGGGTAGTATGCGACCTGCATATTTATTCTTTACATGCAAAATTTAATATGCTTTTTCACTCTCCTAGGGGCGGAATTTTAAAAGATCCTTTCTTAGCAGATGTCTTCTTACTATAAAGCCAAGTTTCGGTGATATCGTTATGAGTGAGTGGTATTTGCCTTTTATATAAATTAGATCATAGCAGGTATGTATTCATATATTTCATTGTTAGACGCTTCCTCATATGTCAAAGAAATTAATGTTGTCTGGATTATCGTTTTATGTGAAACGAATGAAGAAATTTTATTAGAAGCAACTGCAATAAATCACATTATTAAATTGTAAGCTTACAGACGCAAATAGATCTTCGGAACGAGTAGTTGAAATATTTCCAGAGATTTAGGACAAACGATCAAATTTATTACTGCAATCCAAGTAACTGGCTACATAGTTTAAATCAGGATCAGGACCTAACGGAGCTAGTTAATATCTCTTCTCTTCCGCTGTCTCTTGTTTTATTGATCTGTCAATCACAATACATTATTTTACGACAAACAAACGGCAACATCCCCGGCAGCATTGTGCAATTAAATTATTTACCTACGCTGGAAATTGCTTTTTTTAGTTCAAAATAAAACCTTGAAGTCATTCTATATACAACTGCGTTTTGTAATCTTTCGTAAATTGGAAACTATTCGCGGAATATATTAAATGTTTGATAGAATTACCTTCCTTAATCTCGCAGCTAATTAGCCCAAAGCTGTGCACTAACATCTCCCTATTGATGGAATTCATCAATTATTTCCCGATGTGGATTCCACGCTTTCAAACTTTGTAATGTTAAGGAACAGAGTAGAACATAACGGAAATTTTTCCTGCATTATATAAATTATATCTTCCCATTTCGATGTTCTCTTTTACGTCTGTATAAAATTTAGATACCGAGCAGGTTTTCTTTTATGTGTCTTTTTTGATATATTGCGCCGCCAGTTATTATCATTCCGATGCTATAACCCGCTTCTAAAACGAAGCTTTCCGAGAAAGAATTACGATCCGTGTCTTTGCATAAATGTTACAATTTACAAAAATGAATAAATGTTGCAATACAGGCAAGCTACCTGCGCTTCTGAAAACTTCTCACGTCCCATATTTAAAGTTTGCATCGAGAAAACGTAGAAGATGCTTTCGGTGGATTCTCAGCTATTTTTCAGGCGAAAGCCGCTGATAAAATACAACTTTGTTAGGGCTTAGGTATAAAGATGTAAAGAGTTTAGTAGATATATCATAGTGATTCTGGGCCAAATGACGTCACAGAATAACTACTTGTCGAACAGTTGGTTTTACTTTTCTAGTAGTTGGTTTCAGTTGTAGAGCTACTTGTCTAACAGTTGATTTTAATTCGACAGCTACTTGCCTAACAGTTGTTTAGTTGTTAACAACTATTTGTCTAACAGTTGGTTTCATTTGTACAGCTACTTGTCTAACAGTTGGTTTTAGTTGGATAGCTACTTGTCTAACAGTTCGTTAGTTGTTTTATCAACATGTAAACTCAGAGCTACCTTTGTTTGTTCTACGCTAACAACTAACGAACTGTTAGACAAGTAGTTGTCCAACTGGAACCAACTGTTAAACAAGTAGCTGTATAAGTGAAACCAACTGTTCCAACTGTTAGACAAGTAGTTGTTAACAACTAACCAACTGTTAGACAAGTAGGTGTCCAACTGAAATCAACTGTTAGGCAAGTAGCTCTAAAACTGGAATCAACTGCTAGAAAAATAAAACCAACTGTTAGACAAGTAGTTGTTCTGTGACCTCATTTGGTGCAGAATCGCTATGATACATCTACTGAGTTTGGCATACAACTCATTACACTGTTATCGCAGTGACATCATTAGCCAACTTATTTTCGTAGTCGCCATTCTATTTTTTGAAATGGACAAATGAAACTTGCTGAAATTGTACAGGGTGCCTATTTTTCAAAACTCATTATCGGAATTACGCTTACTTGAGGAGCTGGAATATTGGTAAAATGAAAACAAAGTCGATGTTGCAATAAAAAAAGGAATTCTGTAACCTGCCAATCTCAAAATTTTAATTTTAATAACAAAATTTAAGTCTGGTTCTGTTTTTCCTCAAAATTTCCATTTGATTTGTAAGTTTGTACTCAAAACTCTACACTGAATTTTTAAATTTGGCAATAAAAATATATATTTTTTTTTTGACAAAGAAAAAAAGATTGAAATTGACTTTTCTTCGTCTTATAAAGTTTATTTTTATAAATTTCAACATTGTAGCTATGAATGGCAAAAAAAGAAAAATTTTCGAAATCAAGACTCTAAGTTAAAGTTTTCTCAAAGCATTTGTTATAGAAATTCTGCATTAATCTGAAAATTTCTATTTTCATTACCGAATTCAGAAATTTAGATTTGAACGTGGAAATTTTGACGCAACATCCAGAATGTTGACTGAAACAAAATTTTAAATTTATTCTTAAGTTTGCGCCAGAAATTTCTTAAAAAATTATAAATTTCGAGAGAATTTTCACATGCATAACAATGTAGGAATTTTCGATTCAACTTCGAAAGTTGCAACTTTTTCTTAGCAATTCGATTTAAAATTTGGTATTTGAAGAAAAATGCCAACACTCCAAATTTCTATATTCGTATTCTATATCTTAAGTTTAAACTGCTATTTTTTATTAGGAATTTTTCTTCATTTCTAGCTAGATATTTTATTTTAACATTTCCAGTATAAATCTTGTATTCGCAGTTAAATTTACTTCCCAAAATTTTAACACAAAATTCCATATTTTGAGAGCATTAAATTTATGAAGGCTTTTCGAAACGCAAAACCAGGCAATTTAATCAGCCACTTTATTCAGCCTCCAAGTATACAGCTTTCTACAGGTTACGTTTCTAACGTTGCAATTTAACCCAATTTAAAAGATGATATAAATAGTTTACCTAATACAAATTTATGATCGCAACCATCATAACTAAATATCAAAGAGGTTAGTGCTCTGGGATATCGAGTTATTTACATTGCAATTTCCCAAGCATTTAAACCAAAAATATATTTCGTGATTGAAATGTAAGCTTGTGAAGGTGTTTCATGTTTATTTTTCCTTATAGCCACCATAACCACTTTATATATAGCTTTAACAGGATCTTCGATGTACTTAAGTTTACGCAAAATATTATCTTAAAGTAAATATTTTCTGCAACAAAAATATCAGACTAAATATAAATCGCAAATAAAATTCCTTAGAAAAAATCTGGTGCCTTTCCATTTAATCGTACGTATAGAAAAGAAAAAATTTATCATATATTTAACCTGTAAAAATAACAAAGTAATTTTACTAAGGATTACTAAAGACAGACAAAGATGATTATAATAAACATTATTTGACAATTTGATAGCACGATAAATTAGGGCCACACCTGCTCAGAGATGCAAATAAAACATAATCTATTCAGAGCACTGGCGAGATTATCACTGACTTATGGGAAATGAGTTTTTACGAATTATTATTTCACTGTACAATTCTTTCTACACAGTTGAAACAGGTGTAAATAATGACATATTTTAATTTTTGTCTTCAGCAATCAATCGGTGTGCTGGCAAACGAGAATTCTAAGCGGACGCAAAAAAAAGTATAAAAATAAATAACCGATTTTTAAAAAGGTCTGAATTAGGGATGCACAAAATTTTTAAAACATCGATACTGTACTGATGTATGGAAAAAGATATATCAATATGATTCAATACATCGACAAATTTATTCGATATTCGATGTATCATATTGTTACGGGCTTATCGGTTCGAATTGATTAACACATTGAATAATACCCACTTTATTATCAAACTAAACTCGAATAACTACAACTGAACAAATAACTCACTTATTATTGACTTCTACTAACTTACTAACTACACTGACTTTTAACTGACCTCCTCTAGGAAAAGTTGTCCGCCTTATATAGTTTTGGCGCCAGGGTTCTAGAAAAATGCAGCAGATAAGGCTTATCGTTTGCCGAAATTTCTGGAACGCTTATCTACCGTTTGTTTCGTTATCGCGGCCCCTTTCCCCTTATCAGATCTTTATAGAAACTTTTCTTATGCACTAAATTCTATTCTAAATTCTATTCTATTTCTTTACATTGCGTTAAAATATAAATACAATACCATACAGCAGGAGTTCTCAACGAGCGAGACGAGCCTCTCATATTTTTTTTTTTAATTCTTAATTTTTAAAACAAATTTTGACCTATTTTGAATTTTCGAATTTTTAGAAGTTGTGACTTTTTCAAAAGCTTCTGTTTAAATTTTCGGTTTTTGTATTAAACTTCGAAAATTGCAACTATTTTTTAAAATTTCAGTTCTTAAGCTTTACATTTTCTTAAAAATGTCGAGTTTTTAAAAAGTTAAAATTATTTTACGATTTTATTCCAGAATTAGGACTTCTTTTGCCAAAATTTGCACTTTTCCGCAAATAGCGATTTTTTTCAAAATTTTTATTGTTTTAAAATGTCGACTTTTAAAAGGTTAAATCTCTAAAAGTTTCGACCTCTTAGAATTTTGGATATTTCAATTTTTTCGAAAAATTCGATTTTGTTTTGAAAATCTAAACTTTTGATAATTTTCACATCTTATTTGAAATTTTCGATTGTTTTTTTTAATTCCCGATTTTTTTCACCAACTTTTTGGCAAATTCAAACTTTTTTTAAGATTCGTTACTTTTTTTAAAACCCTTGGTTTTTTTCGAAAATTTTAAATATTTTTATTTAAATTTCGAAATTTTTTAAAATATTGACTAAATTTAAAATTTTTGCAGTCATTTTCAACATTTTAGGTACAGTGAGACCCTGCTTAACGCTGCTCCATTTAGCTCTGTTTCGGTTTAACGCTTTTTTATTGGAATAGTGGGATTCCCCGAAAATTGCACGCATCATTAGGTCTCCCATAAATCCAAAGTACATACAACATACATTATAATTTTTTTTTGAATGAGGTAATAAAAAAATGTTTAAAAGGAGTGTGGAAAAACGTTTGGTCAGATCTAAGCGAGGGCGATGACCGTAGAAAATTTGTTGTTGATATGAATGAAGTAATCAAATTAGCCCAACAAACAGGTTAGGAATGGGGAAGATTTCAAAAAAAAATAATGATGAGCTCAAGGAAATAGTGGACCAAGAACACAAAAATATTGAAAAAAGTGATTCTGAAGAAAAGCAAAAAATAAACTGTCAAGGTCATTTCTAAAAACCAGTTTAGTTACAAAAATTAAGAAACAATTTATTGAAAATGAGGCGGAATTTGATAGGAGTTCAAAGGCAAAACGGAGTGCCAACTTCTTATAGGGCGCAAAAGAAAATTACAAATGATATAAGGCACCTTCTCGATAAAAAAACAAAAAAATTGTAAAAGCAGAATATGAATGATCTTAATATAAATGGCGACTTACTTTTTATATCAGTTTTCCCCTAACCCCAATATTTACATAAGGAGATGACCTCGTTTAACACTGTTTCGTATAACGCTCTACTTGGTTGGAACGTAATCCCCGCGTTAAACGGGGTATTACTGTACCTTTTAAAATTTTTCGCCATTTTAGAAAATTTATATGTCGGGTGTAACAGGATCATGGTACACCCCCTATTTTTTTTATTTATAAAGATAAAATTTTCAAAGTTGCCACACTTGATGTATTTATGAAATGTAAAATTTTGACATAAAATTGACATTCCTGCTGCTATCGCTTTTGCTAAAACTAATACCAACTTTTGATTTTTAAATAGAACACCCTATATATTTTTACATTTTTAGAATTTGCACAATTTTCTGGATACAATACACACAAAATAAATGATTTTTAATGGATCTAAAATTTTATTGGTCCCATTTTATTTTTCAGCCTAGAAGGTCATGACTCATCCTAATAAATGCTAACTGACCACATTAGCGCTGCAAAAAAATTAAATGAGGAAAACTTAGGAAGTGTCGTTTTTCTAAATTTGTTTTTGACAGGTATCTTATGTTTTTACTGAATAAATCTTTAAATAAATTGAAACCGAATATTTTGAATTATTTTGCCTAAAACTTCAGTGCTATTGATTTCATAGCAAAAATGAAAATATGGTTAGTTTCGCCACTAATTACACTTTTTGGTGGTACGACATTACCAATATGGTGCCATTTAAGAAAATGAAGTTATGACATAAGTAGATATATCAGGAAGATTCTAGGACAGATGACGTCACAGCAGCTTCGGATGACATGTCGCTGAATAAGTAATGAGGCGGGGCAGGTTGGGTATCAAATGAAAGGGTGTGTACTTCTCTAACAGTTGGTTTTACTTATCTAACAGTTGGTTGCAGTGGTACAGCTACTTGTCTAACAGTTTATTTCAGTTGGAGAGCTGCTTGTCTAACAGTTGGTTAGTTGTTAACAACTACTTGGTTAGACAAGCAGCTGGCCAATTGAAATCAACTGTTAGACAAATAGCTGTACAACTGAAACCAACTATTAGACAAGTAGCTGTTAACAACTAACCAACTGTTAGACAAGTAGCTGTACAACTGAAACCAACTGTTAGACAAGTAGCTGTACAACTGCAACTGTTTTACAAGTACATTTGATACCCAACCTGCCCCCCTCTCTACTTCTTCAGCGACATGTCATCCGAAGCTGCTGTGAC
This sequence comes from Dastarcus helophoroides, assembly GCA_028583605.1. Lineage (NCBI taxonomy): Eukaryota > Metazoa > Arthropoda > Insecta > Coleoptera > Bothrideridae > Dastarcus > Dastarcus helophoroides. The sequence continues at coordinate 12,610,700 of CM053329.1, forward strand.
GTCATATGTCCTAGAATCCCCCTGATATATCTACTGACATAAAAACCATTTTTGTTAATTTTATCACGTGATAAAGGAATGAAATATTCCTTTTTTCACGTGATTTAATTTATTTAGCGTTAATGTGGTCCATTAGAGTTAATTTTAATGAGCCTTTTAGGTTGAAAAACAAAATGGGACCAAAAAATTTTTCGATCCTTTCAAAATCACTATTTTAGGTGAATTGTAGTCAAAAATTTGTGCAGCTTCCAAAAATGTAATAATATATAGGGTGTTTCATTTAAAAATCAAAAGTTGGTATCAGTTTTAGCGAAAGTGACAGCAGTAGAAATGTAATTTTTATGTTAAAATTTGACATTTTATAAGTACATTAGGTGTAGTAAGTTTGAAAATTGTATCTTGATAAATAAAAAAAAGGGGGTGTACCATGATTTTGTTACACACAATATATTTTCAAAATTTGACTTTTTCGAAGAACGTTTTTTGGAAACATTTTTATATATTCGAATATTCTTTAAAATTCTTTGATTTTTCAATATTTGGGTTTTTTGAATTAATACTGTAACGCAATGTAAATAGATGGAATAGAGTTTAGAATAGCATTGTATAATTTAGTGAATAAAAAAAAGTTTCTAGAAGGATCTTATAAGGGGAAAGCGGCCGCGATAACGAAACAAATGGCAGATAAGCCTTTCCGAAATTTCGGGAACGATAGGCCTTATGTGCCGAAAAGTTGTAAAAGCCGGGGGCCAAAACTATAAAAGGCGGTCAGCTTTCCCTCGGGAGAGTCAGTTAGAAGTCAGTGTAGTTAGTGGGTTAGCAATTAGTAAATAAGTAGTGAGCTACTGTTCAGTTGAAATGTGCCGCTAATTTGGTAATAAAGTGGCGTAATTCACACGTGGTAATCTATTTGAACCGATAAGCCCGTAACAATACAAATTTTTCGACCGTTTGAAAATTTTAATTTTCTTAAAGATTTCGATATTAGTCAAAATTTTTCGCTAAATTTTTTTTTTCAAATTGTTTCTTTTTGGAAAATTAAGCTTTTTTTAAAAATTGTAACATTTTTTAAAAATCCATCTCTTTTTCAAAATGTTGAAAAGTTTTCTGTTTTATTGTTTTTCGAAAATTTAGATTTTTTTTAAATCGTATGGTTTTCTTAAGACTGAGATTTTTAGGAAATTTTTATTTTTTTTCAAAATTTCACTTTTTTCACATTTTTGATTGTTACAATATTATGATTTTTTTTAAAATTAAAAACGAATTTTTCTAAAACTCCAATATTTTTGAAAACTGATTTTTTAAAAATTTTTACTTTTTATGAAAATTCCTTCAAGTTTTTGAATTTATTCAACATTTTAACTTTTTCTGAACATTTTGACTCTAAATTTGAGACGTTTTCAAAAATTTGGAATTCTCTGAAAATCTTGCACTATTTGTGAAATTTTCTAAAATAAGCACTTGAGTATATTATATAAAAATGTCGAAATTTTTAAACAAGATCTGATTTAAAAAACAAAAATTTAAAAAGTAAAAATTTTCAAAAAAGAACATTTTGAAATTTTTAAAAAAATTCAAAATTTTCAGGAAAAATCCTTTCTTAAGAATTATTTAAAATGTTAATATTTTAAATATAAATATATCTTTCAAAAATATTTCAGATCTTGAAAAAGTAGAAATTTTGAAAAATTTCAAAAAAATCGAAATTTTAGAGAAAGAGGAAATTCTCCAATCAAAATCTCCAAAAAAATTTAGAAAAATGTCGAAATGTCAGAATTTTGACTTTTTGGAAAATTTGGCTATTTTAAAAATTGCGACATTTTTGATAATTTATATATTTTTCAAAATGATGAGCACTTTTGTATTTCTTTTGTTTTTTAAGAATGTTTTTTCGGAAATTTTTTTTTTAAGATTTCACTTTTTTGACATTTTTATCTGTCAACTGTTGTTGGAAATGTCAAATCTTTCATGGAAAGTTAAAACTTCCAAAAAAAACCTAAGAATTTAAATAAAATCAACATTTTAAAAAAAGTGCAAATTTTCGAAAAAAAAGTTTCAATTTTAAGAAAGTCTCAAAAGTATAAAATATTCGAAAGAAATAATGAAAAAATGAAGAATTTTCAGTGAAATCTTCTAAAAACTTAAATTTTTGAAAAGTCCAAATTCCGGAAAAAATCAAAAATGTCAAAATTTTTGTTAGTAAAAACTATGAGAAAAAAATAAAAGAGTATTTCTTCAAAATGTTCACTTTCAAAATTTTGTTCTTTTTCATAATTTTCTTTTTTATCAAAAATTCCAACTTTCTTGCAACTTTTTATTTTTTCAAAATTTCGAATTAAATTTATTTTTTCTTTTTCATAATTCTCATTTTTATCAAAAACCTCAACCATTTTTCACATTTTTGACTGCTTCTCAAAATAAGAACTTTATTTTGAAAGTTATGTCTTATTTTCGAAATTTCGACTTTTGCTCTAAATTTCTAAAAAAATTTAATATTTTGGTTTTTTTAGATTTAAACCCTTTTTAGAATTTCTTGATTTTATAATTTTTAAATTTTTTAAAAAGCTAATTTGTTACACATAATTTTTTTTCAAAATTTTTACTATTCTGAAGTTTTTGAATTTTCTGCTTTTTCAACCTTTAAAAATTGTGCCTTACCAAGCCAAAATTTATTCTTCACGTTTCTTCTAAAATTTTGACTGTAAGCTTGAATTTTTGACTTTTTGAAATAAAACTATTTTCTCCTTTATCTGATCCCCGATTTTATCTCAAAATTTTTAAAGGCATTTTTTAAATTTTGATTCTTCTTCAAAATTTCTAGTTTAGTCTCGAAAATAATAGGAACTGTAAAATGTAAACTTAGAATTTTGAGAAGAAACAAAAATTTCGAGGAAAAACTCTACATTTATGAGAAAACGATCAACCTTTCTTTTAGTTTGTTTCTTTTACATAAATATTAATTTTATCTCAAAATTTGGCCTTTTTCTAAACTCTTTTTAGTTAGTACGTAAGTTTTATTTAAATTTTTCTTAATTTTCCTTAAACGACGACTTCATTTTTTTCTTCTTCTGTTTGCGAAATAAGGACTTGATTGATGAGACGTAATCGATGACTTTTTTTTTTAAATATCAAGAAATTTTTTTGAAATATTTGTCACTTTTATATCTATTAATTTCCATTTTATCTAAATTTTAAATTTTTTCAGCAAAGTCGGGAGTTTAAGTTCGAAATTTTTTATGTAAAGGGTTCTGCACTTTTGCGGAAAACATAATTTTAATTTTGTAATTTCGAAAAATTTTGTATACACTTTAGAATTTTATTTAGTTTTTAGCTTGAACTTTTAACAAGAATTGTATCTTCTGAATTAAAAAAATTTGAAGAAGAACCCCATTTGCCCACCTTTGACATAGACCGATATAGAAAAACGATGTGTAAAACTTTTTAATTATTGAATGGCTCAAATTATATTTTGATTTAGCTGCTTTCGCCGCCCCCTTAAGGGGCCGCCTGATGCCGTTGTCTCTTTGCATCATAGCACGTCAAGGCCCGGGTCAAGCACTCTTGGCGTAAAATTCAACGAGTATTTTGATGAATAATTCATTGGTTAGTAATTAGAAAACCATTGGTGTAAATTACAACTTTGCCTATCTTAACTTTCCAATACTCTATGAAACTAGTTCATATAAAACGATACAAATAAATTCAATATAGTTTGACATTTATAGTTTTCTCTTTTCCCACTGTTATTTCTCTTATATCTGTGACATTCTTACTCTAAAGCACAACACGGTTCAATTTATATTTCCAATACTGTATACTGTAATCAAAGGCATCATCTAAAAGATAAAAAAGAGTCTATTATTCCCGTCAGTAAAAATAAACTCTTCTATGACTAGATATTAGAAAAATTTACTACAAAGTATTAATTTATCGTGAAAAAATAAATATAATTTATAAAGGGCAATTTATAAGTCCTCTAAGTTAGGTGGCGTAAAAACCAACTTTATTGATAGCGAACGACTTTGTGCCTCGCATATATGAAGCCTTTCCAATCTGCCAAATGCCGTAAAATGGTTCGAACTAGCATTAAAAACCCAAATACACCCCCATAGTTATATAGAGTAGTTTTATTTTACAGCTATTTTAAGTGTAAAAGTGTTTCCAAGGCGAAATGTCCGAGGATTACAGCGGGATAAACCCGAAGAACGATATCTCTCTCCAGACAGGAGACTTCGCGCTAGATAACAGGTCGTTATAAAACATAAATCACTTTCCCTGCGAGTTATGGAAAATTCGGAAAATTCGATATGAATTAGCCGGAAAATTACTTTGAATTATTCATACCCGGAGATAAACGCCCCAATTGTAATGTAGATCACATAATTAGGAAACGCAGGTAATATCTTTGCAAATGGCCATTAAGAGGTAGCAGATGCTTAAGATTAGTCCGTGAGATTTCCTCCAATTTCGGGGAATTACCGTCTAATGTTTTCGGGGCATTATTACGAACTTTCTTGTGACGTCTGAGGCATTTTTTCGAGTTGGTGGTTTGGGAAAGTTCGCGAGTTAAACCGTGAAATACGAGATTTCTTATTGCTCGGGCAATAATAAATTCGGTTTAAAGGTAACAAAACCTAACAAACGAACGGAGCTCGGAGGTTTTAGAAATGCTTCGTTTTTGCTTTTTTGCCTCTTGATTTTAATCTCGCTTATACTGAACAAGGTGTATTTCTAGTTTCCTCGTTTTTTTCTGAAAAAGAATGACGTTCTTATATTTCGTCCTAGGAATTCTATAACTTATATCGTTGACTTCTTTGCAATGGCAATCATCAATAATTAATTGACATTTTCAACCTTCAACCTGGTCCGGTGTTAGCAAATATTTATGGAAACATTGTGGAATTCTTAATATCTGTTTTTTTAATCTTTATATATAAACATGGAAACTGACTGATACATATATCAACGTACAGCACAAGCCGCAAACTTTAGGAACACGAAATTTTGCACAGAAGTTCTTTTTGTAATGTAGGCGCACATTAAGAAAGCATTTTTGGAAATTCGATCTCTAAGGGGATCTAGTGGGGCGTTAAAAGTACACTCTGTCAGTGTAACAAATTTTGGTGTCCAAATCTGAGTGGGCAGACAGCAAATTAAGATTTTTTTTACAGTACGTTGACAGTTGTTTGCAATTTTTAAATAGATAACCGTTTTTGTTTATTAAACATTTTAGTTTATCGATTAAACTGATAAATGATTGCGAGAGTGCTAAGTATAGGGATGCACAAGATTTTAAAAACATCGATACTCTATTCTATTGATGTATCACAAAAAAAATATAGCGATATGTTTCGATAAATCGGTAAAATTGTTTGATACTCGATGTATCATATAAATCCAATGCCATACAATACGACTTCTCAACCAGCCAGGCGTTCTTCTCGTAATTTCGCTTTTTTTTCAGAATTTCTACCTTTTAAAACAAATTTTTTCTTATTTAAAATCTAGGACTTTTTTTAATTTTGACTTTTTTAAAATTCGACATTTTTGTACAAAGAAAATTCTGCCTCTATTTAAAACTTCTATTTTTTTTATTAAACTTCAAAATTTGCAACTATTTATTTTCAGTTTTAAAGCTTTAAAGTTGTCGAATTTTTTTACGATTTTTTTTGAATTAGGACTCTTTCCAGAATTTGCACTTTTTCAAGATTTTTGACTTTCCCTCAAATTTCGATGTTTTTCAAAATTTCCACTTTCTTAAAATGTCAACTTTGATTTTTGAAAAGTTCGACCTTTATGGAAAATCTTGATATTTCAGAAATTTAAATTTTGAGATTTTTTTCAAATACCGCTTTTATTTATAATTTTCAAACTTTTTCAAATTTTCGATTGTTTATTTCAATTTCTGAATTTTTATGAAGTTTCGAATTTCTTTGAAAATCTTGGTTTTTCAATATTCCATTTTTTCTATAATGCACAGACCAATAGGTTTGAACATTTATTAGATTCGAAGTTTGGAAACCAAATACCGGTTCAAACCTATTGGTCTGTGCATTATAGAATCCTTGTCTTCTGGGAACTCTCCTAGAGAGCAACCGCTTCGCTAGGTGGCAGTGTTTTAACTGTTGGTAGTTCAGCTACCTATGATTCACTATACACGCCTGGAGGGCTGCATGAATTTGTAGTCTAGGTTGCATTCTTCTTGCATACGACATTGTTGGCGATGGCCATAGTTTCTCTATGGACCAATAGGTGGTAGTACTAAAGAGTCACTCGCTTGACGCCTGTGAATGTTTTAGTACTTACTTGTCGGAACATTTATTAGCATTCGACTTGGATATACCAAACTGACGAGATCTAACAAGATCGAAACCGGTATTTGGTTTCCAAACTTCTAATCTAATAAATGTTCAAACCTATTGGTCTGTGCATTATAGAATCCTTGTCTTCTGGAACTCTCCTAGAGACAACCGCTTCGCTAGGTGGCAGTGTTTCAACTGTTGGTAGTTCAGCTACCTATGATTCACTATACACGCCTGGAGGGATGCATGAATTTGTAGTCTAGGTTGCATTCTTCTTGCATATTCTATTTTTTGATTAAAGTTTAAAATAAATGTCAACGTTAGTGACGAATTTCGATTTTTTTTTAAACTTTGCTTTGACTTTTTTTGAAACTTGCTACTTTTTTTGAAAACCCTCAATCTTTTTGAAAATTTTGAATGTTTATATTAAATTTTCGAAATGTTTAACAATTTTGACTTTTGTTTTCAAATTTTTGCACTATTTTCCAAAATTTTAACTTTTTTTTTAAATTGTCTTTTATAAATTTCGACCCTTTTTTAAAATTGATCCATTTTTTTCAAATTTTGGCTTTTTCAAACATTTGAAACTTTTTTCAAAATATTTTTTAAAACACTTTATTTTATTTCTTTTATTTTTTTTTATTTCGAAATTTCTTAATTTATTCAGTTTTTCATATTTTGGAAAATTTGCCTGTATCTCAAAATTTGTCTTTTTTTGAAATTTCAATTTTATTTTCAAAGTCCTCCTTTTTGGCCTTTTTTAAAAATGGTTTATTTATTTCCAAATTTTGTCATTTTTCTGAATATTTCTATTTTTCAACAAATTGCGACTTTTAGCTCAAATAGTTTTATGATTCTGAAACTGTTCACTTTTACCTCTAAATTAGATCGAAATGTTAATAAAAATGTTATAAAAAATTTTTTTGAGGATTTTGAGAAAAATATTTCTTGTGAATTCAACATCTTTACTGCATTATAAATTTTGAGAAGAATGTGTTTAAAAATTGCGATGTTTTTTTGTCAAAATTCTGAAAATTGCGACTTTTCACAAAAATAGACCTTAAAAAATTTTGACATTTTCGAATTATAAACATTTCTCGAGCTTTTAAGAAAGGTTAGGTTTTTATTTTTAATATATATTAATAACAGCTCCACTGCAGTGCCTTTTCAGAGCTATGGGAGACAATAGCCGGTATGAGCTGCTATTGCTTGGGCCGAATGGCATACGAGGAAGGCAGTGTGGCCGACACTGCGCTTCAGCCGCCTATTATTACCTCGAGTTACACCCGAGTACTTATTTCATCGTCGTGAGGCTGAGTCGAACTTGGGAACCAGAGGGTTTCATGAAAACGGGCGGTGAATGAAACCGCCAGCGGAAATCGAACCCAGCTTTCTAATTTGTAGTCCAGCACTCATTATCGGACCACGGTTCCTCTTTATTATTTGAATTATTTATTATTTTTAATATGATTTATTAAAAACTCTAACTTTTTTAATATCCCTCTTAAAATTTTTGAAACAATTATTTCTTCAAAACTTGATGACATTACCAACAATTTTTATCGTCGAGTTTTCAAAGAAGTCTGAGATTCTAGGAAAGTAAAAATTTTAAAGAATGTCAAAATTTTCAAAAAGGCAAAATTTCCAAAAGGCAAAATTTTGAAAAGTTAAAATTTTGAAAAGTCGATCATTTAAAAAACCTATATTTTGAAAAAAGTCGAAATTTTAATAAAAAAGTCAAAATTTTGCAATGATCAGATATCTTAGAAAAAATTCTATCCTCACAAAAAGCCAAAATTAAAAAAAAATGGAAAACTTAAAAAGATGAGAATTTCACAAAAATCGAGAATTTGGAAAAATGTTGAATTAAAAAAAATTGATTCATTTAACACGTTGAAGAAAGTAGTGGCCGTGGTAATAGTGACTGAGGTCATCTGACATACCAGTAAGTTTGTTTCACAAATTGCATCGACCAAAAAAAAGTCGTTGTCTGGAATTAGCACGATTATTTGAAATAACATCCGAAATTATCCGAAACATTTATATCGCTTTCGGTGACGAATTAGGATATTTTTTTATTTCTGATATCCGATGGTTTCGGTTATGGAGCTCCATAACATCCCTAGTTGAAAGCATCAGATTGTCGAAAGTTGCGAAAAAAAATCCAAATTTTGAAAAAATCGTCTACCAAAAAAAGCCAAATTTAAAAAATATGTAAATATTGAAAGAAAAAGGTAAAGTTATCCAAAAATTCTGTTTTTATTTTAAGTTAACATTTTAGAAAAAGTCAGTCCCAAAAAACTGTTAATTGAACAATAAAAATTTATGGTCAAAAATAGAAGTTTTGAAAAAAGGTAGAAATTTTGAAAACACTGAGATTTACATAAAATTGTCGAAATTTAGAGGAAGCAAAAATTGTCGATAAGAATCGAAATTTTTAGATTCGATATTTTCATACTCCTCACTCCTAAAGGTAAGAATTTAGAATTTGCATACAAATAAATACCAATTAATTATATGAAAAACAATTTCGTTCTTTATAGATAAACTTTCGACCACAAGCGATGCTGGTATATACAGTGTGTCCCACCGGGAATCGCCGCGATCGATATCTGGCAAAGTACTCACCTAAAACATTTGAAAATTTGGCAACTTAGCAAAGACGATAGCACCAACACAATTAAAATATTCGCAAAGTTGTAGTATTTCCGGTTATACCGGAAGTTGACACCAACTTCGTTATTTTAAATAAGACACCCTATATATTTTTGCATTTTTAGATTTAATTTAATATTTTAAGGCCACTTTAAAAAACAAACATTGTTACTAAAATTTATAATTTTTAAGATAATGGATTTTTATCAAAAATTTGACAGATGCAAGGTTTCACGGAATTCTTCGTATCTTTTTCCAGAAACTAGATATTTATTTCATGTTTGTCATATAAGTAGAACACATACTAAACTATCTTGCGCAACCTTTATAAGTCCAAAAACATTATACCGAGTGTTGAATTCTGGTCTGCATATTTTGGTAAATTCAAACAGCGATAACCTTGTTATCTCAAATGGAACACCTAATATAAGCTTACTAGGGAATGCTTTTAAAACTTTTAGAAATAATTGCAATTTTTTACTTTTTTTGCCATTTCACATTAAATGATGAACTCTTATCGGGTCGCATATCAGTGACGTAATGAGTAGAAATAATCTCTATCGACAATTGTACTGCTTGAAAACCATTTGTCAAATTATTTATAGTTGATTTTAAATTGTTTATTTTTTTCTGACTATGTAACAGTAATATCACAAACATGTGATACAGTGATAAATTTGCTGTTCTATATCCAATAAAGCTTCCATGAAATCCAATATAAGTGAATGGTAGAAAATCTCACCAATTTCGACTCCGTCAACAAGAAATCAGATAGAAGAAAATCTGTTGTTGATAATAAAAATGTAGAAATAGGATTTCCAATTATGTCAACTAGTTATGTTTTAATTTTATTCTCATCACACACGATGAAGTACTATAAGTAATTTTACTGATTGTTTCATAATTTAAATGTTGATATCGATTGTTTCTTTTTTTCTAAGTATTTGTTTCTACTTATTATGTCACTCATAAGCTACTCAGTAAGAATTCAATGGCCGTGAAATAAAAAAAAATGTTAAAATTACAATTACAAAAGTTGTAAAAGAAACTCCTGCAATGCCTATATCAGTTGAAAGATAATTTAAATCTGGATTAGATAGGTCAAAAAAATATAGGTCGTTCCATTTGAGATAAAAAGGTTATCGCTGTTTGAATTTACTAAAATGTACAGTCGTGAAATCACCGTTATAATGTTTTTTAATCTATGAAAGTTGTGCAAGATAGCTTTGTACGTGTTCTACTCATATGCCAAATATGAAATAAATATCTAGTTTCTGGAAAAGGATACGAAGAATTTCGTGGAACCTTGCATCTGTCAATTTTTTTATAAAAATCCAATTATCTTAAAAACTATAAATTTTAGGAACAATGTTTGTTATTCAAAGTGGCCTTAAAATATTAAATTAAATCAAAAAAGGCAAAAATATATAGGGTGCCTTATTTAAAATAACGAAGTTGGCGTCAACTTCCGGTATAACCAGAAATACTAAAACTTTGCGAATATTTTAATTGTGTTGGTCCTATCGTCTTTGATAAGTTGCCAAATTTTCAAATGTTAAAGATGAGTACTTTGTCAGATATCGATTGTCGCGATTCCCTGTGGGACACGCTGTATAATTGTCCTGTGGTTTGTGAAAATTCAGCTACCATTGAAGATTAGCTGGAGTCAAACCACACAGAAAACAAAACTTTTTAAGCCCCTTTAGGGATTTTAAAATATTTTGTTGCAGCATAAACGTATTCAGTAAAACTCAGATGTATCCATTACTGCAACTTTCAACATAAATATAGATATACACTATTTGGAGGCATACGACGCAGCTGAATTTTTTCATTTTCTTATTATAACCACAACGCTCTATTGAACCATGCAAGCCGATTAAGCTCAAGATAAAAGAATATTGCATTTTATCTGGTTAAGTTTGCGCATCCCGGTCGCCATTATGAAGTTTTTTTTTTCTAGTTTACGACCCAGCAGGCAGTCCGTGTTTGGGAATACGATTTTTATTACTCCATTCGCTCAGTGTTCCGCTAGAGATTGCATCCCGGATAATATCTCCTTTAGCGTTGGAATTATTGAAATTTGTTTCGAAACTGTTCAAAGAAAAGAGCGAGGCAATATAATCTATACGCCAAACTGGTCAAAAGGATCATCTCCCTTCCCGGAGTCAATCCAGAAGCTGGATTTTTGGTGCAAGATTATTGATATTGATTGTGTTGGGGGCGAGAAGTTGATAAATATTGATGATGAAACTTAGCCCTTTTAAACCTATTTTAAATAACTTGTTTTGTCACTTTATGGCTCAAGAAGTTGAAACTAATCATTTTTATCACACGTAAGAGATTAGGTTGTTTATTAATGACTTTTCAGTTAAACAGTATTGCTAATTTTTTACAAACGTAAAGATTCATAACGTAATGTAATATTCATATTTATTTGAATACTTTACAAATATTATATCTGCTTTGTTGCTCAAATTATGGTTATATTGGACAACAATGATTTTCTCACACGAACTCTGGAATGTAATTGTGTTTGGACTACCTACCCCCATACGGACATATTTTTTCCATCACCCCCCAGTTTTCTTGTGACAAGGTAAAATTTATTTTTGGAAATGTTGTTTTCCCAAATACTGTTCGTTTTAATTGAGGTCCATATATTATTTACATTTTAAAAAAATTATCGGAAATAAAACATATCATAATCATATTAATTTTTCATTTGAAGTCTTTTTTATCATTAAAATTTGGCTCCTTTTTAAGTGAATGGGACTCCAGGGATCAAAAAAATTACAATTAGAAAAAAGTTTATCCTACACATAGATCTTTAATTTGTAAATAGAAAACTGTAAAGCATATTCATTTGTAAAGCTCTCTGGTTTATTTCTGCCAACACTCCACATCAAATTAGGCTTACCAAAAATCTTCTAAAGGGAATGGGTCTCAATAAAATTGGATTTTTATACTTCAAAGAGGAATTCCACACAATGAGTGAAAATATAGTAGTAGCAGCAAAACCTTAGATCAACAAAATAAATAAAAGAAGCGTTGTGTAAAAAAATTAAATGTTTTGAAAAAATCAGTATGAAGATGCTTCAAAAATTTAAGTGTAAATTTTTTGCTTTACCATAAGAGTGACATTTAATGATATTTGGTTAAAAAACTTTTATTGAAGTATAAAACTTTGGGTTGCAATATGGGGATCAAGATTTATTTTTTAGACACATATTTTAACTTTATTTCTACGAATTGGGGATCTTGGGAGGGGTCTAAGTGAAAAGAACTGATAAACGGTTCATGCGGACATTCCAATAATGAGAAAACTTTATAGTAGTAGTAGTTTATTTTAAATGTATAAAATACATATTAATTATAAATGATTCATAAAAGAATGGTAACAATAGTAATATTAATAATAAATAGATACATATTATGACAAAATGACAATAAATTAATCTAACATATTAAAAAAAAATACACATATATAAAATTCCGAATCTATTTTCTAGGGATAATTTTTCGTAAAAGACTCTTAAATTGATAGAGGGAATTAGAATTTTTTATTGCGACAGGTAAGTTGTTGAATTCACATAAACCATCAAAAAAAAAGTGATCTTTTGGTACTTTGCTTTTTAACTGTGTTTATATAAAAATTTGTTGTGTTGCGGGTATTATGGTTGTGAATATCTCTAACATTGATTAAACAAATTTTTAAATAATTCGGCAAAAGGTTTTTAGTTATTTTAAAAATAAAGCACATGTTAAGATAGAACAGATATTGTTTTACGGACAAGAACTGGAGACATTCAAGCATGAAGTCAACACTAACATGATTATTGCATCGCAAAATGATTCTTAATGCTCTATTTTGTAATAGTTGTAGTTTATTTAAGAGTTCATGAGTGAAATAATGCGTAATTGTTGCGCAATAGATGAATAAAGGGGCAATCCATGACTTATAGAGGTCAATTCTAGCAGGAAGATTTAAAGATTGACAAATACGCCAAAAATATTTAATTCTAGATGAAAGTTTATCAATAGTAGACTTAGCATGATTTTTAAAGTTCAGGGATGAATCTATAATAATACCTAAGTATTTGATCTCATTGACATATTCTAAATTTGTTTGGTTTAATATTATTGGTCGTATATTAGATGCATCATAGTTTCCCATTATCATTACTTTGGATTTGTTTGTGTTAATTAGCAATTTATTTGTTTGTAACCAGTGACTCATTGAATCTAGCACTAAGTTCATTTTCACAATAGCACTGTCAATGTTATCATCAAGCACCGTAACAAGGGTATCATCCGCAAAAAGGTTTAGGAATGTATTTGGATCACTAATAACATTTTTTATGTCATTAATATACATTAAAAATAATATTGGTCCCAGGATCGTTCCTTGTGGAACTCCATAAATGTTGTCGACAGGATTAGAGGAAAATCCATCGATCGTTGTTCTCTGACTTCTGCCAAATAGATATGAACTAAACCATTGCACTGTAGAATCATGAAAGCCCATATTTTCCAGTTTTACTAGAAGAGTCGATCTATCAATAGTTTCGAAAGCACGTTTTAAGTCGAGGAATGTCGCAATGGCTACACAGTTATTATTGTCCAACCATTTATCCATTTTGATACTACTAATTGCAGAGAAGATTCACAGGAGTGTTTTTCACGAAAACCCGATTGCTGTTCAATTAAAATATTATTGGAGTTTATGTAATTAATAAATTGAGTATATATTAATGATTCAAAAACTTTTTCGAGGTATGGCATAGTACTAACAGGTCTATAATCATTGGGTTGTATTGAATTTGGTACTTTTTGTTCAGGGAAAATTAATGATGTTTTCCAACGTGTTGGGAAAGTGGTAGTAGAAATTGATTTATTGTATATATCGGTCAATTTGGTTGCAATGAACCCTCCGCCGGCTTCTATGACAGATTTGGTGACTAAATCAGTCGATGAATTTTTTGTGTTCCTAATGGCCTTTGATACTTCTTCGTACGTAAATGATTTAAGGATAAACGTACTCTCAATAGGTTCATTTGAGATAGTTGTTCTTGTTGATGGGTTTAATTGTATTAATAGCTCAATGCTATTTACAATAAATTTGTTATAATTTTCAGCAATGTTTTGGGGGTTAGTTAAATTAATATTATCAAATTCCATTTTTGCGGGAGAAGTTTTTTTGAGCACCATCCATAATTTCTCCAAGTACTTTCCACATCTTTTTGCTATCATTTTTGTTTTGAATAATTAAATTTGTATAGTAATTTTTCTTTTTCTCCCTTATAAGCTTGGTCACATTATTTCTTAATCTTCTGTATTCTTTCCAAATGTCGGTGGAATTAATCAAAATTGCTTTCTGGTAATATAGATCTCGATGTTTAGCTAACTCTTTTATTTCCGTGTCGTACCATTTATTTTTACTATTATTTACGGTAAATGTTCTTAAAGGTGCAAATTCATCCAAGGCGATAGTGATATTTTCATATATCAGGACAGATTAAACTCAAGAGTGTTGACTGACTACTACTGCTTGATCAAGAGAGACGAATTAAAATCTAAATAATGTAGAAAAACAAAATATATAAGTTCCTAATGTACCGGGTGTCCAACTAAGAAAGGACGCCAGCTATATCCCAGCAACGAATCACTTTACAGCTTTGGGGAAAAATTTCAATAAGAAAAGTGGCCCTGAAAAATCGCTGAAAAATATTTTTGAAGTTCTAAAATGAGCGCTAGGTGGCGTAATAGGTAAGACTGAATGGAAAATTAGGATTTTCTCGAAATTTTGCCTACATAAGGTTTATGGAAAATACATGCATTGTAATCCTAGAATATTTTCGATTTGTTTTGCTTTACACTTTTTGTTCTATCTTTAAAAATAAAGTGGTGATGAGACGTCGAAAAAAAAAATTTTAAATACCATTTACTTCAGTTAGTTTTAAGAAAATTTAACAGATTTAGTCTTTATAGGAAGAGTACTATTTAGTCTATCGACGGCACTTTCACGTGTTTTTATTTTAAAATTATTGTCGCTGCTACAGTGCGTCATATAAAATGGTAACAAATTTTGCCGTTTTTCTAAAAAAAATTAAATAGAATGATATGTTAATCTGGATATCTTAAAATAAAAAATTAAAAGCCCTAAATATCAGTAAAAATGGCAACTCGATATCTTTTGTCTAACCAAAGATATTGACAAACAAACTTTAAGTTATAAATTATCACATAGTTTGTCCACAAAACTGGTAAAGTGGCCCTTGAAAAAAATTAACTGCGAAAATGAAATGAAAAAGTTGCAAATCTTTAAGGTTGCAAATGTGTTTACTACCTGCTCTTCTAACTGAATTGTTATTTCCGCTTTTACATTTCTTTATAAAATAAAAAATTGGTTTCAGGGGACAAGATTTGTATTTTAATTTTTAAAATTAAAAAGATTTAAACAAATGAAGAAGCATTTGACATGCTAACTAACCATTTATTTCGAATGCATGAAAATGCAAGGGATGCTGCCAAACCTACGCGTGCAGTATCCCGAAAAATGTAATCAAAGGGAAAGAGTTTTCCTTCGACTGATACATCGGATACGCACCACAGGAAATGTGCATGTTACTATGTTCAGAATATAACGTAGAGGTGGCATCGAGCAAAATATTATAAATGTTTTAGAATATGTGAAATTTAATCCTCATTTAAGTGCCAAAACAATAGCTAATGACTTGGGGATATGCTGAATCACCGTTCAAAACTAGGCCCGCCTGGCAAATAGATAGGAAGTAGAAGTCAGTTTTCTTGGCCATCCAGGTCCCCAGATTTGACTTGCCTTGATTTTTATTTGTCAAGCGAATAGAAGGCTTTGTTTTTGTTAACAATCTTACACAAGAAAGGGCATGATCAAAAGAATAAGAAACAATATTTAGAGGGGTAGAATGGTCAGTGGTAAAAGTTAAAATTGCAGTGTTGTTCATTCATCAGAGGATTTACTGCATGAAAATGATGGGCTGCAATCAGTTTGAACATCTAGGGCTCCAGTCAATAGAGGATATTAATTTAACATTTTTAATGTAATGCACTGTCTTTTTTTTCCTTTTTTGAATATTAGATTGTTTCTTCGGTTAATTTTTTTACATTATTCACTATTATTACTATTAGAACATTGTAGGTATGTTAACTACCTATTTTTATATTTTGTAAGACAAATTCTAAACCTCCTCTGATTTCGTATTCTAAATGGTAAACCACGTCATCAAGCTTTTACGTTACTGAAATTTTATTTGCCAATATCTCCGGTTAGATAAAAGATATCGAGTTGTAGTTTTCACTGATATCTAAAACTTTCAATTCTCTATTTTAAGATATCAAAATTGACATATCTTTCTATTTAATTTTTTTTAGAAAAACGGCGAAATTTGTTACCATTTTATATAACGCGCTGTAGCAAAGACAATAATTTTAAAATAAAAACATATGAAAGAGCTTTCGATAAACTAAATAACACTTTTTCTATAGAGATTAAATTTGTTAAATTTTATTGAGGCTAACTGAAGTAAATGGTATTAAAAAAATTTTTTTTTGATGTCTCCCCACCACTTAATTTTTAGAGATAGAAGAAAGAGTGCAGAACAAAAACATATTGAAACTATCCTGGGATTAAAATGCATGAATTTTCAATATACCTTAATAAAGCAAAATTTCGAGAAAATTCTAATTTTCTATTTAGCTTTACGTATTACGCCACCTAGCGGTCATTTTAGAACCTCAAAAATATTTTCCAGCGATTTTTCAGCGCCACTTTTCTCATTGAAATTTTTTTCTCAAAACTGTGGGATGGTTCGTTGCTGAGATATAGCCGGCGTCCTTTCTTAGTTGGCCACCCGGTACATTGTTTATGTTAAATTTCTGGAGATCCATCATTTTTCAAACATTTAACAAACAAATGTCGTGGGTGATGAAAATTTTAAAACTACTTAGTTTAAATGACAACAATTAATACTATTAAAAAATACAAAGAAGTTCATATGACATGACAAAACTTCAATTTTGTTGACCAGTGTTATCCTAATTCCTGGTAAATAAATAGAAATTTATAAACAAGATAAATTAGATAAATTGCCTTACGTAATATGTCTTCACTTGCATCAAAGGTATGGAAATATCTCTTCAGGACTAAAATCCACAAGCCGGCTTTATCAAACAGAGAAAAGTTTCGTACAACTCTTCAATTTAAACTGGCAAAACACGACACAATAGTTAGACACTTTGAAACGAAATACCGCACTTTTCGATTACGCTCTCGGAAACAAAACAGACTTATGCAAATAGTTTTAAGTGTTTATCGTTTCAGTCAGTCATCCCCTTAAGTTGGCTTGGTTTCCCATCTCGAGAAATTAAGGGTAAGGAAATACTCATTATTGCAGCGGAAAATGTGATTACAAGTTTGCGGCTTTACATTAGGGTATTTCCTTAAATTAGTACGTTGGAATGTTTAGGTAAATTGTTTAAGTAGTTGGCAGACTTTTTCTCTTGACAATTATTGACACGCAACGCAAAATGATTTCTCAACGTTAAATGCTTACTTACAATTAGAGGTTAATGTTGGATTCTTTGAAAATTCAACATACTTCAGCATCATTTTCTGGATGAATCGTTTTTTTTACATCAGTAACCGTTTTTTGTTAGTAACAACACTTGAATATTAGTTAAATGACATATGGAGATTTTTGTCTGTTAGTTAAATGATTTTCAATCATTCGAATCTAATAATTTTTTGCCTTATCATATACAGTGCTAGTCTGTAACTTGGAATATATTCAGCAAATCAAAGTCAGTTTTTTTTTTGGAAAATTGCTCTGACATGTTGAATAATATTTTAATTTGCGCTCTTTGTGATGTAGGAAAATATTATGCAGCATGTCTCAAATTTAAAATGTGACGTCGTAGACAATTTTTTTTAGTGGCAACCCTATTTTTTTTAACTATTCTTAAAGGATATATCAAGTTAGACATGCGTATCAAATTTCAATTTTTTTTTCTTGTCATTTAACAGATATTTAATATTAATCAATTTGAAAAATCAAGGAATCTGATTGAACTCGATAATCTTTCTTCAATATATGTTCAATAGGGTGGTCCTTATTTAGGAAATGTTCGAATTTTTTTCCACGATAGTCCTAAATCGGTTCCAAATATATAAAAAAAAATTCATGCCAAGTTATAGCTCTTAATTTTAATATCAACCCGGCCCCTCCGATAGCCAAAGTTTTAAATGGAAATAACATAGGAAAAGTTCTGTTAATACTTTGGAATTTTTTATCCCATAAACCAATAAACATATCATGTCGACAAATGATTATTTTTATAGAAAATTTACCGCTCTACAAAAAAGGTCTCTTATGATTTTTGGCTAACTTGACTGGTTTAAAAGTTATTCGAGGTCAAAATCAAAGTTCTAGTCAATCTAATGGTTTTTTTCGTTTTTACCATCATTTTATGATTCAAAAATGAAAAAAGGGTTATAATTTTTAATCTTGATGATTTTTTTCCAGAAAAATTCCAAGGTGACCGTGACCCTAAAATAATAGTTACACTAATTTTTTTTTATTTTTGAACTGTCATAAGTTTCAACTATATTTCCAATTTCAAAATACACAAAATATTTTTGGCAAATTATTGAACGATTTTAATTTTGATTGATAAAAATATTGATACAATCTGGTTTCAAATTTAAATTTCAAGATAAAAACATTTCAGAAACTGATTATGCCGCCATCTATTAGATTTTACTTCAACTTTTCACATTACAATTTATTCTAAAGTACTCATAACCTATATTTATTATCTCAACTCTATTAAAATCGTTCACGAATATTTACTAATAGTTATGTTTTCTCGTTGTTTAATTAAATCCTTAAATTTCATCAATTCGATTTTAAAGTCATCAGACAAATATGGAACTATCACGTTTACGTCAAAACATCTTTTTAATTGGTGATGTTGACGTCCAAATAGTGGGTAATAAATTACCATCGAAATTGCAAGCTCTAAAAGTGTTCTTTTTTCATACACGTATTTTAAATACTTCTGTACCAGAAAGTATCGCTGCAGTAATTGATGAAATTATTGTGTTTTGGAAAAAAGCTCAAATTCCCGTTCAAGATATGCAAAGATGCCGAGATAAATTGAAAAAATTGTACGATGAGTGGCGCATACTTGTCAAACACAAAAATTGGAGTGACGTGGCTGTAAAAAAACAAAATGAATTTGTTTGTTCATTAAAAAAATTATTTGACATTGCACCATCAAATGTATTTGAAGTTATTGATGAAAATTCTAAAGAATTCTTAATTAATCAGAGATCAGATGAACGAATTGGTTTTATTGCAAATATTAAAACAAAATATGATGACGATGATAATAATTCTAATAAATTAAACAAAAAAACTCATTTTGAAAAACGAAAAAAAAAGAGTGATGAAGAAAAAGCATTATTGGGTAAATTATGAGAATCAAATAATCAATTGATTTTTTATTACTTATTCACGTTCATATTTTATTCGTCATATTATTGTCCTTATTTGTTTTAGACAAAAATGTTGAACTTTTATCTAGCCAGGGAAGTGCTTTATCTGCATCTAGTGAAGAAATATACTTTCCTACTACTGCCGGATCATCAGAATCAAAAAAAAACAAGAGGAAGTTATAATATTCTGAGTGATAGAGTTGTAGCTACTTTCGATCGATGTAAAGTAAGTGACAGAGATGCTGTATTTATAATAACTGCTATCTGTCAATCACTTATTGATATAAACCTACTAGATGTGGATATTAACTCTTTGATTATCAATCGATCATCTATTCGAAGACAACGACAAACTCTGCGAGAGTCAAAATCAATAGAAATAAAAAAACACTTCCAAGACTTGAATTTATCATCTATTGTTGTACACTGGGACGGAAAATTATTACCTAATTTGTTAAATACCGAAACCGTTCATCGATTACCAGTGATAATTACGTCAGAGGGCAAAGAAATTATGTTAGGTGTACCAACGAGTGAAGATGGGACTGGAAAGGCACAAGCTACTATTATTCACGAAACATTGCTGGATTGGGGATTCGACACTTCTGTCAAAGCGATATCCTGTGATACTACTGCTTCAAATTTAGGCATTCGAAATGGTGCTGCTGCATTACTGGAGAAATTATTAGAGAGAGATTTATTATATCTTCCGTGTAGGCATCACATTTTCGAAATTGTCCTAAGATATGTGTTCGAAGCTGTTTTTCCAAATACTGTTAGGCCAAATGTTCCACTTTTTATCAGATTTCAAAAGCAATGGGAAACTTTGAATAAACTGAATTACAAAACAGGATTAGATGATCCAAGAAATAAAAACGAGTTAACAGTAGAAAAAATTAGGTCTATAAAAACTTTTGCCACTGAAGTTCTGACAACAAAGCTGCCTCGTGATGATTACAAAGAGTTTTTGGAGCTTACTCTAGTCTTCATTGGTGTTATCCCAGAAAAATTTAGTTTTCGTAAGCCAGGAGCTTGCCATCATGCACGGTGGATGGCAAAAGCTATTTACGTGCTGAAAATGTACCTGTTTCGTGAACAGTTATCGTTGAAAAAAGGTGAAGACAATAAACTTCGACAAATATGTGTTTTTGTGACAACTGTTTATGTTAAAGCTTGGTATTTATCATCTAATAGTGTAAAAGCTCCGTACCATGATCTACAATTTATAAAAGAGCTACACAACTTTAAGGCGATCAACAGTAATCTTGCTACTGTAGCAATTAATAGATTTATGAATCATCTATGATACTTATCGCCAGAGTTAGCGATCATCGCAATTTTCGATGAAGATGTTCCATTAGAAACCAAATTAAAAATTGTGGCTAAGCTGCATACAGAAGAAGACAAGATTTCAATTGATATTATTCCGGAAGGAGAGCTGGATTATACTAGTGAAAAATGTAGCGTAAGACGCTTTCAAAGCAAGAATATAAACGATTTATTGTACAACGATATCGATTTTTTTGTAACTGCAGAATCGATCAAATTTTTTTGAAAGATTTGAATTACAAACAGAATTTTTACAAATTCATCCTTCTGAATGGGCTGAAAATGAAAGCTACAAAACTGCATTACGGTTTGTCGAAAAACTATCGGTTGTAAATGACTGTGCTGAGAGAGGAGTTAAACTAGTGCAAGATTTTTGTAAACATTATACCAAAGATGAGAAACAAATGCAATTTGTATTACAATTAGTTAAAGATCACCGTCAAATGTTTTCTGATGCGCTAAAGAAAACTAATGTAACAACTTCATAAAAGTATGTGATTAAAAAAAAAAAATGATAATATTGGTATTTTCTTTCAAGTCATTCAAATTTTAATAATAAATTTTTTCAATTCATTAATACTTTTCTTTCAGAGCATACGTCAAGGTAAGAAAATTTGTTTGAAATATAAATTATAACTCTTTTTTCATTTTTGAATCATAAAATGACGATAAAAACGAAAAAAACCATTAGATTGACTAGAACTTTTATTTTAACCTCGAATAACTTTTAAACCAGTCAAGTTAGCCAAAAATTACAAGAGACCTTTTTTGTAGAGCGGTAAATTTTCCCTAAAACTAATTATTTGTCGACATGATATGTTTATTGGTTTATGGGATAAAAAATTCCAAAATATTAACAGAACTTTTCCTATGTTATTTCCATTTAAAACTTTGGCTATCGGGGGGGCCGGGTTGATATTAAAATTAAGAGCTATAACTTGGCATGAATTTTTTTTTATATATTTGGAACCGATTTAGGACTATCGTGGAAAAAAATTCGAACATTTTCTAAATAAGGACCACCCTAATGTTCAAAATGTTGTCCATTTACTAACGGACAATACCCCAAACGAAACTGAAACTGATTTTGATCATTTCTAATTACTTCGGAGGAAATTAGTCTACATTCCTGTCCGTCCTTTTAAATCCTCAATATTTGCAGGTTTGGTCTCAAAAACTTTGCTCTTCAAATACCCGCATAAGAAATAGTTCATAGGTGTTAAGTCCGGAGACCTGGATGGCCATTCAAAAGGTCCTCTTCTACCTTCTGCCTAGAAATACATCATCAAAATGCTAACGAACAGGTCGTACAAAGTTGTTGAAACCAGATGTTTTTATTCGGGACATCAGCTTCGACCGGATCAGGAAACATAATAGCTTGAAAAAAAAATTTGAAAGAACTTTGAAACGGACAAAAGATTGTCCAAATAAAGTCAAATGAAAAAAAAGTTACAAAAAAATAGTCAAAACTCCTAGAAAAAGACGATATTGTAAGAGAAATTTTGCAAAAAAGATCTAAATTTTAAGCAAAATTATTTAATCTTAGTGGAACTTCGAAATTCAGAAAAAGAGTAAACTGTAAGAGAAAAAAGGAATATTTATTTTTTCTGGACTCTTTGGATGAGTCAGAGAAAGACAGGCTTCCTACCTTGCCTCAATAAACGTCAACAAGTTGAAACTACCAAAATTTGAATTAAAAAAGGGTTGAAATTTACAAAGAAATTTTTGTCCTTTCACAAAAATTTTAAATTTCTAAAAAATATACCTTTTTGTCAAAAGATCGACCAGATTTCGATAAAAAGGCACATTTTAATGAACAATCTGAAATTTTCAGAATCAAAAAAGGCGAAATTTTCAGGAAAAGTCGAATTTCGAGAAATGACGAAATTTCAGAAAAAAAGAGGAACTTTTAAATTCAAAATTTTAAATGTTATGTTTGATAAAAGAAGGCACATTTTATGAGTAAATGCAAAACTTTAAAAGAAAAAGTCAAATTTTGTAAAAAAATACACAAAATTTGAGGAAAAGGTAGAAATTAAAAACAAATGTTTTAAGCGAAGGATGGATTCTAAAGAATTGGAAAGTCCTTCAATTGAATAGATACAAATTTTCAGTTTGCTGCATGAGCCAGGGGGTGCAAGCGCCCCCGCATTTATATTTTTCTCACATGCGGCCCGCACAACATTTTTAGCTTTGTAATTGGCCCGCTGTAAAAAAAAAGGTTGCTCATCCCTGCCCTAAACGGAACTGAAATTTGTTTTGAAAACTTCTAATTGCTTCAGGGGAAACTAGTCTACATTCCTGTCTTATTCGTCCTTTCAATTCCTCAATATTTGCGGGTTTATTTTTTTTATCTTTTTTTAAATATATTTCTCTAAAGTATATTGATTTTTAAAGTGAAAACATTTTTAGGGGCTTTGAGTAAATTTTGATCAGGAAAAAAATTATGATTTCCGTCAGTTTCACGCAAATTTCCGTTACCAACATGCAGTAATGTTAACAGTGTTATGTAGACTTAGATAAGATAATAGAATTAATAATTTGTATGGCTAGTAAAGAGCTTAAGTCATTCTCGAAATCAGACAAATGTTAATAATTTGATTTATTAATTTTGAAATTTACACAGTTAATTTGAAAATAAAAAAAAAACACTGTTACTTCTGTGCTTTAATTTTCACCTCTATCGGCAGTCCGTGGGTAAATAATGTTTTTATATACAAAGCACTTTTCTCGAAACAAGGCAATTTTTGTTAGGAAAAGAAAAAAAGGTTTTTCTTAAAAATGAAAATTTTAATTACTTTTAGCTAAGTTGTTAATGCTTCCCAAAACTTTCACTTAAAAAAATCCATTATTGCTTTTCTTAGCAAATTTCTTTATAAAAGGTTTTTAAAAGTTCAACTTCTTTTGTTAAATTTCAAATTTTCTAAAAAATTAAACTACAAAACTTGTATTCTGAAACCAAGAAAGATTAAAAAACACAACAAAGGTTGTTCTTTTTTTTGTATGCAGTTTTATTAGCTTTTTCTTCGCCAATAAAACTGCATACAAATATTAATACTTCGCAAATGAATTACAGAGCGTTTCGATAGCCTAGCTATCATCTTCAGAGAGATACTTGATAGCTTGGCTTTCGAAACGCGTTAGAGCAATCTTTGTTGTGATTTTTAATCTTTCTTGGTTTCAGGGGACAAGTTTTGTATTTAATTTTTGAAGATATTCAAGGACCAGTCCGTTTCACCAAATCTTCGAATTTTTTTTCAAAAGCTTTTTGATAAATTTGGAATTCGAATTATTCCTTAAAAGTTCTTTTTCTTTAAATTTTTTTTAAACAAATACCCAAGTTCTCGTCAAAAACTCTTTCATAGAAACTTTTTGTTAAGGCTAAAACCTTAATCTGGTTTTTCTTCAAATTTAAAATTTTCAAAATGTCTTAATTTTTAAAAAATTACATGTCAAAGTCGGTGTCTTTGTTTAAATTACTTTATTGAAAATCCGCGCTTAGGATTGAATTTTCTAAGCTCTGAAATTAAGGCATTTTCTGAAATAAATTTCGATGGCTTCCCTTTCGGCTTTTTCTTAGATTAGATGTTTAAATGTGATACATTTATTATAATTTTCTGCGGCACAATAATTTTTGACTAAAAGAAAAAACGTATTAATACAGATAACTCGCAACCGTTCATCTTGCTATATTTTGGCAAATAAAACAAAAAAGGGGCTGAGTTTACCCGTTTTAAATTAGTAGAGTCTAGTATAAAAGAGTTTCATATTACGTGACACACCTCAGTAATTCCAGCGACATATTTGTGTGCCATGACACATTGGTTTTACTGTTTTTTTTACTGTATTTACTGGTCACGTTTTAGATTTCAGGGCCCCATATAAATTTTAAAAACGTAGTGCTCTAGGTAATACCTTATTGAGCTGAGACTGCGTTTGAACATGAAATGTTATGGTGCCTCTTATCGTAAGAGTGTCTCTTACAAAAATTTTGAGTAGGATTATTGAACATGAGTTTGTCGATACGTTTAAGGTAAATTTATTAAGTGTGATGGGACAGCCATGTATCAGATTCGAGTTGAAGTTTTGGAGTAACCAAAATCGTAGTTTCGCTTTAAGGTTTGGTAGTTGTAAGCCCAGTGGGGGTAAGCAGCGGTACCAAGAAACTACTTGTCACCCAATTTACTGAAATTATGCATTAGTCTTCTGCTGCCCCCACCTTTTCCACCATTCAAAGTTTAAATGAGTTTTATTAATTGCTTGGACTTTACGGTACACAGGATGAGTCACTGTTACTACTAAAACATTGTAGCCCTTACAATTTTTTTTATAACAAAAAACTTTTTGTTATAAGGATACACTAGCAGGTGGCTCGTACTTTAAAATTAGTTTTTACCATACAGAGTTAACATATATACGATAAAGATACCATTTTTAAAGAAACACAATATCGCTTTCTAGTGGCACTATTCCTTTTTAATATATCTTAATATTAAAGGATATACTTCTTCCGGGATTGGACCGTATCAAAGAACTACTAAAAGTATTCGATGTTTTGCCCACGACCGTAGGGAGCTTCTTCAGGAACAAAGAAATATAATACAAGGAAATATACAAAAATGAAAAATGAAAAAAGAGGCCAATTTCAAAACATCAAAGCACCGTAACTCAGTATGTCCACTATACCAGAGGCAAAACTCCTTTGAATTGAAAATTTAGTACAAAGAATAAGAAAGCTAGACAGAAGAGCACGGTAACTCAGTATGTCCACCATACCAGATACATTACATTACAGTACAGGATAGACGAAACTCAGAAGAGTTTCGCCTATCCTGTACTGATTCTGGCCGTGGAAGCCTTCGTTATCATATCTTGATATCTTGATATTGTCGAAAATACAATAACACAATTCCTTGTTTAATATATTCCAATTTCTATGTGGTAAATATAATTCCCCCTACTTTAACCAAGATATCCTTGCCTCTTTGTGAAATTATGAATTAAATGCGAGAAACCTACTTAGTTTGTACGTTCTTTATGACCACTCATTTCTATGCATAACATTCCCCCTGTCAGACCATTTAATGGCATCATTTAGAACGTGGTTTCTCGCCCATTTAAGTACATTAGAATATTAAGTTTTCTTCCTCTAGGAATAGAGAGAGTTTAAAGTAATTAAGTACGCAAAATGATAAAAGCCTTCCAACCGTTGCAGCTAAATGTTTGCTAGGCGAGTAAAAATTTTCTAAGCTCGATTTATTTGGCACATGTCCAAATTTGCGATATTTTTGTAGGATAAGTTTCCTAATAAATAAACTCGAAGCTCAAATGGATTCTTAAAAAGCTCGTTCAAAGAAACTCCATTCATTTTTTTCCGCTGGTAATTTAATTTTCAACTCGTTCGGGGTGGTTTTAGCTTTAGTATTCAACATGCAAAGTTCTCGGAGCCATCTTTCGAATTAAATGAGCTAATACCCCGAACTAAGTTTAAACTTATTTGAAAATTATAGGGATCATGCGGCTTGCAGGAACTTCCTTTTCGTCTTCTCTTTAATTATTACCCCAGAAATGCTAAACAAACTTGTGTACAAGAGAAGTAGAATAAAAAGTTTTCCTGTTACGAGGGTTTCGAATAAATTGGCTCATTATGCAAATCGGCACAAACTACGTCAAAATATCTATGTTCGAA
This sequence comes from Dastarcus helophoroides, assembly GCA_028583605.1. Taxonomy (NCBI): domain Eukaryota; kingdom Metazoa; phylum Arthropoda; class Insecta; order Coleoptera; family Bothrideridae; genus Dastarcus; species Dastarcus helophoroides. Next base: position 12,637,212 of record CM053329.1, read on the forward strand.
TGGATCGGCAACTCAGAAACCCTCTTTATTGTTTATCTATTCTATTGCTTGCTCAAGGATTATTCTCACTGTAATATTACTACGAATCCTTGTGGCTTATCTTTGTTTTTCCATTTCCCCTACTCTGGTACTCATTAACCAGGTAATTTTTTGAAAGAGGTAGAGCAGATTAAAAAAATAAATCTAACCCTAGTTAATGTTAATGGTGGTCTGGAGATTTGATTCTTAATTAACCTAGAGCTTGAACGATGGATAGAAAATTTATTTCTTAAATTAAATTTATTTCGGTTCTCATCGGAATAAACGGTTATATCACTTTTTTGTATCTCTCTAGAGATGATCGGTTGGTTTTCGAAACGCATTAAAGCAACCTTTGTTGTGTTTTTTAATCTTTCTTGATTTCAGGTGACAATTTTTAAAGATAACCAAGGACCTCCATCAACAAATAAAAAGTCTCTGCAGATCAAAAGACTGATCTACTAAACTACAAAAGAAATACTCTCAAAGAAATAAAGAAGATCTGTTACGTCCTTATCAAAATTGTCTACATCATCGTTTCCCAAACCTTTTTTGTCATGGCCGAATTATTTTTATCCTTTTCCTTCGTGCTCACTGACAATTTTTTTAACTGTCTTAAAATTTCGTTTCTGTTATCATAATTTCGATCACATGTTGAGGTTGGAAGTCATAATTTCGTCGATTCTTTTTAGAATTTGATAATTTTTATTTCTCAAAATTTCGTCTTTGATATTGCCCCAAAATTCCGAGTTGAAGTTTTAAAACTCGACATTTCTCTTTTTAATCTTAAAACTGTATTTCTTCTCCAAGCTGAGTTTCTCTTCGGAGTTTTTGGAAACTTTTTCGAGTACGTTTAATTCGTTGTATTTTTTTAAAAAGTTGACGTTAAAATCAAGCCTTTTTATTAAAATTTTGGTCTTTTAAATTTCGTAGTAAAAATTTTAAGAAAAATGGTCGAATGCTCTAATATTAGAGCCTGAGGTCAAAATTTCGAAAATAAAGTTAAAGTTTTGAAAGGAAATATGAAATGATTAAGCTTCTTAAGAAATTCCCAATTTAAACCTTCAAATTTTGATGTTTAACCCAAAATATTGATTTTTTATTTCGATTTTTTGTTTAAAAATCTTGACTTCGGAAATCGTAAGGTTTTTTCTTGAAATGTTTTGTGAATTAAAGTTAAAATATTTACATTACATTACATGTTTCTCCAACATAACCGTTTAGTTATTTTTTCAAAATTTCTGGTCTTAACCCAAACTCGTTTTTTTCCTTAAGCGAGTTTAGTTTATGATTTCGCGTGACCAATTTCTGTTACCAAAATGCTCTATTGTTAACGGTATTACGTAACTATGAGTAAGACCACGATAAACTTACAACGGTATGTCAGGGCGCATGCACCTCCCCGCAACGTACGATTGTGACGTAGGTTGGGAGAGACGAGAAGCGAATCTCCGCAGAACTATGGCAAATTAAATGGGAAAATCCTGAACTTTTAATAATTTTTTTCTCCGAAATGACTCTACCGATTTCGATGAAACTTGGTAACTGGGATACTTTTGGACCAGAAAAATGATTTACGTAAGTGCCGTATCGGTAAAACTACGGGATCATCTGTTTTTGGAGACATTTTTGTCCACCATAAATAAATTTTTTCTCCAAAACAGTTTCACGGATTTCGCTGAAAATACGTAACTTTAAATTAATAATAGCAATTTTTGGGTCAAAAAACGATATACATACATTGGTGCTATTTGAGAAAAATTCATGATCTACACACTTTAGGGATATCCTAAAATTTTTAAAGTTGTATGAACCTGTATAAAAAAAATTTATTGCCACGGGACTTGTGATACATATGTAGCGAGTTACAAAATATAATTGATCAACCAAAATACAAATACAAACAAAGAAATTTTTTATAGTTAACTAAAAGATAAATTATTACTCTTTACGTGTCAAGTTTGCATAATTTGTAAAATAAAATATTTTTCTCCAAAACGATTCTAATTATTTTGATGAAACTTTGTAACAATGGGATTCTTGAGACAAAAAAATTTTGTTGGGTGTCATTTTGTTCAAAATTTGGAATCAGCAGAAAGCAAATAAAGTTCTATAAGAAATATATAAAATTATGGAGTCAAAAAAAAAACCACATTATAAGAGGCTAATTATTCTAAATTGAAAGGCATAATTGTTTCAAAGCATAATTTCAAATTTTATTTTTAAAAAAACAGGCATTAATTGTTTTAATTATACATTAAACATAATGAAAGATATGTATTATTAAACATAACAGTAATAGTAAACATTTTAAGACGAAAATCGCAACTTATATTATTACCAACAGTTTTTGGGTAACGTGCATCATGTATATCAGTTATTAATTAATTTAAAAATGAATTTTTGTCTCGGTCAAAAGTTAAAATACTGCGCAAAAATCTACTTCCAGTTGCGGAAAAACACACAAACAAGTGCATGTTTCTTTATCGCCAGTGTAGGTAGGCACATATCGTTAAATATTTTTGAATCTTTAACATTATAAAGGTACAGAATACAATAAATTTAACTATCATGGCTGGAATATGTCTAATTCTTTATTTTATAAACAAAATCTTTGTTCTATGAAGCAAAATTTAACCAGAAGCGTTAAAATATAAAGCTTTCAAGTGGTATTTTCATGACTTCCCGCCGTAACTTTCTCGCAGCCTGCGAGAAGCGCAGTAGCGACGTATATTGGTCCGCCGGACTGACACCCGTTGAGTAAGACGTGTAATGGAGTTAAAAAATGACGGAACGACTGTGCGGTTTGAACTCTCGACCCATCAGAATTATGAGGCTAAAGCTTTCGCCTTAACCAACTAAGCTATATTGACGGTTGACAAGAATGCCAATTTTAACTGAACTTCAGAAGGTTGGGGCAGGATCCTTCCAGAATTCTTCCCAGAATCCTCTCAGCAAAATAATTGAATAACATTCTCAACGTAAATGGTTTCGCAATTAATAATTAATTAGAATTCGCAATATTGCAATAAATTATTTATCTAAATCATTCTTATTTTTATGCATCTTTTTTTTAAATTTATTTATATTTTAATTAGTAAGGTCAACACAGAAATAAATTTAAAAAATAAATATAATATAAATTTTTTTCTAACCTATGATTTTATAAAGCAGAAAAAGAAGCAAATAATTGAAAAAAAAACGGTAGAAAGCGCAAATGCCATAGATTTGAAACGACAATGTTGCAAATAATTGATGATTATTCTTCATGATGGATTCTTATTGGTCGAAAACATTATGTTTATCAATTTTATTTAACATTTCTGCGGCCCAGTTTAAAAATATTTTAACTTTTATTAATGAATGTCGAAAATATTCTGAAAAATTTTTTGAAATATGACTACGTGATATCTAAATTTATTTAAAACGTCATGACAGTTGACAAAATTAGGTTCGTCTATTTTGCGTAGAATAGGAAAAAAAATGAAATTTAAATATTTCCAAACTGGGTCGCAGAAATGTTAAATAAAATTAATAAACATAACTGATAACTGGCAATCTTGACTACTATCACAATTAATATAAATAAACATAAATATCCTTCAAGCATCATAAAGTGTGATAAAAATGGGAAAAAATCTGGAAATAGAAAAAAAAACATACATGTCTGAAGCTCCGTGCCAATCAACCTCAATTTAAACAAGGAAAACAAAGTGGATCAATGTTGATTTAAGTGTGTAGCTGTAGAATCACTGTGCATAACAACAGTGAGTACTATAGTAGTTTGTACAACAAGAGCGGCTATGATTGATGATAATTTTAATTTACAAATTATGAAATTTTAATTTTTGGTACTACAATTTAGTTTGAAAATTAAAAAAGAGACTTTTATTTTCTAGTTTTAGGTTTTTACTTTAATCAGCAGTGTCCAGACTGCTCAATTTTTTACAAACTTTAAGCAAAAATTGAAATTTTTTTAAACTTAAGACATCGATCCTCAAAATAGAAAATTATCATTTTTGTCAACATTACCGGTTTAATTAAAAAAGTGGATGGGTCGATTTCTAGTTAAAAATGGAAATATCAAAATACGAGCTTAAACGTGGAATTATATATTTTGTTCTTGTAATTCCAACATTCCAATTAATATCAATATTTTAAATTTGAAACTTTAATTTTTAATTTTTGCGAGTTTAAACTAGTAATTTTGAGAAAAATATAAACATTAAAAAAAATTAATTAAGGAAGTCAAAATTTCGAAAAAAGTGGAAATTCTTTTTGATGAAACGGACTGGTCCTTGGTTATCTTAAAAAATTGAAACACAAAGAGAGAAACTCTCTCTCTGAGGATGACAGCTTGGCTGTCGAAACGCGTTAGAGCAACCTTTGTTGTGTTTTTTAATCTTTCTTGGTTTCAGGGGACAAATTTTGTGTTTCAATTTTTTAGTGGAAATTCTAATAAAATCATACTTTCAAAAAGGGCGAAATTTTGATAAAAAATTTGAAATTTTTAAAACTGGTCAGCTTTTAAAAAGAGGGGATTTTGAAAAGAGTAGACATTTTGAAAATAAAAGTAGATATTTTGAAATGCCAAAATTTTCATGGTCGACAATTTTCATGAACTCAAAAGTTTTCAGAAAAAGTTGAATCTTGAGAAACGTTAAAATTCTGAAAGAATCGATCTTTTCAAAAAAAAAATGAATTTTCCAAAATAAAATTAATAATGTACAAAGAAGTCGAAAATAAAAAAATAGAATTTTTTCAAGTCAGTTTTTTTTCTAGAATTATTCACTATTTCTTTCAAAATAACCGATTTAATTAAAAAAGTAAATGAGTCGACTTATAGTTAAAAATGGAAATATCAAATTACAAGCTTAAACGTGGAATTATATCTTTTTTCTTGTGATTCCAACATTTCAATCCATATTAATATTTCAAATTTAAATCTTTAATTTTTAATTTCTGTGAGTTTAAACAAGCAATTTTGAAAAAAAATATGAAAATTTAAAGTATGAAAAACAATTTATTAAGGAAGTCAAAATTTCGAAAAAAGTGGAAATTCTAATGTAAAGGGGACTTTCAAAAAGGTCGAAATTTTGATAAAAATTCGAAATTTTTAAAACTAGTCAACATTAAAAAAAAGAAATTTTCAAAAAAGTGGAAATTTTTAAAATAAAATAAATAGTTTGAAAATTATCATGGTCGAAAATTTTCGCGAAGTCGAAAATTTTCAGAAAAAGCCGAATCTTCAGAAACGTTGAAATTCTAAAAGAGTCAAACTTTTAAAAAAGATGAATGATAAAAAAAATTAATAATGTTTAAAAAAGTCGAAAATAAAATAATTGAATTTTTTCAAGTCAGTTTTTTTCTCGAATTATTCACCTTTCTGTCAGAATTACCGGTTTAATTAGAAAAGTAAATAACTCGATTTCTAGATGGAAATATCGAGCTAGCAATTTTGGAAAAAATCTGAAAAACAATTTATTAACGAAGTCAAAATTTCGAAAAAAGTGGAAATTCTAATGTAAAGCATACTTTCAAAAAGGTCGAAATTTTGATAAAAAATTCGAAACTCTTAAAACTAGTCAGCATTAAAAAAACTGGGGATTTTGAAAAAAGTGGAAATTTTGAAAATAAAGGTAGATATTTTAAAATGCCGAAATTTTCATGAAGTCGAAAATTTGCATGAAGCCGAAAATTCTCACAAAGTCGAAAATTTTCAGAAAAAGTTGAATCTTGAGAAACGATGAAATTCTGAGAGTCGAACTTTTCAAAAAAAGATAAATTTGTTTTCGAAAAAAAAATTAATAATGTACAAAAAAGTTGAAAATAAAAAAATAAAATATTTTCTAGTCAACAATAAGAAAAAGTAAATTTCTAGACAGTCAAAATATAAAAAAAGTCAAAATTTTTACTTTAAGTTTTTAAAAATTTTAAAATTTTGAAAAAAGTTGCAGTTTGGATAAAAATTAAAATTTTGATAACGATTAAAATTAGAAAACAAATGAAAATTTTGAAATGTCACTGGTAAAGCTAGGTTTTTTTTCTTAATTTTGTAAAAATTTTATTTTCTTATTTTTTGGACTTTTTTTCTTAATTTTGTAACAATTTTATTTTCTTCTTTTTTGGACTTTTTTTTGAAAATTTTGGCCGACAGCAGATGTTGACCTTTCTCAAAATCGTTATTTTTTAAGAACTGGGTGACTGATTGAAAACCTCGATTTTTTAAGAAATAATAATTTTATAAAAAATTTTAGTTGTTTTAAAGAATTTCGAGTGTTTCAAAATTTCTAATTTAAAATAAAACGACCTATTAGAAAATATTCATATGTTTTTACTTTTTTTATTGAAAATGTCGACCTTTTTTAAAACTTCGACATTTGAAAATTTCATTTTTTTCAAAATTTACACTTTTCTTAAAATTTGCATGTTTATTTCAAAATGTCTTTTTCTCAAAATGGTGCTTATTTTGGCAATGTCTAGACTTATTTTAAAATTTTTACTCTTCTGCTTCGATTTATTCTCAAAATTTTGACTCTTTTTAAAGATTCTATTCTATTTTGCAAGATTCAACTAAAGTTTATGACTTTTTTCAAAGTATTTGTTTTATTTGTGAAAAGTTCCAGTTATTTTCCAAATCTCCTATTTTCTTTTCAAGTTTTGACTATTTTTTGGCTTTTGCAAAACTTTTTAAATTTTTTTAAAACAACATTTTGTTTTTTTTTAATATATGAGGGTAAATTAAATATAAACTGAAACTTACTTTTAAAAATTTATTGTTATAAGATACATATTTGACAGTTATTAAGTATTTTCCTGCATAATCTCTTGAATTTGTTATGCATTTTCCCCAACGGATTGGGAGTTTTTTAATGCCATCATCATAAGAAAAAGGAAGGCGTGTTTGCAGCCAATTGCGTGCAAATGCCTCAATAGCAGCATTAACATAGAATCGCTTACCTCCTGGAGCTTCTTTCAGTGACCAAACATATGATAATCGCATGGTGATAAGTCGAGACTATAAGGAGGATGTTCAAATGTGGTCCAATGCAGTTCCTCTAATTTTTGCTGTGTTAGATTGGCTGAGTGGGGGCAGGCTTTGTCATGAAGCAAAATCACATTTCTGATCAAAAATTCGCGCCTTTTCCGCCGATATGCATGTTTCACTTCATCCAACAGTTGGCAGTAGTAGGCAGCATTCAACTGTACGACGTTCATACAGAAAATCGACGTGCACAACAGGTCTTTAACGGGCTTAATCTTGTCCGCAGTCACGCGTGTCCAAGGACTTCGGGCATGGGATTATTAATCAACTTGAGTTCGTCCTTTCAACAATTTTTTGTGCCATCCATACACTTGAGTTTTATTCAGACAAGTATCCCTAAAGTGTGCCTCTGGTTTACGAAGAATTTTGGCGGGATTTGCACTTTCAACGACAAGAAATTTAATAAAAATGCGCTGCGTAATGGGGGGATGAATCTTTTGTGCACTTATTGTATTTACAACTGGCGAACGGCGAGAACGGAATTCGCTTGAGAGCAGAAAGTCACGTGATATCCCCATCTAACATGTCTAAGAGTATGCGCACACTATCAACGCCTCCATCGCGACATGATAGAAATTCCGGTTAATATTCGATTTATTCTCGTATAACTAAACAATTGGGACTCTGTGACCCTGTATCCGGTGCCGGGTCGCGACCCACTATCTGAGAAACGCATCATATTCTTGTTGTTGGATATCACGCTATAGTATTTAAATTGTCCACGTTTGTGGTATTGCGTAAGAAACTTTTAATCCTTTTTAAGGTGAAAAAACATCATCCAGACCCTGTAGTTATCATTGGAATTGATAAAATTACATTTAATGAGCAAATAGTTTCAGAAAATGATTTCATTAAATTTTTCTTGGCATACACGATAGTAAATTTACAGCAGCAATATTATTTACAAAATTCGGTCGTCAATAAATAACGTCCACTTCGGTTTTTTCTTAATATCAATATGTTATGCTTATATTATTACTTTGTATTCAAACACGAAGCCTTTAGAACAAGCAGGCACATTCACTAACCCTCGCGGTGTGTAAATTTTTAATTTTACTAGCCATTTAAAACAAGCAATTTAGTTATTGCGTCACAGAAGAAAATTAATGCATACATTTCGAATGATAACAAGATACAATAAATATGTCATCACAGGCCTGAAATTCTGGAATGGTTTCGACAAACGTAAATAAACTTCGATGGTGTTATTACTGAAAATATGAGATTTTTGCGTCATAAACCACCTGCGGGCGTAATGCTGAAAATCAACCTGGCATGTTCGAAATTTTATATTCAATTACACATAACTGGAGGACCATTTAAATAAACAAAATTTTATTCTAAGCTGCTCCGGGATATAAAACCGTTTTATGTTTCATAACATGCAACTATTAGCATCGTATGTTATGAAATTATTGCAATGTTTAAATTTTGCTTGGAGGGCTTCTCGAATGTAAGGGTTTTATTTGGGTTAGATTGGGAAGTAATTCAATCCGCTTTTTTTACGAGATCCTTTCCCCCAATCAGAACCTCTGAATGTCGTAATTTCCTATAAAAAAAAGAAAACGTTACGTAAATAGAATTAAAGGAGGGATCATTTCGGTAACATAAGAGAGAGATTAAGTTTGGTTCGGGATGAATACAAAGTCAAAACATTCTTTCGTAAGAGCCGACGAAAGACATTAATCATTCTCTAATATATCCACGTAAGAGCTGCGTTACGCCTCTTTCCCTAGGTTTTATATTTATAGGGTGTAGGTTTATATTTAAATTTTGCAGATTTTAGGCCCTTTTTGATGGATCGTTGCGAAGATTCAAATGATATGTGTACAAGAGTTCTTCGATTAATAGTCAGTTTAATTCCAGGCGATTATAAAGTTTTTACATTTATCACTAAACAGGCTAACGAAAATTATGAAATCTCTCTATTTTCGGTATTAGCTTTGTCGTGCAATTTGTAACACCCGTGATGTTCTAGATTCAATAGAAAATATGAACTAGCTCATATGTTCCCATGATGTATTATGATGTATACCAGTAAAGTGCGGAAAGAAGCAACAACGCGCGAAGATCTGCACAAAGAGCACAATTAGGGTTTCGTGCCAATTACTATAGTAAACAATAAATAAACCAAATTAAATTATTGCTAATTATGTACAAATTTGAAATTTCATTTAAATTTTCTTGTGTTATAATTGAAAAATAAAAAAATGTCTATTTTCAAATACACACTTTTTTCTACAATCAATCGCAATATTTGTCGAACTGGTGACTGTGTTGATAGTGTCTCAGACAAAAGCATTTATTTGCAATTTACAATGAGTCTATGACTAACACAGATGATTACAACCGCAATTATTGTGTTGCGTCAAATTTAATAAACTTGGGCTACCTGTGAAAATGTTCATCCAAATGAAATTAATTTGATCTGCATTCTATCCTTTGTCTAAATTAATTGAAGAAAATTCGTTTATTCTTTGACTTGCTTGTGGACTACTTTTGGTGTTGTTTTGGAGAATTGAAGAAAAAACAAGAAGATAAGCGCGGTTGGCAGAAACAGTTGCGATGCTGCCTCATTGCTTCACTTTTCTTTCGGAAGGGTGTGCCCTTTAATGCACTTGAGGTATTGATTTAACCTGGTCCTCCCTTTTTACCTATTTGCTTTCTGGGATTGGACCGTGTCAAAAAACTACTAAAAGTGTTTGACGTTTCGCCCACCATCGTAGGGCGCATCTTCAGCAACAAAGAAAAGAAATAATAAATAAAAAGAGAAATATAAGGGAATATGCAAAAATGAAAGAATACAAGAGGCGAAACTCTTCTGAATTGAAAATTGGTACAAAGAATAAGAAAGTTTGGGCAGAAAAAGCAAGGTAACTCAGTATGTCCACCATACCAGAAGCGAAACTTTTCTGAGAGGAAAGAGGGAAAGGGAAGCTTTATATACCATTCGTCTGCGCGATCACTCTCGATGATTTCTGATGGTTGGTTTCCAGATGAAGAAAAGCATGTAAGCGTCATCTTTGTTGATGTTTTTGGAGAATTTTTGAATTTCAGTGGCATCGCGTATCTTCCGATTATAGTAATTGGGAATATTGGATATAATTGAAATATTATCAAAAAGAATCTTATGTCTGGTCTCATGTTGATGTTCCGCAATGGCTGACTGCGAAAATAAACCAGACCTAAGACATCTTTGATGCTCGGATATTCGCGTCTTAAATGATCGTCCCGTTTCCTCGATGTACACTGAACCACAAGAACAAGGAAGCCTGTACACACCATTAGAACAAAAGAATAAAATTTAATCTTTGGGAGATGGGCGGAGCTGTTGGATCTTTGAGGATGATGAAAAAATGGGTTTAGTGTTGTGTTTTCTCAATAATTTTCCGATTTGATCTGTTACTTCGTGAATATAAGGTTGTAAGGCTTTAGAAGAAATTATTGAATTTTGTGATGGACGAGGGGTTACAAATCGCACGACATAGAAACTATCATTAAACGACATCTTCACCCTACCCCTTGTTCTTCACAAAATTTAATAATTTCTTCTAAAGCCTTTCTTCCTTATGTTCACGAAGTAACAGATCAAATCCTAAAATTATTGAGAAAACACAACATTTAACTCATTTTTTCACCCCCCTCAAAGATCCAACAGCTCTTCCCATCTCCCAAAGATAAAATTTCATCCCTTTGTTCTAATGGTGTTCCTTGTTCTTGTGGTTCAGTGTACATCGAAAAAACGGGGCGATCATTTAAGACGCGAATATCCAAAGATGTCTTAGGTCTGGTTTATTTTCGCAGTTAACCATTGTGGAACATCAGCATGAGACCGAACATGAGATTCTCTTTGTTAATATTTCAATTATATCCAATATTACGAATTACTATAATAGGAAGATAGGCGAGGCTACTCAAATCCAAAAATTCCCCAAAAACATCAACAGAGAAGACGGTTACATGGTTTCCTCCATCTGGAAACCAACCATCGAAAATCTTCGGGAGTGATCGCACAGCCGAATGGTATATCAAATTTCCCTTTCCCTCCTCCCCTCAGAAGAGTTTCGCCACTGGTATGGTGGACATAATGGGTGACCGTGCTCTTCTGTGCAAACTTTCTTACCCTTTGTACCAATTTTCAATTCAGAAGAGTTTCACCTCTGGTATGCTGGACATTTTGAGTTGCTGTGCTCTGATGTTTTGAAATTGGTCTTTTCATTCTTTTATTTTTGCATATTCATTTATATTTCTTTTTTTATTTATTGTTTCTTTTCGTTGCTTCTAAAGAAGCCCCCTACGATGGTGGGCGAAACGTCGAACACTTTAAGTAGTTCTTTGACACGGTCCAATCCCGAAAGAAGTATATCCTGTACTGACTCTGGCCGTGGAAGCCTTCGTCATCATATTTGCTTTCTATTATTCTTTACCTTAAAAGATTTTCTCCTCTAATGTGGTTGACATTTTGATCTACAAAGATCTTTGATTTTTATTGTTTGCTGTTCTACTTTTTTTTTTCAAAAGAGACTAGCCTCTGATTTAGTTCTGTCAAGGTTCACATCTATTATGACTGAGTCATAGAATTATGATGTTTTACTATTTATTTTCAGTTCAGAATTTAGAAATTCAGATATTATTGACGTAAAAGGTAAAGTGCGCCTTTATTTTGACGGTTTGTTGTACTTTTATTTTAGAAGAGCACCACCACCAGTGTGATTGATAAATAGTGAGGCAGCTTGTTACTTTTTTACATTTGACTTAAAAAGAAATTGTCCTTGGTATAGTTGATAGTATTAATACATTGAATGTGGCAGCGTTTTTTGTTTCACTTTCTTTTCAGAAGAATTTCTCATTTGCTGGTTGACATACTATAACTTCGTAGTTCTCTTTCTTAAGCTTTTTATTTTCGGTACACATTTAACTTAGAATCCTCCGGTCTGCTAATTATTCTGGGTTATAGTGCTGCGTAGTCTTAATTGTTTATTTTTTTTTATTTAAAAAAATCTAATGGTATACTTTTCCAGGGATTGTATTATGTCAAGGAAGTACGACACTTTCCCAGTCATTCATTATCAGCAACAAGGAAATCCCAAATTCAAGAAACAAGAGCACAGTAACTCAATGTCAGTTATAACAAAAGCGAAACTCTTCTAAAAGAAGAGAAGTGACGATGAAATACAATCAATAAAAAAGAGCACAGTAACACAGTACCAAGGCAGGGGCGAAACTCATAAGCAAAACCTGTGGAAGGAAAAAACTAATATTCAATGAAGAAGCGAAAGATAACCAAGTGGGTCAACCACACCAGAAACGAAATTCTTCCGAAACGAAAATGCCCCAAAAGACTAGACAGTTAAGATAAAGAGCGTTAACTTAGTATGTTGTCCATACCGGAGGCGAAACTCTTCTGATAAGAACTTCATGATGTCAATGAATTTCAGTATTTTTCGTTTTTATTGTTATTTATTTTATTCTGATTTCAGAAAGACGATTTCCCTAATCGGTTGTAATATTAAGTAAAATAATTCGTTTAGAGTTATTCTTAGTTATTTTTGTCAAAGGAATTTTATCCTAGTATAATAAAGTTCGGTTAAAATTTGGGATGTAAAATGGCAGTTGATAGCAATGAACTACGTTTTTGGTAGAGTAATCATCCCCCCATTCCTTAATTATTGTTATTTTTCCCTGAAACGCCTTGTATAGAAATAGAGAATAAGTCAAAAACAATCTTTGGAAGTATTTTAAAGCTTCAAATTGATATAAATGATCAGTATATTAACTTACCTACGTCAATTTGAACTGGACATGTTTTTGGTGGAGTAATCATTTCCCCATTCCTCAACTATTGTCATTTTCCCCTAAAACACCCCATGAAGGGATAAAAAATAAAAGAAAAACAATCTTTGAAAGTATTCTGAAGCTTCAAATTGATATAAATGATCAGTATATTAACTTGCCTACGTCACGTGATCAGTTATTAACTTGCCTACGTCACGTGATCAGTTATTAACTTGTCTACGTCAACTTGAACTGGACATGTTTTGGTGGAGTAATCATCCCCCATTTTTCAACTTTTGTTATTTTCCGCTAAAACACCCTGTACAGAGATTTAAAGTTAAAGAAAAACAATCTTTGGAAGTATCCTGAAGTTTTAAACTAATATAAATGATTGGTGTATTAACTTGTCTACGTCAACTTGAACTGGACATGTTTTTGGTGAAGTAATCATCTCCCAATTTCTTAATTATTGTCGTTTTTCCCTAAAACACCCTATATATATATATATATATATAGGAATGGAAAGTAAAAGAAAAACAAACTTTGGAAGTATTTTAAAGCTTCAAATTGATATAAATGATCAGTATATTAACTTGCCTACGTCAACTTGAACTGGACATGTTTTTGGTGGAGTAATCATCCCCTTATTCCTCAACAATTATCATTTCTCTCTAGAATACCCTGTAAGGGGATAGAAAGTAGGAGAAAAACAATCTTTTAAAGAATTCTACAGCTTTAAGCTGATATAAATGATCAACATATTAACTTGCCTACGTCAACTTGAACTGGACATGTTTTTGGTGGAGTAATCATCCCCTTATTCCTCAACAATTATCATTTCTCTCTAGAATACCCTGTAAGGGGATAGAAAGTAAGAGAAAAACAATCTTTTAAAGAATTCTACAGCTTTAAGTTGATATAAATGATCAACATATTAACTTGCCTACGTCAACTTGAACTGGACATGTTTTTGGTGAAGTAATCATCTCCCTATTTCTTAATTATTGTCATTTTTCCCTAAAACACCCTATATAGGAATAAAAAGTAAAAGAAAATCAATCTTTGGAAGTATTTTAAAGCTTCAAATTGATATAAATGATCAGTATATTAACTTGCCTACGTCAACTTGAACTGGACATGTTTTTGGTGGAGTAATCATCCCCCCATTCCTCAACAATTATCATTTCTTTCTAGAATACCCTGTAAGGGGATAAAAAGTAGGAGAAAAACAATCTTTTAAAGAATTCTACAGCTTTAAGTTGATATAAATGATCAACATATTAACTTGCCTACGTCAACTTGAACTGGACATGTTTTTGGTGAAGTAATCATCTCCCTATTTCTTAATTATTGTCATTTTTCCCTAAAACACCCTATATAGGAATAGAAAGTAAAAGAAAAACAATCTTTGGAAGTATTTTAAAGCTTCAAATTGATATAAATGATCAGTATATTAACTTGCCTACGTCAACTTGAACTGGACATGTTTTTGGTGGAGTAATCATCCCCTTATTCCTCAACAATTATCATTTCTCTCTAGAATACCCTGTAAGGGGATAGAAAGTAGGAGAAAAACAATCTTTTAAAGAATTCTACAGCTTTAAGCTGATATAAATGATCAACATATTAACTTGCCTACGTCAACTTGAACTGGACATGTTTTTGGTGGAGTAATCATCCCCTTATTCCTCAACAATTATCATTTCTCTCTAGAATACCCTGTAAGGGGATAGAAAGTAAGAGAAAAACAATCTTTTAAAGAATTCTACAGCTTTAAGTTGATATAAATGATCAACATATTAACTTGCCTACGTCAACTTGAACTGGACATGTTTTTGGTGAAGTAATCATCTCCCTATTTCTTAATTATTGTCGTTTTTCCCTAAAACACCCTATATAGGAATGGAAAGTAAAAGAAAAACAAACTTTGGAAGTATTTTAAAGCTTCAAATTGATATAAATGATCAGTATATTAACTTGCCTACGTCAACTTGAACTGGACATGTTTTTGGTGAAGTAATCATCCCCCCATTCCTCAACAATTATCATTTCTCTCTAGAATACCCTGTATGGGGATAGAAAGTAAGAGAAAAACAATCTTTTAAAGAATTCTAAAGCTTTAAGTTGATATAAATGATCAACATATTAACTTGCCTACGTCAACTTGAACTGGACATGTTTTTGGTGAAGTAATCATCTCCCTATTTCTTAATTATTGTCGTTTTTCCCTAAAACACCCTATATAGGAATGGAAAGTAAAAGAAAAACAAACTTTGGAAGTATTTTAAAGCTTCAAATTGATATAAATGATCAGTATATTAACTTGCCTACGTCAACTTGAACTGGACATGTTTTTGGTGGAGTAATCATCCCCCCATTCCTCAACAATTATCATTTCTTTCTAGAATACCCTGTAAGGGGATAGAAAGTAGGAGAAAAACAATCTTTTAAAGAAGTCTACAGCTTTAAGTTGATATAAATGATCAACATATTAATTTGCCTACGTCAACTTGAACTGGACATGTTTTTGGTGAAGTAATCATCTCCCTATTTCTTAATTATTGTCATTTTTCCCTAAAACACCCTATATAGGAATAGAAAGTAAAAGAAAAACAATCTTTGGAAGTATTTTAAAGCTTCAAATTGATACAAATAATCAGTATATTAACTTGCCTACGTCAACTTGAACTGGACATGTTTGTGGTGGAGTAATCATCCACTTATTCCTCAATTATTGTCATTTACCCCTAGAGCAGCCTATATAGAAATAAAAAGTAAAAAAGAAAACAATCTTTGGAAATATCCTAAAGCTTCAAATTGATATAAATGATCAGTATATTAACTTGTTTATTTAAACTTGAACTGGACATGTTTTTGGTGGAGTAATCGTCCCCCCATTCCTCAACTGTTGTCATTTACCCCTAGAACACCCTGCATAGAGATAGAAAGTTAAAGCAAAACAATCTTTGAAAGTATCCTGAAGCTTCAAGTTGATATAAATAATCAGTATATTAACTTGCCTACGTCAACTTGACCTGGACATGTTTTTGGTGGAGTAATTATCCCCCCATTCCTTAATTATTGTCATTTTTTCCCAGAACACCCTGTATAGAGATGGAATGTAAAAGAAGAACAATCTTTGGAAGTATCCTGAAATTTCAAATTGATATAAATGATCAGTGTATTAACTTGCCTACGTCAACTTGAACTGGACATGTAATTTATCATTTGAGGTGTAGGAAATTCAACCAAGCTGCATTGTCATGAACAGATATCTAAATCCACAGACATATTAATTACACCAATACGTAGGGTTTTAGTCCAAATTTAGATGCATTTAGATGAATATTTCCTTAAGGAAATGTATATCAAAATTATGTACTACAGAATTGCTTTTAAAATTCGTTTCATTTTATACAGAATTATTTACCCAATATATTCATTAAAAAGCCATTTCGTACCATAAATCAAAAAGAGGTTTAGTAAAAACTAGTCGGAGTCTATTCTTAGAATTTTTTGAAAGTACAATCCGCTTGTCAATTACAAGATGGGGCACTGCAAAGATAATATCGAAACAGAAGCAGATTAAATGCAAATAAATTGTAACTCTGTAAACTAGACAAATTCTGCTTGGCAACAAATTCCAGGGATTGGTGTTCTAGAGAAAAAAACAGAGTCTTTACAAACAGAAGTTCTCATGGTGTGAATCAGAATTCCACAGAATTTGCTGTTTTCAACTGTTTGTATGGTTTGTATGCTTTAGGTAGGTCGCTCTTGAGGAACAGAGCTTCTAGTTCTTGCAAACTTGTTCCACAAAAATAACTGTAGAAAAGAGACTGGTCGCCAATCATTTTTCTGTACTTTAATGTCAGGAGAGACTCGAAGTTAGTTTTATTACCAATTAAACAACTATCCCAGGATACACTTCTTTTGAGATTGGACCGTGTCAAAGAACTACCAAAAGTGTTCGACGTTTCGCCCATCATTGTAGGTGGCTTCTTCAGGAACAAACAGAACAAACAAACAAAACAGAAGAGTTTCGCCTCTGGTATAGTGGGCATACTGAGTTACCGTGCTTTTCTGTCTAAACTCTCTTATTTTTTGTACCAAACTTTTAATTCAGAAGAGTTTCTCCTCTGGTATGGTGGACATACTGAGTTACCGTGCTCTGATATTTTGAAATTGGTCTTTTTCATTTTTCAATTTTCAATATTCCCTTGTTATTGTATTTTTTATTTATTGTTTCTTTGTTCCTGAAGAAGCTCCTACGATGGTGGGCGAAACGTCGAACACTTTTAGTAGTTCTTTAATACGGTCCAATACCGGAAGTAGCATATCCTGTACTGACTCTGGGCGTGGAGGCCTTCATTAACAATTAAACAACTACATCTACTTTAAATGGGTCCAAAAGAGCCAAGATATCTTTCGGGGCTAAGCTCCGAACATAAGAGCAGAACTTTATCGTTGGGTTTATAGAGAGAAAAAAAATGGGGGGATGTGGGGTACTTTTTAAGACAAAAAAGCAAATATTTTGAAAGGCGAGATTGGCAATACTCGTACATTTGCATTCCCAAGAATAATCACTCATTGAAGTTATAAAAAAAAATGTATGCTAAAGAAGATTTTAAGCACTTTCATAGATTTTAGTTACATTATATTATGTATTTTCTAAAAAAACTATTTCTGATAGATTGCAGTCAACCAAGTTTTTTGATTCTTCTTCCAAAACGACATAGAGATCATGACTAATCATCTGCTGCTCCCTTAACCTATTTAAGTACCTCTCTGAAGATGATACCTTGGCTACTGCTACTAGCTGCAGCTAAGAAATTATTGATTTATAATAATATTATAAATATAAAAACTTTTGATCGACTAAAAAATCTAATCACCGAAGCTGACTCAAAACTGCTCAAATTAGCAACATGAAATTTGGAAAGTAGGTTTTTTTTTTAGTAAACATGAGCAATAAGAATGGTTTTTGAAAATTCGTACTCTAAAAGGGTGTAAAGGGGTGAAATAATATGTTGATGTTTGCACCGTACAAAGTAAAAGCTGCATTTTGTAACCTACATAAGATTTGGTGTAAACATTTTATAAAAAAATAATTGGACGCGTATTTGGCCGATTTTAACAATTCAACCCCCAAGGGGTTAAAAGAGGTATCTGATTTGGTAAAAAAGAACTAAAACAAATATTTTTTAATTTCATATTTTGAGTAAAAAAGAAGAAATAGTTCAGCACATACTTGGTCAATATTAATAATTTGACTTCTAAGGGGGTAAGGGCCATCAAAGACTGGATGCAACAAATTTAAAAAGGCGTTCCACAAGCTAATACTCTTTGTAAAGAGTATATAAAAGGAGTAATTAAACACTTAATTGATTTTAAAAAATTCAAACGATAAGGGGGTTGAAAAGTACTAGTAGATAATTACTCATATTAAAAAAAAATATAATATTTTTGGAAGACAAAAATTAGGTTTCTAAAAGCGAATTTAGCCTAACGAGTTACAATTTTTAGAATTAGAAAACTTTGAAAATAAGTCGAATTTTTGAAACACAGTCGACATTTTTTAAAATGGGTGAAACTTTTAAAAAGGGTAATTTTTTTTTCAAAAGAAGGCGAGATTTAAAAAAAAAGTATAAGTTTCCAAAAAAACCAAAAATTAAAAAAAACCAGTATTTTAAATAAGTCAACTTTAGAGAAAAAGCAGTAATTTCAAAAATAAGGCATAACTTTCAAAAAAAGAAAAAGTCAAAATAATGCATAGTGATTGAAATTTCCACGAACTGTAGAAAAAATAAACAATCAGAAATTTCAGAAAAGTCATAATTTACAAGCAAAAATCAAAACTTTGAGAAAAACATTAAAAAAAGTTTGAAATTTCAACAAAATGACAAAATTTAAAAAAAAATCGAATTCTTAAGATTATAAATTCAAAAAGAAGAATATTTCCATAAAGAACAAATACTTTTAAAAAGTCAAAGGTTTTAAAAAACTGTAAAGTTTTTGTCAATAGTCAAATTTTTGAAAAACGGTTGAAATTTTCAAAAAAATTAGAAGGTATTAAAAAAGTGCGAAAAGTTGAAATTTTGTAAAAAAATCAAAAATTTCAAAGTAGGTCGGATGAAAATTTAAAAAAAAACGACAAAATTTTGAACAAGAGTCTTAAAAAGGCAAAATCCTATAGAAGTCAAAATTCTGAAAGGTTCGAATTTTAACAAAAGTAAACATATGCAAGTAAAATGCAACCTAGACTACAAATTTATGCAGCCCTCCAGGCGTGTATAGTGGAATCATAGGTAGCTGAACTACCAACAGTTAAAACACCGCCACCTAGCGAAGCGATTGCTCTCTAGGAAAGTTCCCAGAAGACAAGGATTCTAATGCACAGACCAATAGGTTTGAACATTTATTAGATTCGAAGTTTGGAAACTAAATACCGGTTCCGATCTTGTTAGATCTCGTCAGTTTGGTATATCCAACTCGAATGCTAACAAATGTTCCGACAAGTAAGTACTAAAAAATTCACAGACGTCAAGCGTGTGATTCTTAGTACTACCACCTATTGATCCATAGAGAAACTATGGCCATCGCCAGCAATGTCGTATGCAAGTAGAATGCAACCTATACTACAAACTGATGCTTCTTTTTTAATATCTATTTTGTTCCTTAAATAAAACTTTTACCCCAAATCTTCCTTTGTTCTCAACAATCGACAATTTTTGATTCGACTTACTCGAAGAAAGATTCTACTTATTTCTCAAAAATTCATCTTTTGTCGATTTTTTAATAAAAAAGGAAAAATGTGAAGTGAGTGAAGATGCTAAGTAAACTAGTTTTTGAAGATTTTGACCTTTTTCTTTCGAAGTTTTTTTTTTGAAATTTAGATCTATTTTCAAATTTCACTTCTTTCCAAAATAACATTTTTTCGACTTTTTTCTAAATTGCGGCCTTTTTTTAGAAGTTTCTACATTCTTTTTAAAATTCGTCCTTTTACCAAATTTTGGCATTTTCCAAAAAATTAACATTAACTAAACATTTAAACTTTTAATTATTTTCTACAAATTTGCACTGGTTTGGCAAAATTCGTTTTTTTTTTCGAAATTTCGACCTTTAAAATTTGACAATTTATTGTTTCTGTAAAGTGCGAATTTTTTGACCAAATTTATCTACATATTTTCAAAATGTTTGACTTAATCTCATAATTTAAATTTCTCTGGGAAATTTTGACCTTAAACACTTCAACACTTTTCTCGAAATTACTATATTCTTTTTAAAATTTCTCCTTTTTCCAAATTTAGTCAGTTTGACCAAATATTGATTTTTACTAAACATTTAAACTTTCATTTATTTTGGACTTGTTTCGTAAATTTCGGTTTTTTTTGAAATTTAGACTTTTAAAATTTCACACTTTATTGTTTCTGCAAGCTGCGAGTTTTTCGACGAAATTCGTCAATTTTCAAAATGTTTGCTTAATCCCAAAATTTGATTTTTTTTCTTAAAATTTCACTTTTCTTTAAAGTTCAAAATTTTCCTCGAATCTGGAAGTGGTATCAACATTGTCTTTTCTTTCGAAATTATTTTACCACTTGTATTAAAATTCGAATTTATCTGAACATTTGGAGATTTTTTTTTATATTCGTCTTGTTCTCGAAATTTAACATTTATTCTCACAATTAAACTTTCTCCGGAAAAATGCAAATTTTTTGTTTTTTTCTTCTCTAAAAAACTTTTTAAAAGTTCAATGATTTTTTCTAAGCATTCAATTTTTTACAATTTTTCTTTTCGAAATTTTACAATTTTTCACAAAATTTAAATTTGTTTGAAAATTTCAGGTTTTAAATTTGTTCTGGGTTTCAATCTACTGATAAAATTTTACGTTTTTTTTTTTAAATTTTACCTTATTTTAGAACTTTTGACAAATTTTTTTTCGAAATCTCTTTTTAAAATTCGGATTTTTTTGAAAATTTCAACTTTTTTGTCGGACTAAGTTCATCTATTTTCAAATCTGAAAATTTTAGTTTTGAAATTTTACTTTCTCTGGGAAATTTTGACCATTTTTTAAAATTCAAACTTTCCTCGAAACTGGAAGTTTTATCGACGTTCTCTTTTCTTTCAAAATTATTTTACCAAATTTCTCAAAATTCAAATTTATCAGAAAATTTGGAAGTTTTGAAATCCCCTTGTTTACGAAATTTAAAATTTCTTCTCAAAATTTAAATTTCTCGGGAAATTGCAAATTTTTTGTCAAAATTTCGAACTTGTCTTAAAATGTTGACCCTTTTCTTGAAATTTTTCCTAAAATTTCACTTTTTTCTCTTTCTCTAAGAACTTTGACTTTTTCTGGGAAATTTTGACCATTTTTTAAAATTAAATACTTTTCTCGAAACTGGAAGTTTTATCGAGGTTCTCATTTCTTTCGAAATTATTTTACCAAATTTCTCAAAATTGAATTTACCAGAAAATTTGGAATTTTTGAAATCGTCTTGTTCACGAGATTTAAAATTTTTTTTCAAAATTTAAATTTCTCTGGAAAATTGCAAATTTTTTGTGGAAATTTCGAACTTGTTTTCAAATTTTGAATTTTTTCTTTAAATTTTTCCTAAAATTTTACATTTTTCTCTTTCTCTGAAAAACTTCAACTTTTTTAAAGTTCGACAATTTTTTTAAGCTTCCAGTTTATTTTTATAATTTCTCTTTATATTTTAAAATTTTTTTAAAAATTGAAATTTGTCTATTGTCAAAATTCGACGTTTTTTTCCCAAAGTTTTATCGTTTTTAAGAACTGTCGATAAATTTATTTTTTTCGAAATCCCTTCCTTTTTCTCAATTTTTTTGAAATCTCCTTGTTCTCAATTTTTTAAAGTCTTTTTCTTTTCCGAATTTTTTTGAAATCTCTTATTTTTTCTGAAAATTTCACATTTTATTTCGAACTTTAATATCTGCTGTCTCACACAAGTAATTTAACTTTTTTTCACAAAATTTTCGGGCTGTAAAAAATTTACAAATAAAAAAGTAAAAATCATAAAAAAAATTATTACTTAGAGATTTTGACTTCCCAAATTGGTCTTTTTCTAGAAAATTCAAATATCATGTGTTTTTTCGAAATGTTAATACGAATCAATCAAAAATTTCGGAAAAATACTTCTTGAAATCATAACATTTTTTGTCAAAATTTAAGCAAGAAGCATTTCTAGAAAAGTATTTTGGGAAATTTGGACTTCTGTAGGTCACTTGTTTAATAAATACTCATTTTCTGCGTGTCTCTCCACTTTAGCTTTTATTTATTTATTTTTTTAGGGGAATTTAAAGAGCCGCCGTTGTTTTTTAACAGAGCCGCGGTTTGTCGACCCCTCCCCTAGGGCATTATAAAATTATAACACATTACCATGTTAGCATGTTGCTGTGTTGCCTTCTGAATATGATGGATATCAAATTATTAAATGAAAATGTAAAAAAAAATCGAATTAAACAATAGACTTCTAGGACATTAAATGTTAAAGGTGTTACCGGATAATGACGTCCTTGGTTGACGTAAACTGTCGACCTCGGTGCCTTATTATTGTTATAACTAGAGATCGGATTATATATAATATAAAAATCTTGAAATATGCAAGCAAAATGCTTAAACTATGCACCAAGGCTGCAATTTATTTATTATTAATTTATAGAAAAAAAGTAAAGAGACATCAAAAAAAATTTCTTTTTAATACAAATACCAAAATTGAAAGTATGAGATGAAATTTCAAAAAACACCTATTTTAAGAGAAAACATCAAAATTTGAAGAATAAAGGATAAATTTTGAGGAGAAAATCTAAATTTTTAGAAAATTTATTAATCTAGTCAAGATTTCTAAACACTGACAATGTATAATAGCGAATTTAAAAAAAAATTGAATCTAAAATAACGAAATTTCGAAAGCAAAGTAACATTTCGAGAAAAACTGTCTAAATTTCGATGGGCAACAGTCAAAATTTTCCAAAGAAGGTCAATTTTAAGAAAAATCGAATTTTAGAATAAAATGAAAACTTAAGAACGAAAGAAATAAATCGAAAATCTCGAAAAAGGCGTATTTCGAGCAAAAAGACGAATCTTCGATAAAAATTACCCACGGGAAGTTAATTTTGAAGAAAGTAGGTAAATTTTAAAAATAGATGTTTATAAACAAAAAAAAAATTCGAACAAAAAAGCGACATTTTGAAAAAAGACGGACTCTGAAAAGTTGAGATTTGTAGGATCATAAAAGTGAAAATTTTTAAAAGACAGTTTAAAGAAAATTGTTAAAATTTCGAGAAAAAAAAAACAAATTTCAACGAAAAAATCCAAATTTCCAAAAACAAATTTAAAAAAATTATAGAAATTTCGAATAAAAGTACGAAATTTAAAAAAATGGACCAATATTTACGAAAAAGTCGACATTTCGTGAAATATTAAATACCGAATTTTAAAATAAATTTGAAAATTTCGAGAAAAAGACAAATCTTAAGCAAGTAGTCAAAATACCTGAAAGTTCTGATTCTAGCAGGTAAAAAATTTTCAAAAGAAGCTAATGTTGAAAAAATCAACGAAATTTGGAGAAAAAACTTGAAATTGAGAAGAATTGGAAGATTGTCAGGTTTTAAGAAAAAAATCAAGTTTTGTGAATAAAAGAAAAACTATAACAAAAATAAATTTTGTAAAAAAAAATTGAAAATTCTGAAAAGAGGTGAATTTCGAGAAAATATTGAAACGAAATATAATTATAGAATTTGGAATCTAAGGAAATTTTCTAGAAAGATCTGATAAGGGAAAGCGGCCCCGATAATAAAGTAAACGGCAGAAAAGCGTTTCAGAAATTTTGGCAAACGATCAGTCTTATCTGCTGGAATCTTCTAGAACCCGAACCAGGAATCTATACCGGGTGTTTTTTTTAGTTGGGAGGTTACCTTTATATGGAGTACTACTTATTATAAAGGCAAACTGATTTTGTCGATAGGACTAATCGGGGTTAAACTAACTTCAAAAAATATTTTCAACTTCCCCCCACTACCGATTATACTGGAGGTAGACATCAACTTTCTTATTTTAAATGGCAACCCACAAATTTTATATTTTATTTGGATTTTACGTAAAAAAATAAGGTGAGTTTATGTATACATGTTTATCGCTACCTTTGACTGTTTTAAAGATATTTCAATTTTTCGAAAAAAAATGACAGAAAAGAGGGTTATTTTGACTCTTTGTATCTTTTTTATTATTTGCAGTAAAAACATGAAATTTGGGTTGAAGTCACGAAATATTATAAAGACTATAATAACGTAAACAGATTTTACATTTATTATACAGAGTGATGGAAATTTTATAATCTTTGCTGTTTTTGTTTTATTCAAAAAAACTCTGTTTTTTTAAATGGGAACTATATGTTTCTTAATCATTTTTGGATTCTTCACATAAAAAGAAGAAAAAAGTTATATTACTTATTTTTTAAAATTTTGTGCCGTTACAGAGGTATTTTACATAAATCTCAAAATAAAAAAAATCAAACATTTCTTGTTTGTTCAAGTAGGAAATTAACTGTGGGCAATAAAAGCTTAAAGAATTAATCATAATAAGTAATAGGAAACAAAAATAATTGACAAAAAATTTACATCAAAAACAACAAGGGCGATCTTCTGTTTTAATACATTTAAAGACATATTTTAAGATTTCGAATTGAGTAACGTTTTTAAGCACATCTGATTGTTCCTAGCAATATGCTTGTCATGCAGTAATCGTAAAAAAATTACTAAAAAAATTACTAAAAAAATTTCCATTTTGATTTTCATAGTAAAATTTAACGCTTAGAAATCCTGAATTTTAATCTAACAGCATAACTGTTAAAGAACGAATTTTCTTGAACATTTGTTGTTGATTTTCATTACTCCAAAAATGAAAAGTCTGTTTAACAAACCATTTTTACGAAACTTACATTCGTGGCTACCTAAACATTTTTCAGTAAGTATTCTTAAGCCTTGTGGTTGTGTTTTTTTTGAAAATTTTGTTGACTACTACCAAGTTGCTACTAGAAAAAAAAGATATATTTTTCATTTTGCATTATATCTCTGTAACGGTGCAGAATTTTAAAAAATTAGTCATATAACTTTTTTCTTCTTTTTACGTGAGGAATTCAAAAATGTTAAAAAAACACTTAGTTCCTATTTAAAAAAACAGAGTTTTTTTGAATAAAACAATAACAATAAAGATCATAAAATTTCCATCACCCTGTGTAATAAATGTAAAACTTGATTACGTTATTATAGTCTCCATAATATTCCATGACTTCAACCCAAATTTCATGTTTTTATTGCAAATAATAAAAAAGATACAAAGAGTCAAAATAACCCTCTTTTCTGTCAGTTTTTTCCGAAAAATTGAAATATCTTAAAAACTACCAAAGATAGCAATAAACATGTATACATAAACTCGCCTTATTTTTCTACGTAAAATTTAAATAAAATATAAAATTTGGGGGTTGCTATTTAAAATAAGAAAGTTGATGTCTACTTCCGGTATAACCGGAAGTGGGAGGAAGTTGAAAATATTTTTGAAAGGTAGTTTAGCTCCGATTAGCCATATTGATAAAATCAGTTTGCCTTTATAATAAGTGATACTCCATATAAAGGTAACCTCCCAACTAAAAAAAAACACCCGGTATATGGGGGGTCCGGTCGGCTTTCCCTCAGTCAGTCACTCAGTTAGTCAGTGTAGTTAGTTAGTGGGTTAGTAGTTAGAAGTCAATGTATAAGTGAGTTAATTACTAAGTTGTAGTATTCCGAGTTTAGTTTAAAAATAAATTGGGTATAATTCAACAAGTGTTACTAATCATTCGAACCGATAACGCGTAACAATATTAAAATTTTGGATAGAAAGTTAAATTTTTAGGATAGAGGTTTATAAAAAAAAGAATTTTGGAAAAATTTTAACAGTTGAGAAAAAGATAAATTTTGAGGCAAATTGGTACCCTAATCAGTATCAAAGTCACAGAGAATTTAGATAGAAAATTTCACTTTTGAAGAAATTTAAAAATTATTAAACAAAAAAAAGTGTGTTCTAATTCACATATGACACTCTCGGTACAATGATTTACCAAAATCGAAAGAAGCGGAAGCGAATGGAAAGTCGAAAGTGGTTTAGTATTGCAGAGTGTTCACTCTAACAAAAGACTAATATTCCGGTATTTTAAGTTTAGATAGCAATAAAGTGTCGAACACAATAGGACGGCCTAGCTGGCGAGCTGAATTATATTCATATAGAAGCGATATGTTGTAATAATGCCATTGTGTAATGAAACATACATAAGGCATTGCTCTGATAACGTTGACGTACATTGTGTGCGTAAACCCTCTCCGATCAATATTGAACTTCGATCAATCCCTGACACCATTCATGCAATTTATCCCAAAGTGCCTCACGACGCTAAAAAAATTGCGGAAATCACTTACCACCTTGCGGAAAAAACTGAGCGTAAATCATTTTAAACGTTTCTTCTTTCACGACACCCGTCGGGCATTCAGCCTTGAATCCTCTGTATATTCGCTTGATTTCCGCTTGCGTGAATCTTGTGGCTCTGCAGAGGGCCTCTAAACTGTCAGGACGGTAACGTGGGGGTGTTTCCAAGTCCTCGAGTTCGGAATCTGAAAAATATAAAATGACGGAATCAGAAAGGAAGGTTTTTTATTTGACGCCACGCACCACTTGGCCGCAGGAAAATTGATATTTCTCACATATATGTCCAGAGATATTCGAGATTTACTCCTGCGTTTGATATCTATCCCTCCTTTCAAGGAATATGTTGGTTTAGTGGGGAGTAAAAAAGGAATTTTTCGCTCGAGTTTACTGCTTGAACTTAGTATATTTTATACAGTTTAATTTCGACTTTTAAAGTTTGTGATAAAAAAATTGTATCCAGAGTCTAAAGCAGGGCTGGGCAACTTATTTCGTCAATTATAAACTGGACCGGAATAGATTGAAATCACTTTCAACTAGAAAAGTTGAAACCAATGTTTTCGAAATTTTTTGGTTCGCGGGGCCCTTAATATTTAATCTTTTTTGAAATGTTCAATTCTTTTCGAGAGTTGTCTTTCTCGTTATTTCAATTTTATTCTCAGACTTTTATTTTTTTTAACCTTTTAACTACCGCGTCCTTCATTGACTCGTCAATTGTCGTCATTGACGACAGTCAATAAAGGACGACTCTTTCGTGAAGAATGGGTGTCGCCTATAAGCAATTTAACGAATTAGGCCAGTAGATGCTGCCATTTATTGACGATGTTGTCATAAAAAAAAATCGTGGTTTATTTTAATTATTTTTATTAATATTATCATTATCTTGGTGTTTCACCTTTACATATTTATGTTTATTCCGATTATTTCAATATTAACTGATATAATTAAAATGCAAAACTTGTCCCCTGAAACCAAGAAAGAACGATTAGTATCTCTTTGAAGATAATAGCTTGGATGTGGAAACGCGTTAGAGCAATCTTTGTTGTGTTTTTTAATCTTTCTTGGTTTCAGGAAACACGTTTTTGTATTTCAATTTTTGAAGATAACCAAGGACCAGTCCGTTCCACAAAAAAAAATGATATGCCATCCGATCTCATTCACTATTTCACAGCCATTACCTTATTTAATTTGTTTAAATAAATCAATTTTTTAATTATCGCTTTTTTAGAAATGTCTGCCTTTTTAAATTTAGTATTTTTCAAAGTTTTAACTTTTAAAGTTTCTACTTCTAATAATAAAGTATTTAATATTTTGTCTCTTTTGAAACTTTGGACTTTTTCAAAAATTTCAACTATTTTCAAAATCTTACCCAATTCACTTTACTGAAAATTTCGATCTTCTTGACTGATATTCAACGTATCGAACAGTTCACCTTTTTGAAAAATTTGACTTTTTAAACGTTTTAATTTTTTTAATTTAAAATTTCTGAAATTTCAGTTTCTCTGGAAAAATTAAAATGTCGAGTTTATTAAATAAATTTTTCTATAATTCCGATTTTATTTGCAAATTTTAACTTTTCCAAAACTTTTACCTACAATTTTTTCTCATACAATTTTTAACTATCCAAAATATCAACTCCTTTCAAAATTTCCGGGCACAATGGGCCCGGAAAGGGTGGCCTAAGTGTGGCCTAAATTTTTTTTAGGCAACCACAACGAATCCAGAATCCAGAATCCAACTATTTTCAAAATTTTCCTTTTTTAAAAATTTTTTTTTCCCTTTCACAAATTCTAGATTTTTTGGGCAGCTTGGCTTTTTAAACATTTCAATTTCTTTAATTTAAAATGTTTGAAATTTAAGTTTCCCTGGAAAAATCCAAATGTCGAGTTTTTTTAATAAATTTTTCTATAATTTTGATTTTATTTGCAAATTATGAATTTATTACCAAAATTTCGACTTTTTTAAAATTTTCACTTAAAAATTTTTTTTCGAACAATTTTTAACTACCAAAATATCAGCTCTTCAAAATTTTACTTTTTTAAAAATTTCTTTTTTTTTCAAAATTTTTAAATTTTTTGGAAAGCTTGTCACCGAAGATTGTTTAAAATGTTCATTTTTATATTTTTTCAAAATTTCGTCTTCTTGTCAAAACTCGAGGTTTTAAGACTTTTGACTTTATAAATTTCGACTTTTTTTAAATCTCTCTCTCTCTAAAAAAATATATTTTGTTTTTAATTATGGCTTTTAAAAATGTAGATATTAATTTCGAAAACTTTGATACCTTTTGAAAACCT
Source organism: Dastarcus helophoroides (assembly GCA_028583605.1). Lineage (NCBI taxonomy): Eukaryota > Metazoa > Arthropoda > Insecta > Coleoptera > Bothrideridae > Dastarcus > Dastarcus helophoroides. Next base: position 12,665,815 of record CM053329.1, read on the forward strand.
CGACTTTTTAAAATTTTTTACATTTTTCCAAATTTTAACTTTATTTTTCAAAATTTTAAACTTTTTAATTTTTTTTTTTTTGAAAATTTCTTTATTTTATTAAAATATTTAAATTTTTTGAAAAGGTCGACTTTTAACAGTATCTTTTCAAAATGTTGACACAATCTTCAAAAGCCTAATTTTTTAAATGCTATTTTTTTAAGAAAATTTTAAAGTTTTTTGAAATTTCGTGATTTATCAAAATTTTAATTTTTAAAATTTTCCATTTTTCACCTTCTTTCTTTAAAATTTAGCCTTTATTTGAAAACAACGATGTTCTTTTATCGACTCTTATTAAAATTTAGGACTATTTTGCAAAATTTTTGTTGCATTTTAAAGTTTTTAATTTAATTCCAAAATTTAAACTCTTTTTGAAATGTCGATATTTTTCAACATTTTGGCTTTTTTGAAAATCATTCCTCTTTTTGAAAACCTTAACAGTTTTTTAAATTGATTTTCTTTTTAAGATGTGTAACTGTTTAACCTTTTTTTGATAATTTTGACCGTTTTTCGGAATTTAGGCTTTCCGAAAATTTGGGTATTTAGGAGATTTTACTGAAAGGTCCTCATTTTTTTAAATCTTGACATTTCGACATAAATTCAAATATTTTTTAAATTTCAGACTATTTTTTAAAATTTAAATTTTGTTGTTGAAAATTTGGTAATTTTTTTTAAATATTCGTTTTGTTGTAATCCTTAACTTTTTTTTAAACTTTTAACTTTCCATGAAAGCTTCCTACATTTTTCAAAATTTGGAATTTTTTGAAAATTTTGACTATGTGGAGAACTGGAAGTTTAAAAAAATCACGCAATTTAAAGAATCTAAATTTTTAAAATACAAAAACCGGAAAAATGTTTAACATTTTGAAAAATAGATAAATTTCTAAAAAACTGTGCAATATTTAAGAAAGCCAAATTTTTCAAAAAAAGGTAAAATTTAAAAAAAAAATAAATTAAAGAAATTTTTTTTGAAACCTGTCGAAATATTTATAAAAACGTAAAATTTTCAAAAAAACTCAGTCGAAATTGTAAAGAAATTTTGTATAAATTTGCAAATTTAACATATTGAAAATAGTCAAAATATTTAACCAAAGCAATTTTCGAAATAAGTAACAATTTTTAAAAAAATAAAAAATTGAGTAAATCAGAATTTTCAAAAAAAAACAAAATTAAAAATATGTTTTAGAGAATATTTTGAAAAAAGTTTCAAATTTGCGAAGAAGTCAGAATTTGGGAAAATGGATAAATTTTAAAAAGGGTCAAAATTTGTAAAAAGCAATTTGTAAAAAGTTTAAAAAACAAAAAACGGGAAAATTTTGTAACATTTTAAAAAATAGATGAATTTCTAAAAAATGTCGCAATATTTAAGAAAGCTAAACTTTTCAAAAAAATTAAATTTTGAAAAGAAAAAGAAATAAAAAATTTGTTTTTGAGAAATGTCGAAAAATTTTTATTAGAATATTTGACGTAGGGGTCCGTTTTTAATATTTGTAATTTTAACAACTGCAATTAAAGTAATTAGCAAATAAATAATAATTATTAATATATTAAAATTTAATGGTAAATTATAGTATTTAATTATTGAATAATAAATATTATTATTATATTTTAATAAATTTTAAAAAATCATAATTATTAAATTTTATATAAATTATTATTTTATCATAATTTAATATAAATATATTAAGTGTAATAAATATTGGTATTAGTGTATATATTAATTTATTAGAGAATTTAAATTTTTTATTTCATGCAATTTTTATTATATCAATAAATAAAATTAATATCCTCCAACTATAATTAATAAAATAATATAAGAGTATCAAAAATTTAAATTAAATATTCCAGCAGTAATAGAAATTAATAATGTTTGAATTAATAAAATTATTTCTATCGATAAAGGATGGTTTATAAATAAAAATAATATTGATATTGGAATTAAAATTAATAAAATACGGGGAATGGTTTATATAAAATATTAATTTTGGAGATTAATGAAGCGACTTTTCTTTTCTCTGATGTTTTAAAACAATATTCTTATTTTTGATTTACAAGACCAATATTTATAAGAAGTAAAATTTTCAAATAAAAATCAGTCCAAATTGCGAAGAAAATTTCTATAAATTGAAAAAATCAAAATGGTCAAAATATTTAAAAAAAGCAATTTATGAAATAAGTCAAAATTTTCAAAGAAATGAAAAACTGAATGAATCAGAATTTTCAAAAATAATCGAAATTAAAAAGATGTTTCAAATAGTAATGTGAAAACAGTTTTAAATTTTCGAAAAAGTCAAAATTTGGAAAAATGGATAGATTTTGAAAAAGGGTCGAAATTTGTAAAAAGCAATTTCAAAAAAGTTAATATTTCGGAAAAAAGGGCGAAGATTTGAAAACAAAATTTAAAATTGTTAAATTCTTCGAAATTTTAATATAAACTTTTAAAATATTCAAAAAGAATACAAGTTTTTAAAAAAGGAGCAAGTTTCAAAAAAGTCTAAGCAAAGTTTGAAAAAAATCCAAAATCGCCACTAACGTTAACATTTCTTTTAAAGTTTAATCAAAAAATGGAATATTGAAAAATCAGGATTTTCAAAGAAATTCGAAACTTTGAAAAAATTCGGAAATTGAAATAATCGATAATTTAAAAAAATGTCAAAATTATCAATAAAGTTAAGATTTTCAAAACAAAAATCGAAACATTCTAAATTCCTGAAATTTCAAAATGGTCGAATTTTTTGAAAAGATCGAACCTTTTAAAAATCAAAGTTGACATTTTAAAAAAGTAAACATTTTGAAAAACATCAAAATTTGAGAAAAGGTCAAAAATCTTGAAAAAGTGCAGATTTTGGAAAGAAGTTTAATTCTCAAATAGAATCGTAAAAAATTTCAGTCTTTCAAAAAACTCGACATTTTCAAAAAAATGTAAACCTTTAAAACTGAATATAAATGGTTGCAATTTTTGAAGTTTAATAAAAAAAAAATAAAGTTTTAAATAGAAGCAGAAGTTTTTTCCACATAAATGTCGAATTTTGAAAAAGTCAAAATTAGGAAAAAAGTCGTAAATTTTAAAACGTTTCTATTTAAACGAACTTCAGATGTATTTGCACGTTGGCAAAGCTAAAGTTGATAATAAAATTAATTTCTAACGTTTTGTTAAACATTGAAGGAATTAAATGTATCAAAATAGTAATAATAACGACGGGTAGTAATAATAATACAGGGGTATTTATTTTACATTGAGACGCTTTGGTGGACCGGACTGGTCCTTAGTTATCTTCAAAAATGGAAATCTCTCTGAAGATGATAGCTTGGCTATCGAAACGCGTTAGAGCAACCTTTGTTTTGTTTTTTAACCTTTCTTGGTTTCAGGGGACAATTTTTGTATTTCAATTATTCAGACCCTTGACTGCCTGGTCAAGGTTCATTAACGTCATATTTCAAAATAAAATAATTTCTCATTTGATTTTAATAAAATAAGGATTCTAATGCACAGACCAATAGGTTTGAACATTTATTAGATTAGAAGTTTGGAAACCAAAGACCGGTTTCGATCTTGTTATATCTCGTCAGTTTGGTATATCCAACTCGAATGCTAACAAATGTTTTGACAAGTAAGTATTAAAGAATTCACAGACGTCAAGCGTGTGACTCCTAGTACTACCACCTATTGGTCCATAGAGAAACTATGGCCATCGCCAACAATGTCGTATGCAAGTAGAATGCAACCTAGACTACAAATTCATGCACGACTGGAGGGCTGCATACGACACTGTTGGCGATGGCCATAGTTTCTCTATGGACCAATATGTGGTAGTATTAGGAGTCACACGCTTGACGTCTGTGAATTCTTTAGTACTTATTTGTCAGAACATTTGTTAGCATTCGAGTTAGATATACCAAACTGACGAGATCTAACAAAAACGAAACCGGTCTTTGGTTTCCAAACTTCGAATCTAATAAATGTTCAAACCTATTGGTCTGTGCATTAGAATCCTTGTCTTCTGGGAAATTGTTCCTAGAGAGTAACCGCTTCGCTAGGTGGCAGTGTTTCAACTGTTGGTAGTTCAGCTACCTTATGATTCACTCGCTATATACGCCTGAAGAGCTGCATGAATTTGTAGTCTAGGTTGCATTCTACTTTAATAAAATAGGTCAAAGATTCGCGCTCTTTAATCTAGTATAATCTAGAAGCCGCTAAGATTGTAGGTGGAGCACAATATTATATGAAACACAAACATTGCGGATTGACTTTTCTTTTATATGTTCTGTGTTATAACCTCAAATAAAATTGTTAGCACACTTGAGTTCTTAGTAATGAAAAGTTTTATTGAAATCAAAATATCCCACAATGTATTCTTAAAAATACTCTACATTCAAGTGAAAGTTTCACTGAAATCGATTTAACAGTATCCGAGATTAGCCCGGACAAAAGACCAGTCGACAGATAGACAGACAGCTTAGACGCTTTAATTTTATTAATATAGGTTAATGTATTTAGCAAGAAATCTAACAAATGCAGATGCTTTAAAAATGTTAAAAATAAATCTTGTTATGGATTTGTATTTTACCACATGCACATTTGAATGCTTATTAACATAAAATTTATTTTTGATAACCCTGTTTCAATCTGATAACCCAATTTCAATTTTTTCACTGTATGTTCGTTACATAAAATTGTAAATAAAAATCGACACCATTTAGAGAGTCATTTAAAGTTAAGTAGGACATTTTGTTTTGAGCGAAAGCTAAAATTGAGTGGAAATTTTCAATTTTAGTGAAAACCTTCTATCACAGCATCATGCGAAGTGAAAGGTAGCATCAGGAGCGTATCGCCTCTTTATCAAATATTTGCCAAACAAGTGCAGGCATTGTGTAGATGCGCCCTATATTTTAAATTTAAGCAGGCTTTGTCGCGACCTATAAACAAACAACCAAAGTAATGGCACTAAAGCGTCATACCTCCTAAAGGACAGCATCATTCAAGATTAACTAACGAAATGTTATGGACTCGAAATTTACTAAGATAACACTAATCAACTGTCTCACGTTGTCTAAGGCGTTATGCTGCAGTTGTTTCACTTGATGTAATTTAGTTGGGCCATTTAGGGAGTAGAGTAACAAAGGAGGCTGACGACAATAACAAATCAGATTCCTGGGCGAGAACACAATTTCCGGACGCATTTGCTAAATAATGTCGAAGAATAAAGACGGTTATCAGAGGATGTTTATTTCGACAAATCTGAATATTATGCATTATGTTTGTTTATATTAAGATATAAGATCCAACAGTTAAATTCCTCGAAAGATCATTTTATGTGACAGCTGTCAGTTTACACTTGAAATTGGTGTATTTGATTTCTACCATTTCGATTTTCTGATTTTGGTGATCTATTTTTCTCCATAAATGACGAACGTTTTATCATTCAGTCGAGATTTCAGTAATTTCAGTCAAAACTTCGATTCTCATCTCAATGTTATGTTTTATATCTCCATTCGACCCAAAAACCAAATATTCAGAAGAATATGTATTAAATATCCAACATAGTGGAGTTCAGAATATAAATTAATATAAAAAATGCCTCTTTACATAAATCCTACTTTTTCCTGATCTTTTTTTTTTGGTAGAACGGACTGGTCCTTGGTTATGTTCAAAAATTAAAATACAAAAATTGTCCCCTAAAACCAAGAAAGATTAAAAAACACAACAAAGGTCGCTCTAACGCGTTTCGACAGCCAATTTATCATATTCAGAGAGATACTGACCAGTTCATAATTGAAATTCAGACCTAAAAATGAAATTTTCAGGAAAACCTGTATTAAATATCCAACATAGTGGAGTCCAGAATACTGTTGCGCGTTATTGGTTCGAATGATTAATACGCCGTGAATTGTAACCACCTTATTTCAAAACTGAACTCGGAACAATACACTGTTTAATTAACTTACTTATTCATTGACTCCTAACTAACTTGACTAACTGAGGAAAAGGCCACCGCGTTTATATAGTTCCTGTTTTGAATTCTAGAAAGATCGAGCAGATAAGACTTATCGTTTTGCCGAAATTTCTGGGGCGCTTATCTGCCGTTAGATTTATTATCACGGTCGCTTCCCCTTATCAAATTTTCTAGAGAATCCCTAACTAAATTTTACAATTACATTTCGTTACAATACAAATTAGTATAAAAAAATGTCCCTTTATTTAAATTCTACTTTTTCCTGATCTGTTTCAGCTTAAAATTAAAATTTATAAATAAAAACGCATATTGTATTCCGAATTTTTTATAAAAAAATCCAAAATTTTTCTGAAATGGTAAATTTTTTCCCAGCATATTAACAGTATTTTTAATTATGATTTTAATTAATGATGTTAACTAGAGAAAAAGTTGGATTTATGCATTCAATATCTTGAGTTTGAGTTGAGTGTCGAGAATCTTGAATTTTAATTCAGCAATTAAAAGTTTGAAGTTGAACATTTAAATTTAAAGAAAAAATTTTTCCACAAATTATAATTTATTTATCACATATTTATTTTTGGATTTTTGTTTAAAATTTCGAAATATTCGACCGTTTTAAAATTTCCACTTATGAAAATTTTGAATATCAAATTTTTACCTATTTTCAAAAATACAGTCAACTCTTGGTAACCTGATAGCCGTTAATTTGACATTTTGTATAATTTGAAGTTTTTTCCCCATCCCTTAAAAAAAAAGATAAATTGAAAAAAAAATCAATCGGTAATTTGAAGTGGTACAAATAGCATCTTGCTTGCCAACATTCTATAATTTGAACTCAGAATTTCCTACTCCCAATAATTTGAAGTCTCAACTGTCACCACTGTCGAAAATTGATTGGACAATGATAAATAAAGTTAGGATTTAAGGCGGGATGCCTAAAGCTTAGACCAACACTTAACGTATGTAACAAAAGTGTTTCCTACGAAATAATGGAACATAAATTACTATCGAATTGTCTTTTTTATTTTGGTGGAACGGGGTGGTCCTTCGTTATCTTTTAATATTGAAATTCGAATCTTGTCTCCTGAAATCAAAAAAGATCGATTTCAAAACATAGCAGAGGTTGCTCCAACGCGTTTCGATAGTTAAGCTATCATCTTCAAAGAGCTGTCCCTTTGAAGATGATAGCTTGCCTATGGAAACGCGTTAGAGCAGCCTCTTTTGTGTTTTTTAATCTTTCTTTATTTCAGGGGACAAGATTTGTATTTCAGTCGAGTTGTCAGTGAAAGCAAACCTGTAAAAATGTCTCAATTGAATATTCGGTATCATATTTGTCACATATTTTGCGAAGTTATAGCGTATAAACTGACAATTTGAAAAAGAATACCCAGAGATTGGTTAGAGGCTCGAAACATTCCTTTTGTATCCAAAAATCCTCCAGATGTTTTATAGATATGCTCCATTGAAAAGTTTTGGGCAATATCCGGTAAAAAAGGTCTATGACAAATACTGAAAGATCGAAAATGGAGAACGGTTACGGTGCCGAATTTTAAAAAAATCGGAAAATAGGTAGTTGGACCACCCAGCACTCGATGCAACAAGTAAAGACAAAATTGGGTATGATCAAAGACTGTGGGAACTTTGGGAATAATCTGAATATCGTTTTTTGCTTATTCAATGTTAAGGAAAACATTTTTAATAAATGCTTCGAACACACTTTATTTTTTTTTTATATTACGCTGAGATTTTTTCCGAAAATTTTACATGTTACATATGTTTTTGGTCTCATTGTGCTATCTCTGTAATTGGTCATTTATTCAACTGCCCAATTTTATTGAGAAACTAAAGAACGTCTTCTGGATGCGCCTCTCTCGAAACTGTCCACACTAGGTCACAAGTCCCCCAGCATGGATCCTATGATGATAGATGGAAATCGTTTACTCAAATAAAAATTAAGGACGAATGCACGAATTTTAATTAAATTGTTGTGTCTTTGAATTTTTGCCCACTACCTCTTACTTATTCGAACAACTATCAGTGAGGGAAACGGAAAATCGAGAAGTGAAATTTACAAAACTCGCTCATTTCCTATCTAACTAGACATTAACAATTATACTGGAAATAATGCGTAAGAGCTTCAGAGAGAGACAGAGAGAGAGAGAGAGAGAGAGAGAGAGAGAGAGAGAGAGAGAGAGAGAGAGAGAGAGAGCGAGAACGAGAGAATCAAAATAAAAAAAAAGTTGCTATTTCTTTTAAGAAATTCCGATTCTTCAAAAAAAATTGAAACTGTCTTAAAATTAAAGAGGAATTAGAAGAGGAAGAAGAAAGGGAAGACGGTAAGGAAGAGAACAAGAAATAGGAATTGCAAAAAAAGGGGAAGAGAAAAAGAGAAAGGGACAGAGAAAAAGAAAAAACAATAAAGAGGTAGAGAAGACAAAGGACTTTAACAAAAATTCGAGTTTTTTTTAAAACGGACAAAATTTTCAAAAAAATTTTGAAAAAAGTCCAATCTTTGGGAAATGGTTGAAATTTTCAAAAAGTGAAAATTTGCCTTTTTTCAAAAAAGGCAAAATTTTGAAAAAGTTACAATTTGATAAAAACAAATTTTCGAAAAAAATATCAAAAAGACTGAAAAGGGGGAATTTTTTTTGTCATTCAACTTTTGAAAAAAGTCCTAAATTTTCAATAGTAAAAATTGAAATACAAATCTTGTCCCCTGAAACCAAGAAAGTTTAAAAAACACAACAAATGTTGCTCTAACGTGTTTCGATAGCCCAGCTATCATCTTCAGAGATACTCAAAAAAATAGTTAAAATTCTAGAAAAAAAATGTGTTTAAAAAAAATTAATCAGGCAAGACGTTGAAACAAATTTAAAATTTGAAAGAATGATACAATTTAAACACCAAATATTCAAAAGCAAAATTTTTAAACAACGTTGAAATTTGCAAAAAAGTGACTCTTAAAATAGTTGTAAAAAAGGTCGTAATTTTCAAAAATCGAAATTTTCAATACTAAACAAAATTTTCAGAAAAAAAGGTAAAATTTTTCAAAAAAAACAAAAATTTACACGAGAGAAGCAAATTTCAAAAAATACAGAAAATTCTTAAAAAAGACGAAGTTTTCAAAAACTCAATATTTTGAAACAAGTGAAATTGTCAATAAAATCAAAAATTTCAAAATAAGTAGTCTTTTCCAAAAGAAATTGAAACAACAAAGAAAATAATTTCCGGAAAACCTCAAAATTTCAAAATAAAGCAAAGTCTTGACAAAAACTAGAAATTTTGAAAGGATTCGAATTTTTTGAATCGATCGAGATTTTCAAAAAGGAGGAAATTTGGAAAGGATCGAACTTGTTTTTCAAATAAAGACAAAATTTTGAAAAAGGATCAAATTTTCAAGGGAAAGTTTCGAATTTCTAAATTTGGAAATAAATTAAAAGAACCTGGAAAAAGCGGAATTTAAATGATCCAATTTTTGAAAAATATTCAAGTGTTCAGTGGTACGAAAAAATCTATTTTCTAAAAAAAATCAGTCAAAATACTAAGACAAAGTTAAAAGACAAAGTGGAAATTCTAAAAATTTTAAAAAATCAAGCTTTCAAAGACAAAAGTTGAAATTTTTAAAAAAATGTCCGATTTAAAAAATATCAACAATTGTAAAAAAAGTCGAAAAGAAGCCTTTGAATTTCAGGTCAAATTTTTGAAAAAAACAAATTTTCAGAAAAAAATGTTCCAAAGAAATAAAAAATTGAGTTTTTCAAAAAAAATCGGTAGAAATAACGAGATAAAAATGAAATTTGGAAAAATCTCAAGATTTAATGAAAAATCAAGCTTTCAAAGAGAAAAGTTAAAATTTTCAAAAAAAGTGGCTGATTTAAAAAATATCAACAATTGTAAAAAAGTCCATGAGAAACGTTTAAATATTAAGTCAAATATTTCAAAAAAACAAATTTTTAGAAAACAATGTTTTAAAGAAGGTAAAATTTTTTAGTCAAAATTTACAAAAAAGCAAAATTTCAATGAATACAGGAAATTTTGAAAAAAGACGAATTTTTTAAATAATCACTATCTTAAAAAAAGTGAAAATTTTCAGTAAAATCGAAAATTTAAAAATGAAACAAAAAATAAGATATAATTTTTAGAAAAAGTCAAAATTTTGAAAGTAAATAGCAATTTTCAAATAAGTTGAAATTTTGAGAGGCGAAATTTTTAAAAATCAAAATTTTAAAAGCGCAATCTTGTTAACTAAAAATTATAAAATTTCGACATTGTCAAAAGTCGAAACTTTTAAAACGAAATATTTTCAAAACAAATTGAAATTTTCAACAACAAAAAATCAGGAATTTTCTAAATTGTCAAAATCTCGAAAGAAAAAAAGTGGAGATCTTAAAGAAAGCAGAATTTTCAAGAGTCGAGATTTAAAAAAAGTAAACTTTGTCAAAAAAATTTAATTTAGAAAAAATATGTCTAGTTGAAATATTTAAAAATATTAAATTTTTAAAAAGTTCAAAACACGCGAAAACGTAGTTTTCAGAATGTCTAATATTTAAAATGGTTAAGTTTACGAAACAAATAAAATTTGGAAACAAAATGTTTGAAATTTGTCGAAATATTGAAAAAAAACTGAAACTTTTAAAAATTTCAAAACTACGTTCAGACTTTTGAAAAGGTCGAATTTAAAAAGAACAGAATTTTCTAGTCAATATTTTTATATGGTTAAGTTTTGTAGTAAAATTAATATTTTAAAAAGTAGAAGTGTTTTAAATTTCAAATTTTTCAAAAAAACAAAATTAATAAATCAAAATAACAAATAAACAAAATTTTTATAAGAATCGATATTATCAAGAAAGACCAAATTTTTCAAAAAAATGAAAATTTTGAAAGAATCGAATGTTCGAAGAAGTTACAATTTTCAAAAAAAGTTAAATTCAAATAAAAGAAATTTTTGAAAACAGTCGAAACTATTCACCAAATCGAAAATCACCTTGATCCACCACTCTCTGACTATTTTGAACTTTCTTTGGTTCCTTTGATTTTAAATTATTGAGAGTCGACTGTATCAACTCCCAACAGTTTCCCTATTTCGTAAATTTTGACTTTGGTATTTGCCAAATTTCGACGTTTTTCTTTAGAAAATTTGGAATTTCTTGAACACATTGACAAAATTTTGACCCTTATTCAAAATTATGATTTTTTTAAAAATATTTCGTAAGCTTTTTGTAATTTTGGTGCAACGGACTGCTTCTTGGTTATCTTCAAGAATTAAAATATAAATCTTGTCCCCTTAAACCACAAAAGATTAAAAAACACAACAAAGGTTGCTCTAACGCCTTTCCATAGCCAGGGAGTATCTCTCTGAAGATGATAACTTTGTATTTCAATTTTTGGAGATAACCAAGGACCAGTCCGTTCCATAAAAATGTCAGCTTTTTGTAAATTTGATTTATTTGAAATAGTATTTATTTTAAAACCCTTCCCTCATTTTGAAAATGTTCACCTTTTTTTTAAACTTTGGACCCTTGTTTAAAATTTTTGTTATTTGCCGATTTTTCTTCGAATTCTTAAATAAATACGGTTTTCATTTAAAAAAATATCAATGAAATTTCAACTTTTGTGGTAATTAAAATTTTCAAGTTTGACATTAGAAAATTGATTTCTTTATGCAAATTTAATTTTTTTTTATATTTTAACTTTTGAAAAGTTTAATTTTTTTAAAATTTTTTATACTTTTTCAACAATTTAAACGTTTGTGAATTCCACTCTTCAAAAAATTTAACTTTTTCTGATAACTTTGTCCATTTTAAATATGAATTTTTAAACTGCAAATTTTTGAAATTTTAAATGAATTGTATAAAACAAATTCGAGAATATTTTAACTTTTTTAAAAAATTTCGAAAATTTTGGTGCAAATTTCATCTTTTCTCAAAATTTTGACTAATGTTTTAACATTTTGACTATTGCAAATTTGATCATTACGAAATACTGTTTTTTGAAAACTTTGGCCTTGCATGCTTAAAGTTTTAATTTTTTTTACGAAATGTTTACTGTGAAGTTCACATAAACAGTTTAAAATGATTTCTAATTCAAATTTGCCTTAAAACATTTCGATATTTCTCTTAGAGTTTGATTAACACTCAAAATTTTAAATTTGCTTTTTTCTTTTAAACTGTCAATTTTTGACATTTTAAATGAATTGTATGAAACAAATTCAAAAATATTTCAACTTTTTTTAAACATTTCGAAAATTTTGGTACAAATTTTGACTTATTTTCAACATTTTGACTCTTTCAAATTTGATCATTTCGAAATAGTGTTTTTTGAAAATTTTGGCCTAGCATACTTAATGTTTCAATCTTTTTTACAAGATATTCATTTTAGTGTTCATATATAAAGTTGAAAACGATTTTAAATTAGAATTTGTCTCAATACATTTCGATATTTCTCTTATATTTTGATTGAAACTCAAAATTTCAACGCCGATTTCGAGATTTCACTTTTTTAATGGAATTTCTGTACCTCAAAACTGAGAGTACTGCAGAATATGGGACCTTTTTAAATCTTGATCTTCAAAATTTAGTCCGCTTTTCATAATTCATACATATCTCAAAACTGCGAAGGTTTTCAAATCCGACCTTTCAAAAAATGTTTGTGTTCCTGAGAAATTCGACTTTTATTTAAATCTGGCTTTTTAAATGCGAATTTTTAAATTTTTTAACAAATTTGTTTTTCTTTCTTTTGGTGGAACGGACTGGTCCTTGGTTGTCTTCAAAAATTGAAAGACAAATCTTATTCCCTGAAACCAAGAAAGATTAAAAAATACAACAAAAGTTGCTCTAACGTGTTTCGATAGCCAATCTTCTTTAGTATCTCTCTGGAGATGATAGGCTATCGAAACGCGTTAGAGCAACCTTTGCTGTGTTTTTTAATCTTTCTTGGTTTCAGGACAAGAATTGTATTTCAATACTTGCAAGTTTACATACAAATATGAATACTAACCAACTGCTGTCAGCAACATACAAACTTCCTTGAGATATCCAAATGGATCGAGTTGCACATTATCATATCAGTAAAGTGACGATATAAATGATCATGAATTTAAACGACGTAAACCGAACTTCCTACTCAATTCTCCTCCGAAATCCCTTCTCTCTCTGTTCTCCCTAACCCTCCTCAATCTGGGATTTATAACCAAGAACCAAATCGTACATAGCGATTTACCAGACCCTCGCCCTAGGTTTTGTTGTTTTTGGATGGTTCAGAAAGTTATATATTCTCAAAAGATTCCATAAAAAGCATTTAAATCTGAAAATATATTTGGTGGATGCGCCAGGCCTAGTTAATTTCTGATCGTTTCTTAACTGCTTAAGACTAATAAATATCAGAATTTCTACGGATTAAAAGAAAATAACTATTGAGGCAACATACTATAATTTTACCACGTTCAGTTACATTTTCCCTACCATGTATTTATTAGCTGAAATAGTAGAATGCTTCATATATTCAGTCTTTCAGAAATGATACATTTGAAGTTCGCCAAATTACAATAAGACTTTTAAAAAATACGTATAACAACTTTAATAGGAGCATTGTCAGTTTTTATTGATTTCAAGATTTCAACATCTGCCAAACTACCACTGAAAACAATGTTAACATCCCCCGGAAATGTACTCAATAAAAATTCTCGTCGCCGCAAGTTCTTACAAAATACAAAATTGGCTCATGAAAGCCCAAATAGAACATGATGTAACGCTTTATTACCCGACGAAAGCGCAAAGTACTCGCAACTAAACTAAATATTTCATCGTCAAAATGGACAATGTGACAGAAATAATTTCAGGAATAAGAGAACTGATTTAAGAGGACCACAAATCTTGGTTGGGGGCCGCCGGAAACATTTATTAACTTGAAAACCTAAAGATGACAAATGTAGCATGAACTTTGGGAAACATTAGAAGCTGTTAAAGCGATGCACCGCCAGAATTATTGCGATATTCCTATTGTGGGACGAGGCAGAAACTCCCCATTGTTTTGCATTCAGTAATAAACTGGCAACTTTCTGGCATTTAAATGTAAATAAAGTTTACTGCAGATGCAGAGAGTTTGAATGCCCTGTTTGTTGAGAGAATACAAAACCATGTTTATTGTAATTAGTGCAATGCGATATTGTGGCTTGTATGGCAATTCAGCTTTGAATTGTAAAGAAAGCTTTTATTAGAAAGATAAATACATAACTATGCATTTAATCAAATATGCTAAAGTTCGCAACTTCGTTTCAATTTTTTGATCAGGATAAGTTCACAGAAGAATTTTTGAATATAAACTCGAAAACTTCAAAAATTGAAATACAAATCTTGTCCACTGAAACCAAGAAAGATTAAAAAACACAACAAAGGTTGCTCTAATGCGTTTCGATAGCCAAGCTATCATCTTCAGAGAGATACTGGTATAATATAGTAGTATCTCTCTGAAGGTAGTAGCTTGGCCATCAAAGCGCGTTAGAGCAACCTTTGTTGTGTTTTTTAATATTTCTTGGTTTCAGGGGACAAGATTTATATTTTAATTTTTGAAGATAACCAAAGACCAGTCCGTTTCAACAACTCTAAAACTTAAAAAATAAATCGTCATTTCAAAATTAGAAACGTTTTGTAAAAAAGCATAAAATGTTGAACCTTCGTAAAGCAAAGATCACCCAATAAAGATCAAAAAATTGTGAAAACTAGTCCAGAAAGTACTTTCAAGTTTGAAATCAAAAATCAAAATTATTTGGAATAAAATTTGGAGTTAAAACGTGACATTTTTTTTAAAACATGGCGCAAAATTTTGATTAAAATTAGAACAATGTCGCCGCATAAATTAAAGTTTAAAAAAGCAAAAATTTTAAATTACCCAAAAAGGATCTTGTAAAAGGTCACCATTTGTAAAAATCAGTAATAAAATTGAGATTCGAAAATATAAAAAATAGAGTCTTATTAAGAGTAAGAATTTAAATTTGAAGTTTTTACTTAAAACTGCAAATGTGGGATACTTTTTGAAAATGTTTCATGAATATTTTGACCTTAAACCCAAAGTTTTTTTCGACATCCCAAAGTTCTTTTTGACATCCCAAAGTTCTTTTCGAAATTTCAAAGTTCTTTTCCAAATTTAAAATTTAAACTAGAAGTTTTGATCTTATTTCAAAATTTTATGTTAAAACTCCATTTTTTAATTTAACTTTGAAGCTTTTCTAGAAATTAGGATTTTTCTCTTAAAATTTAATGTTTAGATTTAATCCAAGTTTTTTTTCAGACTTCAGAATGCTTTCATTACAAATTTACAATTATTCTTGAAATTTGAACCACAAAATTAAAATGTTGAATTAACCTTGAATTCATTTTGTAGATTTAGGATTTTCTTAACATTTTTTAAATTTAGTTGGGTCAAAATTCGAAAATGAAAAAAAAATGAGCTTTTTATTAAGAATTTAGGAAAACATTTTGAAAAAAATAATTCGAAGAGACAAAATCATAAATTATATTACAACAAATTATGTCACAATTTCCAGTGTTGAATCAAAATTTTATAAAAAAACATGATATGTGACTAATTTGCCCTCACTTATGAAGAAAAGTAAATCTGGAAATGAGATCAAAAATTTACATTAAAAAAATTAGTTTAAGTATACTCCAACTTTACACAAAAATTTGAAAATCCAAGCTTAAGGTAGAAATTAAAGTCGAAATTTTTAATTTAAAGCCGTAATTTCATTTAAAAAACATCAAATGTATCTTGACCGAAATTGAGGTTTGGAGAGAAAACAAAATCATTTTTTTTTCGAATGTTAAAAAAATACTTGACATTTCATTATTAAGCATAAAACTTTGAAAAAAGAAACGATTAGAAAAAAATTCAAATTTAAAATATTTAACTAAGTTTAAGTGATCATTCAGTTTGGTTATTTTTGGTTAAAAAAACTAAATTCGGCCACAGTTTGCGCCATAAACTTTGGCTTACTTTAAAACTTCATATTTTAAAATTAAACTGAAAATTAAAAAAAAAACCAAGTCATACTTTGCATGTATAAATAAATTTGAGATTTTGGCCAAATTTTAATTTTAAAGCTAAAATTTTACCGAGAATTTTCAATTTTAACCCAAAAACTTCTAGAAGAAATTCTTCATAGTGGACTCTCATTGGTCGGAAACATTTCGTTTATTAATTTTATTTAATATTCTGCGACCCAGTTTGGAAATATTTAAATTTTTATTAATGAATGTTGACAATATTCTAAAACTTTTTTTGAAATATGAAAAAAAGTTAGAAGAAAGTTGAAATTTAGAGAAAAAGTTGGAACTTTAAGACAAAAGTATTCAAGTTTAAAATTTAATATAAAGTTTTGGGAAGCAATTCAAGTAAGTAAACGCTGAATACTAAAGCAAAATTTTGAGAAAATAGGAGATCTTTTCAATTTAAATTCGTAATTTTAAAGAAATTTCGAATGCTTCAGGAACTTTTTTATTTGTTTTTCCTAAAAATTGGGATATTACACTCGCAATTTTCAATTTCCTCTGAGATTTGGACTCGATATTGAAACTCTTCGCCACGAAATTTGTCTATTTTTTAGGAGGTTATACCATTCGGTATAAAGTTTAAGCTGACAACTCAAGTATTTTGGCTACTTTGTAATTTCCATTAAAAAATTAGATTTCGAAATCTTTTCAAATAATTTAACATTACAAAAAAATATTTTATAAAAAAACGATTTTACACTCAGAATTTAACCAATAAAGTTGAAATTGACAGTGTATTTTTTGAATGGTAGGAAACATTATCAAACTCAAAACTTGTAAAAAAAATAAACAAGTTTAAGCAAATCTTTTGGTTTCTGACGTTTATATTTAAAATTTAAGCAACAAAGTTAAAATGGACAGCGTAGTTTTTGAATGGCAGGAAAAATTATCAAACTCAAAATTTGTAAAAATATAATCAAGTTTAAGCAAAACTTCTGATTTCTTTTAAAATTTTATTTTGTGAAAACCTGCGAATTTCGAAAAGAAGATCACAATTTCGAAAAAAAGATCGCAATTTCGAAAATAAAGTCATAAATTGTAAAACAAACTAAGTTAAAGCGTGTAATGGAACTTAAAAAAAAGAGTAAAAATGAAAAGTAAAAACGTGGAATTTTGATAAAAAACTGGATGTTTCCAAAAAAAAAACGTAATTTTTATGAAATTTCGATTATTTTTATGAAATTTCGATTATTTTTATGAAATTTCGATTATTTTTATGAAATTTCGATTATTTTTATGAAATTTCGATTATTTTTATGAAATTTCGATTATTTTTATGAAATTTCGATTATTTTTATGAAATTTCGATTATTTTTATGAAATTTCGATTATTTTTATGAAATTTCGATTATTTTTATGAAATTTCGATTATTTTTATGAAATTTCGATTATTTTTATGAAATTTCGATTATTTTTATGAAATTTCGATTATTTTTATGAAATTTCGATTATTTTTATGAAATTTCGATTATTTTTATGAAATTTCGATTATTTTTATGAAATTTCGATTATTTTTATGAAATTTCGATTATTTTTATGAAATTTCGATTATTTTTATGAAATTTCGATTATTTTTATGAAATTTCGATTATTTTTATGAAATTTCGATTATTTTTATGAAATTTCGATTATTTTTATGAAATTTCGATTATTTTTATGAAATTTCGATTATTTTTATGAAATTTCGATTATTTTTATGAAATTTCGATTATTTTTATGAAATTTCGATTATTTTTATGAAATTTCGATTATTTTTATGAAATTTCGATTATTTTTATGAAATTTCGATTATTTTTATGAAATTTCGATTATTTTTATGAAATTTCGATTATTTTTATGAAATTTCGATTATTTTTATGAAATTTCGATTATTTTTATGAAATTTCGATTATTTTTATGAAATTTCGATTATTTTTATGAAATTTCGATTATTTTTATGAAATTTCGATTATTTTTATGAAATTTCGATTATTTTTATGAAATTTCGATTATTTTTATGAAATTTCGATTATTTTTATGAAATTTCGATTATTTTTATGAAATTTCGATTATTTTTATGAAATTTCGATTATTTTTATGAAATTTCGATTATTTTTATGAAATTTCGATTATTTTTATGAAATTTCGATTATTTTTATGAAATTTCGATTATTTTTATGAAATTTCGATTATTTTTATGAAATTTCGATTATTTTTATGAAATTTCGATTATTTTTATGAAATTTCGATTATTTTTATGAAATTTCGATTATTTTTATGAAATTTCGATTATTTTTATGAAATTTCGATTATTTTTATGAAATTTCGATTATTTTTATGAAATTTCGATTATTTTTATGAAATTTCGATTATTTTTATGAAATTTCGATTATTTTTATGAAATTTCGATTATTTTTATGAAATTTCGATTATTTTTATGAAATTTCGATTATTTTTATGAAATTTCGATTATTTTTATGAAATTTCGATTATTTTTATGAAATTTCGATTATTTTTATGAAATTTCGATTATTTTTATGAAATTTCGATTATTTTTATGAAATTTCGATTATTTTTATGAAATTTCGATTATTTTTATGAAATTTCGATTATTTTTATGAAATTTCGATTATTTTTATGAAATTTCGATTATTTTTATGAAATTTCGATTATTTTTATGAAATTTCGATTATTTTTATGAAATTTCGATTATTTTTATGAAATTTCGATTATTTTTATGAAATTTCGATTATTTTTATGAAATTTCGATTATTTTTATGAAATTTCGATTATTTTTATGAAATTTCGATTATTTTTATGAAATTTCGATTATTTTTATGAAATTTCGATTATTTTTATGAAATTTCGATTATTTTTATGAAATTTCGATTATTTTTATGAAATTTCGATTATTTTTATGAAATTTCGATTATTTTTATGAAATTTCGATTATTTTTATGAAATTTCGATTATTTTTATGAAATTTCGATTATTTTTATGAAATTTCGATTATTTTTATGAAATTTCGATTATTTTTATGAAATTTCGATTATTTTTATGAAATTTCGATTATTTTTATGAAATTTCGATTATTTTTATGAAATTTCGATTATTTTTATGAAATTTCGATTATTTTTATGAAATTTCGATTATTTTTATGAAATTTCGATTATTTTTATGAAATTTCGATTATTTTTATGAAATTTCGATTATTTTTATGAAATTTCGATTATTTTTATGAAATTTCGATTATTTTTATGAAATTTCGATTATTTTTATGAAATTTCGATTATTTTTATGAAATTTCGATTATTTTTATGAAATTTCGATTATTTTTATGAAATTTCGATTATTTTTATGAAATTTCGATTATTTTTATGAAATTTCGATTATTTTTATGAAATTTCGATTATTTTTATGAAATTTCGATTATTTTTATGAAATTTCGATTATTTTTATGAAATTTCGATTATTTTTATGAAATTTCGATTATTTTTATGAAATTTCGATTATTTTTATGAAATTTCGATTATTTTTATGAAATTTCGATTATTTTTATGAAATTTCGATTATTTTTATGAAATTTCGATTATTTTTATGAAATTTCGATTATTTTTATGAAATTTCGATTATTTTTATGAAATTTCGATTATTTTTATGAAATTTCGATTATTTTTATGAAATTTCGATTATTTTTATGAAATTTCGATTATTTTTATGAAATTTCGATTATTTTTATGAAATTTCGATTATTTTTATGAAATTTCGATTATTTTTATGAAATTTCGATTATTTTTATGAAATTTCGATTATTTTTATGAAATTTCGATTATTTTTATGAAATTTCGATTATTTTTATGAAATTTCGATTATTTTTATGAAATTTCGATTATTTTTATGAAATTTCGATTATTTTTATGAAATTTCGATTATTTTTATGAAATTTCGATTATTTTTATGAAATTTCGATTATTTTTATGAAATTTCGATTATTTTTATGAAATTTCGATTATTTTTATGAAATTTCGATTATTTTTATGAAATTTCGATTATTTTTATGAAATTTCGATTATTTTTATGAAATTTCGATTATTTTTATGAAATTTCGATTATTTTTATGAAATTTCGATTATTTTTATGAAATTTCGATTATTTTTATGAAATTTCGATTATTTTTATGAAATTTCGATTATTTTTATGAAATTTCGATTATTTTTATGAAATTTCGATTATTTTTATGAAATTTCGATTATTTTTATGAAATTTCGATTATTTTTATGAAATTTCGATTATTTTTATGAAATTTCGATTATTTTTATGAAATTTCGATTATTTTTATGAAATTTCGATTATTTTTATGAAATTTCGATTATTTTTATGAAATTTCGATTATTTTTATGAAATTTCGATTATTTTTATGAAATTTCGATTATTTTTATGAAATTTCGATTATTTTTATGAAATTTCGATTATTTTTATGAAATTTCGATTATTTTTATGAAATTTCGATTATTTTTATGAAATTTCGATTATTTTTATGAAATTTCGATTATTTTTATGAAATTTCGATTATTTTTATGAAATTTCGATTATTTTTATGAAATTTCGATTATTTTTATGAAATTTCGATTATTTTTATGAAATTTCGATTATTTTTATGAAATTTCGATTATTTTTATGAAATTTCGATTATTTTTATGAAATTTCGATTATTTTTATGAAATTTCGATTATTTTTATGAAATTTCGATTATTTTTATGAAATTTCGATTATTTTTATGAAATTTCGATTATTTTTATGAAATTTCGATTATTTTTATGAAATTTCGATTATTTTTATGAAATTTCGATTATTTTTATGAAATTTCGATTATTTTTATGAAATTTCGATTATTTTTATGAAATTTCGATTATTTTTATGAAATTTCGATTATTTTTATGAAATTTCGATTATTTTTATGAAATTTCGATTATTTTTATGAAATTTCGATTATTTTTATGAAATTTCGATTATTTTTATGAAATTTCGATTATTTTTATGAAATTTCGATTATTTTTATGAAATTTCGATTATTTTTATGAAATTTCGATTATTTTTATGAAATTTCGATTATTTTTATGAAATTTCGATTATTTTTATGAAATTTCGATTATTTTTATGAAATTTCGATTATTTTTATGAAATTTCGATTATTTTTATGAAATTTCGATTATTTTTATGAAATTTCGATTATTTTTATGAAATTTCGATTATTTTTATGAAATTTCGATTATTTTTATGAAATTTCGATTATTTTTATGAAATTTCGATTATTTTTATGAAATTTCGATTATTTTTATGAAATTTCGATTATTTTTATGAAATTTCGATTATTTTTATGAAATTTCGATTATTTTTATGAAATTTCGATTATTTTTATGAAATTTCGATTATTTTTATGAAATTTCGATTATTTTTATGAAATTTCGATTATTTTTATGAAATTTCGATTATTTTTATGAAATTTCGATTATTTTTATGAAATTTCGATTATTTTTATGAAATTTCGATTATTTTTATGAAATTTCGATTATTTTTATGAAATTTCGATTATTTTTATGAAATTTCGATTATTTTTATGAAATTTCGATTATTTTTATGAAATTTCGATTATTTTTATGAAATTTCGATTATTTTTATGAAATTTCGATTATTTTTATGAAATTTCGATTATTTTTATGAAATTTCGATTATTTTTATGAAATTTCGATTATTTTTATGAAATTTCGATTATTTTTATGAAATTTCGATTATTTTTATGAAATTTCGATTATTTTTATGAAATTTCGATTATTTTTATGAAATTTCGATTATTTTTATGAAATTTCGATTATTTTTATGAAATTTCGATTATTTTTATGAAATTTCGATTATTTTTATGAAATTTCGATTATTTTTATGAAATTTCGATTATTTTTATGAAATTTCGATTATTTTTATGAAATTTCGATTATTTTTATGAAATTTCGATTATTTTTATGAAATTTCGATTATTTTTATGAAATTTCGATTATTTTTATGAAATTTCGATTATTTTTATGAAATTTCGATTATTTTTATGAAATTTCGATTATTTTTATGAAATTTCGATTATTTTTATGAAATTTCGATTATTTTTATGAAATTTCGATTATTTTTATGAAATTTCGATTATTTTTATGAAATTTCGATTATTTTTATGAAATTTCGATTATTTTTATGAAATTTCGATTATTTTTATGAAATTTCGATTATTTTTATGAAATTTCGATTATTTTTATGAAATTTCGATTATTTTTATGAAATTTCGATTATTTTTATGAAATTTCGATTATTTTTATGAAATTTCGATTATTTTTATGAAATTTCGATTATTTTTATGAAATTTCGATTATTTTTATGAAATTTCGATTATTTTTATGAAATTTCGATTATTTTTATGAAATTTCGATTATTTTTATGAAATTTCGATTATTTTTATGAAATTTCGATTATTTTTATGAAATTTCGATTATTTTTATGAAATTTCGATTATTTTTATGAAATTTCGATTATTTTTATGAAATTTCGATTATTTTTATGAAATTTCGATTATTTTTATGAAATTTCGATTATTTTTATGAAATTTCGATTATTTTTATGAAATTTCGATTATTTTTATGAAATTTCGATTATTTTTATGAAATTTCGATTATTTTTATGAAATTTCGATTATTTTTATGAAATTTCGATTATTTTTATGAAATTTCGATTATTTTTATGAAATTTCGATTATTTTTATGAAATTTCGATTATTTTTATGAAATTTCGATTATTTTTATGAAATTTCGATTATTTTTATGAAATTTCGATTATTTTTATGAAATTTCGATTATTTTTATGAAATTTCGATTATTTTTATGAAATTTCGATTATTTTTATGAAATTTCGATTATTTTTATGAAATTTCGATTATTTTTATGAAATTTCGATTATTTTTATGAAATTTCGATTATTTTTATGAAATTTCGATTATTTTTATGAAATTTCGATTATTTTTATGAAATTTCGATTATTTTTATGAAATTTCGATTATTTTTATGAAATTTCGATTATTTTTATGAAATTTCGATTATTTTTATGAAATTTCGATTATTTTTATGAAATTTCGATTATTTTTATGAAATTTCGATTATTTTTATGAAATTTCGATTATTTTTATGAAATTTCGATTATTTTTATGAAATTTCGATTATTTTTATGAAATTTCGATTATTTTTATGAAATTTCGATTATTTTTATGAAATTTCGATTATTTTTATGAAATTTCGATTATTTTTATGAAATTTCGATTATTTTTATGAAATTTCGATTATTTTTATGAAATTTCGATTATTTTTATGAAATTTCGATTATTTTTATGAAATTTCGATTATTTTTATGAAATTTCGATTATTTTTATGAAATTTCGATTATTTTTATGAAATTTCGATTATTTTTATGAAATTTCGATTATTTTTATGAAATTTCGATTATTTTTATGAAATTTCGATTATTTTTATGAAATTTCGATTATTTTTATGAAATTTCGATTATTTTTATGAAATTTCGATTATTTTTATGAAATTTCGATTATTTTTATGAAATTTCGATTATTTTTATGAAATTTCGATTATTTTTATGAAATTTCGATTATTTTTATGAAATTTCGATTATTTTTATGAAATTTCGATTATTTTTATGAAATTTCGATTATTTTTATGAAATTTCGATTATTTTTATGAAATTTCGATTATTTTTATGAAATTTCGATTATTTTTATGAAATTTCGATTATTTTTATGAAATTTCGATTATTTTTATGAAATTTCGATTATTTTTATGAAATTTCGATTATTTTTATGAAATTTCGATTATTTTTATGAAATTTCGATTATTTTTATGAAATTTCGATTATTTTTATGAAATTTCGATTATTTTTATGAAATTTCGATTATTTTTATGAAATTTCGATTATTTTTATGAAATTTCGATTATTTTTATGAAATTTCGATTATTTTTATGAAATTTCGATTATTTTTATGAAATTTCGATTATTTTTATGAAATTTCGATTATTTTTATGAAATTTCGATTATTTTTATGAAATTTCGATTATTTTTATGAAATTTCGATTATTTTTATGAAATTTCGATTATTTTTATGAAATTTCGATTATTTTTATGAAATTTCGATTATTTTTATGAAATTTCGATTATTTTTATGAAATTTCGATTATTTTTATGAAATTTCGATTATTTTTATGAAATTTCGATTATTTTTATGAAATTTCGATTATTTTTATGAAATTTCGATTATTTTTATGAAATTTCGATTATTTTTATGAAATTTCGATTATTTTTATGAAATTTCGATTATTTTTATGAAATTTCGATTATTTTTATGAAATTTCGATTATTTTTATGAAATTTCGATTATTTTTATGAAATTTCGATTATTTTTATGAAATTTCGATTATTTTTATGAAATTTCGATTATTTTTATGAAATTTCGATTATTTTTATGAAATTTCGATTATTTTTATGAAATTTCGATTATTTTTATGAAATTTCGATTATTTTTATGAAATTTCGATTATTTTTATGAAATTTCGATTATTTTTATGAAATTTCGATTATTTTTATGAAATTTCGATTATTTTTATGAAATTTCGATTATTTTTATGAAATTTCGATTATTTTTATGAAATTTCGATTATTTTTATGAAATTTCGATTATTTTTATGAAATTTCGATTATTTTTATGAAATTTCGATTATTTTTATGAAATTTCGATTATTTTTATGAAATTTCGATTATTTTTATGAAATTTCGATTATTTTTATGAAATTTCGATTATTTTTATGAAATTTCGATTATTTTTATGAAATTTCGATTATTTTTATGAAATTTCGATTATTTTTATGAAATTTCGATTATTTTTATGAAATTTCGATTATTTTTATGAAATTTCGATTATTTTTATGAAATTTCGATTATTTTTATGAAATTTCGATTATTTTTATGAAATTTCGATTATTTTTATGAAATTTCGATTATTTTTATGAAATTTCGATTATTTTTATGAAATTTCGATTATTTTTATGAAATTTCGATTATTTTTATGAAATTTCGATTATTTTTATGAAATTTCGATTATTTTTATGAAATTTCGATTATTTTTATGAAATTTCGATTATTTTTATGAAATTTCGATTATTTTTATGAAATTTCGATTATTTTTATGAAATTTCGATTATTTTTATGAAATTTCGATTATTTTTATGAAATTTCGATTATTTTTATGAAATTTCGATTATTTTTATGAAATTTCGATTATTTTTATGAAATTTCGATTATTTTTATGAAATTTCGATTATTTTTATGAAATTTCGATTATTTTTATGAAATTTCGAATATTTTTATGCAATTTCGATTATTTTTATGAAATTTCGATTATTTTCCCGAACATTCTTCTTTTTCTGAAAATTCTATTTTTTGATTTTTAATTATTTTTGAAAATGTTTACCTCCTGAAATATAATTTTTTTAAAATTTTAAATGGTTTTCTAATGTTTGAGTACTTTTTAAAATTTTTATATTTATCCAAAAATCAGATAATTCAAATTTTCCGAAATGATGAAATTTTTTTCGAATTGTATTTTTTTTCATAATTTCGATATTTTTCGAAATTTCCAATTTTTTTAAAATTAACTTTTGTTTTTGGAAATATTTTTTCCAGGAAATTTTGTCATTGTTGTCAAAATCCGTTATTTTTTCTAAATGTTAACTTTATCTCAAAAATCAGGGAATGAATTTCCTGGGAGTGATTTTTATCCCAAATATTCTTTTTCTTTTCAACATTTTGTCTATTTTATTTCAAATTCGCAATTTTAAATTTCGATTTTATTCGCGAAATTCACTTTTGGCTTTGAATCTGATTTTTCCTGCACAATTTTTATTTCTTTCCTAAATTTTTGCTTCAAATTTCATTGTCTTAAAATTTTGATTATATTTTCCCAATTTCTTTATTTTTTAATATTACGTTTATAGATTTTTAATTAATTATAAAAATTCCTACCTTTTCAAATATAATTTTTTGAAAGTTTTGAATGTTTCTTTAAAGTTTAAATATCTTTTGAAATTTTCATATTTATCTAAAAATCAGATGGGTCAGATTTTTGAAATGTTGTCTTTTTTTTCTAATTTTCAATCCATTTTTTTAATTGGTTTTTATTTTTGGAAATATTTTTTTTCCAAATTTTGCCATTTTTGTCAAAATTCGTTATTTTTTCTAAATGTTATCTTAAAAATCATAATCTTGTAGTTTTAGGAAATCAGAACTTGTTTCTCGATAGTCGCCATTCGATTTTTCTTTTAAATTTGTTCTTTTTTTCAAAATTCGTCTTTTTCATTTCATTTTTTTTTAATATTTTATCAAAATTTTTCTTTGTAGTTGAAATTCATTTTTTTTTCGAAATTTTATTTGTTTTATCAAAATTCGTGTTTTTTTTAAATTCCGACCATTTTTTAAAATTCGCATTTTTAAATTTCGACTTCATTCGCAAAATTTGACTTTTTTGCTTAAATGCGATTTTTTCTGGAAAATTTCGATTTTTTTCTCAATTTTTAGGTTTTTCTTTAAATTTGGATAATTTTTGATTTTTTTAAAAGTTCCTTTTTCTGATTTTCAATTATTTCTGAAAATTTCCACCTTCTGGAATATGAATTTTTAGAAATTTTAAATGTTTCCCTAAAGTTGGAGTCCTTTTTAAAATTTTTATATTAATCCAAAAATCAGATATTTAAGATTTTTGGAAATGATAAATTTTTCTTTGAATTGCGTCTTTTTTTTAAATTTCGATGTGTTTCTCGAAATTTCCAATTTTTTTCAGAATTAGTTTTTGTTTTTGGTAATATTTTTTTTGAAAATTTTTATATTAATCCAACAATCAGATATTTTAAATTTTTGGAAGTGACGAATTTTTCTTCGAATTGCGTCATTTCTTTTATAAATTTCGATGTGTTTCTTGAAATTTCCAATTTTTTTCAGAATTAGTTTTCGTTTTTGGAAATATTTTTTCTTCGAAACTTTGTACTGTTGTCAAAATCCGTTATTTTTTTTAAATATTAATTTTATCTCAAAGGTCATTCTCAAAATTTTACTATTATCACAAAATTTGTCTGGCTGTGCGAAAATTTTATTTTTTTGCCGAAATGCGTTTTTTCTTATAATTGTAACTATTTTGTCAAACTTCGTTTTTTTTTAATTTTTACTTTATTTGTAAAATTCAACTTTTTTTCGTAAAATTGACCTTCTCTGGAAACTTTTACCTGAAATTCTGCTTTTTCCGAAATCCGTTGTTTTTCTTAGCATTGCGCTTTTCTCTGCAACTTCCAACCTATTTTCTGAAATATTGACTGAAATAAATTTGGCTTTTTCTCGAAATTTGTTTCTTTAATATACTATGTCTAGAAATTTTGACTTTTTTCTCGAAATTCATTTTTACCTTTAAATTTTGCATATTTTCCTTCAAATTAGTATTTTTCTTTTTTAAAATTTCTAATTTATTCTCAAAATTCTACTGTATTGTTTTTTCTTTCAAAACTCGTTCTTTTTCGACATTTTTCTAAATAGTCGCCTCCCTGAAAGATGTTTTTTTTTTGGGAAATTTCAGACTGTTTCTTAAAATTCACCTTATTCCAAAATTTTATTTTTTGTCTCAAAAAAAAGAGTTTGATGTTTCTGAAAATGTCAACGCCTGCCTCAAAATTGGTTTTTACCATTATACAATAATATACAAAATTATATTTTTGTGAATTGGTTCACAAAAACGGAAAATTGCAGCAGATATGTTATTTTTGTTAAAGTACAAATAAATAAATACTATTATACGTAAGTCAAAATATGTTACGGTTTTTAACATAAATTCATATGTACTGCTAATTAATACATTAGTGTCAACATTCAACTATCGATTTTTTTTAAAGTTTAATCCTCTCGCAAAGGGTTTTCTAAATAAGTATTTTTTGGGATTGGTTCTATTTCGCAAAAAATCGTCCCTACAGATTTGGAATTTAAGGTAGAGATTTTATTTTGGGCGTTAAAATTTAGGCTTCTACAAAAATTCTCCAAATTTTTGGAATTTAAATCAAAAGGAATTGTATCGAAATTTGGAACTGTATCGAAATTTTAAAAAGGAATCCTCGAAATGTTCAAAAGAAAAATCTTAACATTTCAACATCCTATCTTTGAAACTAAAATCAAAACCTGTAAATTGCCGTTACAAAAAAATTTAGAATAAAAATGGCATTTTTCCGAAATTTCGAATTAACGTCAAAATTTTGCAAGTAAGGTGAAAATTTTGAATTTAAAGTTGGAATTTATCTTGCAACTTCGAATTAGAGGCAACATATCGTTCAAATTCAAAATTTTGAGATTTTTCATTCAATTTAAACTTCTGATTTAAAATTCTCTCGAAATTTTCAATTTACAACTAACAGCTTTGAAGCAGTGCATGTTATCACAAAAAAGTTTTTCTTTTACTGTATGAGGACCTCAAACACCCCAAAAACTGAAAAAAATTGGTATTGCTTGAGATCTTAACAAGTGTGAAGTTCCCGGAACGACCACCAGATCAGACTTAATGTTGACATGCTGCGATTGCGAAGCGTTCGCATCTTTATTATCAGATTTTTACACACTGATTACCAATGGTCTTGTCTCTATGCAGTCACAGGAGGACGCTAGTATTAATATGCAGTGGACTTCTTAAACTTCTAATATAATTACGTAGCCTAATAAATATTTTCCGCGTTAAATGAATCTATTCCAGAACATTGTCGTCGGTTTATTGTGAAATTAACAACTTTGTTAATCTCGATTTTCGACGTAAAACACTAAGCCTTCGCCGCTGAAGCTCTTTCACTGTGCGCCACAAACGTGCAGAAATCTCAGTTGTTTACATAAACGTGATACAATGTTTTCCTTATTTTGTCCCAATAATCTTATCTTCCAGACAGAAACTCCAATAAAATATTAGTTCGTAAGATTTTATACGACTTTAGGCGGCCACATCAACCTCATAACGGATTCACATTCTGACTCCCCAACACAAACAACTCGAACGACTCGTGTAAAAATAATAACTCAGTTAAGTTGACATTATGTTTTAATTAAGTTTTATACATTTCGCCTGTATTTATCTAAGAAACGAGGCGTGTTTAGCCGAATATGCTCGCCTCTGATTTAATTGAAACGTTACCTAAGTAAACAGAAATATGAAAACGAAACTGAAAGAAATTGAGGTCGCCAGTTTACATTTATGAGGGGATATTTATAAAATTGATTCGTCGGTTTGTTTACAAACTTTTGAAAGCTCGAAACCGCAACAGACTCTGGAAAAATATACCTTTCAGTTTACTCTCTTACGACAAAGTTTGATGGAAGGATTAAATTAATGAAATGGCATCTGCAAGGATTAGAATGCAGACAACTTTATCAGGCGAATCGGCGAATTGTGTTTGTTTTATACATTACCGAGTTACAACCTAAAACAATATTTGGTTACTCGGTTAACTCGGTTTAATTCGGATTGTTTATATGTTTGCCGTTTCAGCAGTGAACTAGCTGGCAAATGGAAAGACCGGAGGCAAATCTAATTGAACGCTGCCGCGCCATTGGGAAAATCAATTCCTTTAAGGAGGATGAGTCAGTCATATGTGGGGCAAAGAACGCCATAAACTAAATTGTAAGGTGATGCACCTCTGATGTAAGTTTGCCCATTTCCCATGACAGTGGCAAGCCTTCAAAGTGATCTTTGAGATGACTGCGGAAGCACCATATTTAAAAGAAGCAAAAACATGTTTATGCTGCAAGGATTGTGAGGAGAGTAACTTTTGAGAATACAGAAAATAAATTAAAGAACATGGATTTTTGTAAAAGTACATAAAATGGTATTTGGTAGCGTTTGTCGTGGAATTACCCAGCTGACCCTTTCAGATTTTAGATTCGCCAATGGCCAAGGGTGCCATGATTTTTTATTTTTTAGTCAGGGGTGCCACTCAATGAAGAACGTTGAAAAACAATGTCTCAGTCGAAAAAAGCGTTGAGTGAAGTCGTGTTATTGACGAATCATATTTTAACCAATAACCCTAACTATTTTGTTAGTCATAGTGTGTCAATTTTTAAAGAATTTATTGTTTTTGATTAATTATCTGTGTTTTCAAAAAGGGCAAGCCAGTCTCCGGATCGAATCGAAATTGTCTCAACAACAGCAAGTTACCTAGGGCGAACTTGACTCCGGTCCAGGCTTCCCTGACGTAAGTAAAAAATCTCCTGTAAAGCGGCCTACGATGCCGATGGTGATGGGGGTGTTCCTCTCCTTGGTTCTCGACGTCACCTTCCGTGCTGGCTTGCGAAGAGTGCTGTTGCTGTGGATGCGACAGTTGCGGCTGTTGTCGTTGCACCATGGGATACATCATGAACACCCCGGCATCGTAGTGCCGCTGAGAGCCGCGCCGTGGCGCTGCAGTCGCTCGACGAGCCGTTCCGTCCGTACGTCCTTCGAGTTTACATGTTTCAGGTGCGATGTCCTCGTTGCTTTAGAAGCAAACAGCGACGGTTAGATGCGGTTAGAAGCGGCACTAAGCGAGTTGGTTAGTAGTGTTACTATGTCGCTGGGACATCTGCAAACAAAATTAACAAATTACCATTCGGTGCGGACTGGGCAGATAAATACAGGTTCATTTGCTGGCACCAAGAGAATACATTTAAATTAATTTGAATTTTAATCTTCTTCGTGTGGGCTACGCCTCAGTGACTTCGCTGGAAATACGTGTGTTCTGTTTTTTAATTAAAATTTTAATATATTTATCGAAAACGTAAATTCAACAAAACTGAATGAAATTGCTTTTTGTTTTAAATTTAAACACTTTATTCTAAACAGGAAAAGTGTCCTTATGTCTACTAATATTAATCAGTTTTATTATAATATTTGTTGCATACTGTGCTTACAGCCCCAAATTAAAAAAAAACACAGTTTAGTACTGGATATATGAAAAAGGTCAAGAGTATTTATTGAAATTCCAACTTGATTT
Organism: Dastarcus helophoroides; assembly: GCA_028583605.1. Classification (NCBI taxonomy): domain Eukaryota; kingdom Metazoa; phylum Arthropoda; class Insecta; order Coleoptera; family Bothrideridae; genus Dastarcus; species Dastarcus helophoroides. The sequence continues at coordinate 12,696,964 of CM053329.1, forward strand.
ATCTTCTATCTTACAAAGAAAAATGTTTGCCCTCCAAGGGCCAGAGAATCTCTATTAAACAGAACATTACTCAACACAAAATATTCCTGCTTGCGTTTCAGTTTTAGATTAACTTTTACCCTCGATGATCGAGATACCATAAATATATTATTTGTTTTGGAACACTTATTAGGAAATAATAAAGAATAAGAAGTACTGTAATATTCTAATAAAGAGATCAATAGATTTAAACATTTATCAGATTCAGAGTTTGAAAACTAAAGGTTGGTTTCGGTAATTTTAGTTCTCGTCAGTTTATCATATCCAACTCTAACCTGATAAAATTTCTGGTGGCAAGAATAGGCAAAGAAATTACCAAGCTTATTTAACGTAACTTCTAAGAATAGAGCCACACCCTCTAGGCCAAACCGACGAGACGTAACAAGATCAAAACCAGTGATTAGTTTCCAATAATACACCCGATAAATATTCCAATTTATTGATCTGTGCATAATTGTTGCGTATTATCGGTTTAAAAATTAAAACTTCGTGAATTGTGAACACTTTATTTCAAACTTATTTCGAAACACTACAATTATGATTCAGTTAACTATCAGACTATCTAACCATCTGACTATCCGACTGACTCTATCAGACACTCTATCAAAGGCAATGCTTGCAAACCTATAAATGACGAAGTATTTCTAAATTGTCATAATTTTTAGTTTATACAATAGGTTGTGGCATCACCCGAATTTTTCAGAAATATGGTGTTATTATGTCATAACATAGCAAGTAAACAAACAGCAGCAAAAGACAAAAAAAGCTGTTAACAATGATAGTGACAGTTGCAGTGGTTAATGTAAAATGCTGTAAAATGTAAATGGTAAAATCATTAGTAAGTAAGCTGGTAAACAAAAGTTGTCATGGTGGGGGTAAAAACTGTCCAACCTCTGATTACCCCTAACTATTTTTTAACATTTTGCCTTTTAATTTCTTAAAATTTTGTGTTAGAAATCGAATTTTGTGTAATTAAGATTTTATTGAACTTTGGGCTCTTTATAAAATTTCGATTTTAAATCTGAACGTTTTAGAGGGTAAAATTCAAGAATTTTTATTATAATTTCAACCCTTTTTGTGGAAATATTCAAACCTTTTCGTAAAATATGATCTTTTGAAATTTTACTGGTTCTTATATTTTGCATTTTATTTTATTTTTCAAGATTAAAAATTGTTCTCTAAATTTGGGTTTTAAAATTTTCGTCAGTACTCGATGGGTAATTATTAAAATTTTGTTTTTAAAAATGTCTACGTTTTTCCCAAAATTTGTCACATATTTAGTCACAAATTTGATTAGGAAATTAAGATTTTCAGAAAAATGTTATTTTGCAAATGTTGAGATCATCATTTCTAGCAGACTTGATCTTTTGTCCCAAAACTTTAAAATTTACAAAGAAAATGGAAAAAAATTAAGTAAAATAAGTTTTGGGAACGACTTTAAATCTCTTCAGGATAAGGCCTTAGCATTCGCTGAGACTTTGAAAGCCCCTGCCAAGCTGCGCTTGAGGAAGTGGGCCTAGACTTCGTAGAGGAAGTGAAAGAAGAGGTTCAAGATCTTCATAAAGCAGGACAAGACGTAGAAGACGTCATCCGACGTCGAACATGGAAAACATGGCAAATAAAAGTTGCCTGCAAAGGCTTAATGTCAAGGAAGCTTCAGTTTCAGACAGAATTCCGAATCAAGCTCTGAAGAATTTTCCAGAGCAAGCAGTTAAATATTTTGGATCCATAGTAAATTCAATGTTTAAAAACCTGTATTTTTCCACAAGGTGGAAGTCTGCAAACGTAAGTTTATTGCTAAGCCAGGTAAGGTTGGGAATTTTCCCCATAATTACAGGTCAATCAGCCTTTTATCCAACTTAAGTAGGTGGCGAAGAGAATTTTGAAAAAGCGTCTGCAGAACATCATCAGCGATTGCGACATCATTCCTAAGCAACAATTTGGCTTCCAACCTATGCCCTCTACCTCGAACCAGTTGCTACGAGTGGTCGAAAAAATCACTCACTTTATGAACCGAAATCAGGTAATATTTTTTTTGATATTTTCAATGCATTTGACACAGTTTGGCACCAAGAATTAGTCTACAAGATGCATCAGTTCAGGATACCTCTAAAGATGGTTCAAATAGTAAGCTCGTTGTTGCACTAGCGCTCATTTAGAGCAAAGGTGAAAGAGAAACTCTCTAGCCAGTATAAGTTGTGGTACGGCGTACCTCAAGGTTCTGTCTTGTCAGCGTTCATATACTCTCTGTCCACAGCAGACATTCCAAGAAGCAACCAGACGCTATTAGCAACTTGCGCAGATGACACACCCGTAATGGCTAATTCTTTAAGTCCAGAATTGGTTACCAGACAACTGCAGAGAGCTACCGACAAACTTAAAAAATATTTTGGTCGATGGAGAATTTAAGTCAACGTAGTCAAGACCCAAGAGTTCTTTACCAGAAAAAGACTCCAACTCCGTGGTCATGTTCATATCCATGTCGATGGAGAATTTAAGTCAACATAGACAAGACCCAAACAGACTTCTTCAGCAGAAAAAGACTTCAACTCTGTGTTCATCTTTATGTCCATGTCAATGGAGAATTCAAGTCAACGTGGACAAGACCCAAACGGACTTCTTCACCGAAAAAAGAATTCAAATCTGTGGTCATGTTCATGTCCATGTTGATGAAGAATTTAAGTCAATGTAGACAAGATCCAAGCAGACTTCTTCACCAGAAGAAGACTAACTCCGTGGTCATGTTAATGTGCATGTCGATGGAGAATCCAAGTCAACGTAGACAAGACCCAAACAGACTTCTTCACCCGAAGAAGACTTCAACTCTGTGGTCATGTTCATGTCCATGTCGATGGAAAATCCAAGTCAACGTAAACAAGACCCAAGCGGACTTCTTCACCAGAAGAAGGTATCAACTTCATGGTCATGTTCATGTCCACATGCAAAAGTCAATTGAAGACTTTAGGCAAATCTAGAAGTAACACTTGACAAAAGACTGATATTTAAGGCTTACATCGATTAGGTGATAAACAAGGCCAGAATGCTAAAGGAAGGGCTGCTAGCAATGATTGGTAGAAATAACAAACTGCCCACTGGGCATGAATTGTTGCTATATGCATCAATCATAAGACCAGCGATTACCTACGCATCTGTAGCCTGGTTACAGGCTTTCAATGGTTAGATAAAGAGACTCTAGGTGTCACAGAACGTCTATCCAGCAATCAAAGCGTCTTTTCAGAGCTTTTCAGAGGCTCCATGGTTTGTTAGAAATGAGCAACTCCATAGAGAAGTCGACCTACCTAAGGTAAGAGATTTTTTCAGGGAGGTAAATTCTAGGATAATGTTGAGAGCGAAAACGCATTTCAACGAGCTAATTCGACAGGCATTGGATTACGATCCAGACATCCCAATCAGAATCAGAAAACCGAGGCTGCAACAACGATTGTCTTTCATCAGAAAATGTTTGTGTTGTGGTTGTTTCAGGCAAAACAACTTGTAACAACTAGTACTCCAGTGCTAATCAACTGTTCAGAAAAAGGGATTAGGGGCCAAGAGTGCTGTTCCAAGAAGCCCAAAAGAGCTCGAAGAAGGGCTTTTGGTCGGTACCCATAGACTGAAAGTCTGGCACTATCTGAATTATCTTTCTAGAAATCTTTGGCTTTTTTCTCCCATTTTTTTTATGTCAGTTCATTTGCAAAGGATAACCCTATTATACCTTCAACACATCGCGAGTAGGATGCGGAAACAAGGTTAGATGACGATGAACCGCCTTCTTAAACAAGGATAGGTTGTTATTTTTGGGAAATATTTTGTTTGGTAACGAGTTGCATAGTTTGGAAGTTCTATAGAAAAAAGAGCCTCCGCAGGCAGAAGTCCTTGCTATGTCAAGCTGGACCGCACAAAAATTTGCTATCTGAAATTGTGTTCTATATTTAAGGGCGAAATTTTTAGCAAAAAATTGAAACTTTTGCTAACCATATTTCTTTGGATGTTGCGTTTAATATATTTCTTAAAGAAACATTTTGTTTGAAATCAAAATTTAGCCAAGAGCTAGTACCAATTACAACAATGAACAATCAATAGACCAAATTAAATCATGTTTGCCTATTTATGAATCCACAATTGTATCCAAATTGTCTTGTTATATTTAAAAAATATAAAAAAATATCTGCCTTTAGATACACACGCTTTTTTTTTAATCCAAATATTTATGGGACTAATAACTGTGTTGATAATATCTCAGATAAAAAGCATTCATTCGTAATTTACAATAAGTCGATGACAAACACAGCTTATGAGATCGCCTCAGGTCATACTAAAGCATTTGATTCCAACTGCAATTACTGGGTTGCAGTTGCCTTAATACACTAGTGCTAACTCCAAAAATATTCATCTTAATGAAGCGATGTAAATGATAAATTAAATCTGCATTCCATCCTTTAGTTAAGTCAAGTTCTTTGTTTAAAAAATTATTACTATATGGGTCAAAAAACCTTGGAATTGAAGCACTTATTTTTTCATAAAATATTTTTTCTTTTTTAACAACTATTACGATATCAAAGAACGTCATAAAATCTACTAACCCTATTAAAATCTGAATATTATCTTTAGAAATTAAGAGAACAGGCGGCGAGGAACAGTCATTTCTAAAACATTTTAAGCTGTACCTTTAAGAGGGTTGTACCGAAATTAAAAAAAATATTTAAGGATCCTTAGCTTAGCTGTTTTAAATGATATCTCACACGATATATTAATTAAAACTTGATTTTTTTGAAACCAAGTTAATCATTCCTTTTGTTATAAAAGATCTTCTTTTTTCAATTGTTGGCTGGCGGTATTTACGTGGAACATCGAGAACTAACGCTGTGCCAAATTTCAAATTTCTACGTTACATAATTTTCAAGGAATACTTTTTTGAGACAGATACATGAGTGAGATTATAGGTGTTCCGTTTTCTCCTTTTAACGTACAGAACCCTAAACATTAATCTAAAATCTAGATTTCTTTTTTTATTGTAGACTGGGGAAAATATAATCGATGTTTCTAAGACGAAAAATCAAAATTTAAGTAGCTGAAATAAAAGTATTAAATACAGAATTTCAGTTACAGGTTTAAATTTCAAAAAAAAAACTTGGAACTCTTTAAACTTTCGAGAAATAAATATCGGTCATAGGTGTCGCGTGAAAAAGGAGCTGTGAAATAAAAAAGAGCGTCTTCTTATTTTAAAAAGAAAGTTGTATTTCCCTAGCTTTCGTGAGGAATAAGCCAGTACTGTGGTGGCTGGTAGATAAGATGGCTACTGTGGTTTAGAAAAAGTTACGTTGAGACAATAACTACGAAAGCTCCAGAGTCACTAAAAAATATACACATGTCCTTCTGCCATCAAGGAACTACTGAAGATGTTTGATGTTTTGCTTGCCACCATCATAGATGGCTTCTGGAGAAAAAAACGAAAACCAATCTTTTTTTTAATCCACTCGCAAAGGGCGACCCCATTATGCCTTCAAAGCACTGCGAGTAGGATGTAGAAACAACGATAGATGGCGATGAGCCGCCTTCTGAAACAAGGATAGGTTGTAAATTTAGAGAAAAATTTCTTTTGGTCACGAGTTCCACAGCTTGGAAGTTCTATATAAAAAAAGGTCTCCGTAGGTAGAATTCCTTACTGTGTCAAACTGGACTGCACAGGAATTTGCTGTCTCCGACTGTTTTATGCCTATCCCCCTTAAGGGGATCAATCCTATTACTTTCTAAGAGCATCTTCCACGATAGTACTTGTAGAAAAGAGACAAGTCACCAACCATACGCTTGTGCTCTAGAGTTTCGAGAAAATTGGTCAAGCTCTCGTCATTAATTAGCGAATCGCTCCTCTTTGAATTAAATCCAAGAGAGCTAAAGTGTGTTTGGGGGTGAACTCCAAACATGAGAACAGTATTCTAATCTTGGGATAACTTGAGCCTTGCACAGTGTGAGTAACTGATGAGATGTAAAGTACTTTTTAGCTCTAAAAAGAAAGCCTAGCTTCTAAGAGGCAAATTTGGCAAAAAAGCCACTATATGTATGTAAACTATACAAGTGGCACAAGGAAGGAGGAAGAATTTACTCAGAAAGAAAAATAGAGCAACCATACCAAAAGCAAAATTCCTTAGCAGACGCTGCTGAATCAAAACTAAAATTCACAAACAAACATACTAATGAACGGTAAAATTCTCCTGATGGGATCTGATCTATCTATCCTAAGAGTAAATGCGAGCACTAACTTCTCTTGGGATGATCATGTGCCTGCCATTGCCAAATCCGCCTCTCAGAAGCTAGGCTTTATTTTTAGCGCTGAAAAGTACTTCACATCTCATCAGCTACTCACTCCATACAGAGCTCAAGTTAAGCCAACACTAGAATACTGTTCTCATGTTTTGAGTTCGGTCCCAAAGCACACTTTATCTGTTTTGGATTCAATTGAAAGAAGAACGATTCGCTTAACAGATGACGAGAGTTTGACCAATTCTCTTGAAACACTAAAGCACGCGTGGTTGGTGACTTGTCTCTTTTCTACAAGTAGTATCATGGAAGATGCTTGCAGCAACTAATAGGATTGCTTCCCCAAGGGCAAGATTCTTGAGGTGTACAAAACAGTCAGAGACAGTAAATTCCTGTGCGGTCCAGACTGACACAGTGAAGACTTCTGCTTAGGAAGACTCTTTTTTTTATAGAACTTTTAAGCTATGGAACTTGTGACTGAAAGGAATTTTGCCCAAAAATTACAACATATTCTTATTTAAGAAGGCGGTTCATCGCCATCTATCCTTGGTTACGCATCCTACTCGCAGAGCTTTGAAGGCATAATGATGTTACCCTTTGCGGGTGGTTTAAACTTAAAAAAATGAGAGCATGTTAACCATACCAGAGATGAAAGTACCTCGAAATGAGAGTATATCGAAATGGCATTCAAAGCAGGCAAAATACGGTAACTTATTGAATAAATTATACCAGGAGTAAAAGTTTTCTGATCAAGAAAACCCCTACGATGGCGAGAAAAATATCAAAACGTTCAATTCTTTCAGTAGTTCTTTGACATTGTCCAATCTCAGAAGTAGTCTATCTTTTAATTTGTAACAAATTACACCAGTGGTCACATAAACCAGAAGTAATGTTTCTGGAGCCTTACAAATGAAAAGTACATTTTTAGTTCTTACAAAGCATGCAGGAACTATCAATTACTACATTAATGACGAATTTAATTTTGGCGTAAAAATGAAGCCTATTATTATTGCATTTTTTAAGAATGTTTTAAAGTGGTATTCAAAGGTTTTTTGAGTAGTATACGTTATAATCTTAGTTGCTAAAAAGTTCTTAGAATTTGTTAAAAAGGCACCTCAGCACTTATACAATCACTTTTGTTTTAAGAACTTTTGAAACACATCTAGAGATACCTTTCCAAGCTTTGAAAAATAAAAGCGATAAGTCTCAGAAGCCCTACAGATAAACAACATATTTATAGTTGTGTACAATTAGGTAAAAGTTGTGGCAAATTACCTCCAGGACCAAGTTAACCTCGACTTTAGCTTTTAATAGAAACCGAGATAAGAAAAAAAGATTTTGTTTCAGCCAAGGTTCATTTTCCAATCGTATTCAAAAGATTAAAGGATTTGGCTGAAGCTCCATCACAATATCACATTTTCCAGGACTCAATTCCTTCTCTAAATAAGATTGACTGCAGGATGAAATTTCGACGCACAATGTCTGTTACATGTACGATCAAATCACGTTGCTATGACGACAAATGGATAGCGTGTGACATTCCTGGCTTGACACGCAAACCAGGATTTATTAGTCGAAATTATAAAATTTGTCCTATTCGTTTGCGGTCGTGCGTATATGTCGCCTAAAAGAAAAAAAGAATAAAGGACGAACTATGGCGTCCAAAATTGTTATAGAGCTGAACACATCTGCTCGACACATTATCACATAAATTTATATCAAAATTTGTCAAATAGTTACAGTTACATATAAATACTTTTAAACGCTGGATATGATGTTAATAATGTTATTCATGGAGATAAAAACTTATGTTTCGCAAATGTCACCTAAACCAGGGATAAGAAAGACGCAGCCCGCGGGCCCGCTCAACATTTTTGTGCGGTCCCTCTAAGCTCTACTGCTTTAGATAAAAATTTTGGAAAGAAAATGTCAAACAATTTGACGAAAAAAAAAAAACAAAAACATATGTTAAAAAACAATTTCCATGCTTGGGAAAACAAACTTCTTCAGATAGAAGTAGATATGGCCAGAAAATTCAAAATTAACCAATTTAAATTAAACCTTCTCAGTCTTCCTTTTAATAGGAAAAGATTCGGAAAGGAGTTGAAAACAATTAAACATATATCTGAGGTTAATGGGTTCGATCCAAATAGAGCAAACTTTGTTATGTTTTTTAATCTTTCTTGGTTTCAGGGAACAATTTTTGTATTTCAGTTTTTAAAGATAACCAAGGACCAGTCCGTTCCACCAAAAAGAGATTTAAAAAATTTCGATCCCAAAAAATTGCTTGTAGTTTCCGCATTTTTTTCTTAGTCATTTAATATAGGACACAGAAACATTTTTAAATAAGCAAAAATGGAATTAATAGATTTACAAAACAACACCAATTTGAGGATCAAATTTCACAACAAGGACATCCAAAAATTCTAGTAAAATAACCTACTTGATTAGTCAGGTATGCAATTTTGGACACGAGCGCAAGCAGGATTTATTTTAAAAGAGGGGCAACAATCATTCCGAAAAATTCATGAACAAAAAAGAAAACTTTTGGCTAAGTAATGTGTATTTTCAGTAAAAACTACAGAACTGGAGAGGTCGCATTTTCAGATTAAAGTCGAAATTTCGAAAAAGCCCAATCTTAAGAAAAAACCTTTCGAAGAACTTTAAGAAAGGTCGACATTTCGAACAAGTGGAAATGCAAAAAAAGACGAAATTTCCAAAGGTCAATTTTTGTTAACAGGGTGGTTGAATTCAGGTAAAAAAAAATTGAAACTTTTAAAAAAATTCGCTCAGAATTTTTATTTTATTTCAATTTTACCATATTCTTGAAAGTTTTCAAGATATTTTTATCTCAAAATATTCTAAAAGTGTTGTTCTCAGATTTTTAGGTTTCTATTAAATTGTCGATCCAATTTTTAAAAAATAAACGAATTTTCTGAAAAAAGTAAATCTTCTGAAACATTTAATTTTAAATGGAAATATCCGGATAATAACGAGTTTTGACATAAAAGTCAAAATTTGAAAAATAAGATGAATTTTGGACAAGTTGAAATCACGGGGAATTTAATTTTAAAAAAATGAGAAAAAGCAAGGACTTCGAAAAAAAATCATGGTGTTTGAAAATTACGTTGCAATTTCCAGAAAAATATTGAACTTTTCAGAAAATATTTTAAATTTCCAAAAGAAAGTTCAATTTTAAAGGGGGAATTGAAAAAGTTAGAATTTTTAATAAGTTATATTAAAATAAAAACCTTACCTTTCTTAAAAACTCGAGAAAGGTTTATAATTCAAAAAAGTCAAGATTTTTAAAAGTCTATTTTTGTGAAAAGACGAGTTTTCAAAAAAAATCGAATTTTGAGACAGAAAATATTAATTTTTAAAAACATTACTCTCAAAATTTATAATTTAGGAAAGATGTTAAATTTACAAGTAATCTTTTTCTCGAAATACCCAAAAATATTTTTCGCAACATTTTTATTAACATTTCGATCTAATTTACAGGCAAAAGTAAACATCTTCAAAACCATAAAAATCATTTAAACTAAAAGTCTAATTTGTTGAAAGAGACAAATATTCAGAAAAATGACAAAATATGGAAATAAATATACCATTTTTGAAAAAGTCTAAAAGGTAGGATTTTGACAATAAAATCGAAATTTCAAGAAAAGACAAATTTTGAGGTACGCGAATTTTAAGTAAAGATTAGTTTAAAAAAATTTAGAATTTTCAAAAAATAGACAAATTTTCTAGGAAAAAGATAAAATTGACAGAAATAATGATTATCCGATATTGAGACAAAAATCAAGATTTCCTGAAAAAGGTAAACTTTAGGAAACCAGTCAAAATTTCTAAAAAAAAAGCATAATCTAAAAGATCGACATTTTCTGCTAAATGTTCAGAAACATATCGGATGTTGAAGAAAAATCGAAATTTCGAGAAAACTTTGAAATAAACCAAAAATTTTGCAAAGAAATTCAAATTTAAAAAAAAGTCGAAATTAAAAAAAAAGTCAGAACCTCGAGAAAAACGATATTACGAGAAAACTTTTGCAAGAAAGATCTCAATTTTGATAAAAAAACGTATAATTTTAGTGAAATTTCAAAATTTTCCAGAAAGAATCAGATTTTATCGAAATTTAGAAAAAGCAAATTTTACGAAAAAAATCAAATATTTATTTTCTCTTGACTCCTGAAGTCATAGGAAGACAGGCGCCCTACCTTACCTTAACGGGCCTCAAAAAATATTAAATATTGTGATATACATTGAAATTATGACAAACATGTTGAAACTTTCAGAAATTTGGATTAAAAAGAGTTGAAATTTACAGACATTTTCTTCGTAATTTTTGTCCTTTCACAAGAATTCCAAATAATTTACTTTTTTATCAGAATTTCGACCAGATTTTGAGGCAAAGACAAATTTTAATAAACAAGCTGAAAGTTTCAGAATTAAAAAGGTCGAAATTTTCAGAAAAGTCAAATTTCGAAAAATGGAAAAATTTAAGAAAAAACAACGAACTTTTAAATTCGAAATCTTAAGTCATGTTTGATAAAAAAAGTCAAATTTGAAAAAAAGATAGAAATTTCGAAAAAATGTTTCAAGGAAAGGATGAATTCTAAGGAATTGGAAAGCCCCCAATTAAATACATATAAATTTTCAGTTTGCTGCGTGAACGAGACAGGATAGGGTAGGGTGGGGTACTTGCCCACATCCAGCCCTATTTTAATTACGCCTATAATTTTGGGAGAACTTATGTTTGCGTAATAAAAATAGTTAAAAGGTATCACAGTTCCAGACTAAATAACGTACGGCTGGAAAATCCTGTGCGAATTGCTGTGGCTTTGGCAAAGAAGCAACCTCAAAATTCTCATTAGAGTTTGTTCAAGATTATTCTTCCATAATAATTTGCCTTTTTTTATTTTTATTATGTATTTCAATTAGGTTACTTTTATAGTACTTTTGTTATTTTTGTTTTGTTAATAGAAACCTAATAATTAGTGTTAATCATCTAATCTAGGGTTCATATTTTTCTCACATGCGGCCTGCGTAAAATTTTTAACCTTGTAGATGGCCCACTGTAAAAAAAAGGTTGCTCATCCCTGCCCTGAGTAGTAAACCTTATTTAAAAAAAAGTTATTGCCAGATTTGTCGCGAACATACATTTCTACACAAAAAAAACAGCCTCTACAGTATTTTTTTGAGTCGTAGTTCACGAGATTTAAAAAATTTAAATTATTGGCTAATCCTAATAAATGTGAATTTCCCGAAATTGCCACTGATGAGAAATGAATTATTTGCATTATGACTAGCATTAGCGACTATCCCAAGGAATCCTTGGCTTCGATTCCAAACCAAGCAAAATATATTTTTACTAATTGTGTAAATCTTTGCTACAAATTTTTATTACATTTAATTAAAAAATTGAAATACAAATCTTGTCCCCTGAAACCAAGAAAGATTAGAAAACACAAGAAAGGTTGCTCTAACGCTTTTCGATAGCCACGCTATCATATTTAGGAAAATACTAACAATTTTCAATTTTTTTTCAATTTTCAAGGACCAGTCTGTTCTGCAAAAAAAAATATATTGTAACAAAAATGTAATTATAAAATTTAGTTGAGAAATTTCTAAAAAATTTGATTAAAAGAATCGACCGCGATGATAAATAAAACGACAGATGAGCGGTCAAGAAATTTCGGCAATCGATAAGTCTTATCTGCTTCTAGAATCCGAAAAGGGACCTATATAAGGCGTTCGGCTTTCCCTAAGTTAGTTAGAAGTGAATGAATAAATTAGTTAATTAAACAGTGTTAGTGAATCACAATTGTAGTGTTCCGAATTCAGTATTGAAATAAAGTGGTTACAATTCACTAAGCGTTAATCATTCGAACCGATAACGCGCAACATCATTTTATTAACCACAGAACATAAGTTATAGTAGACTGATTACCCTTTAAATACTATTCGAAATCAATTTAACATTGTCTTTCAGAGTACAAATACGTATTTCGTTTTCGATGATAGCTAGAGTGTGCTTAAAGCGAATTCGGTGGCGAAATTTTTGAAATTGGGAACGCTTAATATGTCTTGGATGGTCCTCATCTCCGCATTAATGGTTAAAAAAGCAGAAAGAAAAATAATTAAACGATAAAACAAGTTTAACGAACTTAGTTTGAATTGCAAAGTAACTTCATTAGGACGCAGTATTTCCATAAATATCTATCTCTCATTTTATTAAATTACAGCGCCATTATCCGGCATGTCATCTATTTTTACATCCGACTCGCTATCAGATTTTCGCTGAAACGGCACATTGTTAATTAAAACGTCAACCTATTATTTGTTGTTGATATTCCGTCACCCTTCTAATGGGGCGTAAGTGGTGGTATCTGTGATTTATGGTTCGTACACGTTTCCACCTTTTTCCTGTTTTTATTCGATTTTCCGTAAAACACTTCAACCGAAATTGGTCGGACGTATAAATTAGGGTATTCGACATGAAATTCGTTTACATTTGAATAGGAACGTAATAAATTGCCGAAAATATCGGAATAGAAAGTTACCGACTACCGATTTGGAATTTACTATAAATCTCTTGGGCGATCTATACAGATTCACAAGATACGTGTCTGTATTTAAATCTTTGCGATTACTTTACGAGAGTAAACTTTTCAGATTCCCTCTTCTTCCTGGAAGAGTGTTTACGGACCGAAATTTGAATAGGAACACAAGACACTAATTTAAAGAAGATTACCAATTAGATGTTAACGAGGTATATTCGTAGATTCTGAAGGACAATTGGGGGAGATTTAATGAAAACCCTTTTAAGTGCTTTGAGCTGCACCCACTTTGGAGTGTCCACATTACGAATACACCTACAGAAATTAAATAAAACTTCACCAAATGCATCTCACTAGATTAAATATTATTACACTCCTATACTTTTTTTATATTGTAACAGAAGGTATTTGTATAATTTAGTAAGGATTTTTTTTAGAAAAATTTGATAAGAGGAAGAGGCCGCGATAATGAATCAAACGGCAAATAAGTGCTTGAGAAATGTCTGCAAACGATAAGTCTTATCGGTACGTTCCTTCTAGAAACCGGGACGGGAGCCTAAATACGCGGTCGGTTTTCCCTCATTTAGTCAGTCAACCGATAAGTCAGTTAATTTAACAGTGTTAATGAGTTAATTAGTTGGTGAATTACAATTGTAATGTTTCAAAATCAGTTTGGAAATGAAGTGATTACAATTCACGTAGTATTAATCTTCGAACAGATAAAATGCAACAATATGCTAATTGTTGGTGGAATGGACTGGTCCTTAATTATCTTTAAAAATTAAAATACACATCTTGTCCCCTGAAACCAAGAAAGATTAAAAAACACAACAAAAGTTGCTCTAACGGCATTTCGATAGTCAAGGTGTCATCTTCAGAGAGATACTCTATCTCTCTTTTTTCATCTGATTCAGTTTAAAGAAACCGATTCGCCATTAATGACGAGAGTCTGACCGATTCTCTCGAGACACTAGAGCACAGGCGGATGGTTGGTGACTTATCTCCTTTCTACAAGTACTCTGACACATGAGTCGCTTTCTACTATCCTTCTTTTCTCATCTGGTCCTTTTCCTTATTTCCTTTTTTCATCTACCCTGATTTTTTTCTAATTATTAAAAACAAAGATGATGGATTCTCTTCGTGCAAAAAATTCCCTCCCATTCGGATGTCCGGGTGGAGAGTGTACGAGGGAATCCAAAATCAACGGAAAATGTTAATGTACCACGGGCCAAGTTTCTTTCAAGCAATTTATTCAAAATTCAATTCTGTAACATTCAACGTCTAAACTCAAATCTAAACTCGGTTTATCAACACCTTCAAAGGGAAAGACCCCATGTGCTGTCTCTGACAGAAACCCAAGTCTCCCCATCCATCAATACAATCCATTTGCTTTGCCCTAACTACGACTTGCACACAAAATTTCGACACAAGAGGAAAATTTGTGCTTTAACGCAAAGCGACCTATTCTGTCAATAAAATCTGCTGATCATGATGTGATTTGGCTGAAAATCTGCTCCAAAAGCGAAGTGATATTCATTTGTTCACTTTATTTGTCTCCAAACGATCCCTCATACAGACAACTCTTCTCTTATCTCTCCGCAACCTTTGATTACCTACAGACGAATTATTCAAAAGCTAAGGTTGTCTTTCTTAATGGCTTCAACGTACACAACATCCCCTGGTTGAGGTTTTCTTCCCGAACTGATGACGCGGGAAGGGTGGCAAAGGCTTTCACCATCACTTGTCGACTATCGCAATTAGTTGAGGAACGCACAAGGATTCCTGATGTAGATCCCCATCAACCTAATCTACTCAACCTTTTCCTTACAAATTTACCAAATTCGTATAAAATCTCTGAAATCACTGCTTGGAAATTTGGATCAAAAGCTTGTAGCAGCCTCTCCCTCATTTCATATATCACCTCCTTTCCAGACGCAGTCCCGTAGAGTTTGGCACTCTGCAAACTGGAAAGAATTAAGAGACTTCTTTGCAACTTTTCCATGGCAGGAAGTCTGCTTTAACTCAGACAACCCTTCCTTAGTCACCGAATTCACTACGGAAACTATCCTGATTGGTATGGAATGCTCAATTCCTCACTCCCAAAAGAAGTCTGCCTCTAGTAAATCTTGGTTCAGTAAAAAATGTGCTCGGGCTGTCTCCTGCAAAAATCGTGCATATCGTCGTTGGCGAAATAATCCCTCAGTCGAGACTCGGACCATATTTGTAGATACACGAAATTCTTGTAAACAGGTTATTGACGAGGCAAAGGATGATTTCGGTCGTAAAACGCGCGTAAAATGCTTATCAACTGTCCGAACGGTTCCAGGTGCTTTTGGAAGTTTGCAAACTCGATTGGAAAGAATTTTACACTTTCAAATTTTTCACCTTTACTCGATGGAAAAAGCAATATTGCTTCTACCTCCAAGGCAAAGGCTGACAGGTTAGCCTTATTGTTTGCTGAAAATTCCAATCTTGATTCTCGAAACACAGAACCTCTTATTCTTCCTAAGGTTGGCACTTCGATACCTGAAGTTGTTTTCAGACAACGTACACTCAGAAAGATTCTGCTTGAGCTCGACACCTCGAAAGCTTCTGACCTTGATGGTATTCCCGCTATTGTTCTTAAGAAGTGCGCCCCAGAGTTGACTCCTGTCCTAAACAAATTGTTTACACTCTCTGACAACAAAGGTGTATTCCCTAACATCTGGAAATCTGCTAGAGTGGAGCCTGTCCCTAAAAAGGGAAAAAGGAATGTGGACAACAACTACTGCCCTATATAAAATAATAATAATAAGTTTATTTGCAGAACACTTATGTTACAGTAGTATACATTATGTATTTATATCTGCAAAATGGAGCGGCAAACAGCATACGCTAATCCAAGTGCCGCCCCGCATGATTATAATACAACAACAGAATAAAATATTTATGGCTCTAAAAATGTAAATTAAAAAAACAATCAGAACACTCACAACCATATATACATAGCAGAAAATATTTGACTCTAATACTCATGCAAAACTCGTCCATACCTTGCCCGAAACCCATTCATTGCAAGATATTTTAAGTCAGGAGGAACGTCGGTGTATAGCTTAAAAATCATGTAGGAAAATGATTCCTGGAATTTACTGGTTCGGTGGTGAGGAGGTGAGATTTTGCCCCTGAAGCGAGTATGCACATTGTGAACATCACACCGAAAGGTTATTTTATTGTAGATATATTTATTGTTACCTGTTATATATAAAGTGATGGAAAAGGCTATTAACATCAAGATTCTCAAATATCTGGAGGAAAATAGAACCATCTCTGACAGGCAATACGGTTTTAGACAACAACATTCCACTGGCGATCTACTGGCATATGTTACACATATCTGTAACTCAGCTATGGAAAAACATTGTAAGGCTAGGATTGTGGCATTGGATATCTCAAAGGCGTTCGACAAAGTCTAACACCGATCTCTTCTCGCTAAATTAACATCTTATGGTCTTCCTCCTGGACTCTGTCATTTGATATCCAATTTTCTCGCTGACAGATCTGTTATTCAGGTTATCGTCGATGGCATCTCATCCGAGACATTTGCGATTAACGGAGGGGTGCCTTAAGGGTCTGTCTCCTACTATATTTTGTGACACATAAACGATCTCTTAGTTTCAACTTCCAATCCTATATACAGCTACGCAGATGATAGTAACCTTGTGTCATCTTTTTTCTCCGACAAACCATTATCTATCGCTGCTTCAGATCGATTAAGGGAACAGCAGATACAGACAATTAATCGAAATCTCAAGATTATTTTGGAATGGGAAACAATTTGGTTGACTTTAACGCTTCAAAAACTCAGGCCGCGGTTTTGTCTAAGAAAACATCAAGGAATAATGCAACAAATATACTAATGGACGGTAAAATCCTTTTGATGGCATCTAATCTATCTATCCTAGGAGTAAATGCGAGCACTAACTTCTCTTGGGACAATCATGTGCGCGCCATTGCCAAATCCGCCTCTCAGAAGCTAGGCTTTTTTTTGGAGCTAAAAAGTGCTTTACCACTCATCAGCTATTAACACTATACAAAGCTTAAATTAGGCCAACACTGGAATACTGTTCTCATGTTTGGAGTTTACCCTCAAAACACACTTTAGCTCTCTTGGATTCAATTCAAAGAAGAGCGATTCGCCTAATTGATAACGAGAGTCTGACCGATTCTCTCAAAACACTAGAGCACAGGCGTATGGTTGGTGACTTGTTTTTTGTTTCTCCAAGTACTATCATGAAAGATACTTGCAGGAACTAATAGGATAATTCCGATAAAGGCAAGATTCTTGAGGTGTACTAGACAGTCGGAGACAACAAATTCCCGTGCGGTCTAGCTGGACACAGTGAGGACTTCTGTCTACAAAGCCTCTTTTTTCTATTGAACTTTCAAGTTATGGAACTTGTTACCGAAAGGAATTTTCCCCCAAAAATTACAACCTATCCTTGTTTAGGAAGGGGGTTCATCGCCATCTATCCTTGTTTTCGCATCCTACTCGCAGTGCTTTAAAAGGATAATGGAGTTACCCTTTGCGAGTGGATTTAACTTAAAAAAAAATGCTCGCAGGAACTAATGGGATTGATCCCCAAGGGGGCATACAAAACAGTCGAAGACAGCAAATTCCTGTGCCATCTAGCTTGAGGACTTCTGTTGACAAAGACTTTTTTTTCTATAGAACTTCTGATATCGCACCGCTTAAGTTTGGAAAAAAAATACAAAAATTAAAGTGGGTTTTTAGTCTGGGGGTTTATAGCATTGCTGTTTTACTATTGGTTCAAAAATCACTAGGCAAACTGTAGGGAGTAACAGAATAACTAGGCCTTTTATTTGATGCTGGACTGACTTTTGTTTGTCCACCGAGGTCTTTTATCGGGAAGCCATAGTCATAAAAATTCAATATACCACCCCAACGAATTTATTTCATTCTTGGAAGGAATGCAATTATCGTCCTTTGTCCATCTCAATTGCAGTTCCATTGAAATCAAATGCAATTAGGACTGTTGATGATAAACATCTACTAAACTTTCGGGTTGTAATCAATCCAGGGACAAAAACATTCTACAATTATCCAAGGCTCGACATTACTCAGCCTTCGTTCATCGTAATTGTGGATAATCAATCAATAAACAGTTACCATGAGCTTCTCCTACGGCGTACACCATATTTATTAATTCTTCTTTAGAGTAATTCATTTCACAATTATTAGTGTAACTTTTCTACTGAACTTTATGTCACTCGAAAATTTGTATGATTATCCTTTGACAGGTGCCTACTACGTTATCTTACAAATAAACTATTTGTAAACTTCGCATTTTTTCATAAAAATGAGATTTCATGAGAAACTAATGAATTTAGGTATATGAGCAGGTGTAGCAAAGTTGTAGAGAATTTAATTTTGCATCTTATGGTATGAAAATATACAGGGTGTTGCATTTAAAATTTTCGAAATTTTTTAATTTTTAAATTGTCAACTTTGACATGATATTTTGTCGTTCTTACTAAACATCTGGTAAAAAAATGGGCATAGTAGCTCTTAGCATAACCTGTTAGTATCAAATAATGTAAGCAGCCAATATCGACTAGAAAAACCTTTCAAGCGAGATAACTCAAAAACCGTGAATATTTGAATAGGACTTTTCTACAAAAAGTACCCTTTATTTTTGATGTAAAATCCGAAAAAAATATAAAAAATGTGTGTTTCTATTTAAAAAACAAAAGTTGGTGTCTGGCCAGGAAAAGTGGAACACCCTGTGTAGTTGAAAATATTTTTAATTTGTACATTTCAAAAAATGTAACAACACCGTAAAAAGAATAATCCATATATTTCTCATTTTAACATAGATATTGGACTTTCCCGCACTAGTGGGACACGCTGTATAGTATAACTTCCATGCTATGGAACTCGTCACCGAAAGGAATTTTTTTCAAAAATTACAACCTATCCTTGTTTAAGAAGGTGGTTCATCGCCGTCCATCCTTGTTTACGCATTCTACTCACAGTGCTTTGAAGGCATAATGGGGTTGCCCTTTGCGAGTAAATTTAACTTAAAAAAAAGAAGGTATCTTTTTCAACGAAGCAATCGGTGGACGGTCGACGGCAACGGTAGGTTAAAAGTGAAGGTTCACCTTACTCTTCTTGGGAACTTTATGGAGCTGGTCCATCAAACATGGTAGATTAACGAAACACTGTTAGCTTAACTCTAAAGTTTAATCGTTTGAGGTTCAAGAAAATGTAGTTTTGCTCAAACATGTTAATTTTTTGGAGGCAAGGGCTCTTTGTCTCTTTCGGTGTCAAAATATATATACAGTAACTGAGAAAAATTTAATCTGATTTAAAATGTTTACTAGATATGGCGGATTAGGTTTTTAAATTATTACTGCACGTTTCCCGATGAAAGTTCTAAGCCTTTTGGGGAGCACAAATAAAATAATATATCCTGACATAATTATAACAACACTGGAAAACGACTACTTTTGAATGACATATAAAACAACAGTAAAAACAACAACAAAATGTGATCTAAATGTAAAATAAAATATAAGATAAATAAATCTGGATAAGTTCACAAATAGCAAGAATACTTTTTTCATTTTTAGATCACTATTGACTCGTCTTGAGTTCATGATTCATAAAAATGTCAATTATTCGTATTGAATTATTTTAAACATTTTATTGCTTAACGAGCCGAGTTTGTAGTATATTTAAATAATAGTACATACCTCGGGCCCGTAATCAGGGGGGGCTAGGGGGCTGCAGCCCCCCCGAATTTTTTTGGCTTCACACTAGATAGAACTGAATATTCCAGATGTGCGACCTTTTTAAAAACCATTTTTAATGGATCATTTTGCTTTCGTACTGAAATGCAAGGATGTTTTTTTATCAAATTTCGCGCCATTTCTTTTTATTAGAGACCGGATTTTAAGCATAATCAAGCAAGGTAAAAAGGTAAGTAAAATGTTAAATAAGGCAAAAACAAAAAGCTAAAGAAGGCACCAAAAAGGTAAAATACTCTTTAAAAAAGGCATTAACAGTCCAAAACCCACAATTAACAAAAAAAATAACATTTTAATATCTCAATCAAAATTAAAAAAAGTAATAGATTTTAGGTTTTACTCAGGATATTCAGAAGAAGTATAACATTTTCAAAAGAAAAAGTTCTTAAAATTTCAAGTTCATTCTCGAATTTTTGTCCTAAATCTTAAGATTTTTACTTTAAACTCGTTTGAATTTTTTCCCAAATTTTGGCATTTAAATCTGAAATTTCGTTTCTAGAAAAATTTAAACTTTCTTGAAATTTCTTTTTTTTTAATTTAAAATTTCAATCTTACGTTTTGAATTTTATTAAAATAATGTTGAATTTGCAGTTTTTTAAGCTTTGACTCCCTATTTTGAAAAAAAAAAAATTAAATTTTGAGAGGAACTAAAAATTTATACAAGCCATTTTTCGAGATTTAACCCCAAATTTTGTGAAAAAACTTGGATTTTGTAATAATAGTTTTACAGTTTTGGAATCTAAGAATTAAAATTGTAAATTCGGTTTTTGAATAAAATTTTGAATGTTAAGCCCTTTACTAAAAAATCAAAATATCTTGAAAAGCTAGGGTTTCCTACAGAACGGTAACGTAAAAGAGCGACCGTAATGGTACGTCGAGTGACGTCACCAAAAACCGTGCACGTGCTTCTAATAGGCAGTGTTTTCCTACAGAACGTTAGGAGCTACCGCTGCGAAACAGTACATCGACCCGACTTTCGAAGCGACCGCTGTGTACGGTGAGGATACTGCAAGTACGATTTAGTAAGTTACGTTGCCATTTTACGTTGGAATGTAGCTACTATGATTTATTTAACTTTTTTATTATTATGTGCATATACAGGATGTTTTATATAATATTATATCTCCATTTTATATTCAATTTTTATTAAATAAAAAGTTTGAAAATATCAAATGACATAGAATTTGTTCTTCAATATGAAAAATTTCCATACTTTTCGAAACAATTTTAAAATTTTGCAGACATTATCTTTAAACTAGAAGACTAAGAACATGTTTAATTAGGTATATGTCAGTTTATAAATTGACATATTTGGAGTTTTTATTCATGTTTATTGCAACATTACATTCTGAAGAATTTTTTGTGTAAAATTTTGTCAATACCTCAGTCTTCTCTAGGAATTTCAATGTAATGTAAACAATATTTAGAAATAATTACCATAGCAATAGTCCCTTTGCCTGCGGGGATTTCGATGGCAATAAACATGCTATTAGAGTACAGAGGGTGTTTTCGAAATAAAGCCATAACTGAAGGGGCATAATTTTTGAACGATTTTAACAAAAAAAAGTTTTTATCTGCATACGTCCGCTTTATTTTTAAGATACAAGGTGCTAAAAATTAAAAAAAAAATGTTTTTTTCTTCAATACCGTTTGAAATATTTTTTTAAATTTTGGGAGGTAATAACTGGGCATAAAAATGCATTTTCTGCAAGTAAAATATTTGTTCTACTTCTATCAGTGGCGTCCACAATAACCTTTCACTGAGTAATCTTAACGAAAAAAATGGCAAGTCACTGCGTTTTTTAAATACAAATACCAATTTCATAAACAACCTTAACTTCTTAGTAAAAATCCTCCCTTGAATTTTTTAGGTGGCGAATGCTTTTGCATTAAAAAATCATTTACCTTTAAAAAACCATTATATTGACTTATTTCATGCTATGGCTTTATTAATTATTAAAAATACTTATTTAAAAAAAAACATGTATATCTAAGTTATTTAACATAAATTTTCCCTAATAATCCACAGTGACCAAAGTTCTCTCAAAATGACATATTACTTTGAGAAAAGGAGTCCATTAAAATGCAAAGAAATTCATTTTATTTTTTTCATTAAAAACCATTCATCGGACAAAAAAAGTTAAGAAGAAATTTGTTATTAACGAATAAAAAGTATTAATGAAAACCTTATCTATTTTGAAAAAAAATCAGTAGCGTGATTTTTTTCTTTTTATTTTGATTAAAAATGTCCAAGGACATGTTAATCGAAAACTTCGCTCTAGGAAGAAAATCTGGGAGAAATTTTTACCAAGAAATAAAGGATGTTTGTGAAATTTGCACATATTTTGGGAAATTTTGCATTATAATGAAAAGATATCGATATGGTATCTTTAGCTTTTATTCATATTCATTACAAAATTACATCCTGAACAATTTTTATTTGAAACCTTTTTCAATACCTCAGATTCGTCAATGTAAACAATATAATGAAATAATTATGGCAATAATAACACCTTAGCCTGCGGGGATTCTGATGGTTGTAAAGAAGCAATTAGAGTATAAGAACAAATCTGTTGTGAATCATTAGAGGTTATCAATTTAAGAGAGAAATTTTGTCTTGCAAAACAACATACTTTATATGTTCATGAGACAGATTTTTAGTTTTCCACGACGTTGCCAATTAAAAAAAACATCATGACCAAAAATGATTTTTGCCGATCAAAAAACCTCTAAATATAACCAAAAAAAACACCCTAAAATACAACCTTGTCTACTAATTAAAGAAAAGTACGTTATCTAAAAATAATTTTTGTCAACTAAAAGTTAAGTGACACGTGTTTCAAAATTTTTTTATCGACTAAAAGGAAAACAACAAATAAACCTAGTTTGCGACTACTAAAAAAATTACAGAAAATTAGAAAAATACAGCTCAAATCGTGACAGCCCTAGTCTCAGCCGACATACTCTATTGCAACGCTTTTCTTACTTTACATCAATGTTCACCGTCAAGGCGACCGTTCTGTCCTCGACCGCTGTATGGCATAAAGCGGCGGTCAAATAACGGCCGTTCTTTCACGTTGCCGTTTTGTAGGAAACCCTAGCTTTAGCCATTATTTTGAGAAGCCCTTTTTTAACAAGTTATTTTTATGAATTACTTCTATAATTTTTCTAACATGGCGATTGAACTTTAAAAAAATGTCTAAAATGTCGATTCTTTTATAAATTTCGAATTGTATACAAAACTTAAGCATTTTTAAGTTGGAAAGTTCAGGATTCTTTTAATAACTTTAACCCATCAGCTTAATTCAAAATTTTTAATTTTTTTAAAAAGTTTTAACTTCATAATAAAAAATTTCAAAAATTTTTGTTATAAAGTTGATTTTTTTATATTCTGATTACGATTTGGAAAAATTCGACTTTTTTCTGCAAAATTCGAATTCCAAGTGAAAACTTCCAAAAAAATATTAAAATTTCTATTTTAGTTATCAAATTTTAACTTTAATGAAGAACTCATTGTACTTCTAATCACGACCTTTCAACCTTAAATCCATATTTTTAGATAAACTTGATTTATAAAATTCTTACAATTTTTCACGAGTTTAAAAATGTCAAGATTAAAGTCAAAATTTTGAAAAAAAATGAGCTTAATGACATCAGTTTATTTTTTAAAATTTTTAGATTAGCACTGGTTTAAAATTCAGACCTCTTCAAAATATTTTGACTTTCTTTCTAGACATTTAATTTATAAAAAATCCAATGGTCATTTTTAAGAAAACACTTAAAGTTTCAGTAAATATCAAAGTTTATTTTTTGAATTTTGTTTCAAGACAAAATGTTGAGGGTTATTAGTTTTTGGTAATAGATTTTATCCTTTGGATATACGAGATTTTTTTAGAACATTTTAACTTCAAACCTTTTCTTTTTCAAAAATTATGGCTTCTTTTTCCTTTGGATTTAGAGAGTAATTTTAAATGTCAACTTATTTCTAAAATTTCAAATTTAAAAAATTAAAAATTTCGAGTTCGAACAGGTCACATTAGGAACTAACATATCCTTATTTTGTTCGGAAATTCAAAATTTTTAAAAATGTTAATATTTTTAGAAATGTTTAATAATGAATTTTGGTTATTTTTAGGTATAAACGCAGTCGTAATTAAACTTTTTTTAGAACAAGTTTGTCCACTCTAAATGGAGACTTTTCTAGACATTTCGAATTAAAATGCCAAATTCAAAAAACTCAAGATTAAGTTAAGAATTTCGATATCTGACATTTTTCACAAATATTTTGGCAAAATTTTTAGGTTTCTAGAAAGAATCGAAGTTTAAAAAAATATTTGTGGGTTTGAAGTAAATACCAAGACTTTTAATTTTGGAAAAAAAAAAGTAAAAGTATTAACATACTTCGCATTTAGCAAAAAATCTAATTCAAATTGAAAATTTCCAAAAACAGTCGAAATTTTGAGATTAAAAGAAAAACTTACAAAAAAACGATAAACAACTATAGCAAAAACTTTTTTCGAAATCCGAAAGAATCAAATGAATTTCGACATTGCAAATTCAGATAGCAACAACAATTCCCAAAATTGCCCAAAATAAAAAACGTGTTACGGTTTAAATTTCCATTCGAAATAGGGCTTGTGGCTAGGCCACCAAACATACATTGGTTGGTTTTATAAGTGCTGGCATATCTTCTGTCAGTCTTGGTGTGGGGGAAATCGGCCATCTTCTCTCTTGTCGTTCACTTGGGTGTCATCCTTCTCAAGGTGAGGTTACGGGATTTTCCAAGTGCATCTTGGTTGGTTTTCCGGTAAGGGATTTAATGTAACCCATCTTCGGACCGTCTGGGGCGATTGTATTTCCTGGTGTTATTGAGTTAGGACGAAAACCTCAGATGGTTCCGGTTATTCGGGAATAAGAAGGAAGGTGCTTCCCAAGCACGCGGCAGAGCCGACTAATAACAAAGGCTCTTTTTGTTTGGTTGGGATCCTTGACGGGTTCATTTTTGAATCCTGGTCATCAGGAACTTTGGATCCATCTGTGATCGGCCAATCAGGACCTGAAAAGGGACACAAGTAGGTCCAAAGGAGTGGTCCTCGTCTTCTGGAAACCTTCACGTGTGGGCTTCGAGGACTTCATTGAAGGGAGTTGTGTCAACGATCCAATAGCTGCACGAATTCTCAGCATCCCTCTCGACCTGGGACCCTTCATGACGATCACTTAGGTACCCCTTTTTATATTCTTATTTGGGGATTGTCCCAACCCTGGATGTACCAGATGTTTGGCTGGCAACGTAAATTATAATACCGTTTTGAATTTTTTTTTTACATACAGCCCCTTTTCGGTTGCTTACGTAGCTTGTTGTCTCCTTTTTTTTTAATGTCAATTTTTTATCCAATTTGCACTCATTAACCGATAATGTTACGATAGGAAATATATATTAAAGGGAACGGTTACCAACTTCTGTAAACAGCTGTACGGAACAAAGTGCGCACTTTCCTTCCAACAAATCCGTAGTTTCCGTGTCCGTAGTTTAAGACCAGAATAAATAAGTTGTGGAAGATACACGTACATTGAGTGCGTACATTATAAACTGTAAAAATATCGTGCGAACATTGGAACTTATTCTGCCCTTTGCAATATTTTGTTTTATTGCTTCGAGAAAGTATTTTCCTGTCTGCCTAAATTGTAAGGTTAGAACATAGATAGCAACACTCTCAATAAGGTAGGTCCCAGAGAGAGTGGCAACGAGAACGAGAACTACGCAATCTAGGAGTAAATTGTCCAGCTTCCGTGATTGAGTATCTTTTTGTGAGTTTTCGACGTCTGCGTTAGGTATACTGCGTGATTCAAAATCACCTGGCGCCCCTTTTTGGTATTCTTTAGCCGTCGTGCCACGCAATTACTAATCTTAATTCTATTTACGCGGAATCTGGGACTTAGAAATATTTTCACTCCTGAGTTCCGGACTTGGCATTTTTTGAAAAGTTTTCCACCCCCTAGATTATCACATCGGCCCAAACGAGGGGTCCTCACAGGGGTGTACGACTCCCAGCCTGTAACAAGAAGAGGCTCTTGCTCTTTCCCCAACGCTAGCCGTCGATAGTGAAGAAAATTATTTCATAGCTCGATAGTGGCACTTAGAAGAATTTCTTGGAAATTATAAATACTAAGCCACCCTTCCTTCACTGGGGAAAAATCCCGTAACAAACGTAGAAATTGAAGTTGTTGCCAGTTAGAAAAACAGTTGGACACTAAGAGGAAACTTAAACTTAAAAAAAAAAACATCTAATTTTTCAGAATTCAGGAAGAATATCCAAATTCTAAATGTTCGGGTGCAAACCTTAAATTTAAGATAAAAGTTAAAATTATGAATTGAATCAAAATTTGAAAAAAAAAGAAGATTTTTCTCCGGTCGACTTCAAACCATGTCTTTAAATAGAAATTAAATTAAATTAAGATAAATAGACAACGTTGTTGTTAAATTACTTTGTCAGAATGTTAGAAGAGTTAGACTCTAGAAATAGTTTTAGCGTATTTTTTTGTGTTTTAGTATACTTGTATACCATAATAATATTAATAGTAAAGTAGTATTGGAGCGTGGCTTCTTAGCTCTAACATAAACGCAAACAAATACTAGGTAGTTTTAGCAGAAGGATAGCAGCCCCCCTCCGGAAAAAAAATCCTGGTTACAGGCCTAAGATACCTGATACATATTTAAAAAAAATCATACAAAAGAGTAAATCCTAAATTATTACAGAATTTAGCAGTATTTCTTCGTTTAGGTTTGCAATTATTTCTTCCTTAGCACACAACCTTTTTGTATCTTAGAATTTAGAGGGACTTAATCCATGATTGCGAATGAAACCTGTTCGTTCGCATTATTAGAATAATATTTTTAAAATGGCGTCAACTAACCTTTTTTTAGGTTTAATAATTTTACCATAATTTAACGTTGAGTATACAAATATTTAGCCATTTTCCGCTGCATGAAAATGAATGCGTTTGACCAAAATTACGTCTATCTACCTCGTTATGGACCTCATTCACAAACAGAACAAAACAAACCGTCTTTTTTTAAACCGTTGTCGCCGTCAACCGTCCACCACCCTCCCTCTGGATGAGATAGCTCCATAAACGTTTGTTCAAGAATATACTGTTTTATAACCAAATATACGTTAGTATTAAAAATGAAATATAAAATTTGGTCTTTTTGTGCTCCAGAGATGACAGATAATGGTGCTAATATGATGTTCAACATTAGGTACAATAAATAAAAAAAGTGTTAAGTTTATGTGTAAGTGGTTTCATTATCATTAAATATTAGATTTGTTTCCATACGACTACAAGCATCCAAGCGACAAAAAATGTATCAGTTCGACAGCATTTATTTTGAAATATTTCCAATATACTGACTTGTTTACTAATGTGGGTTCTAACTACCCGTTGCAGTCTCTGGTATGTTCCAGTTTTAAGTTTTCACTTCTATCGGCACACTCCAAAACTTTCTAATTTTTTTAACCTCGCTAAAGGCGTATGTCGAAAATCTGCAGTCCCCCTTAAATGATCCAAAAAAAGTGAAGTATTTGTGCATCGGATTTATCTTTTATGTGTCGCTGCACCTGAAAAAGGATGCTCTCTTCGAGGTTAAACTGAAATAACCACGACGAGTTTGCTCAACCGCAAGAATAGTACGACGAAATTGACTTTTTCCGACCTACTGCAACCATTACGTTATATCTAAAGGTCGTAATTTTCTTTCTCTAGTCATAAAGAAAACTAGAAAACGGACCAGACGAGAAACGCTTAATGCCGTCGCTTGATTCGCTCAAGCGGACATAAGCTTAAAATTGGAACCGTGTAGAGTCTTGCTAACATTATTTTACTAGTAGATAAGAATTAATTTATTTATGTCTTGAGATATTGTTAGACTACTACTAATATATAATAAAAAATATTTAAAAATTGATTTAGATAAAATTGAATTTAAGAACCTGTTTAGATTGTATAATAAATGTTTATTAAATTAAATTTAGGCTCTTTTAAATTTAATAAACATGTATCTAACATTCAGTGTTGCTTCGGAATATATAGAGGTTAAATACGATGCAACTAAAGTTACAAAGATCATAAATGAAGTATTTTGATTTCTGTTAGAGACTGTATAGCCATATCCATTAATACAATATGATAACGAAGGCCTCCACGGCCAAAGTCAGTAATGGATATACTTCTTCCGGAATTGGATCGTGTCAAAGAACTACTAAATGTCTTCAAACAAACGCTTTTAGTAGTTCTTTGACACGATCTTATGGTCCAATTCCGGAAGAAGTATATCTTGTACATTAATACAATAACACACAATCGACTCTTTTTTATTTTAAGAATTTTTTAAACTTAAAAAACATAAAGAACTTATAGGCTTAGAATATTTTTTTAATCGAAAAGTTTTAGTGTATGGAATCTTCTGAAAAACCCAATACGGTTATGATTTAGAGGCAACCACTGAAACG
This sequence comes from Dastarcus helophoroides, assembly GCA_028583605.1. Classification (NCBI taxonomy): domain Eukaryota; kingdom Metazoa; phylum Arthropoda; class Insecta; order Coleoptera; family Bothrideridae; genus Dastarcus; species Dastarcus helophoroides. The sequence continues at coordinate 12,725,138 of CM053329.1, forward strand.
CAATAAAGTGGAGGTAAGATGTAATGTCCGAGAGTCCTTGATCTCCCACAGCACAAGAAAATTCCATTACAATCGGGGGCGAGAGAGAGACACTCAAGGTCCTATTAAGCTTTTCTTCCCGAGAGCGTTAGAATTTGTGCAATTTCTATTCATGTAGAAGCGGCAAATATTCACATCTGACCCAAATAACATATTGTATTTTCCACTCTTATCCCGTTCTCTTCTATTAAAAACCCCCAAAGCGCACTTAAATATTACATCGTAGTTTACAAAGACCTCCGTGTTTTCTAAACTGTTGTTCAACACGAATTACGAAGTTTTTATCACCAGATAAAATATGAGTTCAAGTTTAAAGTAACAAGGGACTCTTGAAGAATCATATCGTTTTAAAAATGTAAAATATCTGAAAACTGCAGATCAGTAAGTAAATGAATTTTAATGAATATTCCTTAAGTTTCCATCGGTCCCTCAAGCTTAGAAATAAAGTCTTAGGGAATCAAATCGATTCAAGAACAAAGCTGCTAAACTCAATTGAACATTTCGACAATGTAAAATCCTTTTGAACACATGCACAAAAAGGAAGCGCAAAGGAAAAACATCTTGTCAAGTTCCGCTTAAAGCATTTAATGCAAAATCGATAAACTCGTTAGTATGGAAACAAAAACAATAACTCCAATGTTCTGTAAATATGATGGCATTGTTATATATTTTTGATGCCCCGTTTTTAAGAGCTTTCGTATACTTTCAAAGCGATCGATACTTGGACAAAGTCGTTTTGCTTATTGCGAAATGCGACACTTCCTTTTTAATGCAAAGAGGAATTTATAAAATTTATATTGTTAACTCACTTGGGACTTGAAAAAACATGTTGAATTACATGAAATATCTCTAAAAGACTAAGCTGCTTTGGACTTCCATATAAAAAAATATATAATCGAATGTTAGTCTTTTACATATACAGAGCGATTTAGTAATAATGGCATTCATTTTAACTACATGTTTGGAAGACTTAATAAAGACAGAAAACAAAAAAAAAACTTTTATTATTCGACTTTTTAAAATAGATCCAAATCATCCCATTGACCACCAAAAGCCCAGCGCTACTGACCACATTAAATGCTTTACGGCATCAGACGCTAATCATCTTATCATCAAATCACCAGCTAAAATGATAAGCCGGACTGGTGAGGGTGAAACATCGCTAATTAATGGGCAACAAGTCTCTATTGGTTATTTTGACGAATAAGTATTTGTATTTTCATACACTTAAAACTTTTTGCATTTTTTTGTTTCGTTAATCAGTCGGTCTGATGAAAAGTAAAACGCAAATTCAAAAAATAAACGAACACAAACAACTCGAACTAAATTATTAGTTCTGCAAAATAAATAGCGATACGACGCACTGATTTATTTAATTTTGAAGCATATTAACGTTGGTTAGAAGTTAGGTTGTTGTTTATAAAAAATATGTCAACGATAGCCCACAGTCAGAATAGGTGCTGTATTCTTACATTAATACTCAAGTACTATTTCAGACTTGTCGAGCACATGAAAAAAGTGATAATTCGTCGGCAAACTACACATTGTGTAAGAAAATTTCCATCATATCACAGAGGGTCACAAAAAATAAAACGTCGGGAAATAACTCGCGAGTATTAACCGCTTTTAACACTTGCACCCACAACGGCGAATTTAATTCATTACTTCCAGCGTTGATATCAACGTTTACACCCATCTCGCAATTTCATCTTTTTATATAAAAAACCAAATCACCCAACAACTTTTCCGCGACCAGCGGTGCCCCCAGCTTCATTTAATGTTTTTCGTTTTGTCATCTAGACATAACCTAGCAATGGTTTGTTTATTTGTTTCGCACGAGCAGTGGCGGCTGCCGTATAGGCACTGCGGAACTGCAGCACCCCCAATTTCGCTTACGCGTTTTTTTCAACATTTTCTGAACACTTCATTACATAAATTTTTGTAGAAATTTTAAATTTTCTCTAATTTTTTTATCTAGAAATTTTAGTTACAAAATTTAAAAGGTATTTTATTTTTAATCTTGATCAAAAGCACATTTTAAAAGAAATTAAAGTAAACATTTCAAAAAAGAAATCAATATTTCAAGCAGGAATTAAAATGTTAAGAAAAAAACCCAAATTTGTCAACATTGTCAACAATGTCAACATTTTGAGCAAGTAATTACAATTTCAAGAAAAAATCTAAATTTAACTCATCTCGCATTTTCCTATTCCTCTAAAAAATAAGTTAATACGGTATTTTCTAATTTTTACCCCAAATCTCATTTTGTATAAAAAATTTTAGGTTTTTTTCAGATATGACGATTTTTTTATAAAAAATTTAAATTTTTCTGTTTCCATTTTTTCCTAAATATTTTATGAAAAACATTTTCTTGAAATTTTCATTTTTCGTGAAACTGTTTTTAAAATTTCTTCTAGAAATTCCAACTTCTCCAGATTTCTCTTTATGTTCGTCCGATTTGCTTTAAAAATATCAAGTTTTTTCAAGACACTTTGGTAATTTAAAATTTATTCCATTTTGTAGTTTTGACAAAAAATGTTTGGAAAAGACCCTGAAAGTTCTATAACATTTTGGATAAAACAAACAATCTCAATTTTTTTGTAAAGATATTTCAATTTTTTTTTCAAATTTCGATTTTTTCTCTTCCAAATTTTGATTTTTTCCTATAAAATTTGTGTTTTTCTCTAAACATTTTATAAAAAGAATTTTTTTTGTAATTTCGTCTTTTCCTGGAAACTTTGTCTTTAGAATATTTTTTCTTGCACAAATTTTGCTTTCTCTCTAATTTGTTTTGGACATATCAAAGGTTTTTTAACGAAATTTTAACATTTTAAAGTTCATTTTATATTCTAATTTTGATAAAACACTGAAAATTATTAAGTATAAATTTAGGAAAAATAAACTTTAAATGTGCATAAAAATAACAAAACTTTGGGAAAAATATTGAAATTTCAAGAAAAAATAATCCTTTGCAAATTTAAACCTTTTTTACAACTTGATATTGCTCTTAAAAAAATACTACTACTGTAGGACCAAAGAAAATTCTGAATCGGAATTTCCAATGTTTTTAGAAATGTTAAATTTATTCTTGAAGTTCTCAAGTTCGAATTTAAAATTCAAATTTCGATAAATAAAAGGTCGAAATTTAAAGATTAGGTAAGCTTAAAATTTCAAGATAGAGCAGATTATATTTCTAGAAAAAATTGAAATATCTTATTAGTAAACAACATTTAAAAAAAAATAACATTTTCGAAATTAAAGAAAAAAAATGTTTTTTAAATTAAATTGTCATATAATTTTGACATTTAAAGTCAGTGAAAATTATTAAAATTTTTGAGAAAAAGAGTCAACATTTCTAGAAGAGTCTTAAAATTTCGAAATTAAAATTAATCAAAATGTTAAAAAAAGTTCATTAACAATTTACTGTTCTAATTTAAATTTTTTCTAGTAATTTTAAGGTTGCAGAGAAATTTCAAAAATCAAATATTCCAGCTTAAAGCCAATTTGTGTGAATAAAATTCAAATTTTGGCAATATATTTGTACATAAAATGCAAGTTTTTTTTTGGAAATTTGTTTAAAAACTTTGCAAAATTTTTAAAATAGAAAGTTTTGTTATTAATTTTTTGTTATTTTGAAATTTTTCTTAAAAAATGTAAATTAAAAAAAACAGTACCAATTTTTAAAATAAAGCCAAAGTTATCAGAAAAGTCAAACTTTTAAAATAAAGCTAAATCTTAAAAAATTTTGAAATTTTCATAGTCAAATTTTGAAAGAAAAATGAGGATTGCGAAAAAAATTTCAATTTTTAAACTGGTCGACATTTTCAATAATTATAGGAATGTGAATAAAAGACGAAAGACATCGACATTTAAAATAAATTGCAGAGATTTTACTTCAATTTTCAAAGAAGATGAATTTTTTGAATACTGGGAAAACTCAAAATTATCGAAAAATTTGTAATTATCAAAAAAATTGAAATTTTGAAAAGGTAAAATTTTGAATAAAGTCGAAATTTTCAACAGTTTAAGTTTAAAAAGAATCTTTTGATCTAAGTCGAGGATTTAATTGGCAATGTTTAAAAAAATGTACAAATGAAATTTTAAAAGAGTTTAAACTTTAAGAAAAAAAAGTCAAGTTTTTTAAAATCGAAAGTCGAAATTTTGAAATAAATGTCGAAGTTTTAAAATGGAGTCGAAATTTTACCAAATTTTCAATAAAAGGGTTTAGAGAAGTCTGCCTTTAAAAAAAATTACCATTTTTTCAAATAAAGAATCGACAGTTTGCAAAAAATGTCAAATTTTTGAAAATAGTTAAAATTGAAAAAATAGTCAAAATCTGTAAGTTTCCAAAAATTTAAAATTTTGGAAAATGATGATTAAAATTTTGAACAATTCTAACATTTGAAAAAGGCCGAGATTTTTAATAAAGTGAGAATTAAAACAAAAAGTCGAAAATTTCAAACAAGTGCAGATTTAAGAAAAGGTTAAAATTTTCAATAAAGAAAGTTAAAATTTTCAAAATCTTTCAAATTTCCAAAAGCAGTCAAAATTTTGCAAAAGAAGAAACTTTCAAAAAGAAAACGTCGAAATTAAAAATATATCAAAAATTGCAAGAGATTTGAGAATTTTTATGTAATTGACAAAATAATTCGAAATTTTAAAAAAGTCTAAATTTTGAATAGTTGGGAAATTTGCACTCAACTTTCTAATAAAAACCAAAACTTCCGAAACCGGAATAATAAAAACAAATGAAAATAATCAGATAGATCGGGGTTTTCAAAAGTTGAAATATTGCGAAGTTAAGATTTTGGAAAAAGTTTAAATTTTTGGTAGTTAAAATTTTGAATCAAAGTGGAACATTTTTTAAAAAGTTGAAATTTTAGGTCAAAAGAGATAAAATTTTGAAAAAATGTCAAACATTTCATAAAGTTTCAGCATTTTGAAGAATATCGAAATGTTGAAGGAATTTCGAAAATTAAGTAGCGAAATTTTCTACAAAAAATATTAAAAAATAATCGAAACTTTGCAAAAAATTTCGAAATTTTGAAAAAAAGTTGGCATTTAAATAAAAACCAGTTAAAATTATTATGAATCAAAATTTTCAATAAAAAATTATAATTTTCAAAAAAAAATTATAAAGAAAGATGAAATTTAGAAAAAAGTCGAAAATTTAAAAAGTTAAAAGTCCTGTTTTGTAAAAGTTTACGTTTTCAGAAAAAGTAAGGTTTCTTAAATGACAAAAATACAAAAAAAATTAATAATTTTCAAAAAAATTACAAAAAATACAGATCACAAAAAGTCTAAATATTTATAAAACTGCGGAAATTTTTAAAAGAGTATTCACAGTTTTTCCGAAAAGTCAATACTTAAAAATAAAATAAGGTCGAGATTACAAGAAAAAAATCTAAATTTTGCAATACAGTCGAAATTTGAAAAAATCCTATATTTCAAAAAACGCGACATTATCAAAAGTTTTCATTGTCAAGTTTGCAAAGAAATCTAAAATTTTAGAAAAGTAAAGTTTTGAAAATGTCAAAATTTTCTGTAGAAATCTTAAAAATTATATAACGCTAAACATTGCTGCAGCACCCCCATTAGTTTTGGATACGAGCCGCCACTACGCAGCCGTAAATTCTTCTTTTTTCTATTTATCTGGGCCTTGGAGCTTTGGACTCAGTGACATCTTAAAAATGGGGTTTAAATTATTTTTTTTAAATATTTTTTTTCAGCGTAATTATACCTGAAAAAGTATTTTTTAATCATGTATTCGTTTTATACTCATTTTTCTCTACTTTCCATTAAACTTAATGCCATTATGACTGTATACAATAAATCACATTGAGTATAACGATGAAACATTTTTAACGACCAAAACTTTGTCCTAAAGCCAAGATCAGTTGATATGCCTGTAAATCGAAATTGATACGACATTGCATATAACGACCGAATCGTTTATAACGACCGGGTAGCCTTTTGGCATTGTTTACTATGATACAAAGCATTAGTACTCTGAAACGTAGTAACAATTGGTAAGTAAGAAATGCTAGAATGATAATGGCATTCTTTAATAGGACACAGAACTCAAATGAGCATAGGAATTCAGTTTTTATCAAAATTACGGCTTTTTTTTGAAAATTTCGACATTTTAAAATCTTTCATTTTAAAAAAATTGAAACACTTGTCCCCTGAAACCAAGAAAGATTAAAAACACAACAATAGGTTGCTTTAACGCGTTTCGATAGCAAAGCTATCATCTTCAGAGAGCTCCTGAAGTATGATGATGAGTATCTCCCTGAAGATGATAGTTTGGCTATCGAAACGCGATTGCTTTAACGCTTTTCGATAGCCAAGCTATCAACTTCAGAGATAATGAGTATCTCTCTGAAGATGATAGCTCGTCTATCGAAGCGCGTTAGAGCAATCTCTGTTGTGTTTTTTAATCTTTCTTGCTTCAGGGGCTAAGATTTGCTTTTCAGTTTCTGAAGACAACCAAGGACCAGTCCGTTCCACCAAAATTTCATTTTTTGAAATTATGACATTTCAAAATTTATATTATTTCCAAATATTCGCTTTATTATAAACATTTTCATTTTAAATGTTTGCCTTTTCATCGGAATTTTGACCTTTTTATCGATATCGATTTATTGGAAAAATTCAACATTCAAATTTTCCACTTTTTCAAGTTTGCATTTTTATCAATATTTTGCCTTTTTCTCAAAATTGTACTTTAAGTTTCTCACTTTGTCTCAACTTTTTTTGGAAATTTAATTTTAAAAAATCGACGTTTTAAAATTTTGAATTTTTTGATTATTTAGACAAAGATTTTGACTTTTTTCTACAGTTTGGCTTTCTCGAAATTTCCATTCAAATGCTTTTTTTTAATTGCGGATTTTTGTACCTTATTAACTATTTTTGGAAAATTCGACGTTTTTTCAAAACGGTGTTTTACCAAAAATTTGACTCTCAGAATTTGGGCCTTTCCAAATTTCAACTTTTTCTAAAAATTTTGACTTAAAATTTTGGTAGAGACCTTAAAATATATAGGCACTTTCATTTTAAAAATTTTGAGAAAATAAAGTTTTCATTTAACGTCTAATTTTTAGACAATTATAAAGAATTAAATTTGGTCGAAAAAATCTTATAAAAGTGCCCAAATTATGAAGAAAACTCAGCATGGTAGAAACATTCAGTTTTAAGATTAAAAAGAAATAGTTCGAACCGTGAAACTTTAACTAAGGATTTCGAGGCAAATTTTGGGATCAAAGTCAAAATTTTTAAGAAAAAAAATTAAACATTCTAGAAGGAAAAGACGAAATTTTGACTTGTAAGCTCAAAAAAAGGCCAAAATTTATTATGGTAAAAAAACCCAGTTTTTAGATTAAAAAGAAATAGTTTGAACTATGAAAATTCAACTCGGAACTTCGAAGCAAATTTTGCGAACAAAGTCAAAATTTTGGGAAAAGAAAATTAAACATTCTAGAAGAAAAAGACTTTGACTTATAACCTCAAAAAGTGACCAAAATTTAGAAAAGAAAAACGAAGCTTCAAGATAGTTAAAAAATCCTTTAGTGGGTAACGAAGGAAAAGCATAAAAATAACCTGGTTGTGACAAAGGAAGTTTGGGAAACACTGTAAGAGACAATGAAGCCTATGTATTTACCTGACACAAACTTTTCTCTAAAAAATTGAAATACAGAAGTGTTTGTTGTGGTTTTTAATCTTTCTTGGTTTCAGGGGACAAGTTCTGTATTTCAATTTTTGAAGATAACCAAGGACATTGTTGGCGATGGCCATAGTTTCTCTATGGACCGATAGGTGGTTGTACTAAGAGTCACTCGCTTGACGTCTGTGAATGTTTTAGTATTTACTTGTCGGAACATTTGTCACCATTCGAGTTGAATATACCAAACTGACGAGATTTAACAAGATCGAAACCGGTATTTGGTTTCCAAACTTCGAGTCTAATAAATGTTCAAACCTATTGATCTGTGCATTAGAATCCTTGTCTTCTGGGAAATTGTTCCTAGAGAGCAACCGCTTCGCTAGGTGGCAGTGTCTCAACTGTTGATAGTTCAGCTACTTATGATTCACTATACACGTCTGGAGGGCTGCATGAATTTGTAGTCTAGGTTGCATTCTACTTGAATTGTATACATTGTTGTTTTTTTTTAAATTTTCGTTTCTTAAAAATGTCGACTCTTTCAGAATTTCAACGTTTTCGAAATTGCAACTTTTTCTACAAATTTTTACTGTTTGAAAATTTTGGTACTTTATCAAAATATTTAATTTTATTTTGAAAATCTTCAGTTTTTTTTAAATTTTTGGCCTCCTTTAACATTTTTTTATTAAAATTCCGACCATTTTAAATGTATGACTCCACTTTTCTTCAAATTTTGACATCCTTTAAAAATTAGATATTAATTTGAAAATTTCAAAAGTTGATATTATTTTTAGAAGTGCTGATTTAAGATCACAGAAACTAAAATGTAAAGATATAAATTAAGAATTTTTATGAAAATTTCCATGTTGGAGTCACCAAAAAAAAAGATAACATTCCAGGCTTAAGTTGTATTTTGAAATTTATCTTAACTTTTTTTTAAAATGGAAATTTGTGGAAAAATGATGAAACATTTTAGAAAAAAACCCAATTATAATTTTTGATTTTTAAATTCCAAAAAAAGTCCAAATTGCTATTTTAAAATCGATATTTTAGGTTTAAAAAATTCTCACTTTTTATTAAAAGTTTGTAAATAATCAGTGTCAATGTTAAAAAAAATTTCAGCTAAAGTTGACTTAAGGAAAAAAACGAGTTTGAATTTAGACCAGAAGTTCCCTCACCCAAATAAAAAATAAATAAACATTTGTGTTGAAAAAAATAAAAAGACAATTTGGCTTTAATTAATAGAAAATCTGAAAAAAACCTTACGATTTCCAAAGTCAAAATCTTTAGAAAAACGTCTAAAAACAAAAAAAAAATAAAATTTCAGGTTAAAAATAAAAAATGGAAAGTTAAGTTGAGAATTTTTTGAATAGCCATTGCATGTTTTCTTTTAAAAGTTTGACCAACATTCTAAAATATATTTTTACTTAAAATTTTAACCTGGAAAATTTGTAGCATAATTTTAAGCGAAAGTTTAAAAAAGGGTCTCTATTTTAACGTTGACTGTTTAAAATAACCTGAACAATTAAATGTAATTAAAAAAGCTTCAATAGAATATCGAAACTTTAAGAGAAACTCAGTTTGCTGAGCAAGACAAGAAGTTGTTTTGCTTCGTGTTTTGCTTCGTGTTTTGCAAATTTTTTGCTGATTTGATACTTGTCTTTTTTTTTATAAAACGTACTAGTCCTTGGTTATCTCTAAAAATTAAAATACAAATCTTGTCCCCTGAAACCAAGAAAGATTAAAAAATACAACAAAGGTTGCTATAACGCGTTTCGATAGCCAAGCTACCAAGCTACCATCTCCAGAGAGATACTTCCTGAATATGATAGCTTGGTTATGAAAACGCGTTAGTTGTGTTTTTTAATCTTTCTTGGTTTCAGGGGACAAGATTTAAATTTTAATTCTTATCTTGCTTTTTCTTGTTTTTGCTGGCTTGTTTCTTTTGCGCATGGAGCAACAACAAAACAAAATTAGAATTAATCACCACTCGATCAGTTTAAAAAGTACATCATGTATAAACTAAAACGATCATTTTAAGATGTGGTCTCTCAAAAAGAAAACACACCCAAAATTTATAAAAAAATAGAATTTTTCAAATAAAAATTAAAATTTGAAAAAATAATAAAATCAAAAATAATTTTTTTTAACTTTAAATTTGGACTTGATATTTCGAGAAAATAGTTGATATTTAACGAAAAACATCCAAATTAAAAACATTGTTTTAGTAATAATTTTATGTGTTTTTCGGAAATATCTGTTATACGTGAAATCTAAAGTTCAAATTTCAAAATTTCAGTTTACACTTAAAATTTTGGTTTGACAACCAAAATTTTTGACTTTTCGACAAAACTCAGTATTTTTCGATAAAGATTTATTAAATTACAAATTGCTAGAGAATACTGAATGTCTAAACATGTTATCTAGGCCTTTTTCTGAAATTTCTAATTTTTCAAAATTTTGAAGATTTAAAATTTGAAATTTAAATTTTTCAATAATACTTTTAACTTCAAAGTCAAATTTTTTAACGTTGCATTCAAATGCCAAATTGTGTTACAGAAAAATTTTAAATTTATGAAAAAATTATCCGGAAATATCAAAATTTAAAAGTGTGATCAAAAATTTTGCTTTAAACCTGGCAACTTCAATATTTTGAGAGTTTTTCAAAATTTTTAACCTTTTCTTAAATTTTCAATTTTAGCTCTTAAATTGGTGAAATGTTTTTACTTAATATTTTACTTAGGCGTCCACTTTTTAAACTTTGTAATTAAAGCTTTAACATCTTTTCAAAATTTTTTCAAAAAATGTCTTCCGAAATTTAGAGTTTTAATTCGAACTGTTGAAATTAAAAATTAAAATTCCAAATTTCAGTAGAGTTGAAATTGAGCTAAGATTAGTTGGAAAAAATGCTGCGATTAAAAGTAATAGGTTTAAAAAAAATTTAATTAAATTCGAAATGTTGTTGCTAAACTCTAATTTTGAGAAAAAAATTAAATTATCGAAATGAAAATTCAAATTTAAAGAAATAAATTCAAAAAAAATTAAAATTTAGGAACAACTTAGATTTTTAGTAAAATATCAGTTACTTAAATAGTATCATTTTAAGAAAAAACTCAACATTAAACTTTTTCTTTTAATTTTAATGTTTTCCAAAATTTTAGTTTTTTCCAAATTTTAATTTAAAAGAAGCCGTCAGAATTTAATACTTGTAAAGAGATTGTGAATTTAAAATGGTTTATTTATTTATTTATTTGCAATCAACGTGCTCTCACTGCTGATAGTCATTGACACATATTCAGTTAGTGGACCAAGTAGACAGTGGTTTAAATATGGTTATATTTTTTAATACATATATGGATCATATTCAATTAATTTGGTTATTTATTGTCGCTCGAGCTGTTCGAATGGCAGCAATGGAGACGGGTAACGGGCAATTAACTTTTTTTTCATTAGTTAATGCACCAAGCACCGCTTTTAGGCAGGAGAGTACAGCCCTTGGTGTCTGTAATTCCGTTTTTAATAGAGTGGGTCGTCACTTTTAAGGGGTTTGCATATAAAACGTATTCTTTTGTAAAGGTTTGTCGCCTAATGGCTATTAAAGAACTGCTTTCACCTCGTCGCCTTCGCTGTCACCCCTTTACTCATCGATTGCCAAATTACGCGTAAGTGAATAAGTAATCATAGTGCAATAAAGCTATTTTGGTAAGTTTTCTATTTGTCTATTTGTAATATTTCAGGTATTACTTTTTATAATTATGCATGCAGCTGTTTAAGTTACCAATTCATTAGTTTACCAGTCTCACTATGTTGTTATTTTTTGTGTGTTGTGCTTTCTTTCTTGTACGTCGGGCAGACTTGACAATCTCTTAAAATCTGACTGAAGGAGCATTTGGCTCATTTGAGGTACGGGAGAACTGAGAAGTCAAGTGTGGCTCGACATGCTTTTGAATTAGATCATATGATAGATAATAATATTAAACTGTTTAAAGTAGTAAATAAGAATTCTGTGTTAAATGCATGTGAAAGATTAGCCATTCACAATGTTGTGTAACATTGTGAATGGTTGCGCTGAGCCTTTATGCCACTCATCTCTGTTAAAAATAGTTAAGGTTGATGGATAAGGAATTGTTACACTGCAACGTGTATAATTAGATGCTCATGCGCATTCAGATGCGCTCGATCAAGAACAAAGTGAATATTTTTAGGATATAAGGGTTAATTTAAGAAATAGGTGTTACTATCTCTTTGAAGATGACAGTTTGGCTATTGAAACGCGTTAGAGCAACCTTTGTGGTGTTTTCTAATCCTTCTTGGTTTTAGGGGACAAGATTTGTATTTCAATTATTTGTAATATTTGACCCCATATTTATTTCAGATTTTTAACATGTAATTGATATTTTTAGAAATTGGGCCTTTTTTAAATTTCTTCTTTTGAAAATTTTGAATTTTTAAACATTTTGACATTTGATGATATCTACTTTTTTAAAATCTTCGTTTTTTTTTTATTTCTTATTTTTATTAAAATTTTGACTTTTCCAAATTGTGAAGGTTTAGATTTTTTTTGTTGAAAATTTTAATTCTCGTAAATTCAACCTACAACAAATCAACAGTTCAAAATTTGAACTTTTTTAAACATTTTTATCAGGTCCTTAACTGCATTAATTACTTGAAAACATTCGACAGACGTCTCAAACCTGTAAGTAATTTCTTCTACTGCGTTCTCCCTAACAGCTTCTTAATAACCCCCGATTAAGATTTAATTAAGATACATCTAGTAAACAGCTATCTATATACTTTTAATTTCATAGCTTGTGACAGCACGAACTGCAACAGCACCAAGATAATCATCTGAATTTTTGAGTAGTTTATTTTGCAACTGTTCTCTTAAATAATTAAATTCACCCCGTGTGTGAGCTTTACGTTGAAAAATGATTTGTTAAAGAACTTGGTACAATTATATTTTTAGTCTCAACTCAACTATGTTATTAAAACTTCTAGCTCTGTCTCCAACGTTGTCCGCTTTGAACTAAATTACAAAATCGATATAATGCCAATAGTAACAAATCGGAGTTCAGAGGCATTTTTATTTAACTGTTGAAACTTACAAGTGTCATCGCATTGCTTCGAAACTGTTGGATTTATAAGTTTGATCTGACCAAAGCACCTGTTGCTTCCAGTAAATAGAACTCGTGGTTTTGCCAAACTTGAATATTACTTCATCCGTGGCACCTAACGAGGCAAGCAACAACAGGTGTGTCCTTTGCGGAGAAACACCAACCCGGCAATCGCTAATATCACTAATTAATTAATCCCCCCAGCGGTGGGAGTGTGGGGCATCAATTTAGCTAAATGATACAGAACGTAACAAATTGGTCTGTGGTAATACAAGATGATTTCAATTTCGGCGGCCATCTCACTGCACAATTAGGTAATTAATAAAACGGTTTAATTCGATTAGTAAAACTAATGCGATGAGTGCAATCCACGAATGCGCTTCAAAAAACACGAATGATTAAATCTTCTTAAATCTTGTATTAAGCAATATCTTGTATTGAGCAATATCTAAGTCAAAACTAATTACCTAGTCAATAATACAAACCCTGCCTAATGTCTTACTATAAAAAACTTTAATTTTCTCAAGCTTTTCAAGCAATTTTTTGAATTTTTAACTTTGGTCAAAATCTTTACATTTTTTCGATATTGTATTAGCTGACAAATGGTGCAGAACAAATTATAACTTTAAATTAATTTGCTTAGAATTACACTTTAGTAGCGTTTATTAATTAGACGCAATACAGTAATTATAGCAGAGCAGACGTCAATATCGTAATCTTAGATCTGCAGTGTATTCAGCAACATCTAAGCTAAAACTGACTCTTTCTAAAAGAATACGTAATCAACAATACGAACTCTGCCTCAAAGAAAAACTTTAATTTTTTAAAACTTTTCGAGAAATATCTCCAATTTTTGACTTTGGTCGAAATTTTTAGATTTTTTCGATATTGTATTAGCTGAAGCATATAGTGCAGAACAAATTATATTTTTAGATTATTTCGTTTGGATGTACATTTTAGTAGCTTCCACAGATTTAATAGCTACGCGCAATACAGTAATTATGGCAGACCAGTCGTCGCTATGCAATACACCACAGCCAGCTCAAACAAAGCGGCCAAACAGTACATTTTAGCACAACCCCATCAACAGTGTTAGTCACGGTAAATGCTTTTACTTGGGTCATTTTAATTTTTCCTACACAATTCTAGTTACAAGAATAGTTTCCGTGCTGTTTTCTGGTTTTGAGTTTATTTTCTATTTTGCGGTACATTGATGTGCAGAAAGGGTTACACATTATGAGAAATGCCTATTGTTAGATACTCAACAATTTTATCAAACATCACAAGGTCAACTTAATTGAATATGGAAAGTTCTTATGCTTACAAGTTCCCAAAATAACTCAATCCGGGGCTATCTTGCCACCAGAAAGGTCCAGGAATTATGAAAGCGAACGCTCGAAGGCTTGTTTCTTGTTGCAAAGCTCCCTGACCCTTTGTGCTACATGACAATTCCATTAAAATGCATCGAACGCGTGCTGTTGGTTGGGTTATTGCCACGGTTTAATGTAGTTCACCAAAATCGTATTTCATATTCATGCCTTCGCAAACATAACTATCAATATGTATTCGTTGCTTAATATTCAATATTTACAGCTTCCTGGTAGTTTATGGACTAGTGTTACAACCTAGCTCAGTGGAATAATATCGTTTGGAAAATGCAGCTTACGTATATGTAACTACGTGTATGTGAACTAGATTCGGGTGAATTTCTTGAAAATATTCGACTAACATCGAAAAGAGAAATGCCTAATCTCCGTCCAATAAATTTTAATCGCATTCGGAAAATTTTAGTAAAAATAATGGTGATTGCCTCGTGCGAATTAAATTGTTAAAAAATTAAGTTCTTCCGAGTTGATTTGTGTATACAATTTTTGTGATTGTGTTTTTCTTTTAATCTCGAAGTCATTTTGAAATAAGTAAAGTACAATTTAGTTAATTTGAAGGCTACAATGCTACGTTATTTAGGAAAAAATCAAGGAATGACGCATCCAATATTCTCATGAAAGATAAAATCCTTCCTAGAAGATCTACCTTAAAAGTAAATTTAAATACCAATGAAAAAACCGTCAAGTCAATTTAAATAACAACTAAAAGAATTTTAATTTGTTTGGATGATCCGACTCTTCGGATAACTCGACTTTCATCTTGGTACTACATAAATATAATATTTTTGGATTCGAAGCTTGTGAGTTCTTTTTACAGGAACTTTGTAAACCAAAAATGCTTTTAAAGTGTCTACAGCATATTAAATGACTCTGTACTTCTTATATTTTGATATGATTGATAGAGATGCAAAAGCCTTTTATTCAAATTTGCAGAAGGAAACAATATAAAAGTGTTTATATCAAAAATATAACATACAAATTAATTAAAAATAAAATGAAATGTATTATATTTAGTATAATATTGTTACGGACTTATCGGTTCGATTGATTACACGTGATAGATTATACCCACTTTATTACTAAACTAAACTTGGATCACCACAATTGAACAATTAACTTACTTATTATTGACTTTTTCTAACTCACTAATTATACTGATTTTAACTGACGTCCTTGAGGGAAAGCTGACCGCCTTTTTTGGCTACCGGCTTCTAGAACTTTTTGGCAGATAAGGTTTATCGTTTGCGACATTTCTGGAACGCTTATCTGCCGTTTGTTTCGTTATCGCGGCCGCTTTCCCCTTGTCAGATCCTTCTAGAAACTTTTTTTATTTACTAAATTCTACAATTCTATTCCAAATTCTATTCCATCTATTTACATTGCGTTACAATATGTATGTGTCGGTTATTCAGAGAATAAATTTTAATTTAAAAATTGTCTTAATTTCTTATACTTCGGATTGTTCAAGTTTTTTTGAGATCCGACCTACTCCTCAGTCTTGTTATGGTCGGATTAAAGAAGTTCTATTGCATAATTCAATTTTCCATTTTATAAAAATACTTGGTATCTGATTTTGTTA
Organism: Dastarcus helophoroides; assembly: GCA_028583605.1. Taxonomy (NCBI): domain Eukaryota; kingdom Metazoa; phylum Arthropoda; class Insecta; order Coleoptera; family Bothrideridae; genus Dastarcus; species Dastarcus helophoroides. The sequence goes on from CM053329.1 coordinate 12,740,915, forward strand.
AAATAATACTGTTACTAAATTCATGATTTAAGACAAACTAAAAAACATATATAACTTCAAGACCCAGTATTATGGTCATTATCAAGTTTTGAACTAAGATCAATTGGGTTAGATCGTTACATGTTTGCCCTAGAAATCTGCTATAGCTATGTTATTACATAATTCTAAAAACATTTGGTAAGATAATGAACAATACGACGTATGGAAAACATGTGGAGAATTTAATATTGTGTTTACTTTTTACCCAATTAAACTACATAATAATTTTAAACTATTATTTATGATGTAGTTATACTGTTACAATTTCATTTTTTTTATATTTACCAGTGGCGTGCATTCAATAACGGCAAAAAGCATTGCTAATCCTAGTAAAATCGGAAAAATAACTATAAATGCACATCTACTTGTAAATAAAAGTAATTTTTTAGTCGATATAGTATTTATTGTTACTAGTACTTTGCTTTTCTTTTAACCATTAAAAAATGGTACAAATTTTTAAAATTAATTCAAGCTTATTGCAAAGTTAAAAAAAATACGGTAATATTTCAGTGAACTGTTTCACTCAATCACAATATTCCTATATATGGGGCCCATAAGCCAAACGTAGAGGCAGATAACGACAATAGTATAACGTTTATATGAAGATGCACCTTTTAAGTGCTAATGTGTATATGATAGCAACATCTTTGTTACGATAGACGTACATTACATTAGAAGCTTTCAAAGTTACTATTTTCGTAAATCCCCTAGGTATTAAGTTATAATGCAATTTGTTAGCCTTATTGTCAATGTCTACGTTCGGTGTGTGTTTTGTAGTATTTATTTAATACAAACAGAGGTCACTTGCTTTATTTTATAAAACGATTTATTGAAAATATCTAAAATATACATATCTTTGTACTGTTCTATTAATGCTAGCTTATTGGACTGTTGGTGACGGTATAAAAATGCAGTGAAAATCCAAGGATGGTGAAAACTTCTTTCATTGGTATTCAAATCATTTTAAAATAAACAGCAAATTATCGCAACAGAACGTCTTCTTTCTTTACTTAAACTTGTCTCTGAATATTTTAGTAAAAAAATCTATAACAATTAAAAATACACTATTCTGAAGTCATTGTGGGTTGCCCAAAGTTTAGGCCAGCACTTAGGCCATTCTTTTCAAGCCCATTGTGCTATCCCCGTGATTGAGGTGTCCTTGGTCATTTATTCAGCCACCCAACTTTTTCGAGAAACTGAAGAATGTCCCTTGAATTAGGGATGGGTGGACCTGCTTTTTTTTCGGAACAAATGCACCTACTCCCATCTTTATTTTAAACTAGGTGCACCAAACTAGGTGCAACAGGTGCAAGACCTGAGCGCCTTAATGGGTATTTAGATCTATTGGCGTCTTTTAGTTCATTTATCTTTTGGATCGGAACGCTGAACGAATCGAGTCGACCCGTCATCTCCAGGTTCGGTGAATATAATAAATTGAAATAGCTACTATCTTATATGTCTAATAGATGGCGGTGGCACATACATAGATATTTATATTCATTCAATAATGTTTTATTTAAATGAATATAATAAATATTTCTTTTTGTTGACTCGAAATGAAAATTAATTAGTTTTCGTATTATATAAGATGACTTGCTTTCCATTGCGGAGATTTTAAGCAGCAACAATTAATTTTAACACTTTATGCCCTACAAATATTCCTCAGCAAAATATATAAAATTAAAATATAATAGATGCAAAAAATGTTAAAGTTTTTGCAAAAGATCTATCGTTTTACTAGTCGAACTGCCATTCCTCCTAAGCTCAAAGCAAATTATACTTGATTACATATTACTATATTTAAATTCTCATAACAGAAACATTAAAATGACATGCATTAGGGTATTCTAGCGACATCTTCATTTACCACAGTTTTGTTTTCCTAATATGTCTACAGATTCCGTATTTTCGACTTTGCAACAACAACAATATTATGGTGAGTCATTATATTTATTCTATTAGCACGGTAAGTACATTGGTCTAATCCTTTGACAAGGTCTAATCTTTGGGTCAGTACTCCACCTCATTTAAAATCTCGCACTTCCCCGAGTAGCCAAATTTGGGCACCTAGTTTATTAAAGTAGGAACTATAGATGCACCGGATGATGCGAGTGAACTTGGTTCAAAAGAACAGTTCCACGGTTCGATGCCCAACTCTACCTTGGATGCGCCTTGTTCAAACTGGCCAAACTTGGCCAGAAGTTCCCCAGCATGGATCCTCTGATTGATGCTAGTGCCGGGCAGTGACACATCACGTGCTCGACACTCTTATCTTTTTCTAAACACCCTCTACAATTCAGTTTGTTTATAATTACCATTCTGTGGGGGTGTTTGTTTAATCGACAAATGACCTGTCCAAATTCCTACAAGTTTCCTGAGATTATTCTTTGAAAGTTGTAGGCATAGTTTTGCACCTTCCCTGCACGGCATTCTAGTGAATGCGTGAGTTTGTCTGCATGTTGTTATTGATGCCCATATGGCTTTGTGTTTACGATAAATTTCTTCGTTAAGTAGGGATCTTACGGTTGATTGCCAGGGGAAGGGTTGGTTCTAGTTCAATGAATTGTCTATCTGAACCCTTCCTCGCCAATTTGTCACTGGGTTCGTTTCTCTTTTTCGCAGAATGTCCTTTGATCCATATAAGATCAATTGCATTCTCTTGTGATAGAGGTTCTAAAGCTAGGTGGCAGTTCCATACCAGCATTGAGTTTGTTTTTACATTCCTCTGGGCCTTAAGGGGTGCCTGGCTGTCCGTCTTTATTTGGATATATTTTCCTGTAATTTGTAGTTACGTCATTTTTTCGGCGCTATATAAAACTCCCAACATCTTCACTTGAAAGATTGTTGAGCGTTTATCTAACTTAAAACTTCCATTAAGGTTTGCGTCTTCCGAGAAGATTCCTGTTCCAGTGCCCGTATTTGTTTTTGATCCATCCGTGTATATACTTACGTCTGGTATTCTTGCTTGTAGTTCATCCATTTTTATACGGTAGGATTTTGTGAAGTTATATTTCACTGGTAGATGGTCCATTGGCGCACCCAGAATAGGTGCCTTTTGGAGCGCCCCCTCCATTATGTGCCGGTAACCCACCATTTTACCTACCGTATTCCACATTCCTCCTGCTCGCAGACAAAGAGCAGAAGCCTCTGCTGCCCCCTCAAGAAATATATCAAGGGGTGGCAGGCACAAGATCACTTCCATTGCTGCAGTTGTGGTGGATTTCATTGCTCCTATCACTGCCAGGCACCCTAGTCTCTGGATGTGATTTAGCTTTTTTTATGGTGGTGCACTTTGTCTTTGGCTACCAAACTATAACTCCGTAGCTAACAATTGGTTTAATGACTGCGGCGTATACCCAGAAGGTCATCTTAGGAAATAACCGCCAAGACCTTTCGATGGTCTCATGGCATTGCCAGAAGATCTTGAGCGCTTTGTTTAATTTATTTTTAATGTGGTACTTCCAGCTCAGCTTGATGTCAAGTTCAATACCAAGGTATTTCACTTTGACAAACCAAGTTGGGTTTCCATGAGTTTGGGAAATTTTAGTCGTGTTAACTTTCTCTTATTCGTGAAAAGAACCATTTCCGTCTTTGCAGGATTTGCTGCTAGGGAATGTTCTTTACACCATTTCTCGACTATATATAAGGCGTCTTGTATTAACCCGAAGAGTACATCCTCGTGTTTACTTGAAAGCAGAATGGTTATGTCATCAGCGCAGCCAATTGTATAGAGATCCAGGTCATTGAGTTTTCGGATAAGATCATTAGCTATGATTAACCATATTAGGGGGAATAATACACCCATAAAACAAATTTTAGAAAAAAAAATCTATGACAATTACACTATTATTTTCAATAGAAAAAACATATGTGGACTAAAAAGTTTAATAATTCATGGAGTTTAGTTTTAATTTTAAAAGTGCGAATAGGACTCTTCCACAAATTTTTTAATCTGTAAGTACAAAATAATTTTTGCTACGTTAATTTTACTTCAACGTTTACTTTTTTCTATATCGGAATCAACGGATATCTATTTGCCTACCTGATCTCAAATGGCACTGCATGCCGCTCACATTTACCAGAATAAGACCCACCTAATTAAAAAATGCAGACAGACCTTTGCGTTAATTAAGAACCCACTACTGATAAAATTCCAGTTTTGTTAAAAATTCTCATGGAAGGTGACGAATAAAGTTAAATGCATTATTAATGTAATCTTAAAGTACTCTTTTGGAATAAACTTTCTAATCCCTTATTTAATTTACTAACAAAAGTTTGCATGGGTTTGTCTTTTTGTTATTTTCTTATTTTTCAACCATTGGATCATTTTTGACATTTAACGAAATGTCAAAGACATTTTTCCTACAGGTTCTTATATCTCTATCCTAGGAGTAAACTAAAGTACAAAGTCAATTCCAATAACAACTGAATAAACAAATTTTGATTTAATTTAAACACGCAGATAATAATTCAATTATCGGAACAAAACTTAGATTCTGATTGTACTGAAATATGCACTAAAAAAATGCAGAAATGCATTTTTATTTTAAATCGATGAACGCAATAGCCTTATTTGCAAACTTAATCCAAAAGAGTTAAAAGAGCAGTTTAAAATGGGAGCCTTGTATTAGTAATTTGACTAGTTCTGAACGTGCATAAAAAAGAAATCAATGGAAAATTTGGGTATGCAATAAGAATAAAACAAAAATTAAACTTTTTCATAAGCTGTTGCTTCAAACATTTATAAAATATGTTACTTTACATAGGAAATATAAATCTAAAAGTAAAAACTCAACACGGAGAAATATAAATAAATTAGGGCACCTTAAACGCAAGAAAGGTGCAACAGGTAGCTCTCTTCTTTGATGTTAAATAAAAATTTAAGTATATTTCGATTTTTCATTTCAGGAAAGCTCTAAGCATCTAATTTTGTTCAAATACTACTGTTACTAAATAAATTATTTAAAAAGAACTAAAAAACATACATAACCTAAACGCCCTTAATTATGATTACTAACAAGTTTTAGACAAAGATAAGTGGGGTTAAATTGTTTTATTTCTACCCTAGGAATCTCCTATAGCTATGTTATTACAGGATCTCAGGAAAATTGGGTAAGATAATAAACAATCCGATGTATGGAATACATGCGGAGAATTTAATGTTATATTCATTTTAAACCCAGTTAAACTAAATAACCTTAAACTATTAGTTGTAGTATAGTTATACTACTACAATTTAATTTGTTTAATGGCTACCAAAATAAACCCACCTTATTAAAAAGAGCAAAGAGAGACGTTAGTGTTTGTCAAAAATCCACCAATAATAAAATTCTTGTTTTGCATAAAATTTTTATAGTAGGTGGCGAATAAGGTTGAATGGACTATTATTGTAGTCTCAAAGTACTCTTTCAGAATATACTTTTTCACCATCGTTTAATTTACTAACCAAAATTTGCGAACATGGATTTGTCTGTTATTCTTTCATTATTTAACCACTAGGCAATTTTTGACATTTAACGAAGCAAGACTAGGATTTCAATTACATTAAAATATGCATTAAAAAAGGCAGAAATGCATTTGTTTCAAAGTCTATAAATGCAATTATCTTATTTTCAGACTTTATTTAAAAGAGTTAAAATAGAAGGTTAAAATGGGAACGTTATATTATAAGGGTAAAGTGCCCCAAACTGAACAATTTTTTAGAAAAATGCCTGTAGTTTTGTAAATGTATGATTGTAATATTTTATATGCCGTTAAAATTTAAATGACACTTTTTAAAATCTACTGCAGCCTTATAAACCCTAGGAATGTAATACTTTCAAGGTAGAAACAATTTTTTGAAGCGTTGCAAATGGTACAATATAAGAAACTGGTTGCCAAATTTGAACCACTAGTTCGTCAAATTGAAAGTATCTATAAAAATTATGTGTAGGTTTTTTGAAAGACTTACTTTTACGCATTTGCAATGAAACCTTGTTTTGTACTTCACACATCGAATCATATCTTAAACTTCTTCCTCTTCATATTCCTTACAATATCAACGTTGCTCGCCATCCGTCGTTGCCGATTTTTTTTTCAAACTTTTGTAGGGACTACTAGTGAGTTCTGCTGCTTTCTAAATACCAAAGGCTTTGCTGCTTTTCTCTTAAGATGCAGCTTTGACACAGTTAAACAGTGGAGCAATTTGTTGGCGTAGGATATTGATGCTCAGGTTTCTGATGAGGTTTTGGCAACATCCATAGAGAGAGGTGTTGAACAATTTCTGTTTTGATTTTTTTTTAATGCTAATGAAATATCATCGCTAGGACTGAAGCCATTATTTGGAACTTTGGTTGGTTCAGGCTTAAGAACTGCAGATCCGGCGAAAATCGAATTTTTAAAAACATATGTATCTATTGGTACTACTCCAGATGCCCTAAATCCATCAGTGGCATTTTCTATCGTTGCCGCCTTTTCATAAGCTTTATTTAATAATAAATCCATTTACTACTATTACACTCTCTGTCCAAGATTATTCTTCAACCATTTTTTCAATGCTTGAGTGTAATACGCCTTCATTGGTTTGAAAAAAGAACGGTCAAGTGGTTGCAGACGATGTATCGTATGACATGACAACTGCATCATAACAATTCAATTTTCTCGTGCCAGTAACAGATCATTTAAGTAAGACTTCGAACATCTTTTACAGTGAGTCAAAAAAGAGATTTTAAAAATTTAATAAAATGATTTGACAACAATTCTACTAAAGTTGTATTGAAAATAGGGTTCCTACCTAATAATTTAATAAACCATTAACCATTTTGTTCGACTCTCGAATATGCTAAAGTAACGTCGATTTAGATATTCCATAATCATTACTCCATTTATTTAGATCTTTTTTCCCTTCTTTGTATGCTACTAGCGCTAGTTCCAAATCTGACGCCGACCATTTTTCCTAGTTTTCTCCTTTTGACATTTGCAAACAAGACCAGACAACTTGGAAGCTCGTAAAGCAGACAAAAGGTTTTTAATTTGAGGTTCAATTTGGGCAACCGTTTGTGATTCAAATTGGGAAACTGTCAATATAAAATACATATTGTAACCTTACGTTTCTAAACACGTAAATTTTAAAAATTCGTAAGTAGTGTTACATATGCTAAAAACTATGACAATTTTAGTGACAATTACAAAAATGTTCCTTTCTTTACCAGAATATCAAAATTTTTTAGGAGACTTTGATCTAGTTTTATGCGAAAATTGCACACAACACACACAGGCGGGAAATTGCTAAATTCTGACTGAAATTATTATAAAATTGCTGCGCTGACCTCATCTACACACATAAATTTCGCTGTTTAACGCAGATGGCGCTAAGAGTTTAATAAAGTAGAAAAATTTGGGGGGTTCAATTTAGAAGGCGGTTCAATTTGGAATACTTCACCCTAATTTGATCAATTCTGAACATGGATTAAAAGAAGTCAGTGGAAAATTTGACAATGCATTGAAAATAAAACAATAATCAAATTTGTTTTTCCAAGCTATTGCTTCAAACATTTACAAAATATATTACTTTAGATACAAAAATTAAAAAATCTAAATCTGGAACTAAAGATTTAACATAAAAAAATATAAAAAAGTTAAAGCACTTTAAACGCAAAAAAGGTGATACAAGTAGCCCTCTTCTTCTTTAATGTAAAATAGAAATTTGAGTATATGTCCATTTCCAATCTCAGGAAAATTCTAAGCATCTAATTTTGGTAAAATAATACTGTTACTTAAGATTATTTAAGAGTATTTAAAAAAAACTAAAAAACATATATAACCTTAACACCCTGTATTATCATTAACAAGTTTTAGACAAAAGTACGTTGGGTCATTTATTCAGTCATTTTATTTTTGCCATAGACATTTTCTACAGCCATATCATTACATGACCTAAGAAAATTTGATAGGATAATGAACAGTACGACGTATGGAAAACATGTAAAGAATTTTATCTTATGCTCACTTCAAACTCTGTTAACCCTAGAGTAGGCGCGCCATACTTTGTAACACGAAGGGGCGCGCGCGGTCTCAGAGACCGCATCTATAAATAATGTTATTAATTTCCCCTTTTTTGGTTCTATGATGAAATATGGTATCTTGGTATATTTGTTAATAAAATTAAATTACAAATCATGCATTGCTTTAACCTATAAACAAAAAATTTAGCCAAATACAAAGGTCAAATTATTTTACGAAATACGGAGTTAAATTTCCAATAATATTATATTTAATGGTTGGGGTCCAAAAATAGGTTTCATTTGGATCATACTTGTTTGAAATTATCCTCTACAGCCTTATTCCCAAGCAAAAGTCAATTTATATCTGGAATTATAATGACAAAACAATTTAACATGCGTGGGCGCGCGCGGTATCACATAATGCAAATGGCTATAACTTACAAAAATGGACATATAATTAATCACTTGATCAACCATTACATTTGTGATGTTATAAAACTCAGCTAAACCAAAAATGAGCATTATTGGCAAATTAATTATTGAAATATAAAATAATAATTATAAGTGCGGTCTGAGAGACCGCGCGCGCCCATCGGCGGGTTAAGCTTAATAATAATTTTAAACTATTATTTATAACCTAGCTATACTAACTACTGTAACTTTATTAAACTGATATTTACTAAGGCAGGACCCACCTAATTAAAATAAAGCAAAAAGACGTTAACTTTGGTCAAAAGTCCACCATTGATAGAATCCTAGTTTTATCGAAAATTGCTATGGGAGTTAGAGAATAAGGTTGAATGGATTATTGATGTAATGTCAATGTTCTCTTTTAGAATATACCTTTTTATCCTTATTTAATTTACTTACAAAAATTTGCAAATATGTCTTTTATTTATCCATTTTTTAACCACTAGAATATTTTCGACATTTAACGAAATATCGGCAAAAAAAATCCTTTGTACAAGATCTAATATGTGTGATAACGAAGGCTTTCACGGCCAAAGTCAGTACAGGATATACTTCTTTCATGATTGGACCGTGTCAAAGAACTACTACTTTTAGTAGTTCTTTGACATGGTCCAATCCCGGAAGAAGTATATTCTGTATCTAATATGTTTATTTTAAGAGTAAATTTTGGCAACAATTAAAAAAGAATGGATAAGTCAATTTTAATAACAACTGCAGAGAAAAATTTTAATTTGGTTTTAAAATATACAGATAACATTTCGATTATGTGAACAGGGCTATGATTTTGATGCTATAAAAAAAGCATAAATATCGATTTCAATTTAAACTTCTTATATAAAGTGATGGAATACTCAAAACAATACAACAAAATAACTGAAATGCTACCTATTAAAGCCATAAAATTTTATGAAAATAAATGTCTAAAGAGTGCTGGCATACAGATTTCAATGTTCATTACCATTAATTACGTCACATTTGATTTGAGACTACAACAATTAGAGAGAATTCTCTTATGCGTTCCAAATTATATGGAGCGAACCCTCATCTTAATTACCAAATTAAAAATATTCGGTAATTAAATGTTACGAACCTTGCAGTACAAATTAATTAAAAGTATTTACATCGACGTTGAAATGAGATAAAAGCTTTGGCGGACATAAAGCAAGAACTCAATCCCAACTCACAGAGAAGTTACAGATTAGATCGCTCTCGAATTTACTAGTGTACGAAAATTTCAAAGATCATCGTGATTTCTCCAGTGAAATGTTTACATTGTTCCCGACGTATCTACATTGTATTTTAGATTTGTTCGCTGCAATTTCACAATGGACTTCCACCTGAAAGGGTTTTTTCAGCGTTTGGCTACAGCAAACTTTGCCCAACTTTGAGCAAAAATAAGCGAAAATAAAAATAAGTAGCTCTATCTATGAAGTTGGTTTTATAGTTTAAAAGTCCCCAGTAAGCAGAAAGAAAAGTCGCGCTGTTTTCTTATTAAACTTTGCCAAACATAGAACGATAGGAAAACATCTCACTTGTAAGCACAAAACGTTGCATTAATAAGCAGCTTACATCAGAAATTGCTCTGGGGTTAGTTTTTTTGTAGCTGTCTTAGAAATTTCACATAATAGATTGGGACAGCATCATTTTTTAGAAGCTTTTATGGCTATGAAAGGGGTTGGGTACTTTTTACCCCTATCATAATAACTTTTGTCATGTTACCGCGTAAAATTACCAACATAGAGAGCAAGAAAACAGTTGGCACTTTATCTGGTAGCTTTACTGTTTACATTTTACTATCACTGCTATTATTAAAAGCTTTTTATTTTTTATTGTTGTTTATTTACTTTCTAGTTTATGACATAATAACAATGCAAAATAACTACATATGTTACGCAGTCTACGCTTGAATGCCATTAAACAAAATGCGTCAACTAAACAATAAACAAGTTTAGTTAAGTTCACAAATGACAACTATAGATGACAAATATTTTTGAAAATTTAGGTCATGCCACACCCTCTTATGTAAACTAAAAATTATTGAAATTTAGAAATATTTCGTCGTTTACAGGTTTGCAATCCTTCCTTTGACAGAGTGCCCGATGCCTGTGCTAAAACAAGTTCAAGTTCCTTTTTTAAAATTACCTATTTCATTAATAAAACTAACTGTTAGTTAAAGGGTGTAAACAATATTTAAAAAAATTAATTATTTGGAGGCTCAGCAGAAAAGTCGACTCTTTGGCCAACATCGAAGATTCTTTTTTGGTTTTTAAGTTCAAGTATAGGATATTTTATGTTCCAACATTTTTTGTGGATATCATTCATTCTAAAACTCAATGTCCAAGTCGTCTTATAAAAATTCATTTTATTAAATAATACGTTTATTAAGTATAACGTACGCAAAAAAATACTTCGTTCACATTACAAAAATTAAAATCTGCTTAAACGAACCAGATATTATTGCATTTTGTTTGCTTTAGTTTTTAAATGCATTCGCTTAATCTCACCAAATACTAAACTTGTTATTTTCTAAAGTGTCGTTTTCCAATCGCTTAGGGCATCTGCTTCGATTTGCCTTTGTTCTGTTTGAATTTTTACGTGAGTTGAAGCCTTACTGGTAATAATTCTTTGTCTTTCATTTCCATTACGTGCCTACTAAAATCGAAAACTTTTCCCGTTATATTTTGTATACTTTCAGAACTACAGTACTAAAAAGTTTGAAACATGTACTCTGTTACACAGCATTTCAAGTTTTTGGTAAATAAAAACTCAACTTTTAGAAAACCAGTTTATAAGTTTACTTTATTGACCATATTGGCGTTCCAGCTAAAGTTCTACGCGGGAGATTTTAATTTTCTTCCCTCTTAACAAAATGCAGATTGGATGCATGGAATTCGACCGTGAAGCTTTTCCAATTCATTACAAAACAAACAAACAATATTAAATTTTTTGCCATTTACGATTTGAAAGGTTTCAGCAACTACTACATTTTTATATTCCATTCTCATTAGGAAGTTTACTTAATTAATGTTAAGTGAGCGTTCTCAATGCGATGATTAATGGCCTCGTCTGATCAGTTTCTTATTCCAAATCGAAATTTTTATCAGTAGCAAAGCTTTTTGTCGGCGACAGTGGAGGTTATTTCACTTCCTGTGTGCACTTGAAAAGCCCTAAACCTAATTGCAGAGTGGCCGAGATAAGAATCCCCCAGAGTTCAAATTCGCACCAGATTTATTTCAGGCACTTCAATACGTTGAACTTTATTTTCAAATGAAACATTTTTTCAAGAGCGACGGGGTAACGTTTCCCGAGAAAATGACACAGGCGGCGATAAATTCTTAAACCACTGAAGCTGTCTTTTGTTGTTGTGAAAGTTTTTGATGGGTCATATCCATGTGTAATGTGAAAATTTTAAAACGGATGTAAAATTAGAACACATATATTTTAGAATTTTGTTTCTTTCAATGAACACAGTAAAAATGTTTAAGTCGATGAACGTAATACTTGGTCTTTTTTGCAGACTCTATCCAAAGTGTTAAAAGAGTAAGATATTCTCTGTAATTTATTTGCAAAGTATTTATATTTTTATGCAGTTTTAGTGGCTTTTTCTTCGCTGGTCACATAAAAAAAAATGTTAAAAGAGCATTGTAAAATGAGAGCGTTATATTAGTAATTTGATCAATTTTAAATATGGATAAGGATTAAAAGAAGTCCATGGAAAACTATGGAATGAAAATAAAACAAAAATCTAATTTGTCGGAAGCTATTGCTCCAAACATTTACAAAATATGTTATTTAAAATAGAGAAAATTTAATATTATAAATCCGAAAGTAAAAAATTATTACAGGGAAACATTTAAAGGTTGAAACCCTTTAAATGAACAAAGGGGGCCAAAAACGTCCCCCTTTGCAATGTTAAATGAAAATTGGGATATATTTTGATGTTTTATGTCGAAAAAACTTCAAATACTTGATTTTGTTTAAAAAAATATTGCTATTTAATAAGTTTAAAAAAACTAAAAAAGTACATATATAACTTTAACACCCTGTATCTTAGTTATTAGTGAGTTTTAGACTTGGGTAAGTTGGATTGGATTGTTATATTTTCGTCCCAAAAATCTTTTTCCACTATTTTATTACATGGTACATAAAAATTGGGAAGGCTTATGAACAATACAATTTATGGAATACATGTAGAAAATTTATTGTAATAATTAATTTTAACGCAGGTGAACTAAACAGTAACTTCGAATTATTACCTATGATATAGTTAAACTAAAAAAATGTTATTTCTTTGTTATAAGCCAAAATATGACCTACCTTACTTAAAAAAAAGCAAAGGGAAACGTTGGTCAACATTTCACCAGTTATTGAAATATAAATTTGTTAAAAATGTTCATAGAAGGTGGCTGGCTTATGTAATGTCAGAGTACTCTTATAAAACATGCTTTGTCTAATTTACTGAAAAATATAGGCAAACGTGAGTTTCTGTGTTTGCTATTTTCTTATTATTCTTTACCATTTTCGACATTTCCTGAAAGACCGGCCAAAATGCTAGAATTGTATCGGAATATTGCCTTCAAATGAAAACGCTCAAGCCATATATCCAACGCATCAATCAAATTTTAAATATTTATCAAACTTTCACCATATTTTTTTACAATTACACAATGTTTACCTTGTTTAAAAATATGTCCCATTATTTATTTCTTTTGCGTTGGTTAACTGTTTAGTTTTATTGTTTTAGGTTTTTAAAAATTTTCACGGCAGCATATACATTATTTACGCTGTTGGAGTTGCGACTGACAGCAAAGTTAAGAGTCGGTAACAAATTATGAATAAATAATATATCTCACAAAAAATAGGTGATGCAGCTACATGAAAGCTACTAGTGGACATGTTGATACTACTTAGTGACCTTGCTCTGCTGTATTAAATTTGGTAGCTAATTTCTTGTTTATAGTATTCTCTATTTCTTGTATACTATATTTTTTTTTGTATTTTTGTTACTTTCATTTATTGTTTTTTTTTGTAGCTGAAAAAGTCCTCTACGATAAAAGGCAAAACATCCAACATTTTAAGTAGTTCTTTCAAATGGTCTACTAGTAGAAAAAGTATATCCTGTACAGACTTTGACCGTAGAAAAATTATTTATTCATAAAAAAACATTATCAACATTTTATCAGCTTGAATTTCTTTGAAATAATTATTACAAGCTTTTTTTATAACATACATTTAAATTAATTTAATTTGGTCATTGCACATACCTCATCGAAGAGCTCGTTCAATTAATATCATAAATATCTAAATGAAATCAACTCCATTTATTAATAATAAACTCAGTTCGCAAAACATTAAATCAATAACCACCATCATAATTGCATCATCCAATCATTATAAAATGTCTGTGAAATAATAATTAATGGTTTAATTTTAATATGATTCACATAAATTCAGACTGCAATAACAAATGGACTTTATTTCAAAATAGTGCAGACACAAGAAGAGCTTTTGAAAACATTTTGCCACATTCGGAGGTAGTGAAGTGAAGATCCTTGAGTGCAAAAGAAATATAAAATATATTGATTACAAAATGCGTACAATGTAAAGGAAACAACTAGAGTAAGCCTAAAATTGTTGGTAAGATAAAAAATAAAACTGGAAATTAACTCGAATTTTCCAATTGTTTATTTTTTTTGATCATTTTGTAGCCACGAGTTCAACACTCAAATGACTTGTTCTTCCAATTTTAACTTTTTTGCAGCTTTTTAGTTTCTCTCCCAAGATGACAGCTTGGCTGTCGAAACGCATTAGAGTAACCTTTGTTGTGTTTTTTAATCTTTCTTGGTTTCAGGGGACAAGTTCTGTATTTCAATTTTTAAAGATAACCAAGGAGAGTCCGTTCCACCAAACTTATATGTTGCAAATCAACTTTTTAATTTTTTTAATTAAATTCAATTGTACTTCTTGCTTCTCGCTTTGTGCTACTATTCCAATCGACGATATAAATGACATGCCAAAAGCACTTACTAAATATGTAGTGCAGATATTTCCTTTGTAATCGGAGGAATATTATGCCTTTGTCTACAAAGTTATGAAATTTCCAAGTGTTCTAGAGAGAAATTTCAAACCGTGTCCGTGTATCGACTCACTAGCTCAAATCTAATTTGGGTTTTTATTTCACCAGAACTCCCTTTGTAAAGTTAGTAACCGAATTATAATTGCTTTAGATGCACTTCTATCACTTTATTACTCAACTTTCTGCACGTTAATGGAGTATCCTAGTTGAGGCTTTTCTTCCTCTTCAAGCAAATACATAAAGCGATGAAACAGAAGCGTTTTTTTAGCGGTCCGCTAAAGTTAACGCTGGAATACGTACGACCCAATTTATCTTCACATCTGATGCAGAACAATCGTTCTATGCTCTCATTAAACCTTATCGAGATCGGTTTTTTTATTTTAGTTGAATAATTCATGGCGAAAAATTCAAGTTAATGGGCACTTTACTATTTCATCCCCCGCACGAGGCAAGTCTTACGATAAATATGGCTGCCATTCAGCTTTACCGGGGTTAATTGATCCCAGTCAGGGCATTTCATCAAGCCGAATTCATCAGTCGACTTTGTTTACATTACGCTTCTGGTTTAAAGCCAAATAATAAACTCGGTTCCCTTTTAAAAAGTAATTTTGCTACCCCAAATGATCGTGAAGTAGTAAACACTGGAATGCAAATATAAAGATATGAAATGTTGAAGCAGTTAAGTAACAACTTCTCAGTTTGTAAATACAAATAAAATGTTTATTTTTAATTAATTATCATTATTACATTTTCTATAAAAGCCCAGATTTTTCAAAATTTAAATAAATGACTTTTTAACCCTAATAAACTCTATTAACGATAAATACAACAGATTCTAATACACAGACCAATAGGTTTGAACATTTACTAGATTCGAAGTTTGGAAACCAAATACCGGTTTCGATCTTGTTAGATCTCGTCAGTTTGATATATCAAACTCGAATGCTAACAAATGTTCCGATAAGTAAGTAGTAAAGAATTCACGGACGTCAAGACTGTGACTTCTTAGTACTACCACATATTGGTCTCTAGAGAAACTATGACCCTCACCAACAATGTCGTATGCAAGTAGAATGCAAGCTAGACTACAAATTCATGCAGCCCTCCAGGCGTGTATAGTAAATCATAGGTAGCTAAACTACCAGCGAAGCGGTTGCTCTCTAGAAAGTTTCCAGAAGACAAGAATTCCAATGCACATACAGCCTTCCATGAATTTGTAGTCTAGGTTGCATTGTACTTGCATACGACATTGTTGGCGATGGCCATAGTTTCTATGGACCAATAGGTGGTAATTATAAGAAGTCACACGCTTGATGTCTGTGAATTCTTTAGTACTTACTTATCGGAACATTTGTTAGCATTTGAATCGAATATACCAAACTGACGAGATATAATAAGATCGAAACCTGTATTTGGTTTTCAAACTTCAAATCTAATAAATATTCAAACCTATTGGTCTGTGCATTCGAATCCTTGTCTTCTGGGAACTTTCCCAGAGAGCTACCGCTTCGCTAGATGGCAGTGTTTCAACTGTTGGTAATTCAGCTATCTATGATTCGCTATACACGTCTGGAGAACTGCATGAATTTATAGTCTAGGGTTGCATTCTACTTGCATGCAACAACAGATATTGTAGAATTTTTCATATCTGTTGTATTTATCGTTACTTGACTTTAATAAGTATGAAATATTATGTATTTATCTTTTAAAATTTTAGGTTCAATTTCCATTTTTTAGCCTTCAGGTTTCAAGTTATTGAATATTTTGCAAAATCTCCACTATACACGCCTGGAGGGCTGCATGAATTTGTAGTTTAGGTTGCATTCTACTTGCATTCAACAACAGATATTCTAGAATTTTTCATATCTATTGTATTATTTATCGTCAATAGAGTATATTAGGTAAGAAATTTTATGTATTTCTTTTTTAAAATTTCAGGTTCAATTTTCATTTTTTTTTGCCTTCAGCCTCCGAATTATTGTAGATAATATTTTGCAAAATCTCCGGCTTAACATATCAAGTCAAGTAAATTGTTGAAACTTGTGATACATTTCTGAATTATTTTCATTTTTTCTCCAAATTTCGAATTTATACTTTCGACTATTATTTTATATTTTCTTTTTTTAACCTACGTACATATATTATCATAACCCCATACATTCAACATTCCCACTTCATTCAAAAACTTGACGACGTTTCTCAGAATTTCAACCCTCACTGCGGAATTTCGATTTCTTTTTTTTTTTAACCTTTGCTGTAAATAAATTGGGTAACTCATTTTTTCATATATTTTAAATGAAAACTGATTATTTTTCTGCAAATTTTTGGCTTTGGTCCAAAATTTTTAAATAAAGTGAAAATTCGAATAAAGTGGGAATTTTAAAAAGATCAATATTTACAAAATCGAAATTTTCAAAGAAAGTAAAGTTTTTCCAAACAAGGTCGAATAAATGAGATAATAAATCTAAAAACTCAAATGTTCTCGATTAATTAGGAACAAATATTTTTCAAAAATAAGCTAACAAAATTCAAAATTAAGTAAATATCAAAATTTTAAAAAAAAATTTTCAAAAAGTTAAAATTTTAGAACTCGAAATTTTAAAGAATTCGAACTATTCAAAGCGTCGAAATTCTTAAAGACATTTCTACCTTTCTTCGGTACAAAATTTAAGGGTTTTTTAGAGACGGTAAGTTTTTTCTGAAATTTGTTACAAATTTTCGATCTTTTTAATGACATTTCAACATTTCTCTTTCAACATTTCTCTTTCAAACATTTCGCTCTTCTCAAAGTTTTAATTTTTGTCTATGAAATGTTAAGATTTAAACTTTTTCTTTAAATCTGAGTATTTTTAAAATTTTCACATTTTTCTTACTTTTTTCAAGAAAGGAAATTCTAAATTTCATATGGCAAAATTTCGAAAAAGTCGAAATTTTAAAGAAGTCAAAATTATGGATTGTTAGAGACTCGAAACATTCAAAAAAGCCAAAATTTCTAATAATTATTTCTGGATTAAAATTATGTTTTTCTAAAAACCTTTACTTGTTTGAAATTTTTTTCAGGGAAATTTTCATTTTATTTTTTAATATTTCAACCAAATATTTTTCCAAAATTTTCATTTTTGTCTAATACAATGTTTGAGAAATGTATCGAATTTTGAAATTTCGATGTTTTCCTAGAAATTTCAAGGTTTTTCTGATTTTTTTAGTATTTTGATTTTTTCCCTAATTTCCTACTTCTCCACAGGATTAATTTTCTAGAAATATATTAATTTTATTTTATATTTATTATTATATTTATTTTATTTTTCAATATTTCAACCAACTATTTTCCCAAAATGTCTGTTTTTGTCTAATACAATATTTGAGAAATGTACCAATTTTTGAAATTTCGATGTTTTCATAGAAATTTCAAGGTTTTTCTCAGTTTTTTAGTATTTTGATTTTTCCCTTGAGTTTTTACTTCTCCATAGATATTCTTTTCTAGAAATATATTAATTTTATTTTCTATTTATTACTATATTTATTTTATTTTTCAATATTTCAACCAAATAGTTTCCCCAAATTTCTATTTTTGTTTAATACAATGTTTAAGAAATGTACCGATTTTTGAAATTTGGATGTTTTCCTAGAAATTTCAACGTTTTTCTCATTTTTTTTTATTATTTTGATTTTTCCCCAAATATCCTACTTCTCCATAGATATAATTTTCTAGAAATATATTAATTTTTCTCGAAATAATTTCTTGATAAAACAATAATGTATACAAATTTCTGGTTTTTCTTCAAAGTGACGGCCTTTGTCTAACAATTTAGACTTGACTAAAAATTTTTAAAAAATTTTCAAAACTGAAAACTTAACATTTTTAAAATAGTCGAAAACAGAATTATTAAAATAAGTCAAAATTTCCACAACAGATTCAAAATTTCCAGAGGCACAATTTTAAAAGCGTTGAAATTTAAAGTAAATCAAGATTTCGAACACTCTAGATTCTCAAAAAGTGGAAATATTCAAAAAAAGTCAACATTTTTAATGAAAATTTCAAATGTTTCAATTTTTTTATTTACATTTTTCAATTAAAAAAAATTATATTTTTGCGCGATATTTAGACGAAATATTTTTTCCAAGGTTTCTATTTTTGTGAAACACGATGTATGACAAAAATCTCGTTTACTGCAATTTCGATTTTTTCCTAAAAATTTCAACGTCCTTCTCAAAACACGATTTCTATTTTTTCTCGAAATATGCATTTTTTTTCCAAATTATTTCTCTTATTTAAATTAGTTTTCTCTTAAAAATTATTTCGATAGAAATTCTACGCCTGAAATAGTCGTCCTTTTAAATTTTCTTTTATTGAAACTTTTCAATTTTTTGAAATTTTGACTTTAACTTTTTTATTAAGTTATTAAAATTTTTTAAGAGAAATTATAACTTTTTCTTCAAATTAAAATTTTGAAAAGACTAAGAAATCTTCAAAAAAATTCAGAATTTCGATATTCTTCTATAACTTTTCTATTACTCTCTAAATCTCTAATTTCATTTGTGGAATGGTCCTCGATTATCTTCAAAAATTGAAATACGAATCTTGTCTCCCCTGAAATCAAGAAAGATTAAAAAACACAACAAAGCTTGCTCTCACGAGTTTCGATAGCCAAGCTATCATCTTCAGAGAGATACAATTTCACAGAGATTTAAAGATTTTTTTCGAGTCAACTTTTAGGAAAAAGTTCTTTATATGAATTTCTACTTTTCGTCAAAATGACGACTTTTTCCGGAAAACTTTCTCTGTTATCTAAAGACTTTAAAAAAAAAGAAAAAATTTAAAATATCACAATTTTGTAAAAAAAATAAATTAAAATTTAAAAATGGTCGAATAAAAAGATGTACAAAAAATTTTGTCCTAAAATTTTGATTTTTTTTTCTAAATTCTGCTTTTTTACTGATTTTGACTATTTAAAAAATTTTGATTAACGTTTTTTTCAAATTTTAAAGAAGTATAAATTTACAATACTCGAAATTTTGAAAGAGTCGACATGTTTAAAAATCAGAATTTGATGTATTTAATGAAATTTTCTAAAAACGTGCATTTCTTCAAAGGAATTAGAAAACTAAAATACAAAATGTCGAAAAAGTCTAATTTTTAAATGAGCTAAAAGTTTGAAATGTAAATATTTTCTAAAGGGTCAAAAAGGTTAAAATTTTTAAAAAACTGGATATTTAAAGAGGCCAATTTAAAAAAATGTGGACTGTTTCAAAGTAGTCAAATTTTAAAAACTAAAAGGAAAAAAAGTATAAATCTTAAGTCAAAGTTTTCAAAAAGGTCAAAATCTAGAAAAAGGTACGAATTTTGAAAAAAAGATCAAATATGGAAAAAAAACTGAAGTCAAAGTTTCAATAAGAATTGAAATTTAAATTTATAAACAAGTCAAAATTTGAACTTCGTAGAAATTTCAAATTTGAAAATATCAAAATTTTTAAAAAAGTAGAAATTTTCAAAAAATTGTTAAAAAAAATTAAAAACTCAAAATTTTGAAAAGTATTAAGCAATTTTCATAACAATTCAAAACTTTTTAATAAACCCGAAAATAAAAAAAATGTTAAAAGAGTTAAAACAAGTCAACATTTTGACAGAAAGTCGAAGGTTAAATTATCAAAACCAAAATAAAATTAGAAAGGTCCAGAAATATGTTAGAATTTTGACTTTTAAAAGTAGAAATAACACCAAAATAAACTTAAAGGTTCTAGTGAAAAGTAAGTTAATGAGTCTTAAATTGATAGCTCCGGTAGTCAATTTTCAGGTCAGAATGTAAACAAAAAATTGGGGTTTGGTATTGTGATCAAGATAACTAAGAAATCAAAGTTTTTAAATAGTTATAACAACTAAAAACGTTTTATTTTTATTTTCTAAAAACCTATAATAAAAAACCTGAAAATTTGATAAGTAATTTTTAGTAAAAAATGTCGAAATGTCGAAATTGAGACCTTCTTCAGAAAATTTCAAATTTGGCATTTTTTCTCAAATTTTGATTTCAAATTTTTTAACATTTTAAATTATTAAATTTTAAGCTTCTATCCGATTTAATTTTGACTTGTTTGCAAATTCGTTTTTTTTTTAAATTAGAATTCGAAATTTTGACTTTTCTCTTACTAGAACATTTTTTAAAAGTGACTTTTAAAAATTTTGATTTATTTCCTAATGATTTGGTTTGTTTAAAAATTTTTAGATTTTTTCTTTTATTATTGATTATTCCAAAGTTTAGCGTGGAAAGTAATATAGATTTTTAAATGTAAATTAGCGATTTCAGGAAAAAATAAAAATTTTGTGACAAAACTCCAAATTAATACAAAAAAAATGCTTTTTTTTTCGTTATTTTTTCTCATTTTCAGAAGGCTCTAGTCTTTATTTTTTTCAAATTTGAATTTTAAAAATCAAAATTCGACCCCGTCTTTTCTTCTTTCTTTTCTTCTTCTTTTTTTTCTTCTTCTCTTTCCAAAATTGGGACTTTCCTGTTTAGCTTTCTTTCTCGAAATTTTGGGGATATATAAAATTTTCTGTCGTTCTCAAGTATATTATAAATTTTTCTGTTTATGTTTCTCTTGATCGATGAATTTTACTTTTTTTGAAAACCAGGATAAATATCTTAATTGACATTGACCACTGCGCTATTTACATACCCTATTCACTCCTAATATATTTTCCTAAGTTTTTCTTATAAGCTTCAATTAAGTCTTATAAGACTTCAAATAATTCTACATTAAAAAATACATTTACTAACATTGCACTCGTAAATGTTATTAAACTATTCCAATTTAGAATTTTAAATTAAACTTCCAATATTGAAGCAACTTAATACACTATAAAAAATAGATAAGGCCGTCGATTAGTTGGATAATATCGACTTTCTTTTTCTTTTATGAAGTGGGTTTTATGGCGGCAACACACGAAACTTGTAAATTTTTTTGTCCGCTCGCGCAGTTAACTAACAGAGTTTTTTAAGTTTAATGGCGAGAAAGCAATTTACGTTAGGTATTGGTTCTCTCGCCTCCGAATCCACAGAACAAAAATCTCCTGATAAATGGAAAAAGTTGTAGTTTTCGAACTTATAGCGAAGTGATTGCCTTAGAATTGCTTTCAACCGCTACCGAAAATATGCTGTGTAAAACACCCTACCACTTTTTATTTTGGAATTCAAAGAGTTTAAAGAGAGATAGAAAGAGAGAGATCAATATAACTTGTTATGAAAGCTTCATTTAAGTGACACTATTCATAGTAAGTCTAAAATCTAGAAATAATGTAAGATAAGAGGTGAAGGTTACCAACTGAAAACACAATAATAATGTAACGCAATGTAAATAAAAGAAATTGGATTTAGAATAGAATTGTAGAATTTAGTAAATTAAAAAAATTTCTAGAAGGATCTGATGAGGGGAAAGCGGCCGCGATAACGAAACAAATGGCAGATAAGCGTTCCAGAAATTTCGGCAAACGATAAGCCTTATCTGTCGAACAGTTCTAGAAGCTGGGGGCCAAAACTATAAAAGGCGGTCAGCTTTCCCTCGAGTTAGTCAGTTAGAAGTCAGTGCAGTTAGTGGGTTAGCAATTAGTAAATAATAAGTGAGTTACTGTTCAGTTGAAGTGTGCCGAGTTAATTTGGTAATAAAGTAGTGTAATTCACACGTGTTAATCTATTCGAACCGATAAAGCCCGTAACAATAATATATAGTAAACAATAAAATTTGATACTGGATGTTGTTACGCGAAAAATTGGTTGGATAATTAAACATCGTGAAAGTGTAACAATTTTATTTTATATGTCGTTAATCATCTAACAGACTAAGGAGGCCAGTTGCTTCTATTTATGTTGTTTATGTGTTCCAGAATATTCCACTTCTAGAGAAGTTTGGAATGCACATCTGAACATAAGTCATTCTGTTTTAATGGGCAAGGGTCTTTTAATAAAATTCTTAGAACAACTATAACACTTATAGAGATGTATGTCATAGTGTTCATTAAACATCGATATTTTGTACTATCGATATTATCGATAGGCCACTTACGAAAATATCAATATTGTCGATAGTACTATCGATAGTTTTTGTCGATAGTTTTATTTTAAATTTATATATGTGTTGGATGTTTCCTTTTAATATGGTCTTTTAGGTTGCTTGAGTTTCCACTCCATTTGTATTTTAGTTTACATAATTTACAAGCAGCAGGCAAATTTACCAAAAATGTACTTATGACAAACTAGCTGCTACCCGCTCCTTCTTCCGCGTGAAAGAAGAGCAAGAATTCTTGGGTCCATCTTTTGGAAAATTACGACTTTTGTGAAGAATTCGGTTTTTACTGGGAATGTAGAAATGTCTTTTGAAAATTTCAATATTTCAAAATATCAAATTTTTTCAGAAGGTCTACATTTTCTCATTCGAATTTCAAAATTTCAAGCTTTTTCAAAATGTTGACGTAATTTGGAAAATTTCGCCTTTTTTTGAAGTTTTTACTTTTTGAGCAATTTTCAGCTTTAAAATAATGATTTTTAGCTATGTTTTGATTTTCTTTTTGGAAACTTATTATAATTTATGTTTTTGTTAAAATATTTCTTTTTTGAAATTTGATTTTCAATAGTTTCAATTTTTAATATGTTGACTTTATTTCGGAGTTTTTTTAGCAAATTTTTACTTTTTACCACATTTTTGACCATATTTTTGGAAATTTTAACCTTTTTAAAAAAATTCCCATCTTGTTGAACATTTTTGCAATGTTTCTTACAATTTTGACCCGAAATTTCAACTTATTTGCAAACCTGACTATTTTTAAATTCGATTTTTATAAAACATTATCATTCTAAATTTGACTTTTTTTTTGCAATATTTCAGCTTTTTCTCCTAAATTTTTTAAAACGTTTCGACTTTATAATTTAAAAATTTCGAATTTTTAATTTTCCATTTTTTTAATTTCCACTTTTCCAAATTTTAACTTATTTTAAAATTTTAGCTGTTTCACAATTTTGACTCTTTTTAAGATTTTGATTTATTGTCCAAATTGTTTTAAAATTTTGTTTGTTTTTAGTCTGATTCTGTTAAAATATTGCTTTATTTGAAACTGCTTTTTTTTATTGAAACTTTTAGATTTTCTTGAAATTTTGACTTTAACTTTTTTATTAAGATTTTTTTAAGAGATATTATAAATTTTTCTTCAGATTAGAATTTTGAAAAGACTGACAAATCTTTTCAAACAAATTCAGAATTTCGATATTCTTCTATACATTGTCTACTACTCTCTAAATCTCTGATTTCATTTGAAGTCCTTGGTTAACTTCAAAAATTGAAATACAAATCTTGTCCCCTAAAACTAAAAAAGATTAAAAAAACACACACGCGTTTCGATAGCCAAGCTATCATCTTCAGAGAGATACTAATTTTACAGAGATTTAAAGATTTTTCTCAAGTCAACTTTTTAGGAAACAGTTCTTTATATGAATTTCTAGTTTTCGTGAAATGACGACTTTTTCCGGAAAACTTTTTCTGTTGTCTAAAGACTTTTAAAAAAAAGTAAAATTTAAAATATCAGACTTTTGAAAAATAAATAAAAAAGTTAAGATTTAAAAATGGTCGAATAAAAAAAAACAAGATTTACAAAAAATTTAGTCTTAACATTTTAAATTTTTTTTCGAAATTCAGCTTTTCTACCAATTTTGACTATTTAGAACATTTTGGTTGACGATTTTTCCAAATTTTAAAGAAATATAAATTTACAAAACCTGAAATTTTGAAAGAGTCGACATGTTCAAAAATCAGCAATTGATGTATTTAAAAAAATCAAAATTTTCTAAAAACGTCCATTTCTTCAAAGGAATTAGAAAACTTAAATTGAAAATGTCGAAAAAAAAAGTAATTTTGAAATGAGCTTAAAAGTTTGAAATGTTAGTATTTTCAAAAGGGTCAAAAGGTTAAAATTTTTAAAAAACTGGATATTTAAAGAGGCCAAGCTAAAAAAATGGTAACTCATTTAAAGTAGTCAAATTTCAAAAATTAAACGAAAAAAGAAGGTTTAAGTCAAAATTTTCAAAATGCTCAAAATCTAGAAAAGGGTAGGAATTTTTTAAAAAAGATCAAATATGGAAAAAACTGAAAATTTTGGGAAGTCAAAGTTTCAATAAGGATTGGCATTTAAAAAAAAGTCGAAATTTTGAAATCTCGTAATTTATAAAATCTAATTTATGAACAAGTCAAAATTTAAATTTTGTAAAAATTTTAAATTTGAAAATATCAGAATTTTTAAAAAGTAGAAGTTTTCAAAAAATTATTTAAAAAATTGAAAAACTTAAAATTTTGAAAAATATTAAATAATTTTCATAAAAATTCAAAACTTTTTAATAAACCCGAAAATAAGAAAAATTATTCTTCATGGTAGACCCTTATTGACCGGAAATTTTTCATATTTTAATGTGTAGAATATGCTCCTGAAGTAGCGGCCCGGACTTTTGTAACACCCTGTATATGCTCTATAAAAGTATAGAGCTCAGAGAATGGAAAGAAACCTTTGGAATAATAGTAGCTTCTGGAGAAAACCAAAAGATAACATAAAAAGATCTTAATGCTCAAGAAATCAGAGATCTAAACCTTCAAAGAAAATCATCACAGTCTCAAGGAAATTCCTCTATTTTGGTTCAATTTTTACATATTGATCAAACGGTTTCCCAAGTAGAATTACCTAATTTATAAATTAGATAAATGTAAAGAGTTTAATTAGTCTTCTTAATTTTCTCGTTTCGTTATTTGTATATTCGATTATTTTATCTCTAATGATATTAAAGAGTGGACACAGGAACTCAACTTATTTAATTCGTTACCCAGTTGGATTTCCTCTGATATTTTTTCTTTTAATGGTATTTGTCCTTTTTTATAATTGAATATATTTTCTAAATCAACAATTTTTTCAAAAAATCTGAGATTCTTTCAATCAACAAATCGAAGTATTAGGAAGAATCTAAGAATCTTCTAATCAAGAGATTGAAATATTGGAGGATTTTTAGATAAAAATACTACTGAAGCAAGCATTGTAAAGGAAGAGTTTGTTAAAGAATTTCGAACTCAGATATGGTGTACGTGTTTGAGGAACCTTCCAATTTGTTGATTTGTGCATTGGACTCCTTTTAACGACGATGAGAAGAAGTCAGTGTATCTGTCAAAGTAACTCCTTCTCAAGTGTAGAAGAGTAGAGTAAGAATTCGGGAATCTTTCAATCAACAGACTAGAATATTGGAAGAAGAATCTGAGAATTTTCCAATCAATAGATTGAAATATTGGAAGATTCTCACTCAGATGGAAACACTACTGAAGCATGTCCGAATTTGCGTATTTGAGGAATCTTTAAATTTGTTGGTTTGTGCATTGGACTGTTTTTAATGATAATTGATGGGAAGAAATTAGTGTGTCTATGAAAGTAACCCCTACTCAAGTGTAGAAGTGTAGAGTAAGAATTTGGGAATCTTTCAATTAACAACTTTTTCAAAAAAAATAATATTCTTAAATAAAATTATTCCTGGAATGAGGATAGACACTTGACCTATATCAAAAAAATTTATTCTTCATGGTAGACCCTTATTGACCGGAAATATTATGTTTTTTTCAATTTATTTAACATTTCTTCGGCCCAGTTTGGAAATATTTAAATTTTTATGGTTTGTTGACAATTTTCTAAACAGTTTTTGAAATGCGACTACGTGATATTTAAATTTATTGAAAACGTCACTTCATGACAGTTCACAAATTAAGAGGTTATTTTATTTTACATAGAATAGGAATAATGAAAAATAGGAGACCAAAAATTAGATATGGAAAAATAAAAATTTTGTTTTTTTGATAAATTAGGAAAATATAAAAAAATACATAAAAAATTTGTAGAACTGGACATCGATGTTTCGCTCTCATTTGAGCTCGTCAGCAGTGCGTAACATGGAAAGGGAAAAATGAGCAAGAAATACTTAAAAATTAAAAATTTTTTTAAAAATATAAAAAAGATAAATAAAGAAATTTTAACATGAATAGACGTTTCATTATCAATTTACTGTGTTAAAAATTTACTGTGATAAAAATTTAAATATTTGAAGCCCGATCCACAAGAAACAACTACTCCGAGGGCTAATAACCCTTCCGGCATTGAACTTCACTTGTGGGTCGAACTTACATGCTCTTGGTGACTACTGTTAAATATTTCCAAACTGGGCCGAAGAAATGTTAAATAAATTGAAAAAAAAAAATAAGAAAAATGTTAAAATCAATGTTAAAGTCAACATTTTGGGAGAAAGTCAAATGTTAAACTATAAAAACCGAAATAAAATTAGAAAGATCCAGAAAAATGTTAAAATTTTGACTTTTAAAGTAGAAATAAAACAAAATGTGAAATGTGTAGTTTCAAGTCCAATTTCCAAAATAAACTCACAAGTTCTAGCGAAAAATAAGTTTATGAGTCTTAAATTGACAGCTCCGGTGGTCAATTTTCAGGTCAGAATATAAAAAAAATGGGATTTGGTATTGCATTCAAGATAACTAAGAAATGAAAGTTTTTAACTAGTTTTAACAACTAAAAACGTTTTATTTTTATTTTCTAAAAACCTATAATAAAAAACCTGAAAATTTGATAAGTAATTTTTAGTAAAAAATGTCGAAATGTCGAAATTGAGACCTTCTTCAGAAAATTTCAAATTTGGCATTTTTTTCTCAAATTTTGATTTCAAATTTTTTAACATTTTAAATTATTAAATTTTAAGCTTCTATCCGATTTAATTTTGACTTGTTTGCAAATTCGTTTTTTTTTTTTAAATTAGAATTCGAAATTTTGACTTTTCTCTTACTAGAACATTTTTTAAAAGTGACTTTTAAAAATTTTGATTTATTTCCTAATGATTTGGTTTGTTTAAAAATTTTTAGATTTTTTCTTTTATTATTGATTATTCCAAAGTTTAGCGTGGAAAGTAATATAGATTTTTAAATGTAAATTAGCGATTTCAGGAAAAAATAAAAATTTTGTGACAAAACTCCAAATTAATACAAAAAAAATGCTTTTTTTTTCGTTATTTTTTCTCATTTTCAGAAGGCTCTAGTCTTTATTTTTTTTCAAATTTGAATTTTAAAAATCAATATTCGACCCCGTCTTTTCTTCTTTCTTTTTCTTCTTCTTTTTTTTTCTTCTTCTCTTTCCAAAATTGGGACTTTCCTGTTTAGCTTTCTTTCTCGAAATTTTGGGGATATATAAAATTTTCTGTCGTTCTCAAGTATATTATAAATTTTTCTGTTTATGTTTCTCTTGATCGATGAATTTTACTTTTTTTGGAAACCAGGATAAATATCTTAATTGACATTGACCACTGCGCTATTTACATACCCTATTCACTCCTAATATATTTTCCTAAGTTTTTCTTATAAGCTTCAATTAAGTCTTATAAGACTTCAAATAATTCTACATTAAAAAATACATTTACTAACATTGCACTCGTAAATGTTATTAAACTATTCCAATTTAGAATTTTAAATTAAACTTCCAATATTGAAGCAACTTAATACACTATAAAAAATAGATAAGGCCGTCGATTAGTTGGATAATATCGACTTTCTTTTTCTTTTATGAAGTGGGTTTTATGGCGGCAACACACGAAACTTGTAAATTTTTTTTGTCCGCTCGCGCAGTTAACTAACAGAGTTTTTTAAGTTTAATGGCGAGAAAGCAATTTACGTTAGGTATTGGTTCTCTCGCCTCCGAATCCACAGAACAAAAATCTCCTGATAAATGGAAAAAGTTGTAGTTTTCGAACTTATAGCGAAGTGATTGCCTTAGAATTGCTTTCAACCGCTACCGAAAATATGCTGTGTAAAACACCCTACCACTTTTTATTTTGGAATTCAAAGAGTTTAAAGAGAGATAGAAAGAGAGAGATCAATATAACTTGTTATGAAAGCTTCATTTAAGTGACACTATTCATAGTAAGTCTAAAATCTAGAAATAATGTAAGATAAGAGGTGAAGGTTACCAACTGAAAACACAATAATAATGTAACGCAATGTAAATAAAAGAAATTGGATTTAGAATAGAATTGTAGAATTTAGTAAATTAAAAAATTTCTAGAAGGATCTGATGAGGGGAAAGCGGCCGCGATAACGAAACAAATGGCAGATAAGCGTTCCAGAAATTTCGGCAAACGATAAGCCTTATCTGTCGAACAGTTCTAGAAAGCTGGGGGCCAAAACTATAAAAGGCGGTCAGCTTTCCCTCGAGTTAGTCAGTTAGAAGTCAGTGCAGTTAGTGGGTTAGCAATTAGTAAATAATAAGTGAGTTACTGTTCAGTTGAAGTGTGCCGAGTTAATTTGGTAATAAAGTAGTGTAATTCACACGTGTTAATCTATTCGAACCGATAAAGCCCGTAACAATAATATATAGTAAACAATAAAATTTGATACTGGATGTTGTTACGCGAAAAAATTGGTTGGATAATTAAACATCGTGAAAGTGTAACAATTTTATTTTATATGTCGTTAATCATCTAACAGACTAAGGAGGCCAGTTGCTTCTATTTATGTTGTTTATGTGTTCCAGAATATTCCACTTCTAGAGAAGTTTGGAATGCACATCTGAACATAAGTCATTCTGTTTTAATGGGCAAGGGTCTTTTAATAAAATTCTTAGAACAACTATAACACTTATAGAGATGTATGTCATAGTGTTCATTAAACATCGATATTTTGTACTATCGATATTATCGATAGGCCACTTACGAAAATATCAATATTGTCGATAGTACTATCGATAGTTTTTGTCGATAGTTTTATTTTAAATTTATATATGTGTTGGATGTTTCCTTTTAATATGGTCTTTTAGGTTGCTTGAGTTTCCACTCCATTTGTATTTTAGTTTACATAATTTACAAGCAGCAGGCAAATTTACCAAAAATGTACTTATGACAAACTAGCTGCTACCCGCTCCTTCTTCCGCGTGAAAGAAGAGCAAGAATTCTTGGGTCATCTTTTTGGAAATTACGACTTTTTGTGAAGAATTCGGTTTTTACTGGGAATGTAGAAATGTCTTTTGAAAATTTCAATATTTCAAAATATCAAATTTTTTCAGAAGGTCTACATTTTCTCATTCGAATTTCAAAATTTCAAGCTTTTTCAAAATGTTGACGTAATTTGGAAAATTTCGCCTTTTTTTGAAGTTTTTACTTTTTGAGCAATTTTCAGCTTTAAAATAATGATTTTTAGCTATGTTTTGATTTTCTTTTTTGGAAACTTATTATAATTTATGTTTTTGTTAAAATATTTCTTTTTTGAAAATTTGATTTTCAATAGTTTCAATTTTTAATATGTTGACTTTATTTCGGAGTTTTTTTAGCAAATTTTTACTTTTTACCACATTTTTGACCATATTTTTGGAAATTTTAACCTTTTTAAAAAATTCCCATCTTGTTGAACATTTTTGCAATGTTTCTTACAATTTTGACCCGAAATTTCAACTTATTTGCAAACCTGACTATTTTTAAATTCGATTTTTATAAAACATTATCATTCTAAATTTGACTTTTTTTTGCAATATTTCAGCTTTTTCTCCTAAATTTTTTAAACGTTTCGACTTTATAATTTAAAAATTTCGAATTTTTAATTTTCCATTTTTTTTAATTTCCACTTTTCCAAATTTTAACTTATTTTAAAATTTTAGCTGTTTCACAATTTTGACTCTTTTTAAGATTTTGATTTATTGTCCAAATTGTTTTAAAATTTTGTTTGTTTTTAGTCTGATTCTGTTAAAATATTGCTTTATTTGAAACTGCTTTTTTTAATTCAAATTTTTGATTGTTTCTTGAAGTTTTGACATTTTTTAAAAATTTCGATTTTTTTTTTAAAAACTTTCGACTTTTATAAAATATTTTTATTCTAAATTTGACTTTTTTTGCAATATTTCAGCTTTTTCTCTTAAATCTTTTAAACGTTTCCACTTTATATTTTAAAAATTTCGAATTTCCAATTTTCCATTTTTTTAATTTCCACTTTTCCAAATTTTAACTTATTTTTAAATTTTAGCTGTTTCACAATTTTCACTCTTTTAAAGATTTTGATTTATTGTCCAAATTTTTTTAAAATTTTGTTTGTTTTTAGTCTGATTCTGTTAAAATATTGCTTTATTTGAAACTACTTTTTTTAATTAAAATTTTTGATTGTTTCTTCAAGTTCTGACATTTTTTAAAAATTTTGATTTTTTTTCAAAACTTTCAACTTTCATGTAGCAAATGGGTTTTCTATTTAAAAATTTAAAAAATTCAATTTTTTTTGAAAATTTTTGCCTTTCTGAAAAATTGGATTTTTTCACAATTTCGATTTTTAAATTTTTCGAACTTCTTTAACAACGTTTATTTTTTTCTGAACTATGAACTCTTGTCATGAAATTTCGGCTTCCTTTTTAAGATATGATTTTTTCCAGAATTAAAAGTTTTTTCAAAATAATAATTTTTTCTGAAAATTTCGACTCTCAAAAAATTTTCATTTTTTTTTCGACTTTTTTGTAGTAAATGGTATTTTTATTTGAGAAATAGAAATATTCGATTTTTTTTAAGATTCTCATTTTTTTCAAAAATTGGATTTTTCTCAAAATTTCGCGATTGTCTAGAAGTTTTGTCAAAAAATGTTAACCTTTTGTCACCAAATTTAACTTTTTTCCCAGGAGATTGTGACTTGTTTGAAAGTTTCATTTATTTACAAAATTTAATCTATTGTGAAAATTTTGATTTTATTCAAAAATTTTGACTTTTTCTCGAAGTTTCGACTATATAGCAAATAGGTTTTATATTTAAAAGTTTTAAAAATTCGACTTTTTTTGGAAAATTTCCACTTTTTTCAAAAATTTGATTTTTCTCAAATTTTTGATTATTTAGAACTTTTCTTAAAAAATGTTAACCTTTTGTCATCAAATTTCACTATTTTCTTAAGATATGACTTTTCAGAGTTTCAAAAATTTCGACTTTTTCTCGACGTTTCGATTTTATGTAGCAAATAAATTTTGTATTTAAAAATTTTAAAATATTCTTTTTTCATATAAATTTTCACTTTTTTGAAAAATTGGATCTTTTTCCCAATTTCGATTTTTAAAATTTTTGAACTGTTTTTAGAATGTTTACTTTTTTCAATCTTGACCTTTTGTCATTAAATTTTGACTTCTTTTTAAGATATAACTTTTCCAGATTTAAAAGTTTATTCAAGATTTTAATTTTTTCTGAAAATTTCGACTGTTTCAAAAACTTTTACTTTTTTCAAAAATTGGATTTTCTCAAAATTGCGATTGCTTAGAACTTTTGTCAAAAAATGTTAACCTTTTGTCACTAAATTCTACTTTTTTCTTAGAATAATATGACTTTTTTCAGAGTTTCAATTTTTTTCAAAATTTAAACTTTGTTTTCTCGAAATTTGGTCTTTTATGTAGCAAATAAATTTTGTATTTAAAAATTTTTACAATTTGGTTTTTTTTTATGAAAATTTTTACTTATTTGAAAAATTGGATATTTTTCTCACAATTTCGATTTTTAAAATTTTCGGGCTTTTTTTAAAATGTTTGCTTTTTTAAATCTTGAACTTTTGTCGTTAAATGTTGGCTTTTTTTTAAAGATGAGCAACCTTTGTTGTGTTTTTTAATCTTTCTTGGTTTCAGGGGACAGGGTTTTTTCCAGATTTACAAGTTTTTTCAAAATTTTAATTTTTTCCGAAAATTTCGATTGTTTTAAAAATTTTTAAATTTTTTCGAAATTTCGACTTTTATTTAGCGTATGGTATTTTTATTCGAGAAATTGAAAAATTCGACTCTTTTTGAAAATGTTCACTTTTTGCAAAAATTGGATTTTTTTGCAAATTGTGATTGTTTAGAACTTTTGTCAAAAAATGTTAATCTTTTGTCACTAAATTTTACTTATTAGGATATTAGGACTTTTTTCAGAATTTCAATTTTTTTCAAAATTTTAACTTTTTGTGAAAATTGTCATTCTTTTCAATAATTTCGACTTTTTCTCGAAGTTTTGACTTTTATGTAGTAAATAGGTTTTGTTTCTAAAAATTTTAAAAATTCGACTTTTTTTTGAAAATTTTCACCTTTTTGAAAAATTGAATTTTTTCCACAATTTCGATTTTTAAAATTTTCTAAATTTTTTTAGAATGTTTTTTTCCGAACTTTGATCTTTTGTCATTAAATTTTGGCTTATTTTTAAAGAAGTTTTTGCAAAATTTTAACTTTTTCTCAAAATTTCGACTATTTTTCAAAACTTTTTAACTTTTTTCAAAATTTTGACTTTAATGTAGTAAATGGTATTTTTATTTGAAAAATTGAAAAATTCGACTTTTTTTGAAAATTTTATTTTTTTTCAAAATTTGGATTTTTCTCAAAATTTCGATTGCTTAGAACTTTTGTCAAAAAATGTTAACCTTCTGTCACTAAATTTCTCTTTTTCCCTAGGATTTAATTTTTTTCGAAATTTCGACTTTCATTTAGTTTATGGTATTTTTATTTGAGAAATTGAAAAATTCGACTCTTTTTGAAAATTTTCACTTTTTTCAAAAACTGGATTTTTTTCAAAATTCCGATTGTTTAGAACATTTTTCAAAAATCTTTTGTCACTAAATTTTACTTTTTCTTGATATTATTACTATTTTCAGTTTCAAAGTTTTTCAAAATTTAAAGTTTTTGTGAAAATTTTAATTTTTTTCAAAATTTTCAAAATTTTCTTGAAGTTTTGACTTATACGGGGTCCTGCAACAGTGCGTCGGACATCTATAGGTCCTATAATAAAGAAGTTAGGAATTAGTGTCCAAAGAGCCATATGTAATAATCCGACGAATATCTGCTTAACCGCTAAAAACTTCGAAATATTTGTAGGTAAAAGAAATGTTTATTTTTTAATTTTGTATCTCATAAAAAATATATACAGGGTGTTCCATTTGAAAAAACGAAGAAAAATTGCTTTATATTTTAGCCAATTTGGCATTAAATTTTGGACACCCTGTACAAGTTAGGCTTAAGATATTCATAGCAAAGTAACTAGAGACAAAAACATCTAGCGTAGTTTTGATTTTGGGGCGTATTTGTATTTTTAATGAATTTTTAAAGAAAATGTTGCAACATATTTTTCTTCTCTTTATTTATTTATTACTCTGGAACTATCTAACTAAATTGAACAATATCTTAGGAATATGTAAAGTTGTCAGAAAGAAATTCAAAAATGTAAAAAAATACAGGCGGTTCCATTTAAAAAAATTTACCCTCAGCGGCTCACACTTTTTGGAGATACCCTATACATGTGACTATATTTTCCTGAAATACATTCTTGTACAGAGTTAAGGTCTGCGTGTGAACGGTATTCCTAACTTCTTTATTATAAGACCTATAGATGCCCGACGCACTGTTGCAGGACCCTGTATGTAGCAAACAAATTTAAATTTAAAAATTTTAAAAATTCGACTTTTTTGAAAAATTGGATTTTTCTCATAATTCTGATTTTTAAAATTTTTGAACTTCTTTTTAGAATGTTTACTTTTTTTGAAAATGTTAACTTTTGTCGACTTTTTTAAGGATATGATTTTTTCCAAAATTTAAACTCTTTTTCAAAATTTTAATGTTTTATGAAAATTTCGACTATTTTTCAAGAATTTTCACCTTTTTTCGAAATTTTAACTCTTATGTAGTAAATGCTATTGTTATTTGAAAAATTGCTAAATTCCACTATTTTTGAAAATATCAATTTTTTTCAAAAGTTGGATTTTTCTTAATATTTCGATTTTTTTCGAACTTTTTCCACAATTTTTACTTTTCTGAAAATTTTAATTGTTTGTCATCAAATTTCGACTTTTTTTAAGACATTATGACATTTTCAAAATTTAAATTGCTTTCAAAATTTCAGTTGTTCGTAAGAACTCCCTTTTTTCGAAATTTTCCACTCGTTTTTAAAAGTTTTGACTGTTATGTAGTTAACTGGATTTTTATTTGAAAAATTTAAAAACTTGACTCTTTTTGAAAAATTTCACTATTCTAAAGAATTGAATTTTTCTCAAAATTTTGATTTTTAAAATACATGAAGCGTTGTCGTTAGATGACGATTTCGTTGTGTCGTCATTGCCAAGCTTTGCATTTATTAACGTAGAAAAAGTGTCGTGCTATAAGCGCAAGAGTAGAAAATCGAAAAAGTGCGGAGAACTGGCAACACTGAAGCGGGTAGGCAGACAGACAAACACACTTTTGCATTTATATATTAGTAAGGATAATATTTTTATAATTCACAAAATGGCAGAATGCACACTATTGATGGGTGGCCAAAGCTCACTAAATATTCGAGCCCGTTGCTTGCCTTAATCTTTAATTTATAAGTTTTTGGTGAGTGTGTTCCCTTCAATCGTAGATGGCCTAACATCATGTTATGAAATTAAAGCAGAGCAAAATTGGTGATTTTGAGGGTGAATGTGGACGTTATCTAGCGACAAAAGGAGAAAACTTGACATAAATATGAAATGGTCAGCTGACTTATAATTATTTATAATTATAATTACACATTGCCACTGTCCAATGTCTTTTTTTAACATTAATAAAGATGAAATATGTATAGATAATTAATGTGTTGATTAGGGTGGTCCTTATTTAGAAAATGTTCGAATTTTTTTCCACGATAGTCCTAAATCGGTTCCAAATATATAAAAAAAAATTCATGCCAAGTTATAGCTCTTAATTTTAATATCAACCCGGCCCCCCCGATAGCCAAAGTTTTAAATGGAAATAACATAGGAAAAGTTCTGTTAATACTTTGGAATTTTTTATCCCATAAACCAATAAACATATCATGTCGACAAATGATTATTTTTATAGAAAATTTACCGCTCTACAAAAAAGGTCTCATGATTTTTGGCTAACTTGACTGGTTTAAAAGTTATTCGAGGTTAAAATAAAAGTTCTAGTCAATCTAATGGTTTTTTTCGTTTTTATCGTCATTTTATGATTCAAAAATGAAAAAAGAGTTATAATTTATATTTCAAACGAATTTTCTTACCTTGGCGTATGCTCTGAAAGAAAAGTATTAATGAATTGAAAAAATTTATTATTAAAATTTCAATGACTTGAAAGAAAATACCAATATTATCATTTTTTTTTTTTAATCACATACTTTTATGAAGTTGTTACATTAGTTTTCTTTAGCACATCAGGAAACACATTTGACGATGATCTTTAACTAATTGTAATACAAATTGCATTTGTTTTTCATCTTTGGTATAATGTTTACAAAAATCTTGCACTAGTTTAACTCCTCTCTCAGCACAGTCATTTACAACCGATAGTTTTTCGACAAACCGTAATGCAGTTTTGTAGCTTTCATTTTCAGCCCATTCAGAAGGATGAATTTGTAAAAATTCTGTTTGTAACTCAAATCTTTCAAAAAATTTGATCGATTCTGCAGTTACAAAAAAATCGATATCGTTGTACAATAAATCGTTTATATTCTTGCTTTGAAAGCGTTTTACGCTACATTTTTCACTAGTATAATCCAGCTCTTCTTCCGGAATAATATCAATTGAAATCTTGTCTTCTTCTGTATGCAGCTTAGCCACAATTTTTAATTTGGTTTCTAATGGAACATCTTCATCGAAAATTGCGATGATCGCTAACTCTGGCGATAAGTACCATAGATGATTCATAAATCTATTAATTGCTACAGTAGCAAGATTACTGTTGATCGCCTTAAAGTTGTGTAGCTCTTTTATAAATTGTAGATCATGGTACGGAGCTTTTACACTATTAGATGATAAATACCAAGCTTTAACATAAACAGTTGTCACAAAAACACATATTTGTCGAAGTTTATTGTCTTCACCTTTTTTCAACGATAACTGTTCACGAAACAGGTACATTTTCAGCACGTAAATAGCTTTTTGCCATCCACCGTGCATGATGGCAAGCTCCTGGCTTACGAAAACTAAATTTTTCTGGGATAACACCAATGAAGACTAGAGTAAGCTCCAAAAACTCTTTGTAATCATCACGAGGCAGCTTTGTTGTCAGAACTTCAGTGGCAAAAGTTTTTATAGACCTAATTTTTTCTACTGTTAACTCGTTTTTATTTCTTGGATCATCTAATCCTGTTTTGTAATTCAGTTTATTCAAAGTTTCCCATTGCTTTTGAAATCTGATAAAAAGTGGAACATTTGGCCCAACAGTATTTGGAAAAACAGCTTCGAACACATATCTTAGGACAATTTCGAAAATGTGATGCCTACACGGAAGATATAATAAATCTCTCTCTAATAATTTCTCCAGTAATGCAGCAACACCATTTCGAATGCCTAAATTTGAAGCAGTAGTATCACAGGATATCGCTTTGACAGAAGTGTCGAATCCCCAATCCAGCAATGTTTCGTGAATAATAGTAGCTTGTGCCTTTCCAGTCCCATCTTCACTCGTTGGTACACCTAACATAATTTCTTTGCCCTCTGACGTAATTATCACTGGTAATCGATGAACGGTTTCGGTATTTAACAAATTAGGTAATAATTTTCCGTCCCAGTGTACAACAATAGATGATAGATAAATTCAAGTCTTGGAAGTGTTTTTTTATTTCTATTGATTTTGACTCTCGCAGAGTTTGTCGTTGTCTTCGAATAGATGATCGATTGATAATCAAAGAGTTAATATCCACATCTAGTAGGTTTATATCAATAAGTGATTGACAGATAGCAGTTATTATAAATACAGCATCTCTGTCACTTACTTTACATCGATCGAAAGTAGCTACAACTCTATCACTGAGAATATTATAACTTCCTCTTGTTTGTTTTTGATTCTGATGATCCGGCAGTAGTAGGAAAGTATATTTCTCCACTAGATGCAGATAGAGCACTTCCCTGGCTAGATAAAAGTTCAACATTTTTGTCTAAAACAAATAAGGACAATAATATGACGAATAAAATATGAACGTGAATAAGTAATAAAAAATCAATTGATTATTTGATTCTCATAATTTACCCAATAATGCTTTTTCTTCATCACTCTTTTTTTTTCGTTTTTCAAAATGAGTTTTTTTGTTCAATTTATTAGAATTATTATCATCGTCATCATATTTTGTTTTAATATTTGCAATAAAACCAATTCGTTCATCTGATCTCTGATTAATTAAGAATTCTTTAGAATTTTCATCAATAACTTCAAATACATTTGATGGTGCAATGTCAAATAATTTTTTTAATGAACAAACAAATTCATTTTGTTTTTTTACAGCCACGTCACTCCGATTTTTGTGTTTGACAAGTATGCGCCACTCATCGTACAATTTTTTCAATTTATCTCGGCATCTTTGCATATCTTGAACGGGAATTTGAGCTTTTTTCCAAAACACAATAATTTCATCAATTACTGCAGCGATACTTTTTGGTACAGAAGTATTTAAAATACGTGTATGAAAAAAGAACACTTTAAGAGCTTGCAATTTCGATGGTAATTTATTACCCACTATTTGGACGTCAACATCACCAATTAAAAAGATGTTTTGACGTAAACGTGATAGTTCCATATTTGTCTGATGACTTTAAAATCGAATTGATGAAATTTAAGGATTTAATTAAACAACGAGAAAGCATAACTATTAGTAAATATTCGTGAACGATTTTAATAGAGTTGAGATAATAAATATAGGTTATGAGTACTTTAGAATAAATTGTGATGTGAAAAGTTGAAGTAAAATCTAATAGATGGCGGCATAATCAGTTTCTGAAATGTTTTTATCTTGAAATTTAAATTTGAAACCAGATTGTATCAATATTTTTATCAATCAAAATTAAAATCGTTCAATAATTTGCCAAACATATTTTGTGTATTTTGAAATTGGAAATATAGTTGAAACTTATGACAGTTCAAAAATAAAAAAAAATTAGTGTAACTATTATTTTAGGGTCACGGTCACCTTGGAATTTTTCTGGAAAAAAATCATCAAGATTAAAAATTATAACCCTTTTTTCATTTTTGAATCATAAAATGATGGTAAAAACGAAAAAAACCATTAGATTGACTAGAACTTTGATTTTGACCTCGAATAACTTTTAAACCAGTCAAGTTAGCCAAAAATTATAGGAGACCTTTTTTCTAGAGCGGTCAATTTTCTATAAAAATAATCATTTGTCGACATGATATGTTTATTGGTTTATGGGATAAAAAATTCCAAAGTATTAACAGAACTTTTCCTATGTTATTTCCATTTAAAACTTTGGCTATCGGGGGGGGGCGGGTTGATATTAAAATTAAGAGCTATAACTTGGCATGAATTTTTTTTATATATTTGGAACCGATTTAGGACTATCGTGGAAAAAAATTCGAACATTTCCTAAATAAGGACCACCCTAGTGTTGATAGATTAAATTGCTGAACTTTAAATGGAAACAGAAACAAAAACTCATTAAAAATCATTTCTTAAGAACTATCGATATTACCGAACAGTACTATCGATAGATTTCGATAGTCAAAACTATCGATATTATCGGTAGTTCCTATCGATGCTTATTGATCACTAGTATGTCATTTAGATGAGCTCATACAAATTTAACTCAATTAATTACCCATTTCAAAGCTGCATACTTCGTTACAATACGTACTTGTGTAAATGTGATGATTTTTAGGGTTTCGTACCTCAAAAGGATAAAAAAACAGTATCCATATAATCTCACTTGGGCGTCCGTCCTTTTGTGTGTCACAGAAGTTTGTCATAGTATTAATTCTCGATGACCCACATTATATTTAGCCAAGGGATGATTAGAAAAAAATTAAACCAAATCACAATTAGGGGTTTGTTTGGTGAAAATGAAAAATTAAGTTTTAATGTATAGTGTGACATATAATTTGAAAGTTACCTCTAAAAATAGTGATTTTTATTTTTTTCGAAATTTTTAGATCGATGATCCCAATGGTAGAGTTTAACATTGAAGTCTTCTAGTAGTAGTTCTAGTTTTCTAAAGATAAAATATTGATTTTGATAGTAGATGTTGAGTCGCAGTTTATCAGAAAACTGCAGGTTTTTTCATAATTGTAAATTGTTAATAAGAAAAAAATATTTTTGATAAGAATAGGTACCTATTTTTGCAGATTTTTTGATCCATATATTATTACATCTTATGAAATAAAAAACGTTAATTAGCTAACATAATATAGTACAAATCAAAGTCCGTTACGTTATTTAGATCATCCATAGTTAAGGAGCCAAGGTTTACTAATTAGGCGAAATATGGTAATACAGTAGATCATCCGTCGATATTCATATACGCAATGCCGCCAAATATTAATTCGAACCAGAGTTCAAATTTATCGCTTTCAAGTGCCAGGTTACCGCCACGCTATCGTTAAATCACTAATTTTCATGATCGAATATACAAGTGATTGACAGGTAGATGAAAAACACCCAAATGTAATATACGCCCAATGTACCGCTCATTTCTCGCTACAATGTATAACCTCCCCTGACACGCTCATTGTGGAGCTTTCCGACACGTCGGAAATAACCACAAAAAAACATCTTTTCATGGTGCATATACGTCACGCTTAAATTGGCTTATTAAGCGACTTTAACGTATGATTAAACTTCCCGCTGGGCTTGTGTTAGTTTTCAATTTCGCCGGATAATGAGTCGGAGCATAAATTCCGCAAAATTGATCCATCGTTAGAATATTCTCTTTTGGTAAGTCGATGCTGTGCCGAATCGGAAATAAAGTCGTCCACGATAGGGGGAAAATAAATACGCGTAGAAATGTTATCTCCAAGGGCTGCGTATGCCATTTTCATTATGCTAAATCAAAAAATATGGTTTATAAAGGGCCTCTAAGACAACGAAATTTTTACAGAAATGAGTGCTGCTCATATTTATGCATTTTGTCGTAAAAAAATACATAAAACTACGAGGAAAATTTCCATTTACGAATGTAAATCTGCAATAAAAGGACAATAAATTGGGAAAAAGAAAAAGATGTTTCAGAGAGGTTGCTTCATTGTTTATTCGGTGAGAGGAAGGTTTTCAATTAGGCACTTTCTTGAGCTACAAAGTAACATTTTTAATGGTTAATTATTATCATTTTTATATTCAAAACAAAAATTGAAATACAGAACTTGTTCATTGCAACCAAGAAAAATTAAAAAACACAACACAAGAGAGTATCTCTCTGAAGATGGCAGCTTGGCTGTCGAAACGCGTTAGAGCAACCTTTGTTGTGTTTTTTAATCTTTCTTGGTTTCAGAAGACAAGTTCTGTATTTCAATTTTTAAAGATAACCAAGGACCAGTCCGTTTCACCAAACAAAAACAAATCCAAAACAAAAGCATTTTTTCAGAAAATTTTAGCAGCTAATTCACGAAATTTTTTAATAATTTAGTAAAATGGTAATTTTATGAAATATGTTTCATAAGTAGGGTAGAGGTTTTATTTTTCATTTTTCCAAAAATTTCCTGTCTAAATTCTGAATCTACTCTCCAGTTTAAGAATAAAGTTTTTAATATTCATTTACTACGAGGGTAAATCAAATCAAACCGGAATTTCTATCATGTCGCCATGAGAGCGTCGTGAGTGTGCTTAAACTTTTAGATATGTTAGGTCTTGGATATCACGTGACTTCCTGCACTCAAGCGAATTCCGTTCTCGCCGTTTGTCAGTTGTAAATACAACGAGTGAGCAAGAGGTTCATCCGCACGTTGCGCAGCGCGTTAATATTAAATTTCTTGCTGTTAAAGGTGTAGAGGCCGCTGAAGTTTTTCATAACTAGAAGCACAGTTTGGAGATATTTGTTTGAAAAAAACTCAAGTGTATGAATGGCGCAAAAAATTTTTGGAAGAACCAACTTAAGTTGAAAATGGACCCTATGCCCGTCATCCTTGGACCAGTGTGACTACGGACAAGATTAACGCTGTTCAACGCCTTTTGGAAGGTGATCACTCGCCGTTTAAGGCGGCGGTCGTCGAAATTCTTCGCTTGCCATTTTACAAACTACGTCAATACTATCGCTTAGAATTTAATGAGAGTTGGCAATAATGTTTAAAAATATTAAAGAATTCGCACTTTGGAAGCAGATTTTTAATTTTTTTCCTAATATTCGCGCAAATGGTCATACAATTTGTTCCTTTTTTGCGTGTTTTCAGAAACTAATATCTCGGAAATTGAACGGAATTTAAAAAAGTATTTTCAAAACGCTAATTCGACATTCTTGCTTGATAAGTACTTTAAATTTGAAGAGAAAATATTAAGAAATAAAGGCACCATTTGTAAAATGGGAGAGCGGTATTTGGCATAAAAATTTCGCATTTCGATTGCCCTCACTCGGGTCAGGCAGGGTACGGAGACGGACGTTATGCGGATCGGAGAAATTTTTACCTCTTCCCAAATACGTCATCAGTGAACGAAATACCTTCGGCTTCCAAGCTCATGTTTCTTTAACTAAGAACGGTAAATTTATCATAATAACAATAAACAATATTAAAACATTCGTTCAACAAGAGTTTGAGAGTGAAATGAATTGTTTACGTATTTCAGGCTTACTGAATATTTAGTGATTTTTATTTTGATATGTTTGCAATTTTTTTTTCTCTTCCAATTACCCTTTTTATATTACTCTTTGGAAAAACATAAATTGATTAAGTAAATAAGAACTGTGACAGATTTAAGAAAAAAAGAATAATTGCTTTTATATCATTTAAATTTTAAGTTTTATATTCCACTAACATCACTTGTGGTCGAAAATCGACCAATTGTATCTGTAAAGAACAAAATTGTTTTGCACATAATTAATTAATAGGTATTTCGTTATATGCAGATGCTTAGTTCTTACTTTCAAGATGTGAAAAAAGGCCTGGGAGTATGAAAATTTCGGCTCTTTTTGAAAATTTCGACTTCTTCGAAAATTTTGGCTTTTTTCGGTTTTTGGACAGGTTTTTGAAAATCAATTTTTTTCAGAATTTCGACATCTTGAAACTTTGAACTGTTTTGAAAAATTATAATTTTTTTGAAGAATACGATTTTAATGATTATTTTGAAATTTCTTTTTCATTTTTGGAAATTTCGACCACCCACTAAATATTTTGACTCTTCTTTTAAAAATTCCTACTTTCTGATACATACTTTCACCTTTTTTCAAAATCTCTAGTTTTTTTGAAGAGTTCGTCTTTTTGTTTAAATTTCGTTAATTTCAATGCTACTTTTTTAATGATTTCGTCTTGGACATTCTAAAATGTCTACTTATTTCAAACTTAATTTTAAAAAAAAAATGAGATTTTGATTTAATCAGAAAATTGTAACTACAGTAAAACCCCGCTTAACGCGGGGGTTACGTTCCAACCAAGTGGAGCATTATACGAAACAGCGTTAAACGAGGTCATCTCTTCATTGTACATAATGGGGTTAGGGGAAAACGAGTGTAAAAAACAAGTCACCATTCATGTTTAAATCATTAGGATTCTTCTGCATTTCCAATTTTCCGCTTTCTCATCAAATAGACGCCTAATGTCATTTGTATTTTTCTTGAGTGCCCTATAGGAAGTTGTGGGGAAGGCATCCATGGTACCTTGTCTTATCTTTGAACTCCTATCAAAATCTGCTTCATTTTCAATAAATTGGTTTATAATTTCTGTTATAGTGGCTAACCTGGTTTTTAGAAATGCTGTTGTAAATTTTTTGTGTTCTTCAGAATCATTATTTTCAATATTTTTGTGTTCGTCTTGATCTACTATTTCCTTGAGCTCATCACCAACATTTGTTTGAGATCTTCCTTATTTCTAAACCTGCTTGTTTCGCTAATTTGTCTATTTCGTTCATATCAACAGAGTTTCTAGTGTCACCGTCCTCTAAAGATCTTGCCAAATATTTTTAAACACTCCTTTTACACCTTTTTTTCTTACCTCATTAGAAAAAAAATATTTATGTATGTTGCATGTACTTTAATTTTAGGAAAACCCCAATGGTGCCTGCAATTTTCAAGTAATCTCATTATTCCAATAAAAAAGCGTTAAACGGAAACAGCGCTAAACGGAGCAGTGTTAAGCGGAGTC
Source organism: Dastarcus helophoroides (assembly GCA_028583605.1). NCBI lineage: Eukaryota > Metazoa > Arthropoda > Insecta > Coleoptera > Bothrideridae > Dastarcus > Dastarcus helophoroides. Next base: position 12,784,554 of record CM053329.1, read on the forward strand.
TTACTATACTTCATAATTTTAACTTTTTTCAAAATTTTTGTATTTTTGTAACTTCTTAGTGTTTCAAAGTTACAACTTTTTCTGGAAATTTTTATTTTGTTGTAAATTTCAACTTTCTTTCAAAATATCTGCCTCTCACAATTTCGACTTTTTAAAAAAATAAATAAACGAATAGTTCCGACCAGGCCAACATTTTCGGAAAGTCGAATTAGGAAAAAGTCGAGCTAGAACAAAGTCGAAATTGTTAGAAAACCGAATTTAAAAAAAAATGGCGACATTCCAAAAAGCAAGGATTAATCAAAAAAAGTGAAAATTTGAAGTAAGCTAGAAAAAAATTGTGTCAAAAAAAGTAAAATCTTTTTAAAAAAGTTGAAGTTTGAGAATAGATGCGAAATACCAACAAACAGAGAAATCAGGGTTAATTCGTAATTTCGAGAAAAGATTGTGCTTTCCTATTTTTGCAGAAAAGTATATGTTTGTAAGAGAACCACAGGAAACAAAAAGGACAAAAAGAAGTACTCTTAAATCACCCATTTCCAACTATGTGCTTTACCTATTTAGAGAATTGAAAGAAATACCTGCCAAACGATTTTTTTTTTGTATACTTGCCCCAATTCCAAGCTTTTCTCTCAAAATGTTGAATTTAAAGTTTAAACTATTCAAATTTTTCTGAAGAATTTAAAATTTCAAAACCAACAGGAAACAAAAAGGACAAAAGAACTACTCTTAAATCACCCATTTCCAACTAAGTACTTTACCTATTTAGAGAATTAAAAGAAATACCTGTCAAATGATTTTTTTTGTAAAGTTTCCCCAATTCCAAGCTATTCTCTCAAAATTTTGAATTTAAAGTTTAAACTATTCAAATTTTTCTAAAGAATTTGAAATTTCATGGAAAACGTTAAGATGAATATCGAATATTAAAATTAAAAGTCAAATTTTTGTGACTAAAATCTGAATTTTGAAAATTTTTTTACATAAATCTCCATTTCTTCGAAATGTGTTATTTTTAAAAAATTTCAATTCAGACCTAAATTATTATTATTTATTTATTATTTCATAATTCTTAGTGCAACTCTAAGGAAAACAGCTAAAATTTTTTTAAAATGTTGGGTATTTTCTTAAAATTTCCAATTTCAATATTTTGTTTTTTTTTTTATTTGGAATTGTAATTCTAGAAAGAAAAAGTCTTTACTTTCTATGCAAGTAGAATGCAACCTAGACTACAAATTCATGCAGCCCTCCAGGCGTATAGAGTGAATAATAGGTAGCTGAACTACTAACAATTGAGACACTGCCACCTAGCGAAGAGGTTGCTCTCTAGGAAAAAATTCCCAGAAGACAAGAATTCTAATGCACAGACCAATTGGTTTGAACATTTATTAAATTCGAAGTTTGGAAACTAAATACCGGTTTCGATCTTGTTACATCTCGTCAGTTTGTCGTCCACTATCGTCAACTCGAATGCTAACAAATGTTCCGACAAGTAAGTACTAAAGAATTCACGGACCTCAAGCGTATGACTTCTTAGTGCTACCACCTATTGGTCCATAGAGAAACTATGGCCATCGCCAACAATGTCATATGCAAGTAGAATGCAACCCACACTACAAATTCATGCAGCCCTCGAGGCGTGTATAATGAATCATGAATTGGTAGTCTAGGTTGCATACGACATTGTTGGCGATGTTCACAGTTTCTCTATGGTCCAATAGGTGGTAGTACTAAGAAGTTACATGCTTGACGTCCGTGAATTCTTTAGTATTTACTTGTGGGAACATTTGTTAGCATTCGAGCTTGATATACCAAACTGACCAGATCTAACAAGATCGAAACCGGCATTTGGTTTCCAAACTTTGAATCTAATAAATAAATGATCAAACCTATTGGTCTGTACATTAAAATCCTTTACTTTCTAGTCAAAGTAAAAACTACAAAAGAAAAACTGTTTTTTAAATTTTAAGATAAACTCAAAATTTTAGATAAAAAGTCGAACTTCAGAAGAAAAAAAATATGTAATTGGAAAAAATCATGGAATGTCGCTTTTAAATTAAAAATTTCAAGGACAACATTTAAATTCCAGGCACAATATTTTTTAAAGTTTTTCCTACAATTTTAACATAAATTACCAATCCTGGATTCTGAATTCAAATTTAAGAAAATAATTAGAAAATGGAAGAGAAAAACTGACATTTGTAAAAAACAAATGTTAGACATCTTGTAATTTTGACTTTTTTTTCTAGAAATTCTATTTCAAAGTCTATGTTTGAAAATAATAATTTGAAATTTCCAATTTAAACCTATTGACTTTTTTAAAAAAATGTTTAAATACATATTCTTTTAAGTTTAGAATTTTTAGTCATTTCTCAAAATTTTTTATTTAAAAGTCAAAATTTTAACAAAAAAAAATAACATAAGATTTTGACATTTTAGTCGAAATCTTCAATTTTCTCTTAAACTGTCGACTTCATAGTCTCAATATTTTGAATTTTTTTTACCTTATTCTCGATTTCTAAAAAACTTTTCCAATTTTTTTTACTTTCCTGTCGAAACTTTAACTTTAATTTTTAATTTTAAACTCAAATGTTCACTTTTTTCACATAAATTTGGACCTAAAGTTAAATGTTCGAATAAATCTTAAAACATGAAAGCTGTTTATTGAAATTTCAACTTTAATAACGAAATTTCAATTGTTATGTCTGAAATTCAAAAAACAAACAAATTGTGTAACGAAATTTAATTGTAGAATATAGAATCTAACAAAAATTTCTAGATAAGGGAAAGCAGCTGCGATAATGAAGCAAACGGCAGATAAGCGTTTCAGAAATTTCGGCAAACGATAAGCCTTATCTGCTGTATTTTTCTAGAACCCGGGAGCGAAAACTATATAAGACGGTCGCCTTTCCCTTGGAGTCAGTTAGAGTCAGTGCAGTTAATTAATGAGTTAGCAGTTAGAAGTCAATAAGTGAATTAATTATACAGTTGTGGTGATCCGAGTTTAGTTTGGGAATAAAGTGGTATAATTTACACGTGGTAATCAATTCGAACCGACAGCTCGCAACGGTAGTACAAGTTAAAACACGAAACTCTATCGATTTCAAAATTTTAAAAGATGTGACAGTTTTTGAATTATTTTATAAATCTTGATATATTGCCTATTTCTAGTTTTTAAGTTAAATTCCTAAAATTAAATCTTAAGCCTTCACCAAATTCTCAAAATTCTGTATATAATGAGAAAATAAATAAAGTTCCAATTTTTAACTTTATATTTTCAAAAGAAGTCAGATCAGCTTCTTCATTGGGGGAAGGTACGATACACGTCATTGGCCTTACTGCACGAGTCCGAGCAGTACAAAGGTCTCACCCTTTCCCAGCATGATCCAAGTCAGAAGAAGTCAAATGTTAGCATAGATTCGAAATTTGGAAAAAATTCACATTTCAAGAAATAAATGAAAATTTTCAAGGAAAATATTTTTCGGGAAATTTTCTTTATTAAAATTTTACGGATTCAAAAATAAAAAAAAAGTAAAATTTTCAAAATTGTCAATTCTATTTTAATTTTGTATCAACGCGCGACAAAAAAATACTAATTTTAAGAAACAAGTCAAAATTTATACTTGCAAGCACAAAATACTTCTTATTCAATTCCCCCCCGAAACCCCTTCCGTCCCTGTTCTCCTAACCCCCCTCAACAGGGCATTTTAAATGCCAAGAGCAAAATTGCACATAGCGATTTACCAGACCCCCGCCTAAAGTGTTGGTGAAATTGCAACTCAGATAAGGATAGGCATTACAGATGAGCTGGGGTTTTTATTTATAAATTTTAGATGAATTTTCGAAAGCTCACGTCGTTATTTGGTCTTTACGTCTTTTACAAATATGGCAATAAATTTTGAACCTATTTTATTATTGCTTATGAGTAAAACAAGCAAACCAGTAAGAACAAGAAAAAGGAAGATTCTTGTTAGCAAGACAAGAATCGAACCAACAACAAATTGGCAAGACAAGAGGTAAAACAACAAACAAAAAATTAGCAAGCAAGATGAGAAATCTGGTTTTGTGCACCACTATTCTACAAATATGACATCTAAACGTTTTTTATTATTACTTTTTAATGTGATACATCGAGTTTCAATTAAATAAAGAATTTTTTTAGATACATTTCAAGTAGACATTAATCTCGAAATGCTTGATGCTTTTTATAAAAAAATTTGAAATTTTTTGTTAATTTAACTTTTTTTAAATCATTGCCAGAGAGTTTTCGTCGTAAGCATCTGAAATTTGAAACAGTTGTATTAAGTTGTGGATTACCATCACAGACGAAAGCTCTTGAAGTTGAATTTGGATTTTGGAGGGTTAAATTAATGGGCGAATTAGTCAACAAATTTTAAACTATATAAATCCCCCCCGGCGTTTATTAAATGTATACAAAAAGATTACCTATGCTTTCAAAGTGCAATCAAAATTTGGTTTTAAACGTTTTCTCGTTTCCAAATGCTTTTCGTTAAAATTTCCCGGAACTTGATAAATTATTGAATAAATTCACCAAAATTTCATTATTGACTCTTTTTAATATTCATAGCTTTAGGTAAAAGGCGATACATATTTGCTCCTAGCAGGGCCAACCCTTTAAGCCTCATTAATAATGTATTTTACCATTTCGCAACTGCTCCAATCTCGATTCGCTTTTTACTCATAGCGTTTATTTTATGATTTTATAACTACCGGAATAATAAATTGATTGCGATTGCGAAATACAATAATTCGAGCAATGGAAATTATATTCCGTAATTTACTTTAACGGGGCCTCGTTTTTCAATTTCGTTTCCGCGTAATCTGTTTAAAACGTAATAAAACTGCAGTCATAACAGGAAAGCTGAAATTTCAACATCAACAAATTTATTAGATAAGGCGGGCGTCTCTGTTCCTATTTCAATTCTCATCTAAGTGCTTCGTGGTTTCTAGGTTAGTAGTTGCTATAGTAACTTCGATAGCGTACGGCAATTCGCAACTCTTCATAACTCGATCCAATACAGAATCCGTGGAAATCGAAAAACAGGCTGACGTAGAAAATCGCTCCCTTAATTGAATAAGGTGCACAATCGCATTAAGGAATTTTCCAAATTGGCGCTTTTCGATAGCGCAATTGTACCTCCAGTATTTGAAAGCATCTATGGAATCTAGAAATACAACTTCGAAGTGTTCTACGAGGGTAAATCAAATATGCACCGGAATTTCTATCATGTCGCCTTGAGGGCGTGTGCACCTACTCTTTAACATGTTAGATGGAGATATCACGTAACTTCCTGCGCTCAAGCGAATTGCGTTTCCGCTGTTGGTCAGCTGTAAATGTATTAAGCGAGCAAGAGGTTCATCAGCACGTTGCGCAGCGCCGTTGAAGGTGTAAAGCCCGCCGAAAGTCTTCGTAGACTAGAAGCACAGTTTAAGGATATCTGTTTGAAGAAAAGTCAAGTGTGAGAATGGCACAAGAAATTGTTCAAAGGACAAACTCAAGTTGAAAACGAACCCATGCCGATCGTCCTTGGACCAGTATGACTGCAGACCAGATTAACGTTGTTGTGCACACCGATTTTGTGCATGAATGTCGAACGATTAATGCTGCCTACTACTGCCAGCTATTGGATAAAACAAAAGGTTGATATCAGGCAGTAAGCCAAGGTTGGGGTCCAAGGGGTCCGGAGCCTCCCCGAAATGAATATTCCCCAAAAAATTTACGATGATACGAATTGAAATATCAGTAGAAAAACGGCTGATTGTATATTTAGGCATGTAAATAATTTTCGAAATCGCCAACTATTGAGTTTATGATAAGCAAAATAGCCATGTAGACATTTTAATAAAAATTGGCAATGAGGTCAAGGCTTTCCAATACATGCACCAACCCTTTTACAATTTAATATTGACACTTAGCAGTAGGGTACGTTCAGTAATTTCAATTTTTTATTACCCCAAATTTCGACTTTCTTGACATATGTATGCGTGGAGTAGAATTTTCGAGAAAAAAGTCGAAATTTTGAGTTTAAAGTCAACATTTTACAAAAGCATAGGAAGGCATTGTTTAAAAAAAATAATATTTAGAAATTTCGACATTTTACAAAAGCGTAAAAAGGACACTGATTATAAAAAAAATTGTTTAGGGATTTCGACTTTTTTGTCAAAAATTCGGTTTATTTAAATTTCGATTTTTTTTCTCGAAATTTCGGCTTTAAACTCAAAATTTCGACTTAACACTCGAAATTTCGACTTTTTTTTTCAAAAATTTCTTGACATTTCTACTTTCTTCTTAAAATTCCGAGACTAATGTCGAAATTTCGACTTTAATATCGATTTTTTTTCGAAATTTCGACAATAAGTCAAAATTTCTACACTATGATCAAATTAGGAAGATGACAGTTGCGTCCCACCACTCCTCTTTCCCAACAATCTTGACAATTTGTAGTAGGGTGCGTTCAATAATTGCTATTTTTAGTTAGCAAATTTTGATCTTTTTTTTAGAAATTTCGAGATGAAAGTTGAAAATTCGAGAAAAAAATCGAAACTTCGTGATTAAGATCAAAATTTCGATAAAAAAGTCGGAATTTGAGAAAAAAAGCCGAAATTTCGAGAAAAAGGCCGAAATTTGGAGAAAAAAAGTCGAAGTTTGAGAAAAACGTAAGTCGAAACTCCGAGAAAAAAGTCGAAATTTGAGAAAAAGATCGAAATTTCTAGAAAAATAGTCGACATTTTGAGTTTAAAGCCGAAATTTCGAGAAAAATGTCAAAAATTCGAAATTAAAGTTAAAATTTCGAGAAAAAAGTCGATATTTGAGAGAAAAGTCTTAAATTGAGAAAAAAAAAACAAAATTTCGAGAAAAAAGTCAAACTTTTCAGATTAAGGCCGAAATTTCGAGAAAAAAGTCGGAATTTGAAAATAACGTCGAAATTTCGAGAAAAAGTCGAAATTTCGAAACATTTCGAGCAAAAATTCGAAATTTGAGAATAACGTCGAAAAGTAGAAATTTCCAAAATATTTTGAGCAAAAAGTCGAAATTTCGAGAAAAAAAGTCGAAATTTTCGAAAAATATCGAAATTTCGATAAAGGTTGAAATTTCGATAAAAAAAGATCAACATTTTGAGTATAAAGTCGAAATTTTGAGAAAAATGTCGAAATTTCGATATTAAGGTCAAAATTTTAAGAAAAAAGTCGATATTTGAGAAAAAAGTCGAAAATTGAGAAAAAAAAACGAAATTTCAAGAAAAAAGTCGAACTTTTTAGATAAAGGTTGAAATTTCGAGAAAACACTCGAAATCTCGAGAAAAAGTTGAACTTTCTAGAAAAAAAGTCAAAGTTTGAGAAAAACGAAGTCAAAAGTCCGAGAAAAAAGTCGAAATTTGGGAAAAAAGTCGAAATTTCTAGTAAAATAGTGACATTTTGAATTTAAAGCCTAAATTTCCAGAAAAATGTCGAAATTTCGATATTAAGGTTAAATTTTCGAGAAAAAAGTCGATATTTATTTGAGAAAAAAGTCTAAAATTGAGAAAAAAAAAACGAAATTTAAAGAAATAGGTCGAACTTTTCAGATTAAGGCCGAAATTTCGACGAAAAAGTCAAAATTTGAAAATAACTTCGAAATTTCGAGAAAAAGTCGAAATTTCGAAATTTTTCAAGCAAAAATTAGAAATTTAAGAAGAACGTCGAAATTTCAAGAAAAAGTAGAAATTTTGAAATATTTCGAGCAAAAAGACGAAATTTCGATAAAAAAAGGTCGAAATTTTGAGTATAAAGTCGAAATTTTGAGAGAAATGTCGAAATTTCGATATTAAGGCCAAAATTTCGGGAAAGAAGTCGAAATTTGAGAAAAAAAAAAGGAATTTCGAGAAAAAGGGCAAAATTTCCAAAAAAAAATTAAAATTTTGAGAAAAAAGTAAAAATTTCGAAAAAGAAGTCGAAATTTTGAGAAATAAAGTCGAAATTTAAGAAAAAAATCTAAATTTCGAGAAAAAAGTCGAAATTTCGAGCTTAAAATCGAAATTTGAGAAAAAAAGTTGAAATTTCTAAAAATGACATTTTTTTAATCGATATCTTTTCTACGCCTTTGTAATATTTCGAAAAAGTGGAAATTTCCAGAAAAAAGTTAAAATTTCTAGAGTCGAAATTTTGAGAAAAAAAGTCTAAATTTGAGAAAAAAGTCGAAGTTTGAGAAAAAAGTCGAAATTTCTAAACACAACATTTTTTTTAATCGATGTCCTTTCTGCGCCCTTGTAAGATTTTCGATTTAAAAACTGAAATTTCAATTTTTTTTAGAAATTTCGACTTTAAACACCAAATTTCGACGTTTTTTTCGAAATTTTCACATTAAAGTCGAAATTTTGACTTTAATCTTGGGATTTAAAGAGGAAAAAGTCAACATTTCGTGATAATTTTTTTTTCAAATTGATGTTCTTTCTACGCTCTTGTTATTTTTACTTCAAAAAAAAAAATTCGATTCTTGATCGGTGATAAGTTAAATACGTAAACTCAAAATAGATATTAGGAAATTTTTCTTTGGTAAGTTTCACGTTCTTATTTGTCAAATTTATATAATGTTAAGGTCACTAGATTTTATTCTTCACTTTTACTAATTAACAAAATGAAAAAAAATAAAATAAAATAAAAGAAACGAATACATAAAAGTAATTGATGTATCTTCTTATATTTTCTGAAGAGTATTTTCTAGAAATTTTGATTATTTTTTTAAAATTCCGAGTTAATATTGAAAATTCCAAATTATTTTCTTCCATTCTACGTCTCTATAAGCATATAGTCGACACGTATAAACGTATAAACAATTTTTTGCCGAATTCTGCTGTCTTTTTCTCAGAAATGTTTTATTTCTGAGTGATTTTGTGTATAAATATCGATGTTTTTGCAAAAGTTTAACTCTCTATTAGAGATTTTAATTGTAGTTTGGGATTATATATTTTTTTAAACTTCGAGCTTCCAGAAATATCTTTCACAAGTGTTTTACTTAAAACTTAAATTAGTTTCTGAAATTTGCAACTATTAATATTATTATTTTCGTAATTTATTTTGAAGGGAAAAACTTAAACTAAATATTGGCTGCAAATATAACGGAAATAACACTATTTTTTAGGTGCAGTTTCATAAATTTTCTATACATTCCAATGTTTTTCGAAATTTCGATTATTTTTAGAAATTTTCGAAATGTCAACTTCTTTTGTAAAATTCTTTCCACTTTCCTTTAAATTTTGATTCAAATTCAACATTTCGACTCTTTTGATAAACATATTTATACCTATTTTGACCTTATTTTCAAAATATTTATTTTAGTTTAGTTTAGTTTCAAGTTTGGACTTTAATTTTCCTTTTATTTAAACAAAATTTTGAGTTAATATTCTAACTTTTGATATTTTTGAGATTTAATTTTTATTTAACATTTTGAAATAATTTAGAAATATCTACATTTTTATTTTGTCATTTCGACTTTAAGATCGAAATTTCTAAAAAATGATTTTATAAATTTTGATTTTCTAAAAATTTTCTTTTCAGTTTAGCTCGAAACATTTTTTACAATGTTAGCGTTTTTTTTGTTTAAAATATTAATTTTTTCTAAAGATCTTTATTTTACAATTTCTGTTTTTTATTTTTTTCTAAATTTTTTGCTTTACATTAAAAGTTGTATTTTGTTTTTTAAATTTTAATCCTAGTCACAAAATTACTACTTTTTAAAACAAATTTCGAGTTTAAACCCAAAAGTTTTGCTTCATTAGATAACTTTCGGTTTTTTCTCAATATTTAAATTTTTTCTGAATATTTTGGCAAACTCAACATTTTGAGTTTTAAAAAAATGTACCTTAAACTTCGACGCTTTTGGATTTTTAATGATAAAGTTCTTTTCTTTTTCATCCTTTTAATTTTTCGTCCAAATTTTCGCTTTTCCTGAAGATTTTTAAAACTTTCGACAAAAATCGAAATACAAATTAAAATGGAAGCTTCTATTAAAATTTTTTTATTTCATCTTTAATATCTAATATTCCTAATTTCGTCTTTGATCTCAAAAGTTCAAAAATCAGATATTTTGATAACATTACTGGGTAATTCTAAAAAATTTTTTAAAATTTAAATTTAAAAGATTTAAATATCGAGACTGAAATCGAACGTTCGAGTTTCGAATTATAGTCCAAATTTCGAAGTTAAGATTAGAAATTTTATGCAAAAATAAAAAATGAGCACTAAGTAAAAGACAAAGACGTTTATTGATTTAACAACTCAGCTTTGTCTTTAAATTTTGCAATATTGCTTTTTTCGAAGAAGTTTCTGTGTCTCTAACATAAAAAAGGGGGGAGGGAGTTGGACCCCCCCGAACGAAAATCCTGGCTACGTGCCTGGTTGATATTAGCGGAAGAGGTGCGAATTTTCAATCAGAAATCTGATTTTGCTTCACGACAATGTTTGCCCCGAATCTGACACATCAAAAATTAGAGGATATGCATTGGGCAACATTAGAACACACTCCTGATTGTCGCGACTTATCACCATGCGACTACCATATGTTTGGGTCACTAAAAGAAGCTCTAGGAGGTGAGCGATTCTATGATGATGCTGCTATTGAGACATTTGTACCCAATTGGCTACATACAAACAAACCTCCCTTCTTTTTATGATGATCTCATTAAAAAGTTCCCAATGGGAAAAATGCATAACAAAATAAGGAGATTATGTGGTAATATAGTTAATAACTTTCATATCTGTATCTTGCAACAATCAATTTTTAAAAACAAATTCCAGTTCATATTGATTTACCCTCTTACAGAAGAAAATCCATAAAAAATACACTGTTTAGTGTAAATAGCATACGACCTAGACTCCAATACTACAGCCTTCTAAATATGTAGTCGCGGATCATAAGTAGCTCTCACTTGACCTACTGACGTTTAGCAGAGACAGTCCCTCTGGAAATTTAGAGATTTTATTCTAGTGCATAATAAGACCAAATTTACTGGTCTTTCCTATAAATTATTTTAAAATATTATTTATACTGTTTGATATTATGAATTGAGTACCTCTCTGAAGATGATAGCTCGGCTAACGAAACGCGTTAAAGCAACCTTTGTTGTGATTTTTAATATTTCTTGGTTTCAAAGGACAAGATTTGTATTTCAATTTTTGAACGCAACCAAGGACCAGTCCCCTTAACCAAAATTATGAAAGCTTTGTACTAGAAATTTGGAATTTCATAGCCAAAATTTGAAGAAAAAAAATAGGATACTCTAACATTCTAAGCTTAAAGCTAAAATTTTAAAAATAAGGTCAATGTTCTCAGACATAAATATACACCAATAATACCGATTTGAAGGTAAAACGACATAAATTTTGCTCGTCAAGTAACCAACTGGAAGGTCTTGTTACTTTATAGGTGACTGTCTATCTTGCAGATTGAAAATTTAAATTACTGTTTTATGGGTAGTTGCAGACACTTAATGTGCATCAGTTTTTATGGTTATTGGGTAAGGCTAACTTAGAAAATATGATCTCATAACTGTACATTTTAGAACGAGATATTAATAGAGAACACTTTATTGGCAAACTGAAATTCCATTTACTTTATTACCCATGTTATCGATCGCGTCTTTTGTTGTCAGTTGGAGCTGATGTACAACGTACATTTTTTTCCCGCATCGTGAACTCAAACGATTTTAGGACGCATTAATAGATACTATATTGGGTAAGAAAATCAAATATTCGAGTATCTTTTATAATCAAAATCAATGCCTCCAATAAACACTTACTTTAATTAATTACTTACTGTAGCGATTTTTTATAGTGACAGTTAAACGAATAAAGAATAAGAATTTCAAGTGATAGATAAAAAAAGTGAAAAATTGATTGATCGGCAAATGTGAGGTAGCTAACAAATTATGAATAAATTCTCTGATTGTGACCTATTGCTCCAAAAACTTTAGTTAGATTCGAATGAAATAAAAGAATTAAATGAAACAAGGATGCTACCGATGTAACAAACAAAAAGGTCCTACGTGACCTGCAGCTGAAGCAAATCCACAAACAGGAATAAAACATATTTTCATCGGTGTACATTCCCACTTCCACAAGATAAGTTGTGGCTTATCGGTTCAATTAACTCCGTTACCTCTTTTGCGAATTGATGGCGATATTTAAACATGCAAATAAGGAAGAACAAACAGAGCGAAAGTTGAAATTGACCAGCAGTCCTAAATTGCGAAAGCGAGCTGGCAGAACAATATTTAAATAGGGCCCAGAGGCATGTTTGATGAAACTGTTTCCAGAATTTGCATGCAATATAGAGCGCGAGTTATTTCGTGGCAAGTATAATGCAATTTTGCAAACGTTTGAAAAGAGAATGGAGGTAATTGGCAACCTGGTGGCAAAGTTGACTTTCGAAAATATTCCGGTTGATTACCATGTTTTAACCAGATGAATAAGGCGTAGTGATGCACCTTCTTGCCTTGTTTGTTATCTTCTTGCCTTCTAATGCACAGATCAATAGGTTTGAACATTTATTAGATTTGAAGTTTGGAAACTAAATACCGGTTTCGGTTTTGTTAGATCTCGTCCAGATCCAACAAGATCAAAACCGATATTTGGTTTCCAAACTTCGAATCTAATAAATATTAAAAACTGTTGGTCTGTGGATTAGAATCCTTGTCTTCTGGGAACTTTCCTAGAGAGCAACCGCTTCGCTAGGTGGCAGTGTTTCAACTGTTGGTAGTTCAGCTACCTATGATTTACTATACACGCCTGGAGGGCTGCATGAATTTGTAGTCGAGGTTGTATTTTACTTGCATACAACTTCTTGTCTTGCTTTGCAATTCTTTGCTGGGTTAATTCTTTTCTTGCTAGCAAGAGTATTGCTTTCTCTTGTTCTTGCTGGTGTGTTTTGTCCTTGAGCAACAACAACATTTTAAAACTCAAACATTTTAAAACTCGAATGAATGTTCTAGATTTTTCAATAAATGGAATGGAGATTAACGTCGAAATTTTAGGTAAAATGAAATAGAAAATAGTAAAAATGTAAATACTTCAAAAAGAGTCCGATTTTTGCAAAAACTTACTTTTTTCTGCGACTGTAATTAAATTAATTTAAGATTAAAATTTTGGTTGAAAAATTACATATTTTATGGGTTTTATTCCAAATTTGATTTAAACATTTGTTCAAAATTTACCTTCAATATTTACATACTTTTTGCTGCTTCGAATAAATGTTGGATTAAAAACTAAAAGGTTCGTATTTTTTGTAGAAATTTTATCTTTATTTTCAAGATCTCGTCTGTGTCCAAATTTGGTTTTTACAAATACTGAAATTTATTACCTTTTTTGTTATAACCGCACTAAGAAATTTTAAAAAACACTTTCCGAAAACTCAAATTCAAATTCGAACATTAACTCATTAATTTCGTGTTTAGAATTTTTGACTTTTGATCTTTTCGATTTGTTTTTAAATTGCAGCTTTTCAGAATTCCGACATTTTTAACATTTCAGCTTTTCAAAATTAATTTTATTTTAAATTCTGAGGCTGCTCCAATTTAAATCTTAAAATTTCAACATGTTGTCCAAGAATTCAACTCCAGTTTCCAAGTTTCCTCACAAATTACAGGTTTTGCCTCATAAAAATTTGGGTGTTTGTCAAACATTCTGACCTAGTTAAAAAACTAGGCCATAATTTTGAAAAAGTCAGAATGTTTGACAAAAAAAAATATTTTTCTGGTTTTTTATTTCTCCTATTTTTGAATACTTCAAACTTTTTAAAATGTCTTCTTCTTTTTAAAACAGAAATTTCAATAGAATAATTTTAAGATTTTGGCTTCTTTCTGAATTTTGATTTTTTATTTTTCATTTTTTTAATTTTTGATTTTTTTGAAACAGTTTTGATTATTTTCAAATAGATGACCTTTTTAAAAGAGGACTTTCAAAATAACGACTTTTTAAAATGACGGCTTTCCAAATTTAGTTTTAATAAATTCTGAATTTTTTTTGTTCCGAGTGTGTTGATCTTAAAATTTCGACATATTTTCCAAACATTTAAATTGAGATCTAGGAGTTTTTCCACAAATTTCAGAATGGTTGAGTGTTGTCGATCTAGTTCTAAAATTTTGATTTTTTTTTCAAAATTTCGGTTCTTCAAATTTTTTTATTTTAAATTCGAGTTTTTTAATAATTTGAAGTTTTTTAAAAAAATTTTGCCTTTTTTTTAAATAGAGACTTTAAAATATCGACCTTTTTAAAATTGTGACCATCAAGATTGCAACTTTTAAAATTTCGGGTTTTTGAAATTTGGATGTTTTTTTTATTGGACATGTTAAAATTTCGACTGTTTTTTAAGAAACTTTTCTGAAATTTACATGAAAAAACTGCATATCATATCGTTGCATACATCGTATTCGACATTTTCAAATATTGATTTTTTTTATCTTTATTTGAAAATTTAGATGTTTTGTTGAACCTTATCATCTTTTTTTAAGTTTCATTTTATTTTAATTTAGCCCTTTTGGAAATTTTGATTGCTTTAAATATTTTTTTTTTAATTTACACATTTTTAATTATTTCGATTTTTTTAAATATCATATCTTTTTCAAAATATAACTTTAGCATTTTTAATATTTGTAATACTTTTCCTTTTGAAATGTAACATTTTTTTTTTGTTGAAAATATGGGGTTTCTTTTCAAAATTTCTATTTTAAGAAAAATGAAGGAATTTGGAAAATAGAAGATTTTTGAATGATAAAACCAGAAAGTAAAATTTTGAAATTAAACCGAGTCTTAGGAAAAAGACCTATTTTAAGAGAAAAATTTAACATTTCAAAGTAAAGATGAATTTCGAGGAAAAAGTATAAATTTCCAGAAACTTAAGGAATTCAGTCAAAATTTTCAGACTTCAGATCCTAAAAGATAGACATTTTTGGAATAAAGAAAATCTTAATTGACGACATCTTGAAAAAAGTGCCATTTCAAGAAATAGATTCGAAAATTCGACGGTCAACTGTCAAAGTTTTCCAATAAAATTCAAATTTAAGAATACGTTGAACTTTAGAATAAAATGAACATTTCAGAAACAAAAACGAATCGAAAACCTCAAAAAAGACTTATTTCGAGCAAGAAGACGAAACTATAAGAAAAATAGAAATTTCATAGAGAAAATTAAATTTTCGTAAAAATAGTCAAAATTTGAGTATAGCTATCTTTGAAAAAGACAAATTTTGAACAAATTAAATCGAAATTTTGAGAAAAAGACGAACTTACAATTTAGGATAGAATCACAAAAGGTATGACCTTGACATAAAAGTCAAATGTTGAAAAGACAATTTTGAGAAAAATGTCGAAATTTCGAAAAAAAGATTGAAATATTTAGAAAAAAATCAAAAATGATGGAATTTTCAAAATAAGTGACATTTCGAAAAATGGGGTCAAAATTTTGATGATCAACAGTCAAAGGTTTCCAATTAAAGTCAAATATAAAATTAAGTCAAATTTTAGAGTAAAAGGGACACCTGAGGAAAAAAAATGTCGAGAAATCCGAAATGGACATAATGCGAGCAAAAGGACGAAACTTCAAAAAGAAAATAAAAATATTCCAGAGAAAGTTAAATTTTGAGATACATACTCAAATTTTTAAAATGATTATTTTTGAAGAAGACAAATTTTGAACCAAAAAAAAATTGAAATTTCGAGAAAAAGACGAACTTTACAGTTTCAATTTCTAGGATCACAAAGGGTATGATCTTGACATAGAAGTTGAATGTTGAAAAGGCAATTTTGAGAAGAAGTTGAAATTTTGAGATAAAGACGAACTTCAAGAAAAAAACTAGAGAAAAATGTCGAAATTTTGAAACAAAATTGAAATATTTAGAAAAAAATCAAAAATGACGAAATTTCGAAAATCAACAGTCAAGGTTTTTCAAACAAAGTCAAATTTAAAATTAAGTCAAATTTTAGAATAAAATGGACACCTGGGAAAAAAATTAATCGAAAATCCCAAAAAAGACGTATTTCGAGTTAAAAGACGAAACGTTGTATGAAAATGGACATTTTTCAGAGTAAATTCAATTTTGAAAAAAAAAAGGTCAAATTTTGAGAATCGTTATCCTTAAAAGAGACCAGTTTTGAGCAAAAAAAATCGAAAATTTGAAAAAAAAGACGAACTTAGGATTTTAATTTCTAGAATCAGAAAGGGCATGATCTTGACATAAAAGTCGAATGTAAAAAAGACGATTTTGAAAAAAATTTCGAAATTTCGAAAAAAGATCGAAATATTTAGAAAAAAATCAAAAATGACGGAATTTCCAAAAAAAAGTGACATTTCGAAAAATAGGGTCCAAATTTTAATGATCAAGAGTCAAAGGTTTCCAAACAGAGTCAAATTTAGAATTAAATCAAATTTTAAAATAAAATGGACACTTGAGAAAAAAATAGTCGGAAATTCCGAAAATGACGTATTTCGGGCAAAGAGACGAAACTTCGAGAAAAAATAGGATTTTTTCAAAGAAAATTAAATTTTGGGATAAATAGTCAAATTTTTGTGAATGATTATCTTTGAAAAATACAAATTTTGAACAAAAAAATTCGAAATTTTGAGAAAAAGGCGAACTTACAATTTCAAGTTCTAGGATTACAAAGGGTATGATCTTGACATACAAATGTTGAAAATACAATTTTGAAAAAAATGTCGAAATTTCGAAAAAAAAAATCGAAATATTTAGAAAAAAATCAAACATTTCTGAATTCCTAAAAAGTGACATTTTGAAAAATAGGGTCGAAAATTCGATAATCAACAGTCAAAGGTTTCCAAATAAAGTCAAATTTAAAACTAAGTTAAATTTTATAATAAAATGAACACCTGAGAAGAAAAAAAATAGTCGAGAATCCCGAAAAAGACGTATTTCGAGCAAAAAGACGAAACTAGGAGAAAAAATATAAATTTTACACAGAAAATTAAGTTTTGGAAAGATAGTCAAATTTTGAGAATAGTTATCTTTGAAAAAGACAAAGTTTTAACAAAAAAAAATCGAAATTTCAAGAAAAAAACGAACTTACAATTTCATTTTCTAGGATCACAAAGAGTATGATCTTGACATAAAAGTCGAATGTTGAAAAGACGATTTTAAAAAAATTTCGAAATTTCAAAAAAAAGATCAAAATATTTAGAAAAAAATCAAAAATTGCGGAATTTCGATAAAAAGTGACATTTTGAAAATTAAGGTCAAAATTTCAATAAACAACAGTTAAAGTTTTCCAAATAAAGTCAAATTTTAAATTAGGTTAAATTTTAGAATAAAATGGACCCCTGAGAAAAAAAACAGTCAAAAATCCTAAAAAAAGACGTATTTCGAGCAAAAAGACGAAACTTAGAAAAAATGGAAATTTTTTAAAGAAAATTAAATTTTGGAATGAAAGTCAAATGTTGAGATTAGCTATTTTTGAAAAAGACAAATTTTGAACAAAAAAAATTGAAATTTTGAGATAAAGACGAACTTACAATTTCAATTTCTAGGATCACAAAGGGTATTATCTTGACATAGAAGTCGAATGTTAAAAAGACGATTTTGAAAAAAATTTCGAAATTTCGAAAAAAAATTGAAATATCTAGAAAAAAAATCAAAAATGGCGGAATTTCCAAAAAAAGTAACAATTCGAAAAATAGGGTCAAAATTTTGGTGATCAACAGTCA
This sequence comes from Dastarcus helophoroides, assembly GCA_028583605.1. Taxonomy (NCBI): domain Eukaryota; kingdom Metazoa; phylum Arthropoda; class Insecta; order Coleoptera; family Bothrideridae; genus Dastarcus; species Dastarcus helophoroides. The sequence continues at coordinate 12,802,255 of CM053329.1, forward strand.
AAGGATTCCAAACAAAGTCAAATATAAAATTAAGTCAAATTTTAGAATAAAATGGACACCTGAGAAAAAAAATAGTCGAAAATCCCGAAAAATATGTATTTCGAAAAAAAAGACGAAATTTCGAGGAAAAATAAAAATTTTTCAAAGAAAATTAAATTTTGGAATAAATAGTCAAATTCTGAGAACAGTTTTCCTTAAAAAAGACAAATTTTGGACAACAAAAAAATCGAAATTTTGAGAAAAAGACGAACTTACAATTTCAATTTCCAGGATAAAGCACAATTTTAGGAAAAAGACTAACTTCACAAAAAGTTGACGTTTCTAAAATTATAAAGGATATGATCTTAACATAAAAGTCGATATTTTTGAAAAGACAATTTTGAGAAAAAGACGAATTTCAAGGAAAAAACTAAATTTCCAAAAACAAATTTTGAGAAAAATATCAAAAAATACATCAAAATTTTAAAAAAAGAGACCAATTTTGCAAAAAAAAGTCGTTATTTTCAGATATATTAAATACGAATTTTAAGATTTTAAGATAAATATGAAAATTTAAAAAAAAATGGTCAAATTTTAAAAATCTATGAAAAAGGCAAATCTTAAATAAAAAAAATCAAAATATTGAGAAAAAGACTAACTTCAAAAAACATTTCTAGGATCATAAAGGATATGATCCTGACATAAAAGTCAAAATTTTGAAAAGGCAATTTTGAGAAGAAGTTGAAACTTTGAGATAGAGACGAATTTCAAGAAAAAAACGAAATTTCCAAAAACAAATTTAAAAAAAAATATCAAAAAACACATCAACATTTTAAAAAAAGAGACCAACTTTGAAAAAAAAGTCGTCATTTCTAGATATATTTAATACGAACTTTGAGATGAACATGAAAATTTGGAGAAAAAGTTTTTGGCTTTTTTGGACATTTCCATATTTTTAAAATGATTTTCTTTTTTAAAGCTCCAAAATTTATAAGTTTGTAAGTAATTTCAGTTTTTTGTAGAAACGTTGGAATTCGTTTTAGACAATCCTGAATTTTTTAAATCACAAAATTGTTTCAAAATTGCACTTATTTTTAAACTTTTTAGCTATTTTTAAAATTTTTAAAAATTTTGTTTATTAATAAAAAAATTTACCAAACTTTCAACAATTTTAAAAATTTTCCAATTTTTTTTAAATTTTGACTATTTTTTAAAATATTCGACTTTTCTTCAAAATCTTTACTCTATTCCAAATTAAAATTTAGTTTTAAATCTTCAAAAATTTTGCCTTTTTTCAAAAATATTTTCTTTTTTTAAATCTCTATCAAAATTTTGTCTTACTATTCTTTAAAATTACAATCCTTTTTAAAATATTGAAATATTCAAAAGTCCCACATTTTTGGAAGTCTGTTGAAATTTTTTTTATAAAAATGTCGATGTTTTTCCAAATTTCGACTATCAAAATTTTAATTTCAAATTCGCCTGTTAAAATTTCAACTTTTTCTCGAAAATTTGAGATTCGTGAAAAATTTCGTTTTTCAAAAAATTTTGAATTCTTTTGACAAAATTTCGACTTTTTTTGAAATGTCAGAATTTAATTGAGCATTTTAATTTTTTATGACAATTTTAACATTTTCCTTAAATTTTAATTTTTTTTTTAAATTTTGCCATTTTTGAAATCCAATTATCTTTTGAAATTCGCAAAATTTGTATTATCACAAATTAAACATTAATTTAAAAAAATCTTTAAATAACTTTGAGTCTAAAGGAAAAACTTGGAGTTTTTTCGTTTCGATTTTAATCTCGAAATATCCACTTTTTTCCAAATTTTAACACTAAAATCAAAATTTCTACTTTAATCTCAAAATTTAGATTTCAATCCCGAAATTTCTACTATTGTTTTCAATTTCGAGTTTTGACTTTAACCAAGAAATTTTGAAAAAACAAAATTTCGACCTTTTACCTAGAAATTTCGAAAAAAAAGTCGAAATTTTGGTTATTAAAAATTCAAATTGCAGAACACATCCTACTTCGGTCTAACACTACTGTGGTCTAACAACCACACCTAACCGAACCATAGAGTAATGAAATCTTGAGATTAATGCCAAAATTTCCAATTTTTTTCGAAATTTCTAGAAAAAAGTCAAAGTATTGATTTTAATCCCGGAATTGCTAGAAAAAAGTGAAAATTTTGAGATTAAAGGTAAAATTTCGAGAAAAAAGTCAAAATTTCAATTTTAATCTAGGAACTTCTAGAAAAAAGTAGAAATTTTGAGATTAAACTCGAATATTTTAAGGAAACATTTCTTTTTAAGTTGATGTCCATTCTACACCCTAATTTTGGCTTCTTAAGAGCGCAATTAAATATTGATAAAAAAACATTGGAAAAATATCAATGTGTCGTTATCGAATACCGATGTTGAAGACATTGGTGTTTCATTAAAAAAAATATCGATACTCAAACATCGATGCTTTTTTGAAAGATGTTGCATGCCTACCCAGCGCCTATATTAATGTCAATATAATATAAAGTTAATTATACAGGATGTTACAAAAGTCCGGGCCGCTACTTCAGGAGCATATTCTACACATTAAAATATGAAAAATGTTGAAATACATTTTTTTCTTTAAATTGCCTCCTAACGGAGATATGACCATTTAAAGATGGCGCCCCTAAAGTGGTTTTTTTACTACAAAAAGTTAACGGTTAGTAGCAAAGTCATGAAATTGGGCAAGCAGTTAAAGAATTGGATTAGGCATATTCTCATGTAACATATTTTTTAAAAAAGCAGTAGCGTGGTGAGTAGGGGGTTGCCCGCGATTATTTTTTGCCGTAACTTTTTTGTATTGCAATATTTCGACACAAAAGTGCCATAATCGTAAAAAGCAACATTTTTTATACAAAAAAGGTACTCTTTCTCAAAGTCGCTGAAAGTAACCGTTTCCGAGAAAAAGGCGTTTAAATAATCCTATCCCGTCTTCGAAATTCTAACTAATTTGTATAAGAAAAAATAAGTTGGTCATGCAAACTGATCGTAAAGAAAACAATTGTACTTGACAATATCTGCCAGAGATTGACGTTGTGTCACTGATAAAATTTGGTCGTAAGCTGTAAACTTTAGCAGTTTTTGTTGTCAATAGTAAGTGTAGTAGTTTTTTAACTTTTCATTATTTTGATAAAATGGACTATTCAAATCAAGAAATGGCCGATATGCATTTAATGTACGGGCTTGCAAATTGTAATCGTGCTGAAGCAAGACGGCTTTATGCTGAACGTTTTCCTAATAGACACCTACCAGGAGAAAAATTGTTCCAGAAAATTCATGCTCGTTTATGTGAAACAGGAAATTTTGTTTTCAAAGGCGAACGTGTTGGAAGGCCAAACGCAGAAGTTGCTAATTTAGAGGAGCGTGTGCTTCAGCGAGTTGAAGAAGATCCATGTGTCAGCACTAGACAACTTGCTTTAGCCGAAGGAGTAAATCACGTAACTATCTGGCGAATTTTGAAATTTTACCAATTTTACCAATTTTACCCCTATCATTTTCAAAGAGTGCAAGGGTTACTTGCTGCTGATTATCCTCCAAGAATAAAATTTTGCAACTGGCTATTGCATAAGATCGCTGAAAATGAGAACTTTTCATCGCTCATATTATTTACGGACGAAGCGGGTTTTACCAGAAACGGGATACTTAACTTTCACAACATGCATCAGTGGCAAGTTGAAAATCCCAATGCAGTTATTCAGTCGAGATATCAGCAACATTTTTCACTTAACATTTGGGGAGGGGACTCTATAATTGGACCGTTTTTTTTACCTCATAGGTTAACAGGAGCATCATATAGACATTTTTTGCAAACAGAGTTACCCGTGTTACTTGAAAATGTTCCACTCATAACAAGACAGCGAATGTGGATAATGCACGATGGGGCACCTGCCCATTTTAGTGCAGTTGCTAGAAAATTTTTGAATAACAACTATCATCAACGATGGATAGGTCGAGGAGGTCCGATACCATGGCCAGCTAGGTCTCCTGACCTCAACCCACTCGATTTCTACTTATGGGGACATCTAAAGCAGATCGTCTACTCCACACCAGTTGACAATATCAATGATCTTCGTGAACGAATTGAAAATGGGTTCAACCAGATTCACAATACACCAGGCATTTGCGAAAGAGTAAGGAGTTCCCTTAGAAGACGAGCCGAGCAATGTATTGCTGCAGGGGGCAGTAATTTCGAACACTTGCTTTGATTTTCTTTTTTCTTAATTTTGTACTATTTTTATATCAATGCAGTTAGTAGTGGATAAATTAGAAATTTGCAAAACGAATTCTAATAAATGCAACAATTTTGTTTAAACGCTTTTTTCTCGGAAACGGTTACTTTTAGCGACTTTGAGAAAGATTACCTTTTTTGTATAAAAAATGTTGCTTTTTACGATTATGGCACTTTTGTGTCGAAATATTGCAATACAAAAAAGTTACGGCAAAAAATAATCGCGGGCAACCCCCTACTCACCACGCTACTGCTTTTTTAAAAAATATGTTACATGAGAATATGCCTAATCCAATTCTTTAACTGCTTGCCCAATTTCATGACTTTGCTACTAACCGTTAACTTTTTGTAGTAAAAAAACCACTTTAGGGGCGCCATCTTTAAATGGTCATATCTCCGTTAGGAGGCAATTTAAAGAAAAAAATGTATTTCAACATTTTTCATATTTTAATGTGTAGAATATGCTCCTGAAGTAGCGGCCCGGACTTTTGTAACACCCTGTATAATAAATTTAAATATTATTAACTTTTTGCTTTGTAGAAAGGAATCACAGCGTTTGGGAGCATTCTGTAGGTTGCGCATCCACCTAATTCGCTCATTTAATTTGTTCTTTGGTGGCTAGGTACTAAAATGAGGTTTGGTCTTTTTTTTGCAGCAAAGATCATGAATTATTTTGAACTAGATTTCAGAATATGTGGCTGGTGATTGCTTTCTGCAAAAGTCACAAAAGATACATTTCAGTGCACAGGCAATTTTTCAAAATGTTTTCAAAATTTATTTTAAGTTTACGTTTACGTCTAGCAAGGAGAAGGTCACTTGGCCATTTAGTTAAATCGAAACCTTGATGTTCTTTATGCTAAAAACGTAGTTTTTTTATTAGAGATTTACTTTTCGAAAATTTCATGCTTTAAACTTTGGATTTTTTCTAGTTCAAACACCAGAATCTCGTTTCCAATCCCAAATTTTTACTATTTTCAAAATGTGAACATTTTTTGAATTTAAGCTTAACATATTTAAAGTCAAGAAACTAAGTTATTTTTGTAAGTTTCTTTGTTTTGTTTTTAGAAATATTTACTTTTTTAAGCTGCATTCAATTTTTTTCTGAAATTTCGCCCTAAATCTCAAAAGTTCGACTTTTTTCTAATTTTAATCCCAATTAATGTAATAAACAACTTTTGAACTGAAACATTATAATCTGTTTTTCGTCAGATTTTGCCCAGGCAGTCAAAGCTAGTTACGAAATAAATGTAGCCTTTTAGAATTATAGCTGACCTCGTTGCCCCCAAAAATGCAGATTAAATATGCAATTTATGTTGAGCATATTTAAGTAAGAAATAATTTTATTTTGGAAGGTATTTCAAGAGCAATCTGCTAAAGCTGCACAACTCCGAAATTATCTTAACGAATACAAATGGCTTCATTTGGAGGTCGTATTTCAGACGAGTATGTTTGCTTCCTGTTAAAATAAGCTGCGGAAAGCACAGATTGTGTTTGTTAATTACGAAACGGCGCACCGAAGCTGCGCTAATCAAATTCAGAATCAAGTAGCGAAATACACGGAGGCAGCGGAAAAATACCCCCCGCGGGACCGCCTTAAATGTATCTCCGTCAGATTAAAATTCTCTTTGAGATTCGACGGGCAGGTAGAGAGCGGACCCCGGCGTCAATTCCCTTTCTCTTTTGACTTTTTTTTTGCAACTTTAACTTGATAAATGGTGAAAAAAAGTCGAATTTCGTTTCTTTTGTAGAATACACTCGTAAAAGAACTGAAAGCGAAGCTGTCATAAGTATCGCGCTTTTTTTTTGCATGCTGATAGACGCTTTAGGGCACTTTGGGATTCAGTTTAAAAATACGTATTTCATCCAATGGGTAAAATCAAGTTTGGCGTAAAGTTTATTTATATGAAAATTTAGTGGAATGCAATTCTGACAATTTTCTTTCAATCTACAGCTTTATGTCTTTTTCAAATTTTTGTGAGCGATGCGTCTAGATTTGATTTAGGATGAAGAAAGAACTTTTTTTTGAATAGACGAAACATGAGGTTTTGAATTTGATTTCAACGAGCTTTCATTTGATATCCAACACAAGGAATTAGAATTCTTGAAGTGAAAACTTCTATAGCCGCGTTGAGCGACTAAAGGTCGCGTTACCGCTAATGCAAATTTGAACTACCGACAAGCTCGAATGTCTAGAGGTACACCTACCTATGAAGAGATCCCGCAGTAAAATTAAAAAAACGCGAGATCGGCAGCAAGGTTCAAACCTCTGACCCGCTACGCTCAAAGCTTTACCACTTCACATGGTCGCTCATTGTATTGAAAGCTAAACTCGCCTGAAAATCTAACCCTACTTCTGATGTTAAATTGAAATATGCAAAAGTGTGTATACTGTAATCGTTTAAAATATATTTTAATTTGGTTATTCTCTCCGTAAACGAAAGTTGACTATATCAGAAAAAAAAGGGTGGTTAATTATGGGCAGGCATCAATTCGAGAGACGGATGCCACGTGCGAGTTTAAAATCGGCTTGATAAAGATATGTTTCACACAACGCACACAATTTCGCCTACGCATTGCGAACAACTAGGAACGCAACATCGCCTAAAAAACATCGATATTTGAATATCGATTTTTAAACATCGATTTTTTTAAATCAAACATCGATGTCTTAAACATCGATATTCGATAACGATACATTGATCTTATTCCGATGTTTTTTAAATATTTAATTGTGGACTTAAGCTAGGGTTTCCTACAGAACGGTAAAGTAAAAGAGCGACCGTAATGCTACGTCGGGTGACGTCACCAAAAACCGTGCACGTGCTTCTAATAGGCAGTGTTTTCCTACAGAACGTTAGGGGCTACCGCTGCGAAAAACTACGTCGACCCCACTTTCGAAGCGACCGCTGTGTACGGTGAGGATACTGCAAGCACGATTTAATACGTTACGTTGCCATTTTACGTTGGAATGTAGCTGCTATGATTCATTTAACTTTTTTATTATTATCTGCATATGCAGGATGTTTTATATAATATTATATCTCCCTTTTATATTATTCAATTTTTATTAAATAAAAAGTTTGGAAATACCAAATGACATAGAATTTGTTTTTCAATATGATGAATAATTTCCATACTTTTCGAAACAATTTTAAAATTTAAAGACAATCTTTAAACTAGAAGACTAAGAACATATTTAATTAGGTATATGTCAGTTTATAAATTGACATCTTTAGAGTTTTTATTCGTGTTTATTGCAACATTATATTCTGAAGGATTTTTTATTGAAAATTTTGTCAATACCTCAGTCTTCTCTAGAAATTTCAAAGTAATGTAAACAATATTTAGAAATAATTACCAGAGCAATAGTCCCTTTGCCTGCGGTTATTTTGATGGCAATAAACATGCAATTAGAGTATACACGGTGTTTTCGAAAAAATGCCATAACTGAAGGGGCATAATTTTTGAACGATTTTAAGAAAAAAAAGTTTATATCTGCATACGTCTGCTTTATTTTTAAGATACAAGGTGCTAAAAATTAAGAAAAAATTCGGTTTTTCTTTCAATACCGTTTGAAATATTTTTTTGACTTTTGGTAGATAATAACTGGGCATAAAAATGCATTTTCTGCAAGTAAAATATTTGTTCTACTTCTATTAGTGGCGTCCGTAATAACATTTCCCTGAGTAATCTTAACGACAAAAATGGCAAGTCACTACGTTTTTTAAACACAAGTATCAATTTCATAAACAACCTTAACTTCTTGGTAAAAATCCTCCCTTGAATTTTTTAGGTGACGAATGCTTTTACATTAAAAAATCATTTACCTTTAAAAAACCATTATGTTGACTTATTTCATGCTATGGGTTTATTAATTATTAAAAATACTTATTTAGAAAAAAACATGTATATCTAAGTTATCTAAAATAAATTTTCCCTAACAATCCACAATGACCAAAGTTCTCTTAAAATGACATATTACTTTGTAGAAAAGGATATCAAGGGCCCATTGAAATGTAAAGAAATTCATTATATTTTTTTTTATCAAAAACCATTCATCGGACAAAAAAAGTTAAGAAGACATTTGTTATTAACGAATTAAAAGTATTATTGAAAACCTTATCTATTATGAAAAAAAATCAGTAGCTTGATTTTTTCCTTTTTATTTTGATTAAAAATGTTCAAGGACATGTTAATCGAAAACTTTGTTCTAGGAAAAAAATCTGGGGGGAATTTTTACCAAGAAATAAAGGATGTTTATGAAATTTGTACCTCTTTTGGGAAATTTTGCATTACAATAAAATGATAGCGATATGGTGTCTTTAGCTTTTATTCATGTTCATTACAAAATTACAATCTGAACAATTTTTATTTGAAACTTTTTTCAATGCCTCAGATTCGTGAATGTAAACAATAATATGAAAAAAGTGAAGTGACACGTACGTGTTTCAAAATTTCTTTGTCGACTGAAAGGAAAACAACAAATAAATATAGTTTGTGACTACTAAAAAAATTATAGAAAATTAGAACAATACAGCTCAAATCGTGACAATTTTACAGCCCTAGTCTCGGCAGACGTACTCTACTGCAACGCTTTTCTTACTTTACATAAATGTTCACCGTCAAGGCGACCGTTCTGTCCTCGACCGCTGCATGGCATAAAACGGCGGTCAAATAACGGCTGTTATTTTACGTTGCCGTTTTGTAGGAAACCCTAGCTTTAGAAAGTAGAAAAGACATCAACTTGAAAAGAACTGTTTTTTCAAAATTTTGAGTTAATCTTAGAAATTCCACTTTTTTCTGGAAATTTTGGGGTTAGAATTGAAATTTCGACTTTTTTCTCGAAAATTCGACTTTTTTCTCAAAATTTCCCCTTTAATCTCAAAATTTCCCCTTTAATCTCAAAATTTCGACTTTTTCCTAGCAATTCCGAGAATAAAGTAAAACTTCGACTTTAATATCAAAATTTCCACTACAGGTAAACTCAAAAATTCAACTTTGTTTTTAATATTTCGGAAAAGGTTGGAAATTTCTACGTTAATCTCGAGATTCCTATACCCCATGGTTGAGTTAGGTTAGGTATCATTGTTAGACAGTTGGCAGTAGGATGTATTCAGCAATTTAAATTTTTAATAACCAACATTTCGACTTTCTTCTCGAAATTTCTAGGTTATAGTCGAAACGAGATTAAAGTCGACATTTTGAAAAGAAAAGTCGAAATTTTAAGACTAAAGTCAAAATTTTTAGATTAAAGTCGAAATCTTAAATTTAGTTTTGGACTTTTCAGAAAAAATTCGATATTCCGAGGTTAAACTGAAATTTCGAGATAAAACTCGAACTTTTGCTTTTAAAATCAAAGTTTTTAAAACATTTTTTTTAAATTGATGTAAAATTTGGTTTAATACAAAATTTTGGTAAAACCTTTCTTAAAATAGTCAGGCAAAATTTTGTAAAAATGCCAAACTCTATCAAAAATGCAATTTAAAAAAAAAAGCAAAGTATTGAGAAAATATCGAATTTTGAACATTTTTTCAAAAGAAATTAAAATTTTTTGAAAAACGAAATTTTTAAATTTTTGAAAAAGTTAACAGATGAATTTTAAATTAAAATTTTGATAGTCGAAATTTAGAAAAACATCATTTTTATAAAGAAATATTATCCATAAGAACTCCAAAAATGTGAGAATTCTGAAAAATTCCATATTTTAAAAAGAGTTGCAATTTTGAAAATTATTACAAAATTTCAAGACTGAATTTTGAAAGAGATTTGAAATAATGGAATTTTTTAAAAAAGTAGACGAAATTTTTGAAGCCTTAAAAATAAGTTGTAATTTTGAGTAAAGTAACGATTTTCAGAAAATAATCAAAATTATGAAAAATAGTCAAAATTTTATGTCAGAAATTAAAAATATCAAAATTTTTAAAAAAATTGGAAAATTTCTAAAGTTGCTGAAATTAAAAAAAAAATGAATTTTTATATTAAATAGCTAGATTTTCAAAATACCAAAATTTTTGAAAAGTTGCTCTAATTTAATTTAAAAAAAATTTTATTCCGAAATAAAAATAAAATAGGTGATATTTTGGAAGAATTTCCTGGTATGATAAAATCTTAGTTTTCAAAAAAGTTTAAATTTTGAAATAAGTTAAAATTTCCAAAATGAATAATCTACAACTTATAAAAACACCGAAATTGTTAAAAAAACATTCGAAAATTTTTATCAAAAATTAAATATTCAGAAAGTTACAAATTTTGAAATTTAAAAAAATAAAGGAATTTTAAAAATGTCGCAATTTTTAAAAAAGCCAAAATTTTGAGAAAGAAATTAAACTTTTGAAAAAAATTAAAATTACAGACGCATATTAAAGTAAAGTACAACATTTAAAAGTCAAACTCAAAATTTTCAAAGTTTTTACTTTAGTCTCAAATATTTATAAAAAAAGTTTAAATTTTCAATAAAAATTCAAGGTTAAACTTCGGATTTGGAAAAAAGGGCTAAATTTCGGAAAAAAACTAAAGTTCGTAAAAATAAAATTTGGTTTAATACAACATTTTAGGTTGATATGATCAAAAAATTTTGGAAAAAAATAAGAAAAATGTACCACTTTCAAATTTAAACATGGAATTTTGATTAAAATTTTTAATATCTAGTAGAATGTATTAAAATTATTACTTAAAAATTGACAACTTTTCAAATATTCCAAATTTGGAAATTAAGATCGTAATTTTGAGAATTCTGTTTTTGAAACTTTTACTTTTGATTCAACAATTAAACTTTTTTAAAAATGTTGATTTTTTTCCCTGAAAATTTCGACTTATTTTTTTATTTGGAAATTTTTATTTTTGACTCAAAAATTGGTCTATCTATAAAAACGTTTTCTGAAAATGTCGGCATTTTTTAGTGGTTTTGAATTAAAATACAAAATTAAAAGTTCGAAAAAGATTTACGTAAAAAAAGTTGTCTCAAAGAAATTGAAAACTTGAAGCTTATCCTAGAAATTTTGATAACGATAAGTTTATTTTTGCTCAAATATTTAAAATAATAAATACTTAATAAATAATTGTAAATTTAAAAACTTAAAAATTTATGTTTTCGAGTTTTCAACTTTTCTTAAAATGTTTCTTTCAAAATTTGCATTTTTTATAGATTGCGAAATAAAAATAGTTAAACTATAAATTTTTAATTAATTGTATTGTATACGTGCGGTAAACAAATTTTGCATCAATTTGTTAAATATGCACTGTTGCCATCGGGTGACTAGTTACAAAATTGTGTGGTCGTTTTACCCATCAATTATATGCAACAGAAGGCAATAGTTCTATCGCGATGCGATACATCGATTTTTCAAAGATCGTTTATAAACTGAACGATGTATCGATATTTTTTATTCTTGCCATCGATAAATATATATAAATATGGACGTTTCAACGTCCATATTTACAAACGATACATCCACGTTTTCAAAACATCGAACCATCGTTTGCATGCCTAGTCATAGGTTACCTGGTTCATGTTTTTGACTTCTGAAATGACAGCTTTTTCATAATTTTTTAAATTTCTAAATGTAAATACGGCCCTCGTCAAATTATAGATCGAATCCTATTACATATGGTTGATTTTTTTGGTCCTGATTTTGTAAATTGGGTTGTTGGAATGTCATGTGGTATAAATTTAACATAAACTAAAGTTTTCAATTAAATAAAAGCTTGTTGCACTTTAACACAACATATGTTAATTACTTTGGTATCATTGAGGTAATTTAGACATTTGTTTTAACGTAGCATTGTTAGTAAATATAGTTTGTCATAATTGTATGTTAGCCTCTTCAAATTAACGAGAGCTAAAAATATGTAAACTAAAATTAAAATTTTAGGAATCAAAACATAAAAGTGTAAATTTAGAATTACGTAAAATTCATTAACCAAACGAAAAATAATTTTGGCGCATCCGCCATAAATCCTATTCTTTCTAGTTCAGTAATTATTATCTTAGTTATTATGCTTCACCTAAGTTATCAAGTTGTCCACTTACACAACGTGAATTGTGAGAGAACATTTTCATAAACTCATTTTACGATAGTGTTAATTTTCTTAGTTCTGATTTGTGTTATTTTTCGATGTCGATTTCCTGCCAACCCTTTAAATAGTTGTCTGCTACGGAAGAGTGTTTAGCATTTGAAATAATGATGTTCATACAAACCATTAAACATTGCACGTACATATGATTCATACATTCAATCTGTTTTAGATCACCCAACTAACAATAAACTGACAATAAACAACCAACCGATAACCAACAACAAACCCAAATTTTTTTTTTAACTCAGCTTTATAAAGTTTCGTTTCTTGTTAACTAAGTTTCTCAATTACAAACCTTGAATGCAAAGACGTTAAACTAAATAACGATATTACTTTACATAAAAGATGTAATTTGTTTGAGTTAAAACCTTCCTAAATATTAATTAGATTCAAAAAACTCGACCCATTTTTCATTATAAAAATCTTTTGTTAAAGAAGAATTTTCAACTGAAATTCGCTTCTTATTATATGCTGAAGTAAAACTTCAGAGCCTCTTATAAAACAATCAAATTATAATCCCTCGATTATTGAGTGACAAATTCTGTCTGGAATTATAAAGTCCATTGTTAAGTTCCAATCGTAGAACTCAATCATAACTATTAAGCGGTACTTAATGGAATCAGATCAACACTAATCTTTCCATCTTCGACACCAGACAAAGAAGTTTGCAAATTTCTATTCTGCGACACCCAATAATGTAAATTTATCGAATTCATCTAGTTAGTTAATTTCTCATAACTATTATCACTTGTAGTCGAAATTTAAATAATTGCGCTTGTAAAGTTACAATTTATGTTTTACAAAAATAATTGAAAAATTGAAATACAAATCTTGTCCCCTGAAACCAAGAAAGATTAAAAAATACAACAAAGGTTGTTTTTTTGATCTTTCTTGGTTTCAGGGACCAGGCTTGTATTTCAATTTTAAAAGAAAAGAATAAAAAACACAACAAAGCTCGTGTTAATTTTTCTTAATTTCGGGGGACAAGTTTTGTATTTCAATTTTTGAAGATAACCAAGGACCAGCAACAAAACAAAAATTAAAATTCATTTGTATGCAAATTCCTGTTACCTTAACATTATAAGGAAAAGAATCCAAGCATAAAAAATCGCAACTTTTTTCAAAATTATTAAACATTTCTTCTTTTAAAATTTTTATTTTTTAAAGAGTTTTATTTGTTTTTTCCTTAATTTTGACCTTTTATGACATCCCAACTTCGAAGGTAAATTAAATATGAACCGAAATTTCTATCATGTCGCCGTGAGGGCGTCGGGAGTGTGCGAGCCTGGTACAGCCAGTGCTCGGGGATTTTCAATTCACGGTGCGCTTATGATGATGTAATTTATCAATTATATTCTATTCATTTAGTTATTAATCGGCGGTCGAGATGTTCGGATGATAGTGATCAAGACGGAAGTGTGGGCGGTCGACTTTCTTCCTCATTAGTTAATGTGCCAGGTACTGCTTTTATGCGGGAGAGTACAGCCCTTGGTGTGCGGTAATACTTTTAGACAGGTTAGATGGGGATATCACAAGACTTTCTGCGTTCAAGCAAATTTCGGTCTTGCCGTATGTAACTACAATGAGTGAGCAAAAGGTTTATCCGTACTTTGCGCAGCGTATTATTATTAAATGTCTTGCCGTTGGAAATGTAAAGCCCGCCGAAATTCTTCGTAGTCTAAAAGCACAGTTTGGGGATACTTGTTTGAAGAAAACTCAAGTGTATGGATGGCACAAAAATTTTGTAAAAGGACGAACTCAACTTGAAAATGAACCCCATCCTGTCGTCCTCGGACCAGTGTAACTGCGGACAAGATTAAAGCTGTTCAAGGCCTTTTGAAAGGTAATCACCGTTTAACTATTGGTGAAATTGCAGCTCAGATGGGGATTAGATTTGGGAGTCCTCAATCCATCATTACAGATAAGCTGGGGTTTGGAAAAATTTCTGCCAGGTGGGTACCTCATCTTTTGACTGAAGAACAAAAACAACAACGTCTGGAGATTTGTCAGCGCCATGTTGGACGTTTTCAATATAAAGGTAATGAGATGATGGTTTTTTTTTGCAACGTAGCGTTACTTGGGTCCACCATTACACCCCTGAATCTAAACAAGCAAGCGTGTAGTGAAGGAAAAAGGGGAAAGGTGCACCCGTTAAGGCAAAAACTCGCCTCTTAGCTGACAAAGTTCTTGGGATTTTAAAGGAGTTGGGCACCTCAAATTTCTGAATGAAAATCGTACGGTTAATGCTGCCTACACTGCGAGCTATTGGATGAAGCAAAACGTGCATATCGGCGAAAGAGGCGTGAATTTTTGGTCAGAAATGTTTTTCTGCTTCACGATAATGCCCTACGAAAATAACCTCAAAGCTTTGATCAAATAAAAACTTCGTGGTATTTTTATATGTTACATCCCCTTTAACGCTTATTTGGTGAAGTGGTGAATAAACAAAATGCTTGTTCATAAACTTAGCCGTAATTTGAACACTTGCCTAAGAGTCGGGAAACATTACCCCAAATAATATGCATATTACACAACGATGGTCAATAAAATAGGCTATAATTCCCCGATTAATGTTGATAGACCGGAATTTATGAGGCTTGAAAGCAGAATTTAATCCAAAAGTGCAATAACAGGCTTGCAGCATGGAAATTGACAAACGGCCCTTACGTCGATTAATCATAATCAAAACCGACTCTTATTTACAACCGCTAAAATTAAATTTGATGCGGCGATGTTATGTAAGGGGTTAAGTGCTAATTTACCCTGCTAGGCCACAACTTTTTGACATATCCTGTTCTAAAAACGCCGTTAACTGGCTTCATACAAGTAATCTCCATTAGAACATCCGGATAACATTAAGCGCTTTCAAGGAAATTTCGTCTTAAAATTTAATAAAGCTCGGCTTTAGGCAAAACTTATTCTAGCCTTTCTACTTAATTCTTCGCTCATTAGGGCAAGTTGGGGAAAGAATTACTGACGTTTTCGACAGCTACTAATATTCCTCGAGTTAATTACATTCTACAAGCTACGTGAGAGGTATTTATAACTTTCAGATCAATAAGAAGTGTAAATTCTAATCCCTAAATGTCTTAAATCAAAGTAAAACGAATGGTCACTGTTTACTTTTAAACCAGAGGTATCGTCTACAAGTTTTACGAGAAATTCGCATCAACATATCATCAACAATATTAACAATAAATTTAGTTAGTTGCCAGCCAGCTCAAATGGTAGGTTTCCTAAATGGTTTTGAATAAACAACAACTATTTTCACCGAGATTTGTAGATAGATTAGTGGTGTATACAAAGCTTAGTTTTCGAGATTACTCCATTCAGCTGTTAACTTGAAAGCCGCCGTAATATACAAAAAAATATAATAAAGAATATATGTGTTTTTTTTAGTTCTTAACGCTGGCACTGTTACTTGTACTAAAAATAGGAAATATTTTGTAAAATAGCAAATGTTTAATTTTTCTCATGACTTCGATGTATACTATAACTGATTTTTGTGATTTTAAGTCTAGAATTATTTTTTTGGAACATTTTAAAGTAAATGTTAAAATAGCCTAAAATGTGCCCAAAAAATGCTCTTTCTTAAAGTGAAAGTTTCATCAAAGCCGGTTTAGTCGTTTTCGAGTTATACGCTGACATACATAGGTTTGTCTGTTTGTGCGGCTATAACTCGGGGACGGCTTAAACGATTCTACTGAAGTTTTTTTAGATGATAGACAGACAACTTGGGCATTATTTTTATTTTTCTCTCTTTTTTTTAAGTTTCACGGTTTAGTCGTTTTCGAGTTATACGCTGACATACATATGTTTGCCTGTTTATGCGGCAATAAATCGAAAACGGCTCAAACGATTCTAATGATTTTTTTAGGCAAACAAGCTGATAAATAAGTGTTAAAATAGCCGTAAGTATGCCAAAAAAATCTTTTTTATAGAGAAATTTCATCAAAATTTGCTTGCTCGCTTTCGTGTTATACGCCGACATACATTTCTTTGTTTGTTTGTGTGGCTGTAACTTGGAAAAGGCTTAAACGATTCTGATAAATTTTTTTTACGCAAACTAGCCGATAGACATACGACTTGTTCATTATTTTTATTTTATTTGTCTCTCCTTTTTTTTGCACTTTCACGGTTTAGTCGTTTTTGAGTTATACGCTGACATACATATGTTTGCCTGTTTAGGCGGCAATAAATCTAAAACGGCTCAAACGATTCTGATGGTTTTTTAGGCAAACTAACTAATAAGTAAGTGTTAAAATAGCCTTAAGTGTGCCGAAGAAAATTATCTTTTTCTATAGAAAAATATTTCATCAAAATCAGCTTTATAGCTTTCGAGTTATACGCTGACATACATTTCTTTGTCTGTTTGTGCGGCTGTAACTTCGGGACGGCTTAAACAATTCTGATGAAAGTTTTTTAGGCAAACTAGCCGATAGACAGACGACTTGTTCATTATTTTTATTTTATTTGTCTCTCTTTTTTTCGCAGTTTTGCGTTTTAGTTTTTTAGAGTTATACGCTGACATACACATGTTGGTTTGTGCGACTATAAATCGGGAATGGCCTAAGCAATTCTGATGATTTTTTTAGGCAAACTAGTTGATAAATAGTGTTCAAATAACTATAAATGTGCCTAAGAAAATGCTCTTTCTTATAGTGAAAGTTTGATAAAAATCGGATTTATCGCTTTCGTGTTATGCGCTAACATACGTATGTTTGTCCATTTGTTTAGTTATATCTCGAACACGGCTTAAACGATTCTGATAAAATGTTTGTAGGCAAACTAGCCGATAGACAGAAAACGTGTCCATTATTTTTATTTTATTTGTCTTTTTTTTGCAGTTTCATAGTTGAATTGTTTTTGAGTTATACGCCGACTTACATATGTTTGCCTATTTATGCGACAATAAATCAAAAACGTCTCAAATGATTCTGATAATTCTTTTAGGCAAACTAGCTAAAAAGTAAGTTTTAAAACAGCCTTAAGTGTGCCAAAGGAAATGATCTTTTTTATGGAGAAATTTCATCAAAATCAGCTTTACAGCTTTCGAGTTATACGCTAACATACATTTCTTTGTCTATTAGTGCGGCTGTAACTTGGGGACGGCTTAAATAATTCTGATAAAAGTTTTTTAGGCAAACTTACCGATAGACAGACTACTTGTGCATTGTTTTTATTTTATTTTTCTCTTTTTTTTGCAGTTTCGCGGTTAAGCCGTTTTTGAGTTATACGCTGATATACACATGTTTGTTTGTGCGACTATAAATCAGAAACGACTTAAACAATTCTGACAATTTTATCAGATAAGCTAGTTGATAAGTAAAGTGTTAAAATAGCCTTAAATGTTCCAAAGAATATTCTCTTTCCTATAATGAGTTTCATCAAAATCGGCTTCATCACTTTTAAGTTATAGGCTGACATACGTATTGTTGTCTCTTTGTGTAGCTATAACTCCAAAACGGCTTCAACGATTCTGATGAAATTTTTTTAGACAAACTAGCAAATAGACGAACAGCTTGGCCATTCTTTTAATTTTATTTGTGTCTCTTTTTTCTACAGTTTTGCTATTTAGTAATTTTTATGTTATACGCTGGCTGACATACATTTGTTTCTCTGTTTGTGCGGCTATAAATTAGAAACGGCTTAAACGATTTTGATGATTTTTGTAAGCAAACTAGCTGATAAGTAAATGTTAAAATACCCTTAATTAACCCAAAAACAATGCTCTTTCTTATAGTGAAGGTTTCATTAAAATCGACTTTATCACTTTCGAGTTATACGCTGACATACATTTGATTGCCTATTTGTGCGGCTGTAACTTGGAAACGGCTTAAGCAATTCTGATGAATTTTTTTTAGGAAACTAGCCAACAGAGAGACCACTTGTCAATTATTTTTATTTTATTTGTCTCTATTTTTATCGCAGTTTCGGGGTTTAGTCGTTTTCGAGTTATACTCTGGCAGACACATTTCTGTTTGTGCGTCTATAAATCGGGAAAGGGTTAAACAATTCTAATGATTTGTTCAGGAAACTAGTTGATAAGGAAAGTGTTAGAATAGCTCTAAATGTGCCAACGAAAATGCTCTTTCTTTTAGTGAAAGTTTCATAAAAATCGGATTTATTGCTTTCGAGTTATACGCTGACATACGTATGTTTGTCTGTTTTCGTAGCTACAACTCGCAAGCGGCTAAAACGATTCTTATGAAATTTTTTAGAGAAACTAGTCGATAGACTTGTCAATTATCTTAATTTTATTTGTCTTTTTTTTGCAATTTCTTAGTTTAATCGTTTTTGAGTTATACGCTGACATACATATGTTTGTCTGTTTGGGGAACTATAAATGGAAACGGCTTAAACGATTTTGATGATTTTTGTAGGCAAACTAGCTAATAAGTAAATATTAAAATACCCTTAATTATGCCGAAAGAAATGCTCTTTCTTATAGTGAGAGTTTTATTAAAATCGGCTTTATCGCTTTCGAGTTATACGCTGACATACATTTGTTTGTCTGTTTGTGCAGCTGTAATTTGAAGTCGACTTAAACAATTCTGATGAAAGTTTTTTAGGCAAACTAGCCGACAGACAGACGACTTGTCCGTTATTTTTATTTTATTCGTCTCTCTTTTTTTCGTAGTTTCGCGGTTTAATCGTTTTTGAGTTATACGGTGACATACATATGTTTGCGGATTTAAATGGGGAACGGCTCAAACAATTCTGATGATTTTTTCAGGCATACTAGTTGATAAGTAAAGTGTTCAAATAGCCTAAAATTTTCCCAAGGGAATGTTAATTTTTATAGTGAAAATTTCATCAAAATCGGCTTTATCTCTTTGGAGTTATACGCTGACATACATTTGTTTGTCTGTTTGTGTGGCTGTAACTTGGAGACGGCTTAAACGTCTGACATACGTATGTTTGTCCGTTTGTGTACCTATAACTCGAAAATGACTTAAACGATTAAACTAGTCAACAGACAGATGACTTGTCAATTATTTTTATTTTATTTGTCTCTATTTTTTTCGCAGTTTTGCGGTTTAGTCGTTTTTGAGTTAAAGGCAAACATACACATGATTGTTTGTGCGACTATAAATCGGGAATGGCTTAAACAATTCTGATAATTTTTTTGGGCAAACTAATTAATAAGTAGAGTATTAAAATAGCCTTTAGTATGCCAAAAGGAATGCTCTTTCTCATAGTGAAAAGTTCATCAAAATAGGTTTTATCCTTTTTGAGTTATATGCTGACATACATATGTTTGTGTGTTTGTGTGGCCGTAATTCTAAAACGCTTTAAAGTATTCTGATGAATCTTTTTGGGCAAACTAGCTGTTAGACAGACGACTTGTCCATTATTTTAATTATAATTCTTTCATAAAGACTTCTTTTTTTGCATGTTTGGAAAAAAAAATGTTCCGAAACAATAATAACAGATAACATCTATTAGTGCAGATTTAACAATAAGAAAAAAACAATAAACAAGCCATTCATATTACCCAATTATTGGCAATATTACAGTCAGCATTTAACTGAGACAATCATCAATTCGTTTTGTGTTTGTAACATCGCTGTCCATCTAAATTTCGTATAAAGCATTAAAACATAATGTATGTTACCACTATTTAAGGAAATTTTTTTTTCTTCGAACCTAAATAAAATAAGTAATTTTTATAAAAATCATGAAATAAAAATATTATAAACAAATCTCCCACTCAAAATATCTCAGAATCAACCAATTTTTATTGAATTTCTTTGGTCACTAAAGGCTATATATCCTTTGAAGTGTCCAGCTGACAAAAATTAAAATTTGTTTAGGCTTTTTTTAACAGCATACAACAACGTGATTTTAATAAAATTTTAAAGTCCTCCCACGATCAAACGTTGCATTTTATAACATTTAGAATACGTAACAGTTCGATATTACTGGAGTTTTGGGACAGCCTTCGTATCTCTGTAAATATAGGATTGATTTATACTATTTTTGTAGAAAATTTGATTCGATATGCCTTTAATTCACCTTTTTTTACATGTGACACTGGCAGTTAAATGTTTTTAGTTTGAAGAGGCAAAAATTTGAGGAGAACATTGTTGTGGTTCTATGACTTTTTTATTTCCAGTGTTAAAAAAATTATATGTTTTTTAATATATTTTGATATAGCACCTTGTAACAACAGATTTCTGCGTCTGCGGAATAAGATGAATAATATAAATTTGATAAATTGACGGATCAGTTTGTTTTGTTTTAATATTTTAATTAGACTCTGATTTTAACTAACACAGTCGCTGCCACACACAAAGTGTTGTTTTTCCTGGAAACCAACTTGTTGCTAGGGCAAAAACAATTACTGTTTTACGAGATAAATCGTAGTTGGGGTACATACAGAATAAGACGCCAACTACAAGTTATGTTGTATTTTCTTATTTATAAAATGTATTTGGATAGACGCAATAAGCAGCTGCGTACAACTTTAAAGAGTTCGTGCAGATTGCGAAATGATATTTGATTGATACCATCACTGTTACCATGATTTGTATATTTAGTTCCCTAGAAAGCCTCCTGCTCTATCGGGTGTAACATGATCATGGTACTTGGTTCTTTATTTATAAAAATAAAATGTTTAAACTTGCTATACTTCATGTTTTCATGATATGTCAAATTTTGACCCTTTCGGTAAATCTGATAATACCAACTTTTTATTTTTAAATGGAACACGCTGTATCTCATTACATTTTTGGAATCTCCTTAATTTTCTTAATACAACACACTTAAAATAATCGATTTTTAAAAAATCTACAAATTTTTTAATCCTGTCAGATTATTTATTTGCATAGAAAATCAAGAAAGGTTTATTTACTCTTCCTGGATATAATATTAGTTTCTGAGTATTCGGAACAGTTTTCCGGAATAAAACGTATTCTACTAATGATTTGATCTTGCAAGGTAACTCTATACAAGTTTTCGTTAAAGTCGCTTCAATAATTAAACCGTCGAAAGCATACAAAATACAAACACACTTTCGCATTTTCGCATTAGTTAGGATTTGGATTATTTCTAATAATTTAACAATAATAACAAAAATAGAAAAACTATAGTGCCTCTATATTTTTCTCTACTTTTTTACCTTTCTTGACTTTTATCGCTCAAAATGTTTTAACATTAAGACTACAAAAAAGGTTAGAAATTAAAGTCGTAGAAAATTAAGTTTCATACAAAAAAGTACGCCGCGAAATTTCTGTGAAATTTACAATGACCTAGTTCTAAGTATCTGCTTTTAATTTTAGGAAAAAATGGAAAAAGATATGACACGAATAGTGAAAAAGAAAGAGTTTTCAAAGTATAATTTAAACCCTTTTTCAGGCTAAAAGATACACCGATATCGTTAGATAATGCGACAGCTGGGCGACACCTTGCAATTGGGAAAAACACAATATAAAAAGGTTATGTCTGAAAGATGACAACATGCAAATTATTAGGTAGTACGTCTTCGAGAGTAATCCTATTGTTCTACAGTTCTCAAATAGAGTCGTATAGGTTTTTACACCTCTCAGCACTGCGACCCTTTAGAATTTTTTTAATTATTGCCAAGATTGCCAAGATTGTTCAAGATGTTTATACTTTTTATATAGTCTATTTTCTTTTTATATAGTCTATTTTCTTATTTCTTGGAATGTCAGGGTCACCCTTTTAAGAAATTTGAGCCATTTACAGAACTGGGCCATGCATTCGCGTAGCAGATGTTTTGTTGTCTTTGATGCTGAGTTACAGAATCTGCACTTTTCTTCATTCACTTTTTCCACCTTCTTATACTTTACTGAAAAAAGTCCTATGAAAAGTCCTGTCATTATTCTTAAGTCGTTCTTCTTCAGTTCGAGAAGCTGCTCAGACTTCTTTTTTAAGATAGTGATGATCTTTTTTGACTGTCTTAGGCCTGGAGTTTTTCTCCAGTGTGACAGGCTTGGTTTGTCTCCTAATTACCTATTTCATTTTTTACGTGGCTTTTTGTAAGGCCGCACTATAGTTCTGGGCCGGAGAAAGGTGTGATTGAAGCATCTTTTGCGAGTATATCTGCCTCTTCGTTCCCTTTTATGTCTTGATGATCTGGAACCCACATCAAAGATGATTGTTTAAAGCCAGTTGCTTTAGAAATTGTTTGCATTACAAGGCCATTTCTGACTCGGTTTTGGACGATTTTTGAATTTTTATTACAGACTTTTTTTAAGTTTAATCCACTCGCAAGAAGTAACCCCATTATGCTTTCACAGCACTGCGACAAGGACGCGGAAACAAGAATAGATGGCGATGAACCGCTTTCTTAAACAAGGATAGGTTGTAATTTTTGGGGAAAATTCCTTTCGGTAACAAGTTCCATAACTTGGAAGTTCTATAGAAAATAGAGTCTCCGTAGACAGAAGTCCTCACTGTGTCAAGATGGACCATACAGGAATTTGCTGTCTCCGACTTTCTAGTACGCCTCAAGAATCTTGCCCTTAGGGGGATTATTCCTATTAGTTCCTGGGAGCATCTTCCATAATAGTACTTGTAGAAAAGAGACAAGTCACCAACCATACGCCCGTGCTCTAGTGTTTCGAGAGAATCGGTCAGACTCTCGTCGTCAATTAGGTGAATTGCTCTTGTTTGAATTGAATCCAAGAGAGCTAAAGTGAGTTTTGGGACCAAACTCCAAACATGAGAACAGTATTCTAGTGTTGGCCAAACTTGAGCTTTGTATAGTGTTAATAGCTGATGAGATGTAAGGTACTTTTTAGCTCTAAAAAGAGAGCCTAGCTTCTGGGAGGCGGATTTGGCAATGGCGCGCACATGATCGTCCCAAGAGAGGTTAGTGCTTGCATTCACTCCTAGGATAGATAGATTAGATCCCATCGGAAGGATTTAATCGTCCATTAGTATGTTTGTTGCATTATATCTTGATGTTTTCTTAGGAAAAAACGCGCCTTGAGTTTTTGAAGCATTAAACTGTTCTTACTTTAATCCAGAATAATCGCGAGATCTCGTTTAATCGTCTGTATCTGCTGTTCCCTTAGTCGATCTAAAGCAGCGATAGATAATGATTTGTCGGAGAAAAAAGATGACACAAGTTTACTATCATCTGCTGTATATAAGATTAGAAGTTGAAGCTAAGAGATCATTTATGTCTAACAGAAATAAAGTAGGAGACAGAACGGACCCCTGAGGTAGCCCTGCGTTAATCGCAAATGTCTCGGATGAGATGCCATCGATGACGACCTGAAGAAATCTGTCAGCGAGAAAATTGTATATTAAATGTCAGAGTCCAGGAGGAAGACCATAAGATGTTAATTTGGCAAGAAGAAATTGGTGCCAGACTCTGTCGAAAGCCTTTGAGATATCCAATGCGACAATGCTAGCATCACCATGTTTTTCCATAGCTGAGTTACAGATATGAGTAAAATATGCCAGTAGATCGCTAGTGGAACGTTGTTGTCTAAAACCGTATTGCCTGTCGGAGATGATTCTACTTTCCTCCAGATATTTGAGAATCTCGCCTGGTATCCAAAACTATATAAACCCAGTTAAGTCCTTTTTGAAGATACACTTTTGCGCACAGACTTATAGCAGTTCTGCTTGGAAAGTTATAAGAGTGTTTCCTAGGGATTCAGAGAGTTTTAAATTGCGACCCCATATCCCTAGTCCTACTGCTTCTGTTTGTTTGGATTCGTTTGTGTACCAGACAGATGCGTTGTTTGCTAGCATTTCACTGTATTTATTCCATGTCTGGGGGTTCCCGATAACCACCACGTATGGAACAACAAAGTCCAGTTTTGTAGGCATTGGATCTATGGATCACAGTGGAATTTTCTCCAGAATCTCTATGTGGCCTCAACCAAGTCACTATTGCCTGCGAGAGCGACGAGAAAGTCGTTAAAAAATTCAATTTTTTGCAAGCTAGCGAATCAGAGAAGAAAGTTAATGCGAAATTGCCAACAGTGCAGAATATTTTAAAAAGAAATGAGTGCAAGTGTTGTGCAAATATGGTCAAAAAATATTTTCAATGTTTCACATTTTGTAAATGTGTGGGAAAAACCTGTGCCGTTGGAACTAAAAAGTTAATATTTTTTTTATAGACTTCACAACTTACAAATGTTTTGAAAAAAGAATATTTCTGTAAATACATAGGTACATCATTACGGTGTGTTTATACCAAACAGTTCAATTCATATATTTCTCTCTGACATAAAATATATTTTCTCTCTGATGTTAGGGTGCGTTTAGATTAGACACTTTATTCCGTACATTTCTCCCTGACATAAGTGTCAACTATCCTGAGAGAAACCATCCGTGACTTATCTACACAGCTGGAAGAAGATAGCTTTTCTCAGGATAGGTAAATTTATGTCAGAGAGAAAATCTATTTTATGTCAGAGAGAATTTTATGGAATAAAGTCTCTAATCTAATCGCACCCTTGCGAAGCTGAGATAAAATATATTTCTCGCTGAGATAAAATATATTTCTCTCTGACATAAAAGTCAGCTATCCTGAGAAAAGCTATTCAACTCCCAGCTGTGTAGATAAGTCTCGGATAGCTTCTCTAAGGATAGTTCACACTTATGTCGGAGACAAATGTACGAAATAAAGTATCTAATCTAAACGCACCCTTAGAGTTAACTGAGAAATTAAATATTTGGGCTGTTAAGAAATTTTATCCCATATTTCATAAACTGCTGAGAAATATTTGAGATCTTTCGACATTAAATAACCTGACTGTTTTAGAACTGAACATTAACTTTGGGGATGCGTCGTTATTTAATTTTTCGAATTTCTACTTTAATTTTTATCAAAGCAATGACTTATTTTCGTACATGTACTTTTGTGTTTTAAAATTTTTATTTTATGTTTTAACAACCTGCTGAACTACACAAACCACGAATGTAAAATATAAACATTTATTTTTATATTAGTTTCAATCGAATGAAAATACGAATAATTATACGGTGGAATACTACGTTGTTGTTACCATTTAGTTGAACAACGTTCTCTCCCATAATTTGTCTTATCTTTTGTATGTACTGGTTATACGTGATAAACGTCTGTTGATCTAGGAAGTAGTAGAGAGTATCTATTAGGATTTTTTTGCTTATTAAGATCGCCAGACTATGGCTTTTTCAGGTAAACACCCAGTCAAAACAAAAATAGTTGTAAATAATACAGCATTGGAGTAGGTTAAACATATTAAATATTTACGTGGCGATGTACCATATGATCGAAATAATAACGTAGAAGAAATGCTTAACAAATTCCCTTATATTTGCAAAACTATTAGTAGAAGACTAAAAAATAAAACCAGAAAAGATACGCAAATTAAATTTTATGAAACGTTAGCCATCCCAACCCTCTTAAACGGTAGCGAAACATGGACAACGACAAAAAAAGAAGATTGTAGAATACAAGCAGAAGAAATGAAATTTCTTAGGAGAGTAAAAGGTTGCACAAAATTGGATAGAATTATAAATAGAGATGCAAGAACAGAGTTAAACATTTTTGATATAAACAATAAGATATCAGAAAATAAAATTAAGTGGAAATAATTTGTAGAATGAATGAATGAAAAAAGGTTGCCTGCCAAGGCATAATTTTATAGATGTATTGAAAGAAGAACTATTGGCAGGCAATAATGCCTAAAACCTGAAGTGAAGAAGAAGAAGAAGAGGAAGAAGAATAAGAAGAAGAAAAAAAGATCACCCAGTATCGGTTATCCACATAACCAATGTAGGCAACTGCCTACGGCTCCAAGGTCACTCAGAGGTGCACTACCGGCGAGAAAAATAAGTCTTTTCGTTTCACAAAACTTTTTCAACCTAACCAACTTTTTCACAAGTTTTTTAAACATTTTCTTCAAAGAAACACTTCGCAAATCACGAAATTTTGACAAAATAGCTTGCTTATTTTGTAAGACGAACAATTTAAGATTTTACTTAAAATTTCGAATTCTTTCGTGAAATTTCGATCTATAAACAAAAATTTAATGTAAACCTCCTTAAAGAAAAATTTAAAATTTTGCAGAATGAGGTTAACTTACTGAAAAAAAAGTCTACATTTAAACGAAATAATCACGAAACTTCGAGTTCAATATCTGGATTTATAAATCGACATTTCCTTAAAAAACCCAAAATGTTTAAAGTGAAAGCCAAAAACCAAATGTCATCATTTTGAGTTTAAAGTTAAGAGCTGGGAATTGTTTTTGTTTTTTGGTGGAACGGACTGGTCCTTGGTTATCTTCAAAAATTGAGATACAAATTTTGTCCCTTGAAACCAACAAAGATTAAAAAACACAACAATGGTTGCTCTAATGCGTTTCGACGGCCAAGCTATCATCTTTAGAGAGATACTAGTATCAAGATTTGTATTTCAAGATTTGAGAAAAAAATATAAAATCTGTAATTCGGAATTTTAAGAAATAGTCAACATTAAAAAAAGTGTAAATTTATAAATAAAGGTATCATAATTTTGACTTTAATTTCGAACCTTTAATACTTTTTATAGATTAAAATTCTTCTAAACATTGTAGTCTAAAATTTGCAATTCAGGAAAAAATAAAAATAATTTTTGGATTTATTTTTTCTCTACTTAAAATTCCTATTTTAAATTTTCAGTCTGGGTGTCTTTACCTAAAATTTTAATTTTGTCTTGTACTTTTTTAGTAAATTTAAAATTCAAGCAAACTAGTTTAAAAACTAAAAATTCGAGCAAACGAGTGTAAAAACTGAAAATTCGAACCAAAAGCTGCTGAGTATTAGGGTACACAATCTCAGTAAAATTGGGAGATTTTTTGTCGAAATTTGAGAGTTTCAAATTTTCAACTCAAGAGACTTTTTTTCATAAAATGTGTCTTCTTTTTTCAACTTTTTTGTAAAATTTGATTTTTCTAATAAACTTTGCTATTGCGAAAAAGTCAATGCCAAAGAAGACACCTCAAGTTATATTTTTTTGTCTTCAGTTTAAAAAAAATATATGAAAATAGAAAGCCTTTAGGGGAAAATAATTTAGAGAATGTCTTACAGTTTATAAAATACATTTGTCTCTTTCCTTAAAATATTAAATTTGTTTTCGAAAATGATAGAAATTTTGTACATTAAATTTCCTAAATAAAATCCTGATCTTGTTGGTTATATTTTTTTGTTTTCTATACAGGGTGAGTCATTAGTACGGTAAAGCCCTGGAGCTCCTACAATTATTTTGGTAACAAAAATCTTTTTAGTACAAAGATACATCATAACAAGGCGCATATTTTAAAATTAATATATATTATGCAGGGTGAATATACCGGGTGTTTTTTTTAGCTGGGAGGTTACCTTTATCTGGAGTACTACTTATTATAAAGGCAAACTGATTTTGTCGATGGGGCTAATTGAAGCTAAACTATCTTTTAAAAATATTTTCAACTTCCCCCCACTACCGATTATACCGGAAGTTGACATCAACTTTCTTATTTTAAATAGCAACCCCCAAATTTTATATTTTATTTAGATTTAGCGTAAAAAAATAAGGTGAGTTTATGCATACATGTTTATTGCTACCTCTGATAGTTTTAAAGATATTTCAATTTTTAGAAAAAAAATGACAGAAAAGAGGGTTATTTTGACTCTTTGTATCTTTTTTATTATTTGCAGTAAAAACATGAAATTTGGGTTAAAATTACGAAATATTATAAAGATTATAATAACGAAATCAGACTTTACATTTATTATACAGGGTGATGGAAATTTTATAATCTTTGCTGTTTTTGTTTTATTCAAAAATACTCTGTTTTTTTAAATAGGAACTATATGTTTTTCAATCATTTTTGGATTCTTCACATAAAAAGAAGAAAAAAGACATATAACTAATTTTAAAAAATTCTGCACCGTTACAGAGATATAATTTAAAATAAAAAAGAAAAATATATCTTTTTTTTTCTCGAGTAGCAACTTGGTAGAAAACAACATTTTCAAAAATAAAACATTACCACAAGGCCTAAAAAATTAAGGCTAAATAACATTTGAAAGATAGCCGTACAAGACGAATAAGTTTTTTACTAATTGTTAAAATACTTATTGAAAAATGTTTAGGGAGCCACGAATGTAAGTTTCGTAAAAATGGTTTTGCTAAACAGACTTCTCCTTTTTGGAGTAATGAAAATCAACAACAAATGTTCTAGAAAATTCGTCCTTTAACTGTTATGCTGTTAGATTAGAACTTAGGAATTGTAAGCGTTAAATTTTATAATGAAAATCGAAATGGAAATTTTTTAGTGATTTTTTTTACGACTACTGCATGACGAGCATATTGCTAGGAACAATCGGATGTGCTTAAAAACGTTACTCAATTCAAAATCTTAAAATATGACTTTAAATGTATTAAAACAGAAGATCGTCCTTGTTGTTCTTAATGTAAATTTTTTGTCAATTATTTTTTTTCCTATTACTTATTATGATTAATTCTTTAAGCTTTTATTATCTACAGTTAATTTCCTACTTGAACAAAAAAGACATGTTTGATTTTTTTTATTTTGAGATTCATGTAAAATACCCCTGTAATGGCACAACATTTAAAAAAAAGTAATATAAATTTTTTCTTCTTTTCATGTGAAGAATCCAAAAATGATTAAAAACATATAGTTCCCATTTAAAAAAACAGAGTATTTTTGAATAAAACAAAAACAGCAAAGATTATAAAATTTCCATCACCCTGTATAATAAATGTAAAATCTATTTACGTTATTATAGTCTTTATAATATTCCGTGACTTCAACTTAAATTTCATGTTTTTACTGCAAATAATAAACAAGATACAAAGAGTCAAAATAACCCTCTTTTCTGTCATTTTTTTTCGAAAAATTGAAATATTTTTAAAACTATCAAAGGTAGCAATAAACATGTATACAAAAACTCATCTTATTTTTTTACGTAAAATCTAAATAAAATATAAAATTTGGGAGTTGCTATTTAAAATAAGAAAGTTAATGTCTACTTCCGATATAACCGGTTGTGGGGGGAAGCAGAAAATATTTTTAAAAGATAGTTTAGCTCCGATTAGCCCCATCGACAAAATCAGTTTGCCTTTATAATAAGTGATACTCCATATAAAGGTAACCTCCCAACTAAAAAAACCACCCGGTATACATGGTAGTGCTCTAAAGTTGCCTTTTTTATAGAGAACACCCTGTATATTATTAAATATTTAAATGCAGTACAAATTGCTAATAAATACGATATCAAACCATAGGTGTCTGCCATTAATAATTTCTGAGATATTTAGGAATATCATTAAATTTCAGTCTAATTTTGAAGCTCGTTTGAAAGGCCAGAAGCAATCAAATTAATTTATTTTTCATGCAAATATCTACAATAAGTCCTTTTATTAAAAATTGATGTGATTTTATTTAAATAGTGCTTGATATTATACAGGGTGGTTAGCAAACGTAAAATTACAATTTTGTCAAAAAATTTAAATAGCACACCCTATATATTATTTTTTATTTTTGTTAAGAAACAACTAAGCGCGGATTTAATGTAAAAATTTGTGGGTCTAGCTAATATAGTTTGAGAGTTATTTAACATTAAATTTGAAAAATAAAAATTGTCGACATTTGAATGTTTAAAATGCATCTCTGATTGAAGTTGTCGAAAATTTATTTTCTAACGGTAATGAAAAACACTAATAAATGAACATAATTTTGAAAAAAGTTCACAAGACCAGAAATTCGACATGTTTCGTTCCAACTGCGATCTTACCAATTTAAGGTAAAATACACAACTGTTATTAGAGTACTTTAGCTTGATTAGGCCACAGTGTAGGTTAAGCTTACTTTATTTTTGAAAATATGCTGCATAAAATATATTTATTAATATTTTTTTTATTGTCGCTGTGGGAAATGAGTTTGTTTTGTTAATTTTAAATTATCTGCCGAGTCAATATTGTGTAAATAATTTTCTGATTCTTTTTAAAATTTCTGAAATATCCAAAATTTTGCTGTCACTTTTTTCACTAATTTGTTTTTACTTTAAATTCAAATGATTTTAATTTTAATATATTTTATTTATTTTCCAAATATGGATACTGGTTTCGAAACCCAAACTGTAACTTTAAATTATTTTGCCCAAGATCACCAAAAAATACAAAAATTTAGAAAAGGTTGAAATTTCAGTCATAAAGTGGAAAAATTAAAAATTTTGGTTAATTATAGGACAAACTCAAGGTTTCGTAAGAAAAATCCCTCTTAAGAAACCCTCAATTAATAAAATATCTTATTTTCAGGTGTATTTGAATTTTTTTGAAATTTCGAATTTAGTCTTGAAAGAAGATGCAAATAATTACAGTATATTCTTTTATTGAAAACTGATGTGATTTTATTTAAATAGTATTTGATATTATACTGGGTGGTTAGCAAACGCAAAATTACATTTTTGTCAAAAAATTTAAATAGCATACCCTATATATTATTTATTATTTTTGTTAAGCAACAATTAAGCGTTGATTTAATGGTAAAATTTGTGGATCTAGCTATTATAGTTTGAGAGTTATTTAACATTAAATTTGAAAAATAAAAATTGTCGACATTTGAATGTTTAAAATGCATCTCTGATTGAACTTGTTGAAAATCTGTTTATTTACAGTAATGAAAAACACTAATAAATGAACATAATTTTAAAAAAAGTTTACCAGATCAGAAATTCGACATATTCCGCTCCAACTGCAATCTTACCAATTTAAGGTAAAATACACAACTGTTATTAGAGTACTTTAGCTTGATTAGGCCACAGTGTAGGTTAAACTTACTTTATTTTAGAAAATATGCTGCATAAAATATATTTATTAATATTTTTTTATTGTCGCTGTGGGAAATGAGTTTGTTTTGTTAATTTTCTTCACCAAAACAACAGTAAAATTGACTAGAATAAACGAATGTTGTACCATGCACTAGTTTTACTCTTATTTGCTTAAATAATGTGAACTGTGCAAAAAACATAGAGCATAGATGCATAGAATTTAGCTATAGATGATAAGCATCATCTAAACCAATATATTTTCTATTTAAGAGTTCATATTTTTGAAAATATGCAATTTATATAATTAAAATTGAAACAGTGAATTAAATTAGTGTCTTTTAAAAACACGATTTTTGTTTAGGTCTAAAAAATATGAGAAAAAATTCATTTTACTAAAACAAATCTAAAGCATTTGAATTTTTTTAATTTGATATTAAATATCTCCCAAACTATAAGAATTAGCCACAAATATTTACATCAAAGCAAAGCTTAGCTGTTAGTTAACAGAAATAATAAATAATATACAGGGTGTGCTATTTAATTTTTTTCAGAAAAATGTCATTTTGCGTTTGCTAATCACCCTGTATAACTGTAAATGTTATTTAAACAAAATTATATTATTTTTTAAGAAAAGGATTTTCTGAAATAATCTGCTTCAAAAATAAAACCATTTGGGTGTTACCCGAATTTTAAGCGACCTTGCAATTTAGACTTAATTTTCATGATTTTTATAATTATTTCAAAAACTGTTAACTGTTTGCCAATCACCCTGTATAACTGCAAATCTTATTTAAATAAACTTACATCATTTTTTGAGAACAGGATGTTATCAAATAACTTGCACTAAAAACAAAATCATTTGGTTGTTTCCCGAATTTTAAGCAAGCTTGCCCTTTAGGATAAGTTTTCAGAATTTTTCTAATGATCTTAAAAACCGTTAACCACACACCCCTATTGTTTTATATCATTTTAATCAGCTTTTTTTGAGAAATTTAAATATGTAAAAATATATAGGAAGTTTTATTTAAAAAAAGTAAACTTTATTGCACCACTCTGTATAGGTTTAATCTGTTTAGTAAAAAATAATTTTAAAATGTGCGTCTTATGCTGATCTACCTTCGTAGCAAAAATATTTTTGTAAGCAAAGAATCTGTAGGAGCTACGGAGCTTTACCCTACTAATCACTCACCCTGTAGTTATCTGTCCAAAATTTTGAAATACAAATCTTGTTCCCTGAAACCAAGAAAGATTAAAAAACGCAAAAAGCATTAAAGCAACCTTTGTTGTGTTTTTTAATTATTGTTGGTTTCAGGGGACAAGATTTGTTTTTGAATTTTTGAAGATAACCAAGGACCAGTCCTTTCCACCAAAATTATCTATCGAGTCAATATTGTGTAAATAGCTTTCTGATTCTCTCCAAAATTTCTGAAATATTTAAAATTTTTCTGTCACTTTTTTCACTAATTTGTTTTTACATTAAATTCAAATGACTTTAATTTCAATATATTTTATTTATTCTCCAAATATAAATATTGGTTTCGAAACCTAGACTGTTACTTTAAATTATCTTGCCCAAGATCACCAAAAAAATACAAATATCCAGAAAAGGTTGCAATATCAGTCACAAAGTGGAAACGTTGAAAATTTGGATTAATTATAGGACAAACTCGAGGTTTCGTAAAAAAAATCCATCTTAAGAAACCCTCAATTCATAAAATATCTTATTTTTAGGTATATTTGAATTTTTTTGAAATTTTGAATTTAACCTTGAAAAATGTTAAAATTTCAAAAACATTTAATTGCGATTTGAATTTCTAAACTTTGTTTTTGAAGTTTCAAGTGGATCTTAGATAGTTTGCAGTTCGAACAATTTAAAAAAACAACCTTCATTTTGAATTTAAAACCGAAATGATAATGAAAGAAAGGAAAATACATATCTGAAATAAATTTTGCTTTTTGTGTTCGATTTGAAAGTCGAAAATTTAGGTTTTAATTTTAACGCCGGAGCTACCCCAATTTTGACTTCTGTCTTAAAATTTAAATTTTTTTACGACTTCGATTAAACAGAAATGCAAATGACGCCTAGGATTATTGTTGACACGGTTTTTAATCTCAGAGTTTTTCATAAGAAGCGAAAATTTTAGATTTTTAAAATTATTTTGTTCGACGTCAATATTAATAACAGATCAAATCTGCTTAAAATTGATCACTGCAATTTTTAATAAACTTAACAATTACGTCACAAATTTTTATTTGACATGTAGAACCATTATTAATTTTATTTTTTTAAAATAAAATGTGACTTTTTGATAACACATTTTAAAACTAATATTCTGAATTTAACACTGCATCTCACAAGAATTGCTAATGGTAAAGAATTAGAACTCCAAAGTTTGAAAACTAGAAACCTCGAGCTTAAATTCGCTCTTTTTTGTATTTTTATTTGAGGTTATTTTTCGTCAAGTTGCAGTTAGTATCAACATAAAAAAATAATTATTCTTTATGATGAACTCTTATTGACCGGAAATAATATGTTTATTCGGCCCAGTTTGAAAATATTTGAATATTTCCAAACTGGCCGAAGAAAAGTTAAATAAAATTAATAAACATAAAAAATAAAGCGAAATCATTACAGGATTACTTTGTTATTAGCTCGTCATCAGATTCTGTTGTTTTGAAACCGCTGCAACTATTAAGCTCAACAACGACATTATGGTGCCGAACCCCCTGGAAGCGACTACTTCTAGATTTTGTTATTCTTATTGTTTTTGACAGACGAATTATTATAAACGTAATTGGCTATTAAATAAAAGTGACATGTTCTTAAGCAAAATGATTATCTACCTATTAATAGCATTACTATATTGAAGCAAAAGCTCCTGATTTGTTACTAAAAGTATCCACGATTAGTCTTTGTGGAAGCTAAAGTTCCAGATATGATAAATGATTTCAGGGAAAAGCCGGAAATTTGTCTTGTTATGTTTACATCTTTGTTTACATTTCATATAGTATATGCGTGCTAAATTTAATATAAAACATCAGATGTTTGCAGTTTGCGTGGCGCTTCGTGCGATATTAACTGCGTATTTATAGAAATACGCCCGCTCCTGCAGTATACACTCAAACATCGACCTAATAATAACTCAAGCCCAACCCCGAGAAGCTTCTCCTAAAAGCCAACTGAAATAAAACGCCTATAAACATAGAAAAACACGCATGGCCACCTGTTACCCATATTTACAGCGCGTATAAAACGATCGTGGCACAAGCCAACCACAAAAACGTTCAACTTACAGATGTCTCAATACAATCTGTTTCCAATATCGCTCCTAGAAGTTTTATATGACCCGAGATAACGACGGCGGACCCGACGTATACGTGATACCGTAGCTTTATATCTGAAGCTTTCAGGGAGAAAGCCGTAGTGACACTGACGCTTCAGTTTCAGTTTACGCTACCCTCAACGTTCGGTGCTTAGCAACAGAGCCACGCCCACCAGAAGATATCTGTCTAGATCACCACTTCACCAGGTGACTAGATGCTGCAGTGGTATTCTTTTGAATTCCTCACGTGTCTGGAGATACCTGCCGCCTGGAGAACAATAAACTCATCTCACGTACGCCCGAAGACTCAAACACCACGTATTCATGCTCGAAATTATCCATTAAGGCAGTATTAGATTAGATATCCCCGGGCTTGTTACGAGAACCCCAAAGAATTGAAAACGATATAAAAAAAACCATCCAGAAATAAAAATGTCAATAAATCCTCATTTAATGACTTCGTTTCCTGAGAGTCAACACTTATGAAGAAAACGATACAAATAAAATCGACAGTTAATAAAGACAAATAGACGCTAGAAAGGAAAACGTAACCAATATAGACTAAAATTCCGGCGCATCCACCATTAATTTCGCTTGCTGTGTAGCGTTAAATTCTGTTGCATTGCTTCAGCAGAGAATTACAAAAGAAATATTCGGCACAAAAGGTACCTACTTTAACAATACAACCTTCGTTAGTAATAATCTTCCTTGAAAAATGTCAATTACTCTTGTACGTGATTAGATTAGATTAGATTATGATGGCATTTTTTACAACTGTTTCGGTTAAGTTGACTCCTAGAGCAAAACAAATTTAATTTCGTCATCTGCTACAAACGGAATTTTGATATTCAACTGAGTCATGAATTCCTCTAAAACAATACGTCGAATACAATCTTTCATTTAGTAAAATTTCCATTAAAACAGGTTTAGACGATGGCGAGTTATTTTTGGACATACAAGGGGAGAAGTCAGTAAGTAAATATTTTATTTAGAAAATAATCTAATACAATACTCATGAATTTAATTAAATAAACAATAATTTGTAAATTGTACATACATAACAATAAAATTTAAAAGACACATTAAAACTTAAAATCTAAATTACAAATAATTTATTTAAAAGCATGATTAAAACGACTTGAAGACATTATAGGATGTTAGGGTAAAATATGCTCTAAGTCTGTCTAACAAGGTCTCTCATATTTTTTCCAAATACTTTAATGCTATTAGTATCTTTAAGATTTTGAGGAAGAAGATTGTACTGATTGATTTCTTTATAAAACAAGCTATCCATTGTGGCATTCTTTAGATTTGGTGGAATATAAAAGTTAAGGGCCGACCTAGTTGGATAGAGGTGTCTTTCATTTACAACAGTTAACTGATTTTTTAAATATTCCGGTAATGCATCGTTTTTCATTTTATGAATAAATATCATTGTTTGGACAAAATAATACTTTTCAATCTTAATCCAGTTCAACAAATTTAGCATAGTCTGAATACTAGTGTATCTATTGCATTTTAATATTATTCTCATTGCTTTATTTTGTAACTTGTGTAATCTATCAAAATTTGTGCAAGTAACATATAATACAGAGCAGCAATAAGTAAAGTGAGGCAATATCAAAGTATTGTAAACCATTAATCTAGTCGAAGTTGTTAGATAGGGAGCTACTCGGCCTAGAAATCCAATTTTTTTGCCAATTTTCTTTGAAATATAATCTATATGACTTGTAAACTTTAGCTCTCTGTTAATTGTAAAACCTAGATATTTTATTTGGTCTACCTGCTCTACATTTTGATCATTTATTTCAATTTTTAAATTTAATTCCTTAAATATATTATACCAGTAATTGTTACTTATGAACATCCATTTAGATTTCAGTTCGTTTACTTTTAGTTTGTTACATTTAAATTTATTTGTAAACATTTTAAGTTCCTCATTCATAGTAGATATTAATTCATTAAAATCATCATGCGCATAATATATTAGGGTATCATCTGCAAAGAGATGAATTCTACATTTCTTTAGAACATTTCCTATATCATTCATATATAATATAAATAATAGCGGCCCTAATACACTTCCTTGAGGAACTCCAAAGTTATTTGTTTCCAGTGAAGATTTAGTATTTCCTATTTTGGTACATTGATAGCGATTTGACAGGTAACTCTTAAACAATTTTAACACATTTTCTTTGAATCCATATTTTTTAAGTTTCAGTAACAAAATATCTCGATCTATAGTTTCAAATGCTCTTTTTAGATCAATAAAAACTGCACATACTCCAAAGAGTTTTTTATCAATTTTATATTTCCATTCTGAAATAACATACTGAAGAGCAGTTTCGCATGAATGATTACCTCTAAATCCCGATTGGTAGGTACATAAAATGTTGTTAATGTTTATATACTTCATAACTTGATTAAAGACTACGTGTTCTAGGATTTTCTCGCAAAAGGGCAGCATATTTATGGGTCGTAGCTCTTCAGCCCGATTTGTATTTACAACTTTATGTGTAGGTCTTATAGTTGATATTTTGAAGCATTCTGGCACAATTCCCATCTCTAAGCTTAGGTTTATCAAATTTACAAAAGGATATCCGAGGACGTGAAACAAATTTTTTACAATAGGTAAACTTATTTCGTCAGTACTGAAATTTTTAACTTGGCTACTTATAAGTTTATATAAAAGTCTTGCAACGATATTTTAGCAAAAGTTGACATTGTAAACTCATATTGCGATATAGTATTCAAGATATTGTTTCTATCTACGTTATTAGAATCAATGCTTGTAATTATAGCCTTAATACTGCCTATATAGTATTTATTTAATACATCTGGTATTTCATGATTATTGTTGTATAATGTTCCGTTACAACTTACCCCATTTTGGAAACTGTTAATCGTTTGATTTTTATTACCAACCATCTCCTTTAAGTGCTTCCACATTTGCTTACTGTTTTTCTTATTGTCATCGATCATTTTCTTGTAAAAATTACACTTTGCATTTCGTATCACTTTGACAAGATTATTTCTACATACTTTATAATTATCCCAATCGCTTTCCTCTCTGGTAAAAGAATATTTTTTATATGCCTTGTTTTTATTTACTACAGTTTCTTTACATTTTTTATCAAACCATGAATTTTGCTTAGATTTAACTTTAATTTCCTTTATTGGACCCACTTTATCTAATGAAGAAATGATATTTTCTATAAAAACTTCACTAACTAAATTAACATTTGTGCTACTATATTCCCATTCTTTTTTAATCAACAGTTCTGTCATTTCATCAAAATTTATTTTACCCCTACTGAGCATAGTTACACATTTATTTACATGTTCATTTTGCTTTAATTTAACTTGAATTATGGAATGGTCCGTAATAATATAGTCATGTTCTACATATACATTTAATGTGTAATCATTACTTATTACTAAATCTATTAACGTTTTACTAATATTCGTAGTTCTCGTGAATTCTTTGACGAACTGTTTTAACCCTCTATTTTGCATATTGGATTTAAGGTTCTTTTTAACAGAATTATTTGAACACCAATTTATATTAAAATCTCCAACGATAATTATGTTACTGCTTTTATTACTATCCAAGTAAGAGTCTAACCACTCATAAAATTTATCTAAGAATATATTTGGGTTACAGCTTGGAGATCGATAGATTGTAACTATACAGTAAGGAACTTTATTTACATAGACTTTAACAGCTAGTAGCCAGAGTTTCATATCAATTATATATGTTTTGACGTTACTACATTTTATGTTGTTTTTTATATATATTACCACCCCTCCAGTATGTCGACTACTTGAGTTACAGCGAAGTAAAGAATAGTATTTTATGTTTAGTTCACTATCACATATATTTTCTGTTATACATGTTTCGGTTAGGCATAGTAAATTTGGCTGATAATTATTTACATAATTTAGAATTTCATCTCTATTTTTATAAAAACTCTGAGCATTAAAGAAAGTTAAAAATATGCCATTTGTGTTTAGTAATTGCTATATGGTATATGCAGTTTTCTTTTTAATGGATTCAATAATCTTAATATAACACTCACATCTCCTATCAGTAGCGGCGTGACTAGGGTCTAAACTAAGATTGAATTTTTTATTTGCCTTCACACAATTTATACATTTCGCTTCTTCATTCCTACAATTAACTCTTATATGACTCTCGGCACAAAATACACATGTAACATTTTCATTGCAGTTTTTTGCTTCATGACCATATCCCGCACATTTAAAACATCTTCTCACGCTAAAATGTTCAAACATCCTACAATTCCTCCATCCTACATGCAGATTTTGCTCTTCTTTGGACATTAAATATGCAAAAGTAGTTTGATCTGTTTCAACAATTATATTAAAATTTCCTTTATTAATTTTGGTACATGCAATAGCTTCAAATATAAAATGATCAGCTCTGAGAATTTTGTTTTGTTTAATAATTTTTTCAGTTATTTCATCCTTGTTATTCTTGAATTCCTCTTCATTTATTCCAACAATAATGATCTTTGGATTAACCCTTTTTGGTACTTCTACTTTGTACTGCTTTCCCATTTTGTGTTCAATATTTTCTCTTAGTGTGTTGAGGGCACCTGAGTCGGAGCATTTTACCATAACACCACCTTCACGTACATTCTTTCCTATATTTACTCCTACTTGTAACTCTGTTGGATTTATATTTGTTCTTAGATCTTTTTCAACTTTGTCTACTTCTTGAGTATTTTTTGGCTTTATTACGAGAATATGTTCAGATTTCTTTGTAACTTCAGAGTACATCGTTGTAGGCCTCTGATTACATACCTTCATTAGTTTCAGTTCCCTGATCTCATTTTGTAAATCATTTATCTGTTTGCTTTGTTTATCAATAATCTCAGAACGGGGCTTAAAATTCCGTTTTTCAATCAAGCTCAAAAATTGTTTAAAAAAAACTTGTTACTAACATGAGTACTATGAGGGAGAAAGATTTTTCAAAGAAAAGTCTAAAAAAATCACAACGACGAATATAGAGAAAAACGGGAATTTCGGGATAAAATAAATCTAAGGAGAAAATTCAAAATTTTGAGAAAAAGACGAATTTTGAGAAAATACTAAGATTTCTAAATCTGGAAAGAGATAAAAATCAAAATTTCACGAAAAGGCAAAAAAATTACTGAAAATTTCCAAAAAATTAGGTTCTAAAAGTCCAACAGAATTTTGAAAAAAAAAATCAACATTTCAAGGAAAAGTTCGACATTATAAGAAAAATACCTTAAATTTAAAAAAAATCCAGAATTTTTTACAAAAAGTCAAATTTTATTACAAAGAAGTCGAATTTTGCGAATAAAGTCAAAATTTGTAAAAAAAGACCGGTAATTAAAAAAAAACTCTTTTTGGAAAAGACGATTTTTGATGAACAAGTCGTTATTTTTAAAATAGAATTGAAATTTTTCAGGGAAAGTCTGATTTTAAGAAAATTTGAGAATACATTTGAACTGTTCAAAAAAAGCAATTTTTGCCTTTTTACAGAACTTCCAAAAATTATTTTTAAAAATCTCCCAACCAATATTTTCCCCAAATCTTTGTCTTTTCATCAACGAATCGACCAAATTTCAAACAAAAATCACATTTTGTTTAATAAGGTGAAAGTTGCAAAAATTAGAATTGTGGAAAGATTCGACATTTTTACAAAAAAAAAACAAATTTTAAGAGATGGCGAAAATTGGAAAAAGAACTGACGAATTTGAAGACAAAAATTTAAAATTTTGAGGAAAAAAGACGACAAGTTTTAGGAATACATTTAAAATAAAAAAACGAATTTTATAAAAGAAGTCTAAATTTCTAGAAAAATGTCGAAATTTGGAGGCAAAAATTAAGGAATCAGTTGAAAATATTTCAAAAAGTTAGATTATAAAAAAATTGAAACTTACAGAAAAAGCCCGACATAGGAGAAATAATCGAGAAAAAGATAGAATTTTTAAAGAAAAAGTCGACATTTTGAGAAATTGAAATTTTAATTTAAAAAAAGTCGAATTTGGGAATAGAATCATAATTTTAGAAAAAAAAGACGAATTTTGACAAAAGTAATCCTTTCAAGAAAAAGGCGAACTTGAAGAAAAAATTTGCCATTTTCAAATAGAATGGAAATTTCGCAGAGAAAACCAAATTTGAGAATAAGGTTTAAATTTTTTGAAAGACAATTTTCTCGCGGGTTATATTTTTTATAAAAATGTAATACATTTCCAAAACCCAGAATCTGTTAATAAAAATTTTTTAAAGGTTTTACTTTTTGATCAAAAGATCGACTAAATTTGGAAAAAAAGTTAAATTTTAAGAAACCTGAGGAAACTCGTATTTTTAACACATCGAAATTTTCAGAAAAACTGAATTTTGAGAAACGACGAAATCTAACAAGATCGAAACCGGTATTTGGTTTCCAAACTTCGAATCTAATAAATTTTTAAACCTATTGGTCTGTGCATTATAGAATCCTTGTCTTCTGGGAACTCTCCTAGAGAGCAACCGCTTCGCTAGGTGGCAGTGTTTCAACTGTTGGTAGTTCAGCTACCTATGATTTACTATACACGCCTGGAGGGCTCCATGAATTTGTAGTCTAGGTTGCTTAAAAAACGATGAATTTTTAAATAAAAATTCGAAACTTTGAGAAAGTCAGATTTTAAGGAAAAAAATCGAGTTCCAAAAATATACTGTTTTTTATTCTTTCTTGGTTTCAGGGGACAAGATTTGTGTTTCAGTTTTTGAAGATAACCAAGGACCAGTCCGTTTCACCAAAAAACAAAAATCGAAATTTAAAAAAAAACGAATTTGTTGGAAAAACTCGAAATTTTCAGGAAAAAACGAATTTTGAAATATAAAAATGAAAACTTCCGGATAAACTCTATTTCTGATTGAATATGTATTTTCAATTGACTGCAAATCCAGAGGGGAAGAAAGTGACATCAATCTAGTACAACATTGCTATCAGAGAAATGTCTTTTTCCATATACATATTGTAACAAAATGCAATTATATAGTTTAGTTGGGAATTTTCTAGAAAATTTGATAAGGGGAAGCGGCCACCATAATAAGTAAAACTGCAGATAAGCGCTCCAGAAATGTCGGCAAACGATAAGCCTTATCTGCTGGATTTTTCTAGAATTCGAAGCGAGACCTATATAAGGCGGTCGCTTTTTCCTTAGTTAGTGAATTAGCTAGTCCATGAATAGTTAATTAAACATTTGTAGTGTTCCGAGTTAAGTTTTAAAATAAAGTGGTTACAATTCACAAAGTGTTAATCATTCGAATCGATAACGCGTAACAATATGAACCTATAAAAATAAAAAATTTTAAATGCCATTTTATACATTTTTATTGCCAGTTTCGCCTATTTCATTTGTCATTTATGGCGCCAAAATTTACCTTTTTTACAGCTACAACTTCCGGGGTCTAGATATAACAAAACTTCAATTTTGTTGACCAGTGTTATTCGTATGTTAAGTGATGGAGAACTAATTCATGAACAATTTGGAAACGAGGGTAACAAAAGAAAGTAATTCCGTTTTGCAGTAGTCATCGTCTAAAGTAAAACGTAAATTACCAGATTCGCGTTCTCCTTAAAACTATAAATATGATTTAGGTTGGTCTAATAAATTCATTTGCCCCGTGTCACAGGCAGAGCCCATTATCTCAGCAATTTTCAACTGCTTCGGCTTCGTAAAACCACTTCAGATTCTCCAGTTAATATTGATTGAATTTATATTAAGTGGAACAGGGCTGAAAGTGATCTTGTCATTGCACGTAATGGCGCGTCAGCTTCTTTCTTTTTTTTAAAGGGATGCATCTGTTTAGATTTAACTACGCATCGGTGGGTCGCAAAATGACCCGATTGTTTATTGTATCGATAAAAATTTATCTTGGTTTGTCTCCTGCAAAAGTTATTTTATTTTATGTTGTCTCATGAAAATTATTCTATGAAAAAGGCAATATTTTATATTTCTTCCTGTAGGGCCGTACATTAAATTTTCTCAGTATAATGCACCTCTTCAAAATGGCACCTCATAAAAATTTTTTCTACTTTTTTTGAAAATCTTAATTTTTTTGTCTCAGAATTTCTAACTTTCCTTGAAATTTCGACTTCTTTTAAGTACTAAGAATTTTTATTGTTAAAAATGATGAATTTGCGACGTTTTTAAAATTTTAACTTAAGAAAAAACACTATGACCCTATTTTTTTAAAAATTAAATACTTTTAAAATTTTCAATATTTTATAAATGTTCATTTTATCGTCAAATTTTAATTATTTCAATATTTCGTCTTTTTCTTGAAATTTTTATTTTGTTACAAATTTTGATTTTCTTCAAAT
Organism: Dastarcus helophoroides; assembly: GCA_028583605.1. Lineage (NCBI taxonomy): Eukaryota > Metazoa > Arthropoda > Insecta > Coleoptera > Bothrideridae > Dastarcus > Dastarcus helophoroides. The sequence continues at coordinate 12,845,059 of CM053329.1, forward strand.
ATTTCTGCTATTTAAAAAATGTATTTTTTTTTATAAATGTCGACTTTGAACATTATGATTCTAGAATTTTCGAACTTTTCAAAGTTTTGACTTTTGTAAAATTTTACTTTTTTTTAAAACTTTGCCATTTTAAAACATATACAACTTTTTTCAAAATTTTGAACTTTAAAAATTGCGATTTAAAAAAATAATCTTTCTTTTTTAATTTTCACCATATTTGAAAGATTTTTTAACCTACTTTTTTTGAAAACGTTGTTTTGAAAATATTGACTTTTATTTGAAGTTATGACTTTTTGGAAAACCGCGACTTTTTTTAATGTTTTCATTTTTTTTTAAAAGCGACACTCTTTTTTCAAAATTTCAACTTACTTTAAAAATGTCACCTTTTCTGCATATTTCCATCTTATTGAAATTGTTGAAATATCGTCTTTTTCCAAATTTCATTTTGTTTCGAAATTTATACTTTTTGAATATTTTGATTTTCCATGTTTGCTTCGATATTTTTGAAATTCCATTTTATTGTTAAATCCAGCTTAAAGATTTCGAATTTTTTTGAAAATGTTGGCACTTCTATTGAAAATTTCAAATTTCATAGTTTCCAATGTTTTCAACATTTCTATCTAATTTAAAAAATGTTTTTTTCTTAAATTTTTGATTATCATTAAAATTTTGATCTTCGATATTAAATTTCATATTTTAACTTTTCCAAAACTATACTATGGAAAATTTCGACGGTAATAAAAATTTTTGCTTATGATTCTTTTTTGTATACTTTTGTGAAAACTTTGACTAAATATTCCTTTCTACTTTTTTCAAAATTTTTATCCTTTCGAAAAATGCTACTTTAAAAAAAAATATAAAGCTGTTTACTTCTTGTTTTGATTTCGATTTTTTTAAAGTTCGAAGATTTCAAATTTTAACCTCTTCTAGGATTTTGAGTTTTTTTGAACATTTCAAATTTTCTCCAAAATTTTTATTTTCATAGTATACATTTTGGAAAAATTTATTCTGTTCTGATATTGTCGATTTTATCGTAAAATCTCGACTAATCAAAATGTCACGATCTTTAATGAATTCCACTTTTTTTTGAAATTTTGATCGAATTTCAAAAATCCGATTTATTCTTTCAGTTTTTATTTTACTTGAAAAATTTAAGTTTTGAAAAATTTTGACCTTATTAGAATTTTTTAAAATTATGTATTTTTTAAGAGTTTTGTCGTTTTGTAGTGAAAAATTTTAATTTTTTTAAAATTTGGATTGTTATTTTCAAAATGTCATATTTCTCTGCAAGTTTTTTGCAATTTTTTTAACTTTCAAAATTTTATTCTTTTTCATAATTTTCATTTTTATCAAAAATTCTAACACTTTTGCAATTTTTTATTCTTTGAAAACGTCGACTTTAAAATTTTTTTTCTTTTGCATAATTTTCACTTTCATCAAAAATGTCAACCATTTTTCAAATTTTCGACTACTCAAAACTAAGACTTTTTTTTTTAAAGTTATGTCTTATTTTCGAAATTCTGACTTTTACTCTAAATTTCCAAAAAAAATTTAATATTTCGGTTTTTTAAGCTTGAATCCTTTTAAAATGTCTTGGTTTCGTAATTAAAAAAAAAACACTTTCTTATATTTTTTTTTCAGAATTTTAACTTCATTAAAGTTTTCTCGAATTTTCTGTTTTTTCAATCTTTTGAAATTTGGCCTTATGGAGCAAAAATTTAATTTTAAAATTTCTGCTGCAATTTAGCCTGTAATATTAAATTTTTGAATTTTTGAAATAATAACTGTTTTCTTGTTTATCTGATCCCGATTTATCCAATCTAAATTTCCAAATTTTTAACGATGTTTTTCAAATTTCGATTCTTTTTTCATAATTTTTAGTTTAGTTTTGAAAATAATAATAATTTTGAAATGTTAACTTAGAATTTTTCGAAAAAACGAAAATTTCGAGATAAAACTCAACATTTATGGAAAAACGATCAAACTTTTTTCTAATTTATTTGATTTTCAATAATATCAATTTTATTCCAAAATTTGGCTTTTTCTAAACCTTTTTTAGTTAGCATTCAAGTTTTATTTAGATTTGTTTCAATTTTCCTTAAACCATATCCTCATTTTTCTCTTCTTCTGTTTGCAAAATTGAGACTTGACGTGATTGATGAATTTTTTTTTTAATTTCAAAAAGATTTTTTGTTTTGTCAGTTTTATATCTACTAATTTCCATATTATCTAAATTTTAAATTATTTCAACAAAAACGCGAGTCTAATTTTGAAATTTTGTCCGTAAAAGTACTGCAATTTTTCGGAAATCATAATTTTAATTTTGTAATTTCGAAACATTTTTTATACACTTTGGAATTTTATTTAATTTTTAGCCTTAACTTTTAAAAGAAATAGTATCTTCTGAATTAAAAAAAAAACATTAAAATTTGAAGAAGAACCGAACTTGCTCACCTTTGCCATATACCGATAAAGAAAAGCGATGTGTAAAAATTTTTAATTATTGAATGGCTCAAATTATATTTTGGTTTAGCTGCTTATGTCGCCCCCTTAATGTACCGTCTAATGCGGTTGTCTCTTTGCATTATAGCACAGCACGGCCCTGGCTTCTGACTTCGATGACTTTGTGTATAATTTCCTGAAAAAAGTATATTTTCATATCGTTTAAATTTCCATAAAAATGAGAATATTTTTTATTGCTTTCTCAAAAATGCGATATTTTACTCCCATATTATCTCCTGATTGGAATAAAAATTAAAACACAATTTAGGTTTTTTTCTTTTTTAATATTTTTTGTATTTAATAAGGCGATATTTTAGAAATAAAACGCACAATTCCTAGAAAACAATTTTCAAGATACTTTATAAAGTAACTTCTTCTGCAGAAAAATGATATGGAAACTCGACTTTTTAAAGAAAATATTAGAGTTATCTTCCACTTATTTATAATTTTATTTTAATCGTCGATCATCGATCAATATACGTACTATTAACGCCTAGCAGAGCTGGGAAATGGCTAAATTTTTGAAAAAAAAAGCTTACATTTTTAAAAATAGTCTAAAATTTAAAAAACATTTTGAAGAAATGTCGAGATTTAAGAAAGTAAAGAATTTTCAGTAAAATCTCCTGAAAACTTAAATTTTTGAACAGCCCAAATTCCAAAAAAGTCAAAATTATTAAAAATATCAAAATATTTGTTAATAAAAACGTCGAGAAAAAAGTTAAAAAAATTCAATAGTTCAAAAATCACAATTTACAATAAGTCAAAGTTTTCAAAAAAAATTAAAAGTTTTAAAATTTCAAATTTTTGAAGTAAATCAAAACCTCTGAAGTAAGACATGTTCGCAGAATACTCCAAAATTTTAACAAAAATTGACGTGAAAAAAAAAAGATAAAGGCGAAATGAAAAAATGGAAATTTTGAAAAATGACGAAATTTTGAAATTTTATAGACATTTAAGACTTAAAAAAATCGAATTTTTGTAAAATAATCTTAATATTCTAAAAAGATACTGTTAAAAGTTGACCTGTTTAAAAAATTCAAAGATTTTGATAAAATAAAAAATTGTTTAAAAAAACTATTACAAAAGTTAAAGTTTTGAAAAACAATCCTAATTTTAAAAAAACAGGTAATCAAAATTTTGAAGAAATATGGAGCATTTTTAGTTAAATTTTCAAACACACCCGAAATTTTTCAAGACCTCAAATATTGAAGAAGAGTGAAAATTATCAAAAAAAATTAAACTTTCAAAAAAACTAGAAATGAAGGGATGTTGAGAAACAGATTTTCTTTGGATTAAAATAAAAAAGAGATTAAAAGTCTTTTATTTTAAGAATCAAAAAGTTTGAATATTTTCAAAAAGATCGGAATTTAGAAAAAACATCAAAATTTTCCAAAATGTCAAATTTTTTTTAATAGATTTAAAAAGTCGACACTTTGATTGAGTTGAAATTTATAAAACAAATTGAAAACTTTAAAATCAGCAAAAGTACGAAAAAAATGAGAACTTTTAAAAGTTTTGACTTTTTTAAAATTCTACTCTTTAAATTTTGCCCTTTTAAAACATTTAGAACTTTTTTCAAAATGTTGACCTTTAAAAATTGCGATTTAGAAAAATGATCTTTTTTCATCAATTTCTACCATATTTAAAAAATTTGACCTTCTACTTTTTTTGAAAATGTTAAGTTTCGAAAATATTGACTTTTATTCGAAGTTATGACTTTTTGGAAAACCGCGACTTTTTTTAATATTTTCACTTTTTTTAAAAATATTCACTCTTATTGCAATTGCATTTATTTTCAAAACTGTCACTTTTTTAAATATTTCTATTTTTTTAAAATTAAAATACAAATCTTGTTTCCTGAAACCAAAGATTAAAAAACACAACAAAGGTTGTTTTAACGCGTTTCGATAGCCACGCTATCGTCTTCAGAGAGATACTCTATTGTTTTGAAATTTTCGAAATATCGTCTTTTTTCGAGATTTTATTTTTTTCCGAAATTTTACCTTTTCGAATATTTTGATTTTCTTTTTTTGTTTCAACGTTTTCGAAATTCCATTTTATTTTTAAATCCAACTTGAAAATTTTGAATTTGAAAATGTTGGCACTTTATTGAAAATTTCATAATTTCCAATTTTTTCAACATTTCTATCTTTTTTAAAACATGATTTTTTTTTTAAATTTTTGATTATTAATAAAATTTTGATCTTCGATAGCAAATTTCAAAAATTTTAACTTTTCAAAAACTTTACTAAGGAAAATTTCGATTATATTGAAAATTTTTGCTTATGATTTTTTTTGTATACTTTTGTCAAAACTTTCACTCAAAATTCCGTTCTACTTTCTCAAAAATGTTGACTCTTTCGAAAAATGCTACTTTAAAAAAAATTAATAAAGCTGTTTAATTTTTGATTTAAATTCATTTTTTTTAAAGTTCGAAGATTTTAAATTTTAACCTCTTCTAGGATTTTGAGTTATTTTGAACATTTCAAATTTTTTTCAAAATTTTTATTTTTATAGTTTACTTTTTGGAGAAATTTCTTCTGTTCTGATTTTATTGTAAGAACTTGACTTACGAAAATGTCACCATCTTTAGTAATTTCCACTTTTTTTTTGAAATTTCGATCGATTTTAAAAATTTGATTTATTCTCTCAGTTTTTATTTTACTTGAAGATTTGCTTTTGAACATTTCTACTTTTTTGAAAGTTTTTGATCTTATTAACATTTTTTAAAATTATATATTCTGTATTTTAAAGATTTTTTTCTTTTTGAATTGACAAAATTTTATTTTTTTTTATGTTTCAATTTTTTCCTCGAAATCTCATATTTCTCTGCAAATTTTACAATTTTTATTGGTTAGTTTTTGGAATTTTTAATTTTTTTAAAATGTGGACTTTCAAAATGTTGTTCTTTTACATGATTATCAGTTTTCAATCATTTATCAAATTTTCGACCGCTTCTTTAAATTAAGACTATTTTTTGAAAGTTATCTCTTATTTCGGAAATTTCGACTTCTGCCCTAAATTTCTAAGAAAAATTTAATTATTAGGTTTGAACCCATTTTAAATTTTCTTGGTTTCATAATTTTTAATTTTTTTAAAAACCACTTTTTCAAACCTATTTTTATTTTTAAATTTTGATTTTCTTAAAGTTTTTGAATTTTCAGTTTCTTCAAACTTTCAAAATTTTGTCTTATGGAACCAACATTTAATTTTCCCGTTTCTCTTGAAATTGCGACTGTAAGTTTGAAATTTTAACTTTTTGAAATAAAACTGTTTTCTCGTTTATCTGATCCCGATTTGTTCATCTTTTATCTTAGAATTCTCAAAGACGTTTTTTAATTTTAATTCTTTTTCAAAATTTTTAGTTTAGTCTTGAAAATTATAAGAATTGTAAAATGTAAACTCAGAATTTTGAGAAAAAACGAAAATTTCGAGAAAAAACTCGACATTTATAAAAAAACGGTTAAGTTTTCTTTTAGTTTTTTCCTTTTCATAAATATCAATTTTATCTCAAAATTTGGCTTTTCTTACACCTTTTTTAGTTGGTATTCAAATTTTATTTATATTTATTCTAATTTTCCTCAAACGATGTATTTATTTTTTTCATCTTCTGTTTGCGAAATCGAAATTTGATTGATGAGACGACATTGACTTTTTTTTAAATTTTAAGAAGTTTTTTTTTGAATATTTGTCAGTTTTATAATTACTTATTTTCATTGCACCTAAATTTTAAATTATTTCAGCAAAAACGCGAGTTTAATTTCAAAATTTTGTCCATAAATGTTCTGCACTTTTTCGGAAATCATAATTTTAATTTTGTAATTTCGAAAAAATGTCTATACACTTTGGAATTTTATTTGGTTTTTAGCTTAAACTTTTAAAAGGAATTGTATCTTCTGAATTAAAATAAAACATTAAAATTTGAAGAAGAACCGAACTTGCTCACCTTTGACACAGACCGATAAAGAAAAGCGATGTGTAAACATTTTTAATTATTTAATGGCTCAAATTATATTTTGGTTTAGCTGCTTATGTCGCCCCCTTAATGTGCCGTCTAATGCGGTTGCCTCTTTGCATTATAGCACAGCATGGCCCTGGTTTCTGACTTCGATGACTTTGTTTACAATTTCCTGAAAAAAGTATATTTTCATAACGTTTAAATTTCCATAAAAATGAGAATATTTTTTATTGCTTTCTCAAAAATGCGATGTTTTACTCCCATATTATTTCCTGATTGGAATAAAAGTTAAAACATAATTTAGGTTTTTTTGTTTTTTAATATTTTTTGTATTTAATAAGGCGATATTTTAGAAATAATACGCACAATTCCTAGAAAACAATTTTCAAGATACTTTATAAAGTAACGTCTTCTGCAGAAAAATGATATGGAAACTCGACTTTTTAAAGAAAATATTAGAGTTATCTTCCACTTATTTATAATTTTATTTTAATCGTCGATCATCGATCAATCGAGCAGAGCTGGGAAATGGCTAAATTTTTGAAAAAAAAGCTTACATTTTTAAAAGTAGTCTAAAATTTAAAAAACATTTTGAAGAAATGTCGAGATTTAAGAAAGTAAAGAATTTTCAGTAAAATCTTCTAAAAACTTAAATTTTTGAACAGCCCAAATTCCAAAAAAGTCAAAATTAACAAAAATATTAAAATATTTGTTAATAAAAACGTCGAGAAAAAAGTTAAAAAAATTCAATAGTTCAAAAATCACAATTTACAATAAGTCAAAGTTTTCAAAAAAAATTAAAAGTTTTAAAATTTCAAATTTTTGAAGTAAATCAAAACCTCTAAAATAAGACATGTTCGCAGAATACTCCAAAATTTTAACAAAAATTGATGTGAAAAAAAACGATATTTTTAGATAAAAGCGAAATGAAAAAATGGAAATTTAGAAAAATGACGAAATTTTGAAATTTTATAGACATTTAAGACTTAAAAAAATCGAATTTTTGAAAAATAATCTTAACATTCTGAAAAGATACTGTTAAAAGTTGACCGGTTTAAAAAATTCAAAGATTTTGATAAAATAAAAAAATGTTTTTTTTAATTTATTTAACATTTCTTCGGCCCAGTTTGGAAATATTTAAATTTTTATGGTTTGTTGACAATTTTCTAAACAATTTTTGAAATGCGACTACGTGATATTTAAATTTATTGAAAACGTCACTTCAAGACAGTTCACAAATTAAGAGGTTAGTTTATTTTACATAGAATAGGAATAATGAAAAATAGGAGACCAAAAATTAGATATGGAAAAAATAAAAAATTTTTGTTTTTTGATAAATTAGGAAAATGTAAAAAAAATACATAAAAAAGGTTGTAGCACTGGACATCGATGTTTCGCTCTCATTTGAGCTCGTCAGCAGTGCATAACATGGAAAGGGAACAATGAGGAAGAAATATTTAAAAATAAAATTTTTTTTTTGAAATATATAAAAAAAAAGAAAAATAAAGAAATTTTAACATGAATAGACGTTTCATCATCAATTTACTGTGTTAAAAATTTACTGTGTTAAAAATTTAAATATTTGGAGCCCGATCCACAAGAAACAACTACTCCGAGGGCTAATACCCCTTCCGGCATTGAACTACACTTGTGGGTCGAACTTACATGCTCTTGGTGACTACTGTCCCTAACCGCTGAAATCTATTCAGCTTGGTAGTTAGAAGCACTCACCATTTGCGGAGTCCGTTCGTTCCGTTAGAGGAATAGGTTTATTCTTCATGGTAGACCCTTATTGATTAATGTAGACCCTTATTGACCGGAAATATTATGTTTTTTTCAATTTATTTAACATTAATTAATTAATTAATTAATTTTTTTTACCATGTTTACCATGAAGAAAAAAATGTTTAAAAAAACTATTACAAAAGTTAAAATTTTGAAAAACAATCCTAATTTTAAAAAAACAGGTAATCAAAATTTTGAAGAAATAAGGAGCATTTTTAGTTAAATTTTCAAACACACCCGAAATTTTTCAAGACCTCAAATATTGAAGAAGAGTGAAAATTATCAAAAAAAATTAAACTTTCAAAAAAACTAGAAATGAAGGGTAGAAATGTTGAGAAACAGATTTTCTTTGGATTAAAATAAAAAAGAGATTAAATGTCTTTTATTTTAAGAATCAAAAAGTTTGAATATTTTCAAAAAGATCGGAATTCAGAAAAAACATCAAAATTTTCCAAAATGTCAAATTTTTTTTAATAGATTTAAAAAGTCGACACTTTGATTGAGTTGAAATTTATAAAACAAATTGAAAACTTTAAAATCAGCGAAAGTACGAAAAAAAATGAGAACTTTCGCAAATTGGTTCAAAATGTCAAAACAATTCGAATCAAAAAAAAGTTAAAATTTTAAAGAAATTTTCAAAAAAATTCAAAGTTTTCAAAAAGTCAAAAATTTTTGAAAAAGCCTAAATTTAAAAAGATATTAAATCTTAAAAAAGTAAGAATTTTATTAATGAAAATTTGGAAAAACCGTCAGAGTTTTCAAGAAGTCAATGTTTTCAAAAGTATCAAAATTTTGGAAAATAAAATATACATTTATAAAGGCCAAAATCAAAAAATAAACAATTTTTTTTAAAAAACAGATTCAACGAAGTCGAAATATTAAAGTTGAAAGTCCTAAAAAACGCAAATTTTGACAAGAAGTCGAAATTTTTGACAAAAAAATTTAAATTTTGAAATACAATCGTAATTTTTAAATAAATACAATTTTTTAAAAAATTGTACATTTTAAAAAATCTACTGTGTCAAGCTTTCCAAAAAATCTAGAATTTTCGAAAGAGCAACGTTTAAAAAAAAAGTCGAAATTATCAGAAAAGTCAAAATTTTTTAAAATCTATTTTCCTGATCTATAATCTCAAATTTTCAATTTCAAAATGTCAAAAAGAATTTGAAAAAAATAATGTTCAGAAACCTGCCAATTTTAATACATATTAGAAATTTTCATTTTTAAAGTTAACGTTTTCTTTAAAAGTTGAAATTAACAACACAAAATTCAAAATTCAAGCTTGACTTTTAAGTAATTAAAATTTTGAAAACAAAATTTAAAAAATTAGGCTTTCTTTACCAAGTTTTAAAAAAGAATCAGACATATTTATTGGACCTAATTCCAGTTTCGTCTCAAGATTTCTTTTTTCTCTCTCTGAAGATGATAGCTTGGTTATCGAAACGCGTTAGAGCAACCTTTGTTGCGTTTTTTAATCTTTCTTGGTTTCAGGGAACAAGATTCGTATTTCAATTTTTAAAGATAACCAAGGACCAGTCCGTTCCATCAAAATTCTTTTTCCAAATTTTAATTTAGGCATCGAAATTTGAGGAAATAAGCTAAACGTTTTAAAGTTTCGATTTTACCCGAAATGATAACTTCATTATTTTGAAAGTTAAACTTTAAATTTTAAGTTTCTTTTGGTTTAAAATTTTGGGCTTCAAGTCAAAATTCTGAATTTATTTAAAAAGGTTGTATGTATTTCCTGAAATTTTGACTTGACAATGCACATAGCAAATTTATTCTTAACCGTTTTAAAGCAAAAATTAAGAAAAATTATTGAAATTTTATTTCAATTTAAACTAGAAAAATGATCGAAATTTTTTTTAAAAAATCGGCAAAAATTTGGAAAACATCTCCAATTTTTTAAGGGTTTAACTTTTTCTTCTTTTACCAAGTTTTAAACAAGAATCAGACATATCTATTAGACCTAACTCCAGTTTCTTCTCAAGATTTTTAAATTTTGTTCAGAAATTTCAGTATTTTGATTTCTTTTTCTAAATTTTAATTTAGGCATCGAAATTTTAGGAACTAAGCTAAACGTTTTAAAGTTTCGATTTTTACCTGAAATGTAAACTTCATTATTTTGAAAGTTAAACTTTAAATTTTAAGTTTCTTTTGGTTTAAAATTTTGGACTTCAAGTTAAAATTCTGAATTTATTTAAAAAGGTTGGATGTATTTCCTGAAATTTTGACTTGACAATGCACATAGAAAATTTATTCTCAACCGTTTTAAAGCAAAAATTAAGAAAAATTATAGAAATTTTATTTCAATTTAAACTAGAAAAATCATCGAAATTTTTTTTTAAAAATCGGCCAAAATTTGGAAAACATCTCCTATTTTTTAAGGGTTTAACTTTTTCTTCTTTTACCAAGTTTTAAACAAGAATCAGACATATCTATTAGACCTAACTCCAGTTTCTTCTCAAGATTTTTAAATTTTGTTCAGAAATTTCAGTATTTTGATTTCTTTTTCTAAATTTTAATTTAGGCATCGAAATTTTAGGAACTAAGCTAAACGTTTTAAAGTTTCGATTTTTACCTGAAATGTAAACTTCATTATTTTGAAAGTTAAACTTTAAATTTTAAGTTTCTTTTGGTTTAAAATTTTGGACTTCAAGTTAAAATTCTGAATTTATTTAAAAAGGTTGGATGTATTTCCTGAAATTTTGACTTGACAATGCACATAGAAAATTTATTCTCAACCGTTTTAAAGCCAAAATTAAGAAAAATTATAGAAATTTTATTTCAATTTAAACTAGAAAAATGATCAAATTTTTTTTAAAAAAATCGGCCAAAATTTGGAAAACATCTCCTATTTTTTAAGGGTTTGACTTTTTCTTCTGGCATATTTGACTTTCTCTAAATTTAAAACTTCAACATTTTTAGTCAAGTCGAATGTAATCTCAAAATTTTAAAGTTGAAAATTAAATGTTAAAATAAAAAAACAGAATTTTAAGTTTAAACTTCAAATTTTGTGGTCTTGAGAAAATTTAAAACTAAATATGTAATGCAAACATAAATTTTTAAACATTTTGGAGATTTAAAATTTTGTTTCTTATTTCAATTTTTTCTAAGCTTTTTTTAAATTCAAAAATTTAGATTTGAATTTGAAACTCAAGATTACCACGTTTTAAAAAAATTAGAATTAATTTCAAAATTTCAGCTTTAAAATTGAAATTTAAAAAAACTCCAAGAATAAACGTGACAGTGTAAAAGAGGGCAAATTTGAAAAATAAACGAAAATGAAATGAAACTTTTCTGAACAGTTCCTGATTTATAAAATGTACGAAACATTATTGATGTGATCCCAGGAAATATGAAATACTTAAAAAATTATTTATAAATGTTTATAAGCAAACCTGTTTTTCGTCTACCATATTAGATTGTCAGGTGTATGTGGATCTTCCAATAGAAATAGAATAAATAGACCAATAAGAAATTTTTTGCTCCTTACACGTACCACATTTACCAGTATTGGACATATAAGTATCATTTTCACCCTGTATAGCAAATTCAGATAACTATCTCCTTTACGAGGGCGATCGTTGAAGCCTAGATGGCAACAGCAGGTCAAATTAAATTACATTATATTAAATAAAATTATCAGCTGAAACTATCAATACCAGCGATATTTTAGCAAAAATATATCGATACTATCGATGACAGAAACTATCGATAAACATTGAACACTACAAGCTAGAAAAATGCGTTCGCATTTTCACAATTTGAATGTAATCTCAAAGTTTGATATGAGCTGGGCGCTAGCGATTCGATAGAAGCGATTTCTCGACTCAAAGGAAGTTCGCTTACTTGTTTTACCCACATCAGTCTATAGTCTAAGCTCTAGTCCTTCTTAATATAGTTTGAAAGAAGCAATATGAAAACTCGTCCATTTCAGGAGATTATATTTTCGAAAAGCGATCTAAAAAATCGTCTTTCTCAAGGGATGCTATAGATTTTTTTAAAGGTAATTTTCAAGAGACTATAACAAATATAGAAGACAAAATAAACTGTATTTTTCAAGGAAGATAGAGGCGATAGAATTCTTTCTTTATGACGATATCAAATTATCTTTTTTAAGAAATTATGTCCAAAAGACAAGAGAAAAAAAGGTATTTTAAGGAGACCGTCTTTGAGAGATGAAATAAATGGTGTTTTGGGGGGGGGGAGAGACGAATCTTGTTTTAAGGATATTCTTTAAAAGGGCGGGATTTTTTTGATTACTATTTTTTTTGGTGGTCTTTGGTTATCTTCAAAAATTGAAATACAAATCTTGTGCCCTGAAACCAATAAAGATTAAAAAACACACCAAAGGTTGCTCTAATGCGTTTCGATAGCCAAGAATCTCTCTGAAGATGATAGTTTGGCTATCGAAACGCGCTAGAACAACCTTTGTTTTTTTTTTAATATTTCTTGGTTTCACGGGACAAGATTTGTGTTTCAATTTTTTAAGAGATGTTACTAGAGAAAGGAAATGCTTGAGAAATCTATAATTATAAATGTAAGACATCTGAAAGCAAATATGAAGTGAATAAGGTTTAATTAATTAATTTAGCCACAGATCCCTCCCCACGTTCCATCAGGGGTAACTTAATAACACTATTGTTTAACCGCTTAATATAACTTCACGACTGCCAACCGAGAAAGATTGAACCAAAACTTAATTACATTAATGAATAAAGGTGTGTTCAGTAAATTATACTTTGTGTATTTCAAAGCCAACTAAGAGCTAGGATATAATTTAAGCCGAGTGCAGCTCATGGCTACATGTACCCGAATTCCCAGGGAATATTTAGTATAATGCAATTTTAGATGACGGTTAACATGAGAATCTGAAATTGAATGGAGGGAATTGTTAACCCTGAAATTACATTAACCATTAATATGGCTCAGGTGGAGTAACGAAAGGAAAGCTTTTTAATTAAATGAAATTGAAAAATCCTCTGTGTGTAAGCTCGTAAAAGTCGTAGACGCTGCTTCAGGGAAGAGAAATGTTTATCCGCTTAAAACTAACACTACCACGTTTACATTACTCATTTTTATTTGGAGGGAATCAGAAAACATAAATAAACTATGTTTACGACGATAACTTCAGGAAAAATTGTGTCTAAATGTGGGCTTTCAGTATTCAAATCGTTTTCTCTGTTGTTGGGTAGGCTGCTCAGATTGCTTTTATATTGGCGACAGTGATTAATGGCAACAGGTCAATTTGTCAGTGCGGCCAGGTCACCAGATATTACCATTCTTTGCACACAAGCTTTAGGAATCCTTGGGGTATTTTGTCAAGTGGTTAATAAAGTGAATTTTGACGTCCTTCCGGCAGATATATATTCGTCATAAAGGATTTTCGAGGAAGTTTTTACATACTAAAGAGGAATATCATAAAATTTCGCAATCGCAGGAAGCTCGATAAGTTAGGTTACATTTTTTTATATGATTGAGTTTGGCATAATAAGACAAACTTTTTAAAGGAAAAAGAGCAAATTTTGTTTAATCTACTAAATAGTTTCTGGAATTTCTAAAATTATTTTAGTTTTTTATTAATTATCTTATTTTTTAAATATTTAAAATTAAATAGAAATGCATTTAAAATTTTTTTTTCAAAATATTTATTTTTTTGTTTTTTTTAATTTATTTAACATTATCATGAAGTGACGTTTTCGATAAATTTAAATATCACGTAGTCGCATTTCAAAAACTGTTTAGAAAATTGTCAACAAACCATAAAAATTTAAATATTTCCAAACTGGGCCGAAGAAATGTTAAACAAATTGAAAAAAAACATAATATATCCGGTCAATAAGGGTCTACCATGAAGAATAAAATATTTATTTATTAAAAAATTTAGAAATTTCCGAAAATAACTCATTTCTAAAGAAACCTCAAAATTGATTTCAGTGTCGAAAGTTGAAATTAAAAACAGTCAAAATTCCCAATTCAATTGGAAACATCAAAACAAAAATTATCAATATTTTATCTTCAACTGAAAACTTTGCCTTTTTTTAAATTTTGACGTTTTGGGCTTAGGCACCTCGAATATTGGAGTATTTATAAAAATTTTCAGTACACATTTTTTTGATTCAAAAATAAAATCCAATTTATTTTTTTATAAGTTTCGATTAAAATTATTTCTGGCGAAGCTGCTTCTGGAAAGGCCACAAAATTTTTCGAATAATCCAAAACTAAAATAGTGTTGCGTGTTATCGGTTCGATAATTAAAACTTCGTGAATTGTAAACACTTTATTTCCAATTTTATTTCCAACACTAGAATTATGATTCACTAACGCAATCACACTATTTAACTAACTGACCATCTGACTAACCAACTAACTGAGGGAAAGACGACTACGTATTTATACCCTTTCGGTTTTCTAGAACGGATTTCTTTACAGATAAGATTATTGCTTGCGGAAACGTCGGGAGCACTTATCTGCCATATGATTCATTCTCGCGGCCGCTTCCCAATATCAAATGTTTCTAGAGAGTTTCTTACACTACAAAATGACTAATACAAATTTGATAACTACAGTACAGGATATACTTCTTCCGGGATTGGACCGTGTCACAGAACTACTAAAAGTGTTCGACGTTTCGCCCACCATCGTAGGGGGCTTCTTCAGGAACAAAGAAAGAAAAATAGATGAAATGAGGGACTATGCAAAAAAGAAAAAAGAAAAATAAAAATAAAAGGCCAATTTCAAAGCATCAGAGCACGGTAACTCAGTATGTCCACCATACCTGAATTGAAAATTGGTACAAAGGATAAGAAAGTCTAGACAGAAGAGCACGGTAACTCAGTATGTCCACCATACCAGAGGCGAAACTCTTCTGAATTGACACTTGGTACAAAAGAAAGTTTAGGCAGAAGAGCACGGTAACTCAGTATGTCCACCATACCAGAGGCGAAACTCTTCTGGATTGATAACTACAGCCTGTTACAATATTCCTTTTTTTTATTTTTTTTTTGTATTTCAATTTTACATTTAAATGTTCGATGTTTATTTTAATTTTTTTACGAAGTATTGACTGGACGGTCAAAACTTTGTAGATTAAATTAAAATTCTAACATTGAAGCAGAAAGTTGAGAAGAGTTAAATTTCTAAAATTTCTGGAAAGAATTTCGTTTAAACAAAAACGACAAACTGTGAGAAAACTCTGAAATTCTAAATTCTTCTGTCAATTTCCAACTTTTTTAAAAATTGTCTCCCCTTTTCTCCTGGAAATTTAAAGTTTGGGTATCAAATTTTAAGATTGAAATCAAAATTTTAAGAAAAGTTGTATTTTTAAAATTTTGAGGATTTTTAGAAAAAAAGACGATGTTGTAACTTTGAAGAAAATCTGAAAGTCTAAATAGAATATTCTTACGTAAATTTCCAGTTTTTTAAAAGTTCTAATTTTCATGGAAATTTAAAATTTCGATGTCAAATTATTAATATCCTTAAAAGTTTTCTCTAAAGTCAAGTTTTCGTGTTTCAAAAACTGAAAATGAAATATTTAAAAAAATTAAATATTTCTTTTAATTAGAAAGCTCTAAATATGATTTGTCTTTAAAAATTAAAATACAGATCTTGTCCCTTGAAACCCCGCGTAACGGTTCTAACGATTTAGATGAAACTTTAGAATTAGGGGCTTTTGGACCAATAGGATAATTTTTATAAGTGCTTTTTGGTAAAAGTTCAGGAGAACTATTTTCAAAGACATCTTGGTTTACTAGTAAAATAATTTTCTTTCAATACGCGACGCCTGTGTACAATATTGTTAAGCCGGTGCTGTAAACACGTCATGATTGCAGTGAAATTTCATTTTTACCTACCCAAAGAATGAAACTCTTGATTTTTCTTCACTAATGTGTTCACTGAGGTTTCAACAATGATCCACAATACACTTCCCCATACTTTCAGGCCGTTTTCTAAAAAAAACCCCGATGTTATGTTCGCAACGGTCTGTCAAATAATGAGAGTGCGTTGCAAACTGGGTTGAGCTAGGCTTCCGCCAGGCTTTCAACTGGCTTCACTGCTTACCGTCTTACGTTCAGTCTATTTAGTCTCTGCTTGAAACCAAGAAAGAATAAAAAATACACCAAAGGTTGCTCTAACGGGTTTCGATAGCCAAGCTATCATCTTCAGAGAGATACTAAGAGAGAGTATCTCTCTGAAGATGATAGATCGAAACGCGTTAAAGCAACCTTTGTTCTGTTTCAGGGGGCAAGATTTGTATTTCCGTTTTTTAAGATAACCAAGGACCAGTTCGTTCCACCAAAACGATTTATGCTTGCTGGACAAATGGTTTTTTTCCTGTTGTATATTTTATTTTATGTATTTTCTGGATGCAATGAGTGAAATAATGTCACAGGTGGACATCTTTCTTCAATCGGCTATAAGGTAGATTGATGTTGAAAATAACAAAGTTAGGCTAATTTAACTAACTGAAAATCCTCTTTAATGGAAACTAAAAATTCTGACTAAATTAACTCGAAAATTATCAATTTTATAAACGAAGCAAAAAATTAATCTAAATAAATGACGCTTATAAGCGTCCATTATTTGGATTAATTCTTTGCTTTGCATATTTACATACGTCAGTACCAAAATAAACTGGTCTACAATAATAAAGTTATTTTATTCTCCCGCAGTTGTGTATATCTTTCGCTTTGTTTTTTGCAAATATAATATTTTGATAAAATCAATAAATCTATCCGATTGTGAAATATATCCAACGTCGCTAAACTAAATTTATTTTGAGCAAAGCCGAAGCCTAATTAAGAATAATAGCTTGCAATACGTAGCCGCAACTTCTGACCTGAATAAATTATTCACCAAAAGTTGTCTGATTTAGGACCCAGGTAGGCCGAAATTAAAATTTTCCGGCAGAAAAAAAAGTAAAGCGTTTGTTTAGCATTCATTCAGTTTTCGGTTCCTTCTGCGGTTTCACGATATCGCAGTCTCCCGCAAGATACACTTCAACAATCAATTTTTAAGGCATCCGCCTTAATTAAATTCCATAATCTGAATAAAATTAATTAAAACCTCTAATCAATATTTGGGTATCAACTTTTTGGAGTCGTCAGGTAATGCTTAGTGGAAAATTATTAGTTGGGGAATGAATTGGTGTTAATCCAATGATTGGCTTAGGTAACAGGACCGCCAATATTTTTGTGAAAAATATTTTTATTGTAGTGTTATTATTATTGGGTTGTTTTTTTATTAAATTTTTAACAAATATACAGATAAGGATAAGCTTTTGGACAATCAAGTCAAAATTATTACTAGAGACCGGATTTTAGGCACAATCAAATAAGGTAAAGTGGTCAGCAAAATGTTAAATTAGCCAAAAACGAACAGCTAAAAAAGGCACTAAAAAAGCAAAATACTCTAAAAAAAGGGATTATTATGTCAAAACCACAAATAACCAGAAAAACATTTATTGACAATTTTGATTATTTTTTTTCCAATTACAAATTAAATATCTCTCAGTAGTTTCCGTTGTAAAATTTGTGCCTTTTCACGACAATAAATACTAGTAATTTAAAAAGTTTTTTTATATATCAGCATTTCTCAAACTCTCTTGTCATTTCCCGGTAATTTTTATGCTTCTTCTTCGTGACCCACTAAAATATTTTTTAACTATCTTGAAACTTCGCTATTTCTTTTAACATTTCGACCGCATTTTTAGGTTGAAAGTCAAAATTTCACTTTTTCTTTGTAAAATTATCTAATTTTCTTCCCCCAAAATTTCGACTTTAATCCCAAAATGTTGCCTTGAAATCTCGAGTTTGATGAATCTTAAAACTGGATTTTTTTCTCCAGGCTGGGTTTCTTTTAAAATTTCCTCACTTTCTCAAACTTTTTCGAATACATCCAATTCGTTATATTGTTCTAAAAAGTCAATGTTAAAATAGATACTTTTTTCTGAAAATCTTGATTAAAATCTTGCTATGAAATTTCAAGATCAAAATTTCCATAAAAATGTAGAATGTTCTATTATAGCTTAAAACACGAAATGATAAATCTTTTTAAATAATTCCCAATTTAATCTTCCAATTTTTAATGCTTAACCTAAATTTTTCCCTAAGATTTCGACTTTAAAACGCGTAAGGTACTTTTCCAGATTTTTTCATTAGTTGAGGTTAAAATATCATTTTCTTTTTATGTTTTTCCAATACAGATGTTTAATTTTTTACGGAAATTCCGCTCTAAGCTCAAAATGGTCCTTTTCCTAAAGCCTCTATTAGTTAGAATTTTCCTCAATATCGAAATCGATTAACATTGATTCTTTGCAAACTTTTAGTAAATATTAAAAAAGAATTATTAAACCTAAAATATCTACTTTAAAATAAAAATTGGAAATTTTTGTCTTGAAATTAATAAATTGGAAGTTATAATTTGTTTTTTCTTCTAGAACTTTTTATAATTTATTCCTCATAGTAGACACTTATTGATAAGCAATATTTTATTTAACGTTTCTGCGACCTAAAAAAATTAAATATTTCCAAACTGGGTCTCAAAAGTTTCTATTAAAATTGGAAATTTTCTAATAGGGGCTTAAAACGTGAAATTTTATCATTTTTAATATAAGTCCAATATTTCATTTCATATCAAAACTTTTAATTTATAACTATTAACATAACGAGATTATTATGCGATTTATAATAATTAAGGACGTTGCCAGGAGACGAGGCGTTAGCCGAGTCGTCTGGCCACGTCGAGATTGTTTAAATCGCTAATAATCAAGTTGCATTCAAAGTTTTATCGTATTATTGACAACGATGACATAAAAAAATCAACAAATTTTTAAAATCAAATTTGAATTTAGGATATTAGGGTACTAACATATTATAATTGTAACTAACGTATTTGTTGCTACTAAGTTATTATGAAGCTGCTAAATATTATGAGCTTGATAATTAAAAATGTAGATTAAATTTTAAGAACACTTAATTTTCAATGATACAATAAAATATTTAATTCATAATTCCTGTGAGTTTGTCAGGAATTTTGAGAAACATAAAAATTTGAAATATTTAAAAAATTAACACGTTTTGAAGTGAAAGTCCTCAATAGAAATCATACTATTAAAAAAGTCCGAATTTTGATGTACAATCGAGTTTTTTAACCCTTTCAGGAAGTGCTATTTTCCTATTTAAGTATGCTCATAAGGCAATAAAATAATAGACAAGGTTAAACTTGCCTATAGACACAAACATATCTATCACTTATAACGGAAGCGTCCGGCATTCATAGCGTAAATACAATGAAATCGGATAAAAACGTTCTTCGCTATTTGTCACATTTTTTTTATCACGGAAATATACGGTCTTCTGCACGAAAGGGTTAAAATTAGTCAAAATTTTGAACAAGGGTAGAAATTTTAAGGAAAGTGAAAATTTTAAAAACAAAAGTAGACATTTTAAAGTGCCAAAAATATCAAAAAGTTAAAATTTTGAGAAAAAGTTGAAATTTGGGAAAGGTTGAAATTCTGAAAGAGTCGGACTTTTCAAAAAAAAACCCGAAATGTCCAAGGAAAAAGCTAATAATGTACAAAAAGTGTAAATGAAAATGAAAATAGATTTTTTTTAAGTCAATATTTGCAAAAAGTAAATTTTGAGAAAGCCAAAATGTAAAAAAAAGTCGAATGTCTAAGTAAGATTTCAAAAATTTGAAATAATTGAAGCCAAGTTTTGATTAAATTTAAAATTTGAAAATAAAAAGAAACCTTCGAAATAGAAATATCAATTTTAAAAGTCTAAATTTTAAGAAACACAAGAAAATTTAGAATCAAAATTTTGAGACAAAATTGGAATGTTGATAAATATGAGAACTTGTAAAAAGTCGAAGTTTTGGAAAGTCGATTTTTTTAAATAAATCGATATTTATAAAAATGTAAAACTTTTGATAAAAAGGCCAAAATTCGAAATAAAAATTTTTACAAAAAATAGATATAATGGAAATTGTCAAATGACGAACTTTCAAAAAATCATAATTTGAATAAAAATCGAATTCTTCAGAAAAGAATAAAAATAAAGTAACAAAGACATCTTTTTTAGAAAAAAAAGCATTACTTTAGAAAAAAACAAAATTTTTATTTAAAAAAAAAATCCAAAATTCTTCAAAAGCTACAAAAGAAGTCGAGATTTCGAGTCAAACTATGAAATTTAGAAAATAGCTCTAATTTTTAAAAAATAAAGTAAAACCCTCCAGGAAAAGTCAAAATTTTTAAAATAAGTAAAATAAAGGAAATCCAAAATTTTGAAAAAGATTAAAATTTTTAAATTAAGTAAAAAAATTGCAAAAAAACTGAAAATGTTGAAATCCCAAAAATAAGAAAAATTTTGAGAAATAGTCAATATTTTGAAAAAGAAAATATAAATATTGAAAGAAACTGTAAATTAAAAATAAGGAATGTTTTAAATGTCGAAGTTTCAAAGAAGTCGAAGAAGAAGAGTCGAAGAATTTTCACAAAAAAAAAACTACAAACAGTTTAACATTTTTTAAAAAGTCGTTTTATTTGAAATCCAAATTTTTAAAAAAATTGGAATTTAAAAAAAAAAGTCATACTCAAAATTTTTAAAAGGATTAAGGCTTTTAGTCACTCAGAATTTTCAAAAAAAGTAAAACGATTTTAAAAAAGATTGGGGTTTGCAATCGATCATAAATTAAAAAAAAAACACAATGTTCAAAAACAGAAGAAAAGGAAATTTTTGCTTAAACGTCGATTGTGGGAAAAAAATGGATATTCTTAACAGCAAAATATCTTAATGTTGAAATAAATTATTTCAGAAATCAATTTTTTGAACAACGTTAAAATTTAAAAAAAAAATCGAAAATAAAAGTTGATATATTTATGGTTTGAAAACGGCGCCCGTTAAACCAAGCCGCAAAATGGTACGTCATCAAGGTGTTAATTTCGAAAAGAACAAACCATAATTTTTAGGAGTATAACAATTTTCTGAGAAAAAATTCGAAAAAATCTAAATTTATTTACAAAAATTCATATTATTTTTTTAAAATGTTCTTGCTTTTCACTTATAAGGTAATAAAAGTCACTAGAAATTTTATCTTTTATTCTCATAAATTTTATGAATATAAGTGAACAAGAGGAGGAGAATTCTGTGACCCGGGATTTAACTTTCGTGGCCCAATGCCGAGTCTCAACCCACTATTTAGAAAACGCTGGTATAGTTTACTTGTCCTGTGCCTCAAGAGCAGGTAACATTTTAAAGGGGCTCTATGGGTCATAAGTGTAATTGTTAGTAAATTACATTTATTGGAAATATGTGCATCATCTTGTTATTGTAATGAATGTTATTTCTTTATTTTATCAACTAGTTATTTCTGCCTAAATTCTTCAGAAGTGTATTGTGAATTTACTTGGAAACTCCATAGAAAAAGGTAAACAGGCACGAATATATTTGAAAATAGTTACAAATTAGGTACAAAAAGGTAAAGAAACGAGAGAAATTGAAATTTAAGCAAAAACGTGAAAAGGTAGGATCATAGGATTTTACCTAAAATCCGGTCTCTAATTATTACATTTACAACCAATTTTTATACAAAGCCTTTCAAAGTTCTGGCTATCGAAACGCGTTGGAGCAACCATTGTTGTGCTTTTTATTCTTTCTTGGTTTCAGGGGATAAGATTTTTATTTCGATTTTTGAAGATAGCCAAAGACCAATGCGTTCCACCAAAAATAGATAAGAAAATCAAAACTTGAGATTTCTTCTTATTTTAGCTCGAAAACTGTTCAATACTTTAAATGTAGTTACATATAATATATCGCAGGAAATAAAATGTATAGAGGAAAATCCAGAATAGTTTTTAAAAACCAGAATCACACTCCGACAAAGATGAAATCATAGAATGCAATAAGCTCTATTTAAAAGTTAGTCTTCGCACGTAATAAGATGTTCTTATACCTCATCCTTGTAGCTATCAGAAATAATTGGGGACCACAAAAAGGAGAGTTTTCAAATTCAAAAATGTGAATCTATGAACACTATTTAAATTGTGACCACAGCTTTTAATGCATATAGTCCACATTGCTACATAGAGGGACATTACCTGATAAAGGAAAATAAAAGAGAACGCTTTAAATTTTCCAAATCCGTGGAAAAAAATTCAGATATTTTATATCCCTTTAATTTGTCACAGCAGCAGGAGGACGGCTAAATAGAGGCTTTCTGCTTGTTTTTCCTACGGACTAAGATTTTTATTAACTCGGGAATAATTTAATTGGTTCATAAATAAACGAGCTGCAGGCGGTAATCCAGTTACTCCATTAATAGCCGTTACCACCTCAGCTGGTTTTACGATATAAACTTTTGATTTACTTCTCTTATTCCAACAATGTTCGTAAAAAATTGCTGCATATGTATTCATCGTCATGTATTTCTTATATGAAATATTTTTTGACGTAAAAAATTTCTTTAGTCTCGTCGAACTTTATTAGATAGGGGAAAAATATGGTTAACAGTGTTATGTAACTATGAATAAGTCATGTAATAAAATTTAAAAACCCCTAATCGAATGCGGGGTTTGAACCTGCAACCTATCACCCTTATAAAGCAAAATCTGCTGTCTTAACCAACTAAAATAGTGTAACGCAATGTAAATAGATGAAATAGAATTTAGAATAGAATTGTAGAATTTAGTAAATAAAAAAGTTTCTAGAATGATCTGATAAGGGGAAAGCGGCCGCGATAACGAAACAAATGGCAGATAAGTGTTCCAGAAATTTCGGCAAACGATAAGCCTTATCTGCCAAAAAGTTCTAGAAGCCGGGAGCCAAAATTATAAAAGGCGGTCAGCTTTCCCTCAAGTCAGTCAGTTAGAGTCAGTGTAATTAGTGAGTTAGTAGAAGTCAATAATAAGTGACTTAATTGTTCAATTGTGGTGATCCAAGTTTAGTTTAGTTATAAAGTGGGTATTATTTTCAATTCACGTGTGAATCAATTCGAACCGATAAAGCCCGTAACAATATGCTGACCATTGACAAGAATAAGAATTTTAACTGGATTTAGGGAGGTTAAGGTGGGATAGTCGCAGCAAAAATTAAATAATAGTCTCAGTGGAATCTATTTTGCATTTAATAGTTAGAAATTGATGTATGACTTGTAATACTTATTAATATTGCAATAAATAAATACTTATCTAAATCATTTTTATCATATATAAGGTGCTACTCTGTAATTTTAAATAAATTTAGTAAATCAAAAAAAGTTTTTTTTCGGAAATATGCTCTGATACCTTGATTATTATTCTAATTTGCGTTTTTCTAATATAGGAAAATTTTATATAGCATGTCCCAAGTTTAAGGTATAATATCACTGACAATTTTTTTTAAACAGTAACCCTATTTTTTTTCTGACTATACTTAAAAGGTATATCAAGTTACACATACGTACCAATTTTGAATTTTTTATTCTCTGTCATTTAAAAGATATTTACAAATTTGGTAACTAATTCGAAAAATCAAGAAATCTGATTCAACTCAGTACAATTTTCATAAAGTTTAAAAGTCGCGCATCAGAGGGTATTCCTTTGACATTTTTTCATTAAACTGGGTTGACGTCTTATTACAATCTTATAAAAAAAGTTAATAAAAACAAATAAGAAGAGTAGTATCGTATT
Source organism: Dastarcus helophoroides (assembly GCA_028583605.1). Taxonomy (NCBI): domain Eukaryota; kingdom Metazoa; phylum Arthropoda; class Insecta; order Coleoptera; family Bothrideridae; genus Dastarcus; species Dastarcus helophoroides. Next base: position 12,868,974 of record CM053329.1, read on the forward strand.
GATCGATGAGGCTATTAGTTTGTCGTTTAGTGAGAACCACCCTTGATTAAAAAATTGACCAAAATGCCGTACCTAACTGAAATCCACAAGATTGAAATTTTAATAATGATTGGCTACGAAGATAGAACAAGAAGACAAAATAAAGTTATTCATTTATTCGGAGAGAAGTATCCATGCCGCAAAGTATCGTAAGCAAGATTGAAAAACAGTTTCATGAAAATGGGCCTTTAAGAAAAACAAGTAATCTTCGTCAGAATGCACTCAATGAAGATGTCAAAATTAATGTACTTCTCTTTGCCCAGGAGAATTCTTATGTCCCCACTAGTCAGATACATAGGGAACTCGAAATTAGCCAGTCCTCAGTAGCAAGACTTTTTAAAATGCAAAAATTTCATTCTTAAGGAATGACAATCCTCCATGAACTCTAAGAAGATGATCCGAGAAGAAAACTTCAGTTTTGCAAACAAAAATGGATCTATTGGACGGAAATGTTCTAAGAATAGAAAATATCCTCTTTTCAGATGAATCAACATTAATGTTAAATGGTGAGCTAAATCGTCAAAAGTGTTGTTACTGCGCAGTCAACAGCCCTCACTGGATGAGGAAAGGACACACTCAACATCCAGAGAAAGTCAATGTTTGGGCACGAATTGTTAGTGATTGAGTTATAGGATCAAGATTCTTTCAAAGAAACCTCAATAGGGCAGGATATTAAGAATTCTTGCAGGAAGAGCTAATTCCTGATTTAGCTATTTTGTTTCCTGATCCGGTCGAAGCTGATGTCCCAAATAGAAATATCTGGTTTCAACAAGGCGGTGCCCCTCCCCATTTTTCAAGACCTGTTCGTGAGTATCTGGATGATGTATTTCCAGACAGATGGATTGATAGAAAGGGACCGTTTGAATGGCCATCCAGGTCTCCGGACTTAACACCCATGGTCCATTTTTTATGGGCGTATTTGAAAAGCAAAGTTTTTAAGACTAAACCTGCTAATATTCAGAAGTTAAAAGAGCGAATAAGACAAAAGTGTAAACTAATTTCCCCCGAAGTAATTAGCAATGTGTAAAACAAGTTTCAGTCTGTTTATTGTCAGTTAGTAAATGGACAATATTTTAAACATTTATTGAAGAAAGATAATTGAATCAAATCAGATTCCTTGATTTTTCAAATTAGTAAATATTTGTTAAATATCTTTTAAATGACAAGAAAAAAAAATTGAAATTTGGTACTTGATATATCCTTTAGAAATAGTCAAGAAAAAAATATGACTGCCATTTAAAAAAATTGTCGATGACGTTATATCCTAAACTTGGGACATAAGACATTCTGTATACAATTTGCTTACATCAAAAAGAGCGTAAATTAAAATATTAATCGACATCTCCAAGCAAATTTTCGGAATTAATTTTTTATTTATTCCAAGTTACAGACCAACATTGTATATCGTTTTTCTATGTTATAATTTCTAACGTCAGTTAAGATCTTTGTAATATTTGTATAGAGCGTGTCCCACTAGTGCGGGAAAGTCCAATAACTATGTTAAAATGAGGAATATATGGATTATTCTTTTTACGGTTTTTACTATTTGTAAACTTCGCATTTTTTCATAAAAATGAGATTTCATGAGAAACTAATGAATTTAGGTATATGAGCAGGTGTAGCAAAGTTGTAGAGAATTTAATTCTGCATCTCATGGTATAAAAATATACAGGGTGTTGCATTTAAAATTTTCGAAATTTTTCAATTTTTAAATTGTCAATTTTGACATAATATTTTGGTCACCCTGTATAACGCAGGGTAGTTTTTAGAGCACGATTCGAAAGAGTCGTCCTTGCTTAACATCTGATTAAAAAATGGGCATAATAGCTCTTAGCATAACTTGTTAGTATCAAATAATGTAAGCAGCCAATATCGACTAGAAAAACCTTTCAAGCGAGATAACTCAAAAACCATGAATATTCGAATAGGACTATTCTACAGAAAGTACCCTTTATTTTTGATGTAAAATCCGAAAAAAATATAAAAAATATGTGTTTTTAATTAAAAAACAAAAGTTGGTGTCTGGCCAGGAAAAGTGGAACACCCTGTGTAGTTGAAAATATTTTTAATTTGTACATTTCGAGAAATGTGACAACACCGTAAAAAGAATAATCCATATATTCTTCATTTTAACATAGATATTCCACTTTCCCGCACTAGTGGGACACGCTGTATACAAACTTCAAAAAAATAAAAAACATAAAAAGTTTTATCAGTCTAGGATCTTAAAAATAATATAAAAGCAAATAACTAAGAAAAGTTGAAAGAGAACAATACCATAATTTAATATTAAGAAATTCATTAAATCAATTAAATATCGTAACCAAAAATAAAAAAATAATCTGTTTTGAGGCAGCAACGGTGCAATTAATTGATTGTTGACACCCTTGACTACTCCTACTGTCAATAATTAATACAGAAAAAGATGAATAACTGCCAAATATCATAACGTTGTAATAAAAATGGGGAAAAATATGTATGTGGAACAGAAACGTGCATGACTAAAGCAGTTTATAAGCAATCAATCTAACTTCTAATGCCAATCAACCCCTAAACAAGTTAAACAGAGTGCATCAATGTTGACTATTATTTTAATTGTTTAATTGCAGAATCACTGTCTATTATAACACCAAGTACTGTAGAAGTTTGTTTAAAAAAGCAAATATGATGATAATTTTAATATACAAATTATAAGAACTTAATACTTTGGTATTGCAATTAATTTAAAAATTAGAGAAAAAGCACTCTTATTTCCTAGTTTAAAGTTTGCACTTCTGTTAGCAGTTCCCAAACTACCTGATTTTTATTTAAATTGTCAATTTTGATGAAATCACTTTTTCAGATTATTTTTTTAATAATTCAAAAAAGTGGTTGATATGCTGCAACTGAAATAGCTGAAAATGTCCCAATAAATTAATATAAACGTCCCTTACACTTTTAATATTATTGTTTAAACATGCTAGTGGTAATAAAAAAAATAACCTATAGCTGAAAGGCAACTGGATGTTATAGCTGCTGCATTTAATTTGAATTTAAATATTTTCGCATCAGTGCATACTGTGCACAGTTTATTATGCATGAAATACTTTCAGCTAGATAATGTAATTTGGCACAACAATTTTTACGGCATCACTGCACATATTTTTACACGTTTTCATCCTGTTTGTTCAGGAGTCCATATATTTTTCTGCATTGATTGCGGCAGTAATTTACTAGTTGCCTTCTTTCCTAGTGAAACTAAATAAATTATTCCAAATGGCCTATTTCACTATGAAAAATTACGAAAAATAGAACGTTTCAGTAGAAGAGAAGTTAAAATCTTAAACAATATTATACTACTTTATCGTTTCGGAAATAAGACTGAATCGATAGGTACTTATTGCGAGAAAAGGGCAATTTTTAAAAAAAAACGAAAATTTTAAAAACTCAAACAAATTAAGCAAAAGCAAAATCCAAACATCAAGAAAAAGATCGACATTTTGAGAAAGAGATCGAATTTCAAGAAACAAGTCAAAATTTAGTAAAAATTCGAAACTTTTTGAAGCACTAACTTCTCTTGGGACGTGACATTGCCAAATGCGTCTCTCAGAAGCTAGGCTTTCTTTTTAGAGCTAAAAAGTACTTCACATTTCATCAGCTATTAACACTATACAAAGCTCAAGTAGGGCCAACACTAGGATACTGTTCTCATGTTTAAAGTTTAGCCCCAAAACACACTTTAGCTCTCTTGGATTCAATTCAAAGAAGAGCGATTTGCCTAATTCATGATGAGAGTCTGACCGATTCTCTCAAAACACTAAAGCCCAAGCGTATCGTTGGTGACTTGTCTCGTTTCTACAACTACATCATGGAAGATGCTCTCAGGAACTAATAGGATTAATCATCCTAAGGGCAAGATTCTTGAGGCATACTAGACAGTCGGAGACAGCAAATTTCTGTGCGGTCCAGCTTGACACAGTGAGGACTTCTGTCTACGGAGACTCTCTTTTCTATAAAACTTTTAAGTTATACAACTTCTTACAGAAAGCAATTTTCCCCAAAAATTACAACCTATCCTTGTTTAAGAAGGCGGTTCATCGCCATCTATCCTTGTTTCCGCTTTCTACTTGCAGTGCTTTGATAGCATAATGGGGTTACACTTTGCGAGTGGATTAAACTTAGAAAAAATAGAGCTCCTCTCGAACTTTTTTTTGAAGTTTTAAACAAATCTTTTCAAGAATTTAAACTCGAGACGATTTATCTCACTAGATGAAAATTTGGAGTTCTATCGGACATGTGACCGCAGAAATAACTCCAAAATGTTTTCTTAAAGCTTCAGTGTTGTAAAGCAATTTTATGACCACTCTGAAGACCTATTTGTATATTGAGGTTAGTTATCTTGTGCGCTTGCACACGTTGAATGTTCCTGTTTTTTCTTGTTAAGTGGGGATAATTTTTAAATTAGGACTTTAGATATGTTTGATTTAAAATTTAGTGAACTTTATTAGGCCTGGCTATTTTTAAAAGTGTTTAATAACTATATTAAGGTCATATTAATAACCAAATTTATCTAGAATCAAAGGGAAATGCTATGAAAATTATTTTGAGCCTCGTTTATCCTAACCCTATAGTAAGATTCCTCAAACAAATACAATAATAACACAAAATTGAGAGTCAAATTTTGTGGAAATTTATAAAAAACGCAAATTTAAAGAAATTTTTTAAAAAAATTTGAATTTTCAAGAAAAAGAGTCAAAACTTCTCAACTTTATATCCATTTTTTAACGAGTATCTGAATAAAAGACAAGCTTTTCCCTCCTTGTCCTACCACGACGGCAGAAAATATCCTCTATTGAGGTAAACCTCGAAATTTTCAAAAAATACGTTTCAAAATTTGCAGATTATTATTCTAAATATTTTTACTTTTTTATCAAAAGGTTCACCAAAAAAAGATATCTTAAGTCTGGTTTATTTTCGCAGTCAGCCATTGCGGATCATCAACATGAAACCGGACATAAGATTTTTTTAGATAATATCTTAATTATATCCAATATACCCAATTACTATTAATAGAAAGATAGGTGAGGCCATTGAAATCCAAAAGTTTCCCAAAAACATCAGCAGAGATGACGGTTACATGCTTTGCTCCATCTAGAAACCAACCATCGGTGATCTTCGAAAGTGATCGCGCAGGCGAATAGTATATAAAGTTTCCCTTTCTTGCTTTCCTCTCAGAAGAGTTTCGCCTCTGGTATGGTGGACATACTGAGTTACCGTGCTCTTCTGTCTAAATTTTCTTATCCTTTGTTCCAAATTTCCAGCACAGAAGAGTTTCGCCTCTGATATGATGGACATACTGAGTTACCGTGCTCTGATGTTAAGCGAAACGTCAAATACTTTTAGTAGTTCTTTAACACCGTCAAATTTCGGAAGAAGGAATTATATAAGATCAGACAACACACAATCCGAAGATTTTCTAGTTAATAGTGGATTAAGACAAGGAGGAGTACTAAGCCCAGTGCTGTTTAATTTGGTTCTAGATGAAACGATGAAGGACACAGGAGGAAAAACAACAAAAATGTTGGACACGGAAATCTGATCGAGTGTGCGTTTGCAGACAATTTGGTCATACTCGCTAAAAATGAAAGAGACCTTCAGAATAATCTTGAAGCCTGGAACATATTGATTACTGATTGTGGAACTGGGACGATCAGTCTTAAAAAAAGGGCAGTGTAACAAAATGTAAATTATAGAATTTAGTACGTAAGAAGATTTTCTATAAAGATCTGATAAGGAAAAGCGGCCGCGATAATGAAACAAACGGTAGATAAGCGTTTCAGAAATTTTGGCAAACGATAAGCCTTATCTGCCGAAAACTACTAGAACCCGGAAGCGAGAACTATATAAGGCGGTCGCCTTTCCCTCGAGTCAGTTAGTCAGTGTAGTTCATTAGTGAGTTAGTGGTCAATAAGTAAGTTAATTATTCAGTTCTAGTGTTCCAAGTTAAGTTTAGAAATAAAGTGTTTTACAATTTACGTGTTAATAAGCAGTTCAAGCCGATAAGCCCGTAATATTTGGTGTCAGAAGTGGGATTATTATTGTGCTTTATTACTCGAAGAAATTCACCAAGTGGCTTTATCTCAGACGTTATAAATTGTTAAATATTTATACGGGGCGCGTCAAGTAAAATCTTAACATTCTAGAACGCTTTATGGAAACGAGATTAAAATCAGCCAAAAATGAACAACAATTGCAAGAGATAATAGATTTTATGAAAGACGTAGAAGAAGGGGATAAATAACGAAGACGACGAGATGAAGAACAAAGACGACAAGATGAAGAAGGAAGGCTGCAGAATACAGAACAATATGAAGAACGAAGACGAGAAGAAAAGGGACGATATGAAGAACGAAGACGACAGGAAAAAGAACAAAATTAGGAACGAAGACGACAAAAAATAAAACAAGATGAAGAACGAAGATGACAAGAAAAAAAGAACGAATTGAATAACGAAGACGACATGAAAAGAACAAGATGAGGAACGTAGACGACAAGATAAAGAACGAAGACAACAAGAAAAAGAACAATATGAGGAATGAAGGCGACAAAATGAAGAACGAAAACAACAAAAAGCAGAACAAGATGAAGAACGAACACGACAAGAAAGAAAAGAACAAGGTAAAGAGCGAGGACGACAAGAATTGCCTAGTTCGTTAGCAAATATAACAGAAAAAATAGAAGTAGACGTTACTAAAATGAAAGTAGAAATTACAAGAAGGAAAGGAGAGATGGAAAAAGTCAAAGAAGAAGTAAACAACAAGCTTCTTGATTTGGACAATGCAATACAGAAGAAGATCAATGACATCGAAAATGCCATGAAGAAATTGCTAGGTAGACGGTTCACACAATATGACTCCAAAAGTGTACCAGCAATTTCTTCCTAAAAAGTGGAACCTCCGACCTAAGATGGACAAGCATCCTTTTAGACCTACAGAAAATAGTTCGAAGCTGCTGCTATAGCCAATGGATGGACGAAAGAAGAAAAGGGGATGTCATTGGTAGTATCCCTGCGCGGAAAAGCTCTTGAACCACTCCGGGCTCAATCTGATTATGAACTGGCTAACTATGGAGATTAAGTAAGGGCTTTAGAGCTAAAATTTGGAAATCATTATTTGCCGCAAGTCACCCAGTCGCAACTACTAGTAAGAAAGCAGAAAGTTGGTGAAACGTTGCAAGAATTCGAGGCTGACCTAAAAAGGACTGGCATGTCATTTATCCAACAGCGCCAATTGACTTTCTGGAACTTTAGTCAGCTAGAATTTTTATAGAAGGAATAATAGACTTAGAAGTCCAGGGAGTGATGCGCTTGTCAAACTTCCAAACATCAAGAGAGGCACTGATTAAAGCTTTGGAGGTGGAAGCTGCTTACAAGGTTTCGGAGCCAGAGGCGTCACGGAGAATAAGAAAGACGAACATCGAAGAGATCGCGAATGACCCTGATTTTTGGAACATAAACTCTAACATGAAGGAAATGAACGCGAACAAAAGTGCTAATATGAAGAAAAGGAACGTGAACATGGGTGCTAACCTAAAGAAAATTGACGCAAGCATTGAAGAACTGCTGGGAGATCTTAAAGGTAAAAGGTAAGAAGAAGCACAATATGTTACAGCTGTGGCAGACCGCGGTATTTCAAGAAGGATTGCAGGTCAACCCCCAAGAAGTCGACAAGCCCCACAGTGAAAAAACGACACGGCGAGAAGGAGAACTCACTAGGTAATTTCAAGAAACTAGTCCCCAAAACTCTTCCCATCAAACGGATAAAAAAACCAAGGAGAGTTTGATGGTGGAAACCAGCGTTGATGTAAGGGTCACGTATGTCCAGCCAGAAGACGGATGGACCGTTGAAAGTCTTGGGGAGCTACAGAAGAGCGACGCTGATATCGGACCCATATTGGAATAAAAAGAAGCTGGAGATAGACCGGAATGGCAAGAGATTTCTGACAGAAGTCCAGCTCTTAAGAATTTGTGGGTCCAATGGAAATCCCTCCAGGTAGAGAACATGGTGCTGAAGAGGGACCGGGAAAGCGCGGATGGAAAGCGCGTCAACTTGCAGTCGGTGTTGCCTCAGTAGAAATTTCACAGGTCTTGTGGGAGGTGCACAATGGGACCTCTGGTGGACATTTAGGGATGAACAAGACCCTGGAGAAAATTTGGAAACGGTACTGTTGGGTAAATTGCAGGAAGGACGTAGAGCGGTGTCGGAAATGTGTCACCTGCGCTGCATCCAAGGGTTCCCGTACAAGAACCAAAGGGGCCCTGGAAGCTCCATTTGAAAGAATTGCAATTGATGTGGCAGGGCCATTTCCAACATCAAACCATGGGAATAAGTACATTATGGTGGCCATGGATTATTTCAGTAAATGGTCTAAAGCTTACGCCATTTTGAACCAGGAAGCTACCACAGTCGCAAGGGTCCTTGTGGGCAACTTCATCTGCCGATTTGATGTTTCCCTGGAACAACACTCAGACCAAGAAAGGAACTTCGACACGGGGGTCTTTCAAGAGGTGTGCCGTCTTCTTGGAATAAAGAAAACCCAAAAGACACCTTTTCATTCACAGTCTGATGGGATGGTGGAAAGATTTAATAGGACATTGGAGGAACATCTTTCGAAGGCCGTTTTCAAGCATCAGACAGACTGGGACCGATATCTACCACTGTTTCTAATGACCTATCTCGTGGCAACTCATGAAACTACAGGTCAGACTCCGTCAAAAGTGATCTGCGGAAGGAAACTACGGTTTCCGTGTGACTTGGTGTGTGGATCATCAAGAGAGATCCCCAGGGAGACGATGGGTTTCGTAAACGACTTGAGGAAAGCCATATTGGAGACGCATGCCCTGGTGAGGACGAAGATCAACTTGACGACGAACCGGATGAAGACAAGATACGCCGTGAATGCTAACCATGGTGGTTTCAGCGAGGGCGAATTGGTATGGCTATACAACTCTCAGCAAAAGAAAAAAGTTTCGCCGAAGTTTACGCCTTCTTGGGAAGGGCCGTACAAAGTGCTGAAAAGGATCAGCGACTTGGTAAACATGATTTAGCGTAGCCCCAAGACTAAGATGAAAGTGTTACATTCCAACAGACTGTGCAAATATAGTGGCGAAGTTACTCATTGGAACTGGGGCGATCAGTCTTAAGGAGAAAGCAGTGTAACGAAATGTAAATTATAGAATTTAGTAGGTAAGAAAATTTTCTAGACAGATCTGATAAGGGAAAGCGGCCGCGATAATGAAGCAAGCGGCAGATGGGCGTTCCAGAAATTTTGGCAAACGATAAGCCTTATCTGCCGAAAATTTCTAGAACCTGGAAGTGAGGACTATATAAGGCGGTCGCCTTTCTCTCGAGTCAGTTAGTCAGTTAATCAATGTACTTCAGAGTTTGGTTTGGGAATAAAGTGGTATAATTCACACGTGGTAATCAATTTGAACCAATAGCCCGCAACAATATACATCACTAAAGTAAAATAATTTTAAAAAGGTATATCATAGGTGAAGGAAATCATTCTCAGAGAACGACTCTCTGGAAGAAATACTAATACAAAGAGACTCGAACTTAACTATAGGAAGAAAAATGGCAAGAAGGAGTGGAGAAATTTTATTTACGACAGTACAGTGCAATAAGTACAAATGCACACCCCACACTTTCGGGTAGCCAGGGTTAGTTAGATTAGTACTGGAGGATCCACGCAAATACCGCCAGCCAACGATTAGAAAGAGACAATATTTCATAATAAAATGAGGGGTAAATTGAGTCACCGAGAAATCAAGCTTAATTTAACATATTGTGTAAGGTATCATTTGAAAGAGATACCTACAAGGATCCTTATTTTTTTTTCATAATTTTTGGTCTAATGTTGTTAAAGATACAGTTCAAGATGCGTAAGAGATGACCGTTCCCCTCTCCTGGTCTCGTAGGTTTCTAAAGATAAAATTTTAATTCTAATAGGGTCAGAAGATATTGAGTCATAGATTATCGAAAAATTGCAAATCTCTTCGATATCGTAATAGTTGTTGAAAAAAAAGTATTAGGTGGAAAAAAAGATTCTTGAATTCCACAGGATTTTGACTCATATAGTATTCATTTTTTTTATTCAAAAAAATTGATTTAGGCAAAGGATAAAATGCAGGACGAATTTGTCTATTATATTATTTTATTTGGGTGAAGATTTTCAAGGTTAGTAGAGGTTTATTAAACTGCACGTAACGCAATAATTGCGGTTAGAATCGAACATCTTAGCGCGATCAGAGACGATCCCGTAATCTGTGCTAGCCCTCAAATCATTGCGATTTTGTGCTTTTTACCTGGGAGATTGTCAGCACAGTCCCTAGTTCCGTAAATATTGCGACTGATTGTAGAAAAAAGTGTGTATTTTGAAATAGACAATTTTTTTTATTTTTCAATTAAAACACAAGACAATTTGTAAAATTCGTACATAAATAAAAATGATTAAATTTGGACTCTTGACTCCGTACTATAGTAGTAATTGATATAGACCCTAATGTGCTAGCCCGATTCGCTTTTGGCTGAATTTATCCACTTTATGAATTTTTATATCAAAATAATCATAATTACGTATAATTTTTTATTATTTATTATTTGGTGACAGAACGAGTCTCATTTTCTTAGATAATAATACGTAAACGATCGAAATCCTTAATGTACAAAGGTTTCTTTTACTGAAACCAGATTCAAACCGTCCAGTCTTTGAGGTTTCTTTACTTATTTGTCTTAATAGGTGCAAGATAGAATTTTTTGAGCCTCTCTGGCTTATATATTGTATTTGCGTTCATCGGAGGAAATAAAAAGAAGAAACCTTTTCACATTTTCTGTATCAAAAGGACCCTCATAATATCTAATTTCAAATTAGATCCGTCATAAATTGGCGATTTGGACATTACATTAAATTCCCTTTTCCCTTTATATAGCTCCCAACTGACGGTTTTAGGGCGAATTATAAATATTATCTTTCTCTCAAGTCTTCCACAAATACGATGAATTATTACGTGGAAGAACCCTAACAAATACACAACTGAGTAACACCGAACTCCTCGACGCTCCTTTATTATCGCACTTGAAAAATTAAAGTGGCTTCCGTCTGAGACAACTACTCCAGGTTTTTGCGTAAGATTATATAAGCAAGTGATTTTTTGGGATTACAATGAATCTGATTTTTTTTTGGTGGAAGGGACTGGTCCTTGGTTATCTTTAAAAACTCCGAACTCCGAACTCCTCGGCGATCCTTCATTATCGCACTTGAGAAATTAAAGGGGCTTTTGTCTGAAACAGCTACTTCAGGTTTTGGCGTAAGATTATACAAGCGAGTGATTTTTTAGGATTACAATGAATCTAATTTTTTTTTGGTGGAAGGGACTGGTCCTTGGTTATCTTCAAAAACTGAATTACAAATCTTGTCCCCTGAAATGAAGAAAGATTTAAAAACAAACAACCCTTGGTTAGTTGGTTTCAGGGGACAAGATTTGTATTTCATTTCATGAAGCTGAAATTGGAAAAATCAGCTTTTGAATTAATTTGCCAATTAATCACTATTTTACTTACAAGCAAAAAAATGTAGTTCTATTTTTTTTAATGGAAATCAAAATTAAAAATGCGAAACACGTTCAAGAACAGTAAATAGTCTTGAGAGACGAGGCGGAATAGGAAAACGGAAATACGAGAAACGTAAGCCCATTTAGGAAGAATGTAAAAGTGTAAATTCATAACGACCCAAATATTCTCCTCGTCTTCAAGCCGAACGAACACTTTAATATATTTGCAAATAAGAATATTAATAGTCGTTAGTTTGCGTGCGGCGTCATTATGTCCTAAGCTCGCCCATTTCAGGACAATCGATTGCAATACTGTCACTTCTCTCTTTAAAATCAACAAAGCTGGGAGACCTCTCAGACGTTCTGCAATCAGCTTTTATGACGTTCGAGTCTGGATTTGTTCTTACTCACAACCTTAAACATACCATGAACTTAAACATACGCAAAGTTTCTCCTACAACGTACGGTACTCCAGATATTAGATTCATTTTAGGTTCGGTGACCTTTCTACCTAATTCAGTAGAAAAAAGTGCTAATTACCCAGAGCGTTTTACACAACTACCTCTTGATTGCGCTCATATCTTCAAATGTTTTAAGAAACGTAAAAAATTATTAACAGATTCAACATTCTGAGAAAAATTCCCTTTTTTTCTTTGCCTACTAGCTAGTTACAATAGGGTAAGAGTGGGACGCTCCTTTTCCCCCAACCAAAAATTTATATTTTCAACTGCGGGAGCCTTTTTCAGAAATTGTAATTTTTTTCTGAAAATTAGTCCTTAACTTGAAATATGGACGTTTTCCCAAAATTTCGACTTTTTTTCAAAATCCTCGTTTTTTCGCAAATTTGTTTTTCTCTTTTAAACTTCCGAATTCATTGAAAATTTTAACCTCTTCTATCAAAATCCGACTTTCAAAATTTCGAATTTTTTTCCCCAAATGTGTCTTTTTTTTCAAAATTTCGCCATTTTTATTTAATTTTTTTCTGAGAAATTTTCACATTTTCTTAAATTTTGACAAAAAAAATTATAATTTCAAGAAGTATTTTTCCAAAATTTTTGATTGATTTGTATTAACATTTAAAAAAAACATGAATTTTGAAATTTCTAGAAAAAGACCAATTTCGAGAGTTGAAATTTCTAAAAAAAATGTTCCCATGATTTTACTTTTTTATTTGTAAATTTTCTACAGCCCCGAAATTTCGTGTAAAAAAGTTGAATTACTTTTGTGAAAAAAAAATCTAAATTTACAGAAACAGCAAATATCAAAGTTCGAAATAACAGCCGGAAATTTCAAGAAAAAGCTTAACTTTGAGAAAAAGGAAGAGATTTCAAATAAATAGAAAAAAAGAAAGAGACTTCAAAAAAAAATTGAGAAAAAGAGACTTCGAAAAAATTGAGAAAAAGAGATTTCAAAAAAATTGAGAAAAAAGGAAAAAATTCGAAAAAGATAAATCTATCAAAAGATCTTAAAAAAAGATAAGCTTTTAGAAAAAAAAACGTCGGATTTTGACAATAGATTGAAACCCAAAATAAATTGAAAACCTGCAATTTTTAGACTAATTTAAATTTTTTTAATAAAAAATAACATAAAAAGAAACTGTCAAAATAAACTGAAAGCTTAAAAAAAATTGTCAAACTTTAAAAATGTTGAAATTTTTCAGAGAAGAAGAAAAAAGTCAAATTTTAGGAAAAAATTGAAGGAATAAGTCAAAACTTTGAGAAATGCTCAAAATTTCGATAAAAAAATTTGAAATTTTTCAGAGAATTTAAAATTTGGAGAATAAATTTGAAATTTCGGGAACAAGACGATTTAAAAAAATCCAAATTTTCTGATAAATTGATAAATTCGAATTTTGAGAAAATTGCCAGAATAATTTCGAAAGAAAAGAAAATGTCGATAAAACCTCCAGTTTCAATAAAAGAATTGAATTTTAAAAGGTCAAAATTTCCCAGAGAAAATCAAATTTGAAAAAAAAATCAAATTTTGAGATTTAAAAATTGATGGATTTAAATAGATGGAATTAAAACTTGAAATTTCCAGAAAAGCTTTATTTTGAAAAAAAAGAAATTTTGAAAAAATAAATTGGTCAAAGTTCTCAAAAAACGAAAAATTTTTGAAAATACCAGTTTTGACAATACATTGAAATTCGCAAAACAAATTTAAAAACCTGATAAGCTCAGACAAATTTAAATTTTGTGAAAAATTGTAAAATTTCGAAAAGAGAAATTGTAATAAATTAAAAGTTTAAAAAAATTGTCGAACATTTTCAGAAGTCGAGGCTTTCCAGAGAAGAAAAAACTAAACAATTTGCAATGTTCCAGAGAAATTTAAATTTTGATACTAAATTATAATTTCGAGAACAAGACGAATTAAAAAAAATCCAAATTTTCGGATAAATAGAATTTGAGAAAATTGGTCAAATAATTTCGGAAGAAACGAAAATGTCGATAAAACTTCCAGTTTCGAGAAAAGTATAAAATTTTAAACGAAGGTCAAAATTTCCCAGAGATAGTCAAATTTTAAGAAAAAAAATCAAATTTTGAGATTTAAAAATAAATGAATTTCGTTCCAAATAAAAGTTGAAATTTCAAGAAAAAGCTTGAAAAAAAGAGATTTCAAAAAAATGAATTCGTCAAAAGTTCTAAAAAAACGAAAAATTTTTGAAAATCCCAATTTTGACAATAAATTGAAATTCGCAGAACAAATTTAAAAACCTGACAAGTCTAGACAAATTTAAATTTTGTGAAAAATTGTAAGATTTTGAAAAGTGAAACTGTAATAAATCAAAAGTTTAAAAAAATTGTCGAACTTTTTCAGAAGTCGAAGTTTTTCAGAGAAGCAGAAATTAAAAAATTTGCAATGTTCCAGAGGAAGTTAAATTTTAAGAATAAATTAAAATTTCGAGAACAAGACGAATTAAAAAAAAACTCCAAATTTTCAGATTATTCGAATTTGTGAAAATTGGTCAAATAATTTCGAAAGAAAAGAAAATGTCGATAAAACTTCCAATTTCGAGAAAAGTGTTGAATTTTAAAAGAAGTTCAAAATTTCCCAGAGAAAGTCAAATTTGAAGAAAAAAATCAAATTTTGAGATTTAAAAATAGATGGAATTTGTTCGAAATAGAAGTTGAAATTTCCAGAAAAAGCTTCATTTTGAAAAAAAGAGATTTCGATAAAAATGAATTCGTCAAAAGATCTCAAAAAACGCAAAATTTTTGAAAAGTCCAATTTTGACAATAAATTGAAATTCGCAGAACAAATTTAAAAAGCTGACAAGTTTAGACAAATTTAATTTTTGTGAAAAATTGTAAAATTTCGAAAAGAGAAATTGTAATAAATTATAAGCTTAAAAAAATTGTCAAAGTTTTTCAGAGAAGAAAATTTGATGGAACGGACTGGTCCTTGGTTATCTTCAAAAATTGAAATACAGAAGTTGTCCCCTGAAATCAAAAAAGATTAAAAAAACACAACAAAGGTTGGTCTAACGCGTTTCTCTCTGAAGATGACAGCTTGGCTGTCGACACGCGTTAGAGCAGTGGTTTCCAACCTTTTTGTACCACCGACCCCATATAAAAAAAAATTGTTGCGCCCCCTTAATTTTTCTAACAATCTAATTTCATAAATACTCAACTGATATTATAATTTATTTAATGGACTACAAACTAATATAAAATATATATATATAATTATATATATATATATATATATATATATATATATATATTGGTTTGTATTCGAAAATGATATTCTGGAAACAGCTGCATGCCCCCCTTGCAACAGTCTCGCGCCCCCCTAGGGGGGCGCGCCCCACAGGTTGGAATGTTTATAAATTTTGTCAAAAAAAAATGGCAGTTTGTAAAAACAATTAAATACCGAATTTGAAAAGTCTAAATTTTAAAAAAAAACCGAATTTTGCGTAATAAGTCCAAATTTGTGTAAAATAAATAAAAGTTTTAATGAATAGTAAAAGTCAAATTTGGGGAAAATGGCGAAATTGGGTAAGAGGACAAATTTTAAAAAGTATATAGAAAGTTCTAGAAAAAATCCGCAATTTAGAACAAAGTCAAAAAAATGTAATTTTGGAAAAAAGTGAAATTTGAGAATAGATCAAAATTTCCAAAAAAGAAAATTTGTAAATAAGGTTGAAATCTTCAAAAACAACTTTACTTAATATCTCCAATTACTTTTTTATTAAAAAATTGATAAAAGATAATTGTTGAGAAATAAGTCGAATCTTCCAGTAAGTCGAATTAGAAAAAAGTAAAAATTTTTACAAATTATCGAATTTTGAGAGAAAAGAAAGATTTTGGGTAAAAGTCGAATTTTAGGAACAAAATAGATATTAAAAAAGAAGACTAATATAGAGAAGAGTTAAAAAAGGCGAAATTGCGAAAAAAAAAGGCAAATTTTGAAGTAAAGGTCTAAATTTTGAGTAATAAAAGATCTTTTAGGCTGAATGTATTTTCGTTTGACTACATGAGTTAGTCTCTGTCCCATATTTTATTTGATTTACCCGATTTAATTTTAAAATAAAATGTAAAAATCAGAAATAAAAATTTTCGACTCTTTGTAATTCACGAAATCAATTTTTTTGTTGCGACTGGCTCTTACGGTTTAAAAGTTTTCCGATCCCTGAATTAGAGGATCCATGCTGGAAGACTTCTGGCCTAGTGTGGCCAGGTTGAGAGAGGTGCATCCAAGGGACGTTCTTCAGTTTGTATAAGTTTGGTGGAACGGACTGGTCCTTGGTTATCTTAAAAAATTGAAATACAGAACTAGTAGCAATATCTCTCTAAAGACGACAGCTTGGCTGTCGAAACGCGTTAGAGCAACCTTGGTTGTCATTTTTAATCTTTCTTGGTTTCCAGGGAAAAGTTCTGTATATCAATTTTCAGTTTCTAAACAAGGTTGTATGGTTGAATGAATAACCAAGGACACCTCAGTCACGGGGATAGCACAATGGGCCCGGAAAGGGTGGCTTACGTGCTGGCCTAGACTTTAGGTAACCCACCTCGAATCCAGAATCCACATCCAGAAATATTCAGTTGAGAAATTTCAACTTCTTAAATTTTTCCTTTTTTCTCAAATTTTTCTCAAAATTCGTCCTTTTTTGAAAATGTTCATAAAATGTGCCTTTTTCCGAGAAAAAATTGTAACAAATTTCGACTTTTATTTAGAAATTTTGATATTTTTTCATGAAATGTCAATCTTTTCCTCAAAATTTTGATACATTTTTTTAAATTTGTTTGGGTTTTCGAAACTTTCGATTTTAACCTCACAAATCGTCTTCTCAAAATCGCCATATTTTTCAATTTTTTTCATAAGATCAGCTTTTAATTCTAAATCAGATTTCCTGTATATTCCGATTTTATTTCAAAACTAGGTTTGTTTTATTATAATTAACCTTTTTTTTTAAATTACGACGTTATATTCAAATTATTCTTCATGGTAGACTCTTATTGGTCGGGAACGTTATATTTATTAATTTTATTTGAAATTTCTGTGACTCAATTTAAATATTTTTAAACTGTGAGACCAAAAGTCGAAATATTTCGAAAAAAATAAAGCCAGAATTAAATTTTGAGTTAAAATTGGAAAGTTTTCTGTAATATATATCATTAAAGCTTCTCGTCGAGCTTATCTTACAAGCCGCGGTTTAATTGCCACAGTCAGGAGCGCAAAAATAAGAAATAAAACAATCCGGTAATTTATTGAAGCGTAGGTGAATTTAAAGGGCCATTTCCTAAATTATATGAGACAGCTAACTAATCAAGTACATCTTAACGTAAATTTAAATGAGCTCTCAATAAAATACCGGTACAATATTGCAAAGGTCCTGGAATCCGAGCTTATTACTAATTAAAACGAAGAAAAGTTGCCTTATCTGTTGAAAATTAACCTACCTGCATTATTTTACATTGCTAAGAGGTAATTTAAAATGCGAATAATTAAAGCGCTTTACTAAGAACATTACGATCGAGGATTTCAACTGTACTCGTGTTGGAAAGTGCCGCTTGTAACATTTTAATTAGCTTTTGTGCTCCAATCCAGGGGTTTAACTTTTCACCGTTAAGACCACATTGGTATTTTAGCAATATTAACCAAAAGCAGTAAAAAAATCAGGCAGGCTCCAGTGGACCTCGCACAATTTGGGCTCCATACCAATTAGTACAGTGAACAGTCCATATCCCATATTAAATAGCTGATACCTGCGATGAAAAAGGGGAAAGGATTCTTAAGTAATCTTTTTAAAGAATTCATTTTTTATTAAGAAATTCGACTTATTTCAAAAATTTCGACATGTTTAAATACCAACTTTTTTGACATCTTTTTTTGTTCGACTTTCAAAGTTTCATTTTTTTCTTGAAATTTTGACTTGATTTTCCGTATTTCCACTTTTTTCAAAATTTTTACTTTTTGAAAGCTCCAACTTCCCCAAATTCTTCAAAATTTCGCCTAATTTGGATATACTTTGATTTTTTTAACTGTTTCCTTTTTATAAGAACTTTTGTCCTTGTTAAACATTTTATTCTGTGAAAATTTGAACTTTTTTGAAAATTTGCTTATCAGTTTTTCAATTTTTTATAAATATTTTGAATTTAATTTAAAGTTTTGAAGTTTTTTGGAAGTTTCAATTGTTTTTCGTTTCGAAACAAAACAAACAAAATTCTTTTTAAAAATTTAAATTTAAAAAATTAAATTTCTTGATACTTTCGCCGCTTTTAAAATTTTTGATTTGCTTTATATATTTCAGCAGCTATTTAAAAATAAAATGAATTTTAGGAAAATTATAATAATGTTTTAAAATTCCAATTTTTTTTTTAAAATTTAAAGATATTCAATCAAAAATTTCAACTCTTAAAAAAACACATTTTTTTTGTAATTTTAACGAACCAGAATTTTTCTGCTTCTTAACATTTCTGCTCCTAAAAAATTGAAATACAAATCTTGTCCCCTGAAATTAAGAAAGATTAAAAAACACAACAAAGGTTGCTCTATCACGTTTCGACAGCCAAGCTATCATGTAGATGATACTGTATCTCTCTGTAGAGAGATACAGTATCTCTCTGAAGATGATAGCTTGGCTGTCGAAACGCGTTAGAACAACCTTTGTTGTATTTTTTAATCTTTATTGGTTTCAGGGGATAAATTTTGTATTTCAATTTTTAAAGATAACCAAGGACCAGGCCGTTACACCAAAAAAAATGTCTATTACTAGTTTTTTTGGAAGTTTAGATTTCTTTCATAATTTTCACTTTTTTTCAATACTTGGGCTCTTCAGAAATTTCTGCTTTTTTTAAAAATTTAACTGCAAATAATTCACTTTTTTAACTCTCCACATTTTTTTAAAATTTTGATTACCTGTTTTTTAAAATTCGGATTATTTTTCAAAATTTCAACTTTTCTAAAAGTCTTTTCCGAAAATTACTTCATTTTTCCATAATCTTTGAACTTTTTGAAAAGATCGACTTTTAACAGTATCTTTTTAACATTTTTACATTATTTTTCAAAAATTTGATTTTTGTTAAATTCTAATTTTTTATGAAAATTTCCAAAAATTCTGACTTTTTCATTTGGCTTTCATCTGAAAATATATTATTGTTTTTGATTTACTTCGAAAATTTGAACTTTTTCATTCATAATATCGATTTTTTTCAACATATTGACTTTTTTTTGAAAATTTAAACTTTTTTTTGAAAACTTCGACATTTTTTTAAATTGAATTTCTGTTTGAGATTTGTAACTTTTTAACTTTTTTTCAAAGTTTTAACTAACAGATTTCGAAATTTTTGATAATTTTCATTTTTTTAGGAATTTGGGCTTTTGAAAAATTTAGTGTTTTAGGAGATTTCAGTGAAATTTCTTCATTTTTTTAAATCTCGACATTTATATTATCGAATATTTTTTAAATTTCAGACCATTTTTCAAAGTTTAAATTTTTTTGTCGAAAATTTGGCCATTTTCTCTATTCTATGAAAGCTTTGACATTTTTCAAAATTTTAACTTTTTTAGTAATTTTGACTGTTTGGGGAGTTTGCACTTTCTTTAAAATTTCGACTTTTTTTGAAATTTTGGTTTTATTTAAAGTCTTAAGTTTTTTGGAAAGTTTTATTTTATATGAAAGCTTTGACATTTTTCAAAATTTTGACTTTTTTTGTAATTTTGACTGTTTGGAGAATTTCCACTTTTCTCAAAATTTCGACTTTTTTCGAAATTTTGGATCTTTGCTGAAAATTTTGCCCATTTTTCAAAATTTCTACTTTTTTAAATATTTGGAATGTTTTTAAAAGATATGCTATATTTATATTTAAAATTTTAACATTTTAAATTTTAGAAATCGACTCTTTTTGAAAATTTTGAATTTTTTTAAATTAATCCTCTTTTTAGGGTGTTTACTTTTTTGAAAGTTTTCAGTTTTAATTTTTTTTAAAATCAGATTTTCTTTGAAAACTGACATTTTATAAATATAGGCACACAAGTGCCTATATTAGAAAAGTTTAGAAGAAATTCAAGATGTTCAAAAATATTCCAAAATTTTGGAAAAGTCGAATATTAGAGTCAAAATGTTCAAAAAAAGTTCAAATGTTAAATAAATATCCAAAAATTTAACATTCATAACTATTAAACTTTATTAACGATAAAAAAGCAACAATATTTAAAAATTCCACATGGTTTCGATAAATAATTTTTAACACTGGACCATCGGCGGTCATATCAGCAATCTGTTTAGCCGTTGTTATGCTAACAAGTTCCATGGATCACAGACTTCTACGAATATTCCATCTAATGATGCAGTAATGCTAAACCTGATCCAGTGTTAGCAAATATTTATCGAAACCTTGTGGAATTTTCAAATTTTGTTGCGTTTTTATCGTTAATAATGTTTAATAGTTATAAATATTACAGAATTTCACGTAGTAAGGGTTGAAAATGTCAAAAATTTAAAATTTTGTAAAATTCTCAAGTAAAAATTTTCAAAATATCAAAATTTTCAAAAATATTAGAAAAAATTCGTATTTAATTTTTAAAAAGGTCGAAATATTATAATACAATCCAAAATGTCAAAAAAACTGAAATAAAAAATAAATTCCCGAAAAATTTAGTGTTAAAAAAACCATCAATACAATTAAAAAAATATATATGTTTTTAAAAACCAAAAAACGGAAAAATTGTCAACATTTTGAAATAGAGATGATTTTTCAAAAATTGTCACAATTTTTAAAAACGCCCAATTTTCTAAAAAAGAAACAATTTGAAAAAAAGTAAAAATTTTAAGGAAAAATTTTGAGAAATGTCGAAATCTTTAAAAAATTAAAATTTTTTAAAAAAATCAAACATAATTCTGAAAAAAATTCGTATGAAATTAAAAAATTAGAATATTGAAAAGTGGAGGAATTTTCATAAATATTTGAAATTATAGAAAAGATTTTTTTTCGAAAAAGTCAAATTTTGGAAAATTAGATAAATTTAAAAAAATGGTCGGAAATTTAAAAGGCATTTAACATTTTTTTTCTTGAAAATAAATGTGAAAATTTAAAAATAGGTCAAAATTTTGATAATATTTCGAAATTTTAACTCAGATATTTAAAATTTAAAAAACCCTTAAAAAAGTAATGGATATAAAAAATTGAAATACAAATCTTGTCACCGAAAACCAAGAAAGATTAAAAAACACAACAGAGATTGCTCTAACGCGTTTCGATAGCCAAGCTATCATTTTCAGAAAGATCTCCCTAAAGATGAAACGCGTTAGAGTAACCTCCGTTGTGTTTTTAAATCTTTCTTGGTTTCAGTGGGCAAGATTTTTATTTCAATTTTTAATATTCGTACTTTTCGTCCCGAAAACTTACGTGAGCTCGAAATTTCTACCAATTTGAATTCCAAATTTCAAATTTAAATTTCAAATTTCAGTAAAAGATCGACAACACTCCAACCTTAAAACTCTTCCCAAAATTTTGAATTTTCAGTCAATACTTCAAGTAAGTTCAGTCCCCCAATTTCTTGGAATCATGACTATTAAAATTTCCACTAAAATCTTCGAATTCGAGCTGCGTCTTTTTGAAAATATCAAATTCTTAGTCAATGCCAAGAACCAGTCCGTTCCACCAAAAAATAAAAAAAAAGTTTAAAGAAGGTTTCAAAAAATCGGAATTTGTTCAAAAGTCGGGAATTGAAAACAACAATCAAAAATGTTTTAAAAAAGCCAAATTATCAAAAGTTGAGATTTTCAAAAAAAAACGAATTTTTCAAAAAAATTGAAATTTCTGAAAATTCAAAAAGGGTCGAAACTTTTAAAAGAATCCAACCTTTTAAAAATTGAAGTCGACATTGTAAAAAAGTAAAAATTTTGAAAAACATCGAAATTAGAGGAAAAGCACGAATTCTGACAAAAAAGAAGTCCTAATTCTGGAATAAAATCGTAAAAATATTTCAAATTTTCAAAACACTCGACATTTTCAAAGAACTTTAAAGCGTTAAAACTGAAATTTTTATAAATACTTGCAATTTTTGAAGTTTATTAAAAATAAATAAAATCGGAAGATTTAAACAAAAGCGGAAGTTTTTTATTAAATTATGTCGAATTTTGAAAAAGTGAAAATGTTTAAAAAAGACGGAAATTTAAAAAAAGAAAAATTAAAAGTTTGAAATAAAAGCGAAATTATGAGAGGTTCGTCTCGCTGGTTAAGAAGTCCTGCTGTATGGTATTGTATTTATCTTGTAACAAAATGTAATTAAAAAGTTTAATTCGGAATTTTCTAGAAAATTTGATAAAGGGAAGTGGCCGCGATAATAAATCAAACGCCAGATCAGCGCTCCAAAAATTTCGGCAAACGATTAGCCTTATCTGCTTGATTTTTCTAGAACCCAAATCGGGATCTATATATTGGGGGATCTGGTTCGCTTTTCCCTCAGTTAGTCAAGTTAGTTAGAATTCAATGAATTCAATGAATAAATTAGTTAATTAAACAGTGCTAGTGAATTGCGATTGTAGTGTTTCGAGTCCAGTTTTGAAATAAAGTTGATACAATTCACGGCGTATTAATCATTCGAACCGATAAGGCGCAACAATATGATACATCAAATATCGAATAAGTTTACCAATGTTTCGAAAGATATCGATATATCTTTTGCGATACATCAATTGAATACAGTATCGATGTTTTAAAAATTTTGTACATCCCTACCCTGCGCCCTTCATTTGTGCTTTTGCGTATGCGTTGCGAACCAAATACAACTCGCGGAGCGGCTGTTGACCACCCCTGGTTTAGAGAAAAGTCTTCTGTGTCCAAAATGTATGTAGGGGTGCGTTGAGATTAGGTACTTTATTCTGTAGCTTTCTCTCTGACATAAAATATATTTCCCTCTGAGATAAGTGTTAACTATCCTGCGAGATGCTATGCGAGCTGAGAATCTCATATTGCTTTTCTCAGGATAGTTAAACTTATGTCAGAGCAAAATATATTTTATGTCAGAGAGAAATGTACGGAATAAAGTGTCTAGTATAAACGCAACTTTAGAGTTGATCTGTAGCGAAATTACCGACGTATGTTTAGTTTTATTGCAAAAATTCCAGTCTGCTACGTTAGTTAATAATAGAGCATTCCACAACCCTTGATCGTAAAGTGCAATTGAGACTTACATCTCTAATATTACCTGAAAATTACAGCGCTGCTACGGTGCCCTATAATTCGAATCGAATCTTGCTTTAAAATCCCGAATAAACAAGGAGACATTTTTATTCAGTTAGCAACTTCAACTTCTGTCTTTCAGCCGAGTTGCTCGTTAGGCCTAAATAAGCAGCTTAGAGCGCTTTGGCATACTCCCAACTTTGAACTGTACTTTCCCGACAAAGCTAAATTTTTCCCCTTTTGACAATAACTGGGCGTGAGCAAACACATGACGAACATACACAACGGTAGCCGCTCCACCTAAATATTTTATTCGAGGCCTCATTTGACATTCGCTTAAGCCCCGAGAGTGGGACAATCGGAAATTATGTATGCGGCACAAATCCTCCAAGATTTGCGGATAATCGGGTGGAAAAGAGGGCGGTCGGGCCGACAGAGTGCCGCTAACAACGGATTGTGTTTGTTAGGTGAATAAACGGCAGAAACTGTATGAATCGGACGATCGAGCCAAACCTCAACATCGGTAGATGCGGCCCCATTCATTGGAATTCTAACTGCAGCTTTGGAACTATGGGATTCCCAATACGACCTCTCACCAACTTCCGCGTGTCAACGTTAAACCGTAAAATATCGTCAGCTGGAGATGAATTGGTAATGCTCAGTTAGCGACAGAAGCGATTACTCCGACATTTCAACGAGTACTATTAAAAACTGTCACCTGACGACTTGGGGATATCCTGAATTCCGAAGTGCTAGCTCGTAACTATACAGGGTGTCGATTTTAAAAGTTTGCACCCCGGTTTTCTCGAGAACTGCTAACAATTTCGAAAAACCCAAAATTTTGCTTCCGAATGGATGGAGTATTAAAAGTTTATTGAGAAATGATCAACCAATCCATCTAATAAATAGCTAAACACTGATTGACAGACAACCTTAGCCGGTGAATTTTGAAACATAAAGTTTTACACGTTTGTTCTCCGTAATACGTAGGTGAGCACTAAGAGAGAATTTTTCAAAATTCAGCTTTTAAGTAGGTAAAAATGGTCAATCGATCTAAAATGCATGCAATAAATTTATAAACGACTAAATCTTCAATTCAAAATTTTAGCTTTAATTTGTCACTTCTGATGAGAAAATCTAAATGCCAAAAATCAGCCTTTTTTAGACATTTTGAGAGGTTTCTTCTTGAAAATTCGAGTTTATATTCAAAATTTTCTACAAAAAATCCAAAAAGTTTGCAATTTCTTCTTCAAAGAACACATTTTTTCTAAAAAAAAATCTTTAATGTATTGTTAAAACAAGAAATTTTTAATTTACAGAAGTTAAACATTCTTTCAAACTGCAAATATTTACCAAAGTTTTGAGAAATGGTTTTGAGAAACAGATGAAAATCCCAAATTTAAAATTTAGAGATTAAATTCTAAGGTTTGAAAAAAAAGAGTCAAAACTTTAGCAAAAAAGACTAGAAATTTCGCGAAAATACGAATTTTTGCAAAAAAAAGCGAGATTTTGCAAAAATTGCAAAATTTTACGAAATTTTCTTTCCGCTTGAAAAAATTGGACTAAATTTTAATTGTTCCTCAAAACCCCGATTATTTTTGAAAATTCGGCTTTTCTCGAAACTGCAAGATTCATTTTGGATTTTAAATTTTTCCTTCTTTGTCAAAAATTTAATTTTTTTCCAAAGTTTAGTTTTTTATCAATTTTTCGATCCTTCTTTAGCTTTTTTCCCAAAATTTTTATCTGTTCTCAAAATTTCAATTTTTTTATCAACATTCTTCGCTGTGATTTTGCTGCAAAATCTTCATTTTCTTCTCAATTTTGACTTTTTGAATTTCTTCTCTTTTAAAATTTTGATTTTCATTTTAAATGTCGGTTTTTCATGAACATGGAATTGGTTTTATCAAATTTCGAATTCTTCATAACAATTTCGACGTTCTTAAAATTCGGTTTTTCCCAGGACTTCAAAAGTTTCACTTTATCAAAATGTTGACTTTTTCTTGAAAATGTTGACTACTCGAAACTCTGACATTTTGATTTTTTTTGAAAATTCGATAATTTTTCACAAATTTTTATTTTTTTTGACGAAATTTTTGCATATGCTTGAATATTTCGATTCTTTTAACAATATATCGGCTATTTGATCAAAATTTCTATATTTCCGCTTCGATTTTTTTCTCAATATCTATTTCCTTTTTTTTTCAACATTCTAAATTTTTCCTCTAAATTTCGACTTTCTCACAAACATATTTTAGAATTTTGACTTTCCGAAGATTTGACCTATTTCCCAAACTTGGGATTAGTTTTTTCTCAAAATTTTGATTTTTTCTTGGTTTTAGAAGACAAGATTTGTATTTCTAAAATTTAGGGATTAAATTAAAAAATAAATTGAAATTTTATATTTAAAAACCGAAATAATGAAACATTTTATCTTTCGACCCTTACTTGTTATTATTAATTACATTATGTGGAATCGTTTTTGTTTGGAGAGTTTTTTTCGATAGTTTGACTTTTTATACCTAAATTTCCAAGCTAACTTGCCCTTTTTTGTAAAATAGTAAAGTTAAGTTTAGGATTTGAATTTCAAGATTTTTTTTTTCAGAATTGGAATTTTATTTCATTTTCGTAGATTGAACCGAATTGCCATACATCTAATCATAAATTTTGAGTTTTTTATAAAAATTCAATGTTCATTTTTTTTGAAAATTTTGCTTGTAAATTCAAATGTTTGGCTTGTCAGGAATGTTTACTTTTTTTTTAATGTTAACTTAAAACCATGATCAAAATTATTATTAAAAATCGAGATTCTGCGTTCATAGTAAATTTCGAAAGGTTTTAAGCTTACACCAAAAATTTACAGTTACTTCTTACATTTCGAGTGTAAACTCGAAAATTCTGCTCTTTTTTCGAGATTTGACCTTAAACATATTTATCTATTAACATTTTTTTTTTAATTTCGACTTTAATCACTTGTCCACTTTTTCTATAAATTTTGGCAAGATTTTTTTGAAATATAAATTGCGGGTTGACAATTTTAACTTTTACTTTTTTCTCAAATTTTTCGCTGGAAACAATCTATTTTTGGAGATTCAAATTTTTTATTACGGTTTTTATATTGTAAAATTTTCTCGAAATTTCGAATTTAAATTTGAATTATGAATTTTTCTTTTTTTGAGTATTTTAGTTTACACTTTCAAGCGTTTTTCATATAATTTAAATTGGCAACTAGAATTATCAAGAATTTTTTTTTATCATTTAGTTTTTTGAAAACTTATTGAAGTAGAGAGCGTTAAAGTATTACGTTTACGTAAAAAGGCACTTTTCATAATTTTAGATCCCCACCCACTTCACTAGCCAAAATAAGCAAGTCATAAATAATAGTATTTTTTTCTAATTGTTTATTCCATATTTAAATGAACTGAAATTTAAAAAACTTCTGATTTAAAAGAAGCCATTCCCAAAACCCAAAGATTTTTTTATCGACTTGGTAAAGAGGCCCTCCAAAATATATTTTACTGCAAAAAAAAACCAACGAACCCGCAAAAAATGTATCTTGCCGAAGAAATGCCTCAGAATAATTTTATCTAACGTAATGTCCCCTTACTTTTTTGACAGTAAAAACTAAGCAAAATTTAAACTTGACTCTACCTTAATCAGCTTACGTGATACTTAACATTTACTACCAAAATCCCTGTACTTAAAACTTAATATTTAATACCTAATACTTATAACTTAATATTTAATATTATTACTTAATAATTGATACTTGATACTTGATACTCAATACTTGATATTTGATACCTAATACCTAATACTTGATGCTTAATATTTTATACTTGATACCTAATACTTAGTACTTAATATCTCATACTTAATTATTAAATCTTAATACTTAATATTTAAGATTAAATACTTAATACTTTTTGGTGGAACGGACTGGTCCTTGGTTATCTTCAAAAACTGAAATACAGAATATGTCCCCTGAAACCAGTAACGATTAAAAAACGCAACAAACGTTGCTCTAACGCGTTTCGACAGCCAAGCTGTCATCTTCAGAGAGATACTGTTTCTTTTAATCTTTCTTTGTTTTAGGGGAGTTCTGTATTTCAACATAATACTTGATACTTATAACCAGAGACCCAATGGTTTTTATTTTTCAAGATAACGTCAACAAGATAACATTTCATGTAGTCCCCCTTCGTTTACTTTCCTAAAATGTATTAATTATGTGTATTCTGCTATATACTCGGGCACTGTCATTTAAGTGACAGTGTAAACACTGGTTTTTCTTATTTTTTTGAGCTCCTATTATTATTTTCATGTTGCTTGTGCACTAAGACTATCCTACAAAGGTGTCATATTTATGTATTTAAAATAAAATCTTTGTAAAAATTTGAAAAATATTAAATTGAATATTTTTAATAATTATTATAAAGTACAATCTATTTTACTAATATGTTTTTATTTTTAACTTTGCTGTTCATATTTGTCCAAAGTAAACGTATTTTTAATAATTTGTCATAATCTGAAAAGCAATAATGGTTTCAGTTACTTAATTTAACTAAAATAGGGGCCTAAATTGTTTGGGGTTAAGAGACACAGCGCGACCATATTTTCCCAAAAGAGTAGCGCGACTACCTCTGGGTTAATGCTTAATACTTTATTCTTAATATAAGTATAGGTATTAGGATACCTAATACCGATTACTCAATACTTGATACTTAATACTTAATACTTAATACTTAATACTTAATACTTGGTACTTGGTACTTGGTGCTTGGTGCTTGGTGCTTGATGCTTGATGCTTGATGCTTGATGCTTGATGCTTGATGCTTGATGCTTGATGCTTGATGCTTGATGCTTGATGCTTGATGCTTGATGCTTGATCCTTGATGCTTGATGCTTGATGCTTGATGCTTGATGCTTGATGCTTGATGCTTGATGCTTGATGCTTGATGCTTGATGCTTGATCCTTGATACTTGATACTTGATACTTGATACTTGATACTTGATACTTGATACTTGATACTTGATACTTGATACTTGATACTTGATACTTGATACTTGATACTTGATACTTGATACTTGATACTTGATACTTGATACTTGATACTTGATACTTGATACTTGATACTTGATACTTGATACTTGATACTTGATACTTGATACTTGATACTTGATACTTGATACTTGATACTTGATACTTGATACTTGATACTTGATACTTGATACTTGATACTTGATACTTGATACTTGATACTTGATACTTGATACTTGATACTTGATACTTGATACTTGATACTTGATACTTGATACTTGATACTTGATACTTGATACTTGATACTTGATACTTGATACTTGATACTTGATACTTGATACTTGATACTTGATACTTGATACTTGATACTTGATACTTGATACTTGATACTTGATACTTGATTCTTGATTCTTGATACTTGATACTTGATACTTGATACTTGATACTTGATACTTGATACTTGATACTTGATACTTGATACTTGATACTTGATACTTGATACTTGATACTTGATACTTGATACTTGATACTTGATACTTGATACTTGATACTTGATACTTGATACTTGATACTTGATACTTGATACTTGATACTTGATACTTGATACTTGATACTTGATACTTGATACTTGATACTTGATACTTGATACTTGATACTTGATACTTGATACTTGATACTTGATACTTGATACTTGATACTTGATACTTGATACTTGATACTTGATACTTGACTACTTGACACTTGACACTTGACACTTGACACTTAATACTTAATACTTAATACTTAATACTTAATACTTAATACTTAATTCTTAATACTTTATACTTTATACTTAATACTTAATACTTAATACTTAAAACTTAATACTTAATACTTAATACCTAATACTTAATACTTAATACCTTATACTTAATATTAATACTTAATACTTAATACTTAATACTTAATACTTAATACTTAATACTTAATACTTAATACTTAATACTTAATACTTAATACTTAATACTTAATACTTAATACTTAATACTTAATACTTAATACTTAATACTTAATACTTAATACTTAATACTTAATACTTAATACTTAATACTTAATACTTAATACTTAATACTTAATACTTAATACTTAATACTTAATACTTAATGCTTAATACTTAATACTTAATACTTAATACTTAATACTTAATACTTAATACTTAATACTTAATACTTAATACTTAATGCTTAATGCTTAATGCTTAATACTTAATACTTAATACTTAATACTTAAT
Organism: Dastarcus helophoroides; assembly: GCA_028583605.1. Classification (NCBI taxonomy): domain Eukaryota; kingdom Metazoa; phylum Arthropoda; class Insecta; order Coleoptera; family Bothrideridae; genus Dastarcus; species Dastarcus helophoroides. Next base: position 12,898,541 of record CM053329.1, read on the forward strand.
ACTTAATACTTAATACTTAATACTTAATACTTAATACTTAATACTTAATACTTAATACTTAATACTTAATACTTAATACTTAATACTTAATACTTAATACTTAATACTTAATACTTAATACTTAATACTTAATACTTAATACTTAATACTTAATACTTAATACTTAATACTTAATACTTAATACTTAATACTTAATACTTAATACTTAATACTTAATACCTAATATTTAATACTTTTTACTTATTATTTAATATTTAATGTTTAATACTCAATTCTTAACATTTAATAATTAATACCGAACATCCAACAATGAAAACCTGATACTTGATTGTATTTTTTTTTAAAGTTTGTTTATACTCTTGAGATTTTTATTTTTTTCAAAGACTTTGACCTTGCTTTCAAAATTACGTCTTTAATTTCAAAAATTTAAATATTTTTCAAAATTTTAAATCAAATCTGGATATTTTTTAGGGTTTCGTATCTAAAACAAAAAAACGCAACGCTTATTATCTCGCATTCGTGTCTGTTACAAAGAGGTTTCCCTTGAAAACGGTGAAACGTGGAAATTTAAAATTTTACACACCGTTTATTTTCGAAGACCCACGTGTATACTGCCAGCCAACGATTAGAAATAAAAAATATTTTTTAATAAAATGGGGGGTTAATTTGGTTTTCGAAAAATCAAGTTTTAGTTAATATATCATGTGAGGTATCGTTTAAAAGAGCTTCTTCTAGGGATGCTAAATATAATATAATTTTTGGTCCAATCGTCTTAAAGATTCAGCTCATAATGTGTCAGAAACGACCACCTCATTCCTGTCCTCCTAGGTTTCTAAGAATAAAATTTAGATTTTAATAGATTTGGTAGATATTGGGCTATAGACTTATGATACGAGATGTATAGTATAGCAAGCTTACGATCCACGGTATAGCAGGTTAATCATACAAAGTGAAGCAGACTTATGATACGTGGTCTGACAGACTCATGATACGGGGTGTAACAAACCTTTGATTCAGGGTATAACATATACACAATATAACACGTTAATCATACAGGATGTAACAGACTTGTGACGCTGGGTGTAGCAGTTATGATACGGGATGTAACTGACTTATAACACAGGGTGTAACAGGCTTATGATACAGGGAGTAACAGACTTATGATACACCCCATAATTTTTCTTTATTTGTAAGGATAAAATATTTAAACTTGTTGCACTTAATTTACTCCAAAAATGTCAATTTTTGACTTAAAGATGATATTCCTGCTGCTGTCCTACTTACATTCCAAGGTTTCTGACCCATGTAGTAATAATTTTTTTTTAGTAAAACATTTGGTATATCTGAAGGATAGAATGTAGATCAAATTTGCCTTTTACAATATTTTATTTAGATTAATATTTTCGGAGTTAGCAATCGTTTGTTAAATTGCACGCAACGCAGTAATTGCTACTGGCGTAAAATATTTCAGCGCTTTCCGCTGTTCATAAGTCATTGACTTATGGCGAATTGCGAATATATGTTTTTTATCTGAGACATTATCAATACAGTTATTAGTTCCATAAATATTTGGAATAATTGTAGAAAAAAGTATGTATATCTGAAAATGGACATTTTTTTAATTTTTTAATTAAAACCCAAGAAAATCGGGATAAAATTTTAAAATAATACATAAGTAAAAATCATTTAATTTGGCCTATTAGCAGGCCATACACGAAAGAATCTGATCTGCGGATTTAATCCGCAAAGATATATCTGCCAACTTAGCTCGTTACATACCAAATGATGCTTTCCACTAACGTACATATCTGTGCAGATATTATAACCTCCAATTAAATCCGTCAGTTAAAAACGTTAGTGAACTAATACTTGTCACTTTTATACGAATTGGACTCAGCTCGCGGTATATTTGCATGCACTCGAGATTTAGATGGTGTTATCTGGCATTTTAGGTGAAATATGTCAAATTCAAAGGAAATCAAAATCTTTAACAGCCACTAACTGACATATTTAACCTGTGAAAGATAAAGTATGCTCATTAGTCTGTGGCTCGCCCCTGTCCATTAGAGCAAAGATAATTCCGCTGATTTGATATGTGCCATATCCAATTCGTCGAGTAATCCGCTGGTGTATGGGCGACTATTGACTCTTTAGTGCAGTAATTGGTACGAAACCCTAATTGTGCGAGCCCGACTCGTTCTTGGCTAAATTTTTTATTAACTTCCGAGTACTTTTGAAATTTTCTCTTCTTTCTCATAACTTCAAGTGTTAATATTTAATTTTATGTAATTTGGGAAGGCACGTCTTTATTTCGTTTAGGAAATGCAATAACGTTATTATTTCTCTTGCTGGGATTGCTTTTTCGCGAATCCTCCGAATGTGTATTCAATTCTATTTCGTTTCTAATCGGCCTGCATAATTTTGCAGTTTACGCCAGACTCATAATTTACATATTCATATTGAAAATTGGGTTAGGGTCGAAGTGAATATAAGTGAATACTGCTGAATTGAATAATTAACCCTCCTGTAACGTTCACAACGGTTACCACCTAGGCCTCCATTTGTGGTTTCCTGTATTAAATGAAATTTCTATTGCTATAAAATCTACATTGGCACATATTCACTGAATAATTTCAGCTGGATGGGTTATTTACTTAAATTGTCGCAAATGAGTGGCCGAAATTAATGCAGTATTTAATTATGACAAAGCTATTATTATCGTCCGCACTTGTGTGGTTAACTAAAATTTGTTCTGAATTGGTGTTTGCCTTTTAAAAGTTTAAAGTTGCTTCTGGGCATGACCAAATTAACCTGATGTTATAATTATTTATTCACTATCTTCTCTAGTAGATGTTAACTTAAACATAAAATTTCCACTAACTGCAGAAATGCACATAACTGAAAAAAATTAAGAGTATCGAAGTTTTAATATTTTTCTCGAAATCCCGACTTTTTCCAGTAAAATTTTTTAAACATTTCGAGATTTTGCTATTTTAGTTTTCTTGCAATTTCGATTTTTCTTTTATAAAATGTGATTTTCCTCTATTTTTCCATAACGATAACCAAAGACCAGTCCGTTCCACCAAAATTAAATAAAGTTGTTAAACATCCACAGTATTTCGAATTGTCAAACAGATAAGGCGTCACATTTGTGTTTCAAGCAACTTTAACGGATATTTATGATGCCTTTTCTTTTTAAAAATATTCAGGAATTTCGCGTCCTGTAAACATAGATAGCAGAGCGCATTTTCGCAGAAATCCTCTTTTAACCTTTCTCCACAAATTCAAGTGTTTTTTCATTATTCTAATGTATTATTTATAGACAAAAACCTTTTTCTGGAACGCTTGTACTCCAGGTAATAAGGATTTATGAGAATACGTAAAAACTTGAACTGACAATTTATATGGAATATTTATCGTCTATTTTCAGAGAAAACTTATAAGCTAAAGTTTTGTAATATTTATAAGAAATATTGAAGTAAGTCTACTTAAACTCAAAACTTAACCTTACAGGTATTGATGAAAATACTTTCAAGTACCCGTTATTAAAAGAATTGCTGTCTCTTTCCCTTAATTTCTTGAATCTAAAACGGAAAACTTTCATAATTTTCAAAAGTTTTCTAATCTACATCGCTTCGGTTAATAAACTAGTGCCATCTTCCAAAAGATGCCTTACAGTTAGCGCAAGTGCTCATACAGCTTACGATTGCTTTGCGACTTTTTTTAAATCAATTTTGCCACAAACTTGTTCCGGCGCATTCACCATTTCCCCTTTGAATTAATTCTAACGTTGACATTGGCTACACCGTCATTTAATCCGTCACTGAAATACTGCTCAACATTCCTTCGCATCAGCTCTCCATCCGAATGCTTACTGAAACCTTTATTTGGCTTTATAAGGTGCAGTTCAGCAAAAAATTCCTATTCGGTTCATTCTAATCCGTATCAAGCCTATTGACTGCGGAATACAAAAGTGAAACAAAGGTCGACATAATCCCTTATAAGCCCTTTCTATCCCTCAGGCTCCAACAAAAAATAATAAAAATTCCTCTTTCATTTAACCATTTATGTGAAAAATCCCCCGAAAAAGCCACCGCTATACATCAGATCGATACAATCAAAGGGGGCGTTGCGCTGGATGATGCATACGTCTGATCGGCATTTGTTTCGGTCTTATAAATAATTTATCTAGATTTTAACGCTTGTCTTGCCAAACCGGTGATTTATTCTACTTCGGTCTCGAAAATCACAAAACGTCGACCGTAACGGCGCGGAATTTATTCCGTTTGTGCCCGACTTTGCTACGTAACCGAGAAATGTGTATTTTCGTAATTAAAACTAACGTTTCAATACGTTTCCTCTTTGCTTCAATCTAGCGGAAGTGTACACTTTTACGAGATCGCAAACAGGAGTGCTGCTTTAGAAATTGCAGCGGGGAAAAAACTTTTTAGCTTATTAGTTCGTATTTATAGCTTTTCAAACTACGTTGAGAGTTGTTCAGATATGCGCCGGTAAAATTAGCTAACTTCGGAGAGTTTCTGACATAATTTCAAGCGCTTTAAGCGAATTATGCGTTCATACGTCATTAATAGTAGAAACTCGTCAGTCTATCAAATACAGAATGATCCAAAACTACTTTTTAATATTATTTTAGGATAAAAATTTCCTATAAAGAATAGTATTGGTGGCTTTGTTAAGCAGATACAGTGGTGACTTGTTATTAAAAAATTATTTTTAATGTATAAAAAAAATTATATATATTTTTTTAAATAACTTCCAAAATTTGGTAAATAATATAGGTAACTAAAAGCTGTTATTTTATGGCTAACCTGTTTCTTACCCGTGGTGTCAACACAAAATTTTACTATCACACTTAATGTGAAAATTGCGATGCGCCACTGTTATATTTTCTGTTTTCTAATCTACATAGCATCGGTTAAAAAACTAGTGTTATCTTCCAAACGATGCCTTAAAGTTAGTACAAGTGCTCAAGATATACAGCTTGCAAAAAATATGTATGCGATTCTTTTGAAATCTACTTTATCCAAAAATTGTTCCGGCGCATCCACCATTTTTCTTTAAATTAATTCTAATGGTGACATTGGCTATACCGTCATTTAATCCATCACTGAAATACCTGAAATATTGCTTAACATTCCTTCGCATCAGCTCAGGTATTTTAAGGCTAACCCGTTTTTTACCAGTGGTGGCAACACAAAATTTTACTTTCATATTTAATGTAAAAAGTACGGTATGCCACTGTCATAATTTCTGTTAACATTTTTTTATGAATCTTTATCTTATTTACAGTCAAAAGAATCATCTGTGCTTCTAAGTGTTCCGTACCTTAAAAAAAAAAACGGAATCCTTATAAACTGACTTTTGTGTCAGCCACTGTCTTCCTCTAGGACTATGTACCGTTAGTTACGAGCTTTGAAAACACTAAATTACTTAAAATTTTAGATATTTCTTTTGAGAATTAGATTTTTTTTCGAAAAATTTCATCTTTGAATGCATTGATTCGCTTGAAATATTGAATTTATTTTAAAAATTTAGATTGTCCTAAATCTCAAAATTTTTTAATGTCAAATTTTTGCAATTTTCAAAAAAAAATTTGAAAATTTTGAATAACTGGAAAAAATTATGAACCAAAATTAAAATTTTACGTTTTTCATAGTTTAGTCTAAATGCAAAATTTTAACTTTTTTAAAAATTTGGGTTTTTTTTTAATTTAGATTTTTTCTTAAATCTTGGATTGTTTGTTTAAATGGCAGAATTTTTCTAATGCCGAAGTTTTTGAAATCGTTGGCTATTCCTTAAATGTTTCTGAAAATAATGTTATTTTTTTAAAAATTCTTGAAAATATTGACAGGTTTTTTATCTCTTCTGAAAATTTCGAAAATGTTTCAAAGGTTCAATTTTTCTAAAGATTTTTGTTTAAAATTGTTGTCTTTTCATATGCATCTATTCAAAATTTCAACTATCCAAAATTTTAGCTTTTCCAAAAATTTTAACTCTTTAAAATCTGTAACATTTTCGAAAATCTGAATTTTTTCTATAATTTTCTTCAATAAAAAGCCCTTGCTCAATTTGACCCAATATTTTTAATTTTTATTTAATTTCACTCTTTTCAAAATTTTGACCATTTTTGCAATCCTATTCTAGCATTTTCCAAGATTTTAGTTCCTTTAAAAATAACGATTCCTTTTTCAAAATTTCTCTACAAATGTTTAATTTTTTTAAATAATTGATTTCTTCAAAGTGTTAATTATTTTTCGGAATTTTGATTATTTTTTGAAATTCCTAACCTTTTGGAAATCATTACTTTTTATAAAATTTTCTACATTTTTTAAAATTACGATATTTTTCTAGATTATGTCACTTTTTGAGATTCTAGAACTTCAACATTTTCGACTTTTTTCAAAATTTTACCTCTTTTAAATGCCCATTTTTATCCAAAGTTTAACCCTTTAATAAAAAATAAAAATCTCAGTTTCATTTTTTATTTTTTTTAAAGTCAACTTTCTTTTGGAAATTCTGTCCTATTTTTCAAAATTCAGACTGTTCAAAAATATCGTTTTTTCTAAAATTTCAGATTCTTTCGTTTTCAGTCTAAATTCAAAATGTATAAACCGTTTTTTGGTAATGCTATTTAAAAACTAGAATACTTTTCAAAATGATGTCTGTTGTTGATTATAAAACTCCAACATTTTAGCCTTTTTTTAAATTTTACCATTTCACCATTTTTTGAAAATTTTAACCTTTTTTGAAAACTTCAATTTAATTTGATTTTTAAATTTTTTGAAATCTAGATTTTTCTTACATTTTGGATTGTTTGTTTAAATCGCAAAATTTTTCTGAAGCCGAACTTTTTGAAATCCTTGGCTATTCCTTAAATGTTTCTGAATATATTGTCATTTTTAAAAATTATTGAAAATATCGACAGGTTTATTATCTTATTTGAAAATTTCGAAAATGTTTCAAAAGTTCCGTTTTTCTAAAAATTTTCATTTAAAATATTCGTCTTTTTAAAAATATGTTCTATTCTATTCAAAATTTCAACTATCCAAAATTTAAGCTTTTTCAAAAATTTTAAGTTTTCAAAATTTGTACCGTTTTCGAAAATCTGCATTTTTCTCATAATTTTCTTTAATAAAATACCCTTGCTCAATTTGATCTAATACTTTTAATTTTCATTTAATTACACTTTTTTCAAAATTTTGACCATTTTTGCAATCTTATTCTAGTATTTTCCAAGATTTTAGGTCTTTTAAAAATTACGATTCCTTTTTAAAAATTTCTCTACAAATGTTCAAGCTTTTTAAATAGTTGATTTCTTCAAAGTGTTAATTATTTTTCAGAATTTCTATTATTTTTTTAAAATCTTAACCTTTTGGAAATCATTACTTTTCATAAAAATTTCTACATTTTTCAAAATTACGATATTTTTCTAGATTATGTCGACTTTTTGAGATTCTAGAACTTCAACATTTTCGACTTTTTTCAAAATTTACCTCTTTTAAATGCCCATTTTTATCCAAAGTTTAACCCTTTAAAAAAAAATAAAAATCTCAGTTTCATTTTTTATTTTTTTTAAAGTCAACTTTCTTTTGGAAATTCTGTCCTATTTTTCAAAATTCAGACTGTTCAAAAATATCGTTTTTTCTAAAATTTCAGATGCCTTCGTTTTCAGTTTAAATTCAAAATGTATAAACCGTTTTTTGGTAATGTTATTTGAAAATTATGATACTTTTCAAAATGTTGTCTGTTTTTGATTATAAAACTCCAACATTTTTGCCTTTTTTTAAATTTTACCTTTTTTTAAAATGCCCATTTTTTTGATAATTTTAACCTTTTTTGAAAACTTCAATTTAATTTGATTTTTAAATTTTTTGAAATTTAGATTTTTTTTACCTTTTGGATTGTTTGTTGAAACCGCAAAATTTTTCTAAAGCCGAAGTTTTTGAAATCCTTGGCTATTCCTTAAATGTTTCTGAAAAGATTGTTATTTTTAAAAATTCTTGAAAATATCGACAGATTTATTATCTTTTTTGAAAATTTCGAAAATGTTTCAAAAGTTCCGTTTTTCTAAAAATTTTCATTTAAAATATTTGTCTTTTTAAAAATATGCTCTACTCTATTCAAAATTTCAACTATCAAAAATTTAAGCTTTTTTAAAAATTTTAAGTTTTCTAAATTTGTACCGTTTTTGAAAATCTGAATTTTTCTCATAATTTTCCTTAATAAAATACCCTCGCTCAATTTGATCTAATACTTCTAATTTTCATTTAATTTCACTTTTTTCAAAATTTTGACCATTTTTGCAATCTTATTCTAGTATTTTCCAAGATTTTAGGTCTTTTAAAAATTACGATCCTTTTTTAAAAATTTTTCTACAAATGTTCAAGCTTTTTAAATAGTTGATTTCTTCAAAGTGTTAATTATTTTTCAGAATTTCTATTATTTTTTTAAAATCTTAACCTTTTGGAAATCATTACTTTTCATAAAAATTTCTACATTTTTCAAAATTACGATATTTTTCTAGATTATGTCGACTAATTAAGATTCTAGAACTTCAACATTTTCGACTTTTTTCAAAATTTTACCTCTTTTAAATGCCCATTTTTATCCAAAGTTTAACCCTTTAATAAAAAATAAAAATTTCAGTTTCATTTTTTTTTCTTTTTAAATGTCAACTTTCTTTTGGAAATTCTGTCCTATTTTCAAAAATTTAGACTGTTCAAAATTATTGTTTTTTTAAAAATTTTAGATTCTTTCGTTTTCAGTTTAAATTCAAAATGTATAAACCGTTTTTTGGTAATGTTATTTGAAAATTATGATACTTTTCAAAATGTTGTCTGTTTTTGATTATAAAACTCCAACATTTTTGCCTTTTTTTAAATTTTACCTTTTTTTAAAATGCCCATTTTTTTGATAATTTTAACCTTTTTTGAAAACTTCAATTTAATTTGATTTTTAAATTTTTTGAAATTTAGATTTTTCTTACATTTTGGATTGTTTGTTTAAATCGCAAAATTTTTCTAAAGCCGAAGTTTTTGAAATCCTTGACTATTCCCTAAATGTTTCTAAATATATTGTCATTTTTAAAAATTCTTGAAAATATCGACAGGTTTATTATCTTTTTTGAAAATTTCGAAAATGTTTCAAAAGTTCCGTTTTTCTAAAAATTTTTATTTAAAATATTCGTCTTTTTAAAAATATGTTCTACTCTATTCAAAATTTCAACTATCCAAAATTTAAGCTTTTTCAAAAATTTTAAGTTTTCAAAATTTGTACCGTTTTCGAAAATCTGAATTTTTCTCATAATTTTCTTTAATAAAATACCCTCGCTCAATTTGATCTAATACTTTTAATTCTTATTTAATTTTACTTTTTTTAAAATTCTGACTATTTCTGCAATCTCATTCTAGTATTTTCCAAGATTTTAGGTCCTTTAAAAATTACGATTCCTTTTTAAAAATTTCTCTTTAAATGTTCAAGTTTTTTAAACAGTTTATTTCTTCAAAGTGTTAATTATTTTTCAGAATTTCTATTATTTTTTGAAAATCTTCACCTTTTGGAAATAATTACTTTTCATAAAAATTTCTACATTTTTCAAATTTACGATATTTTTCCAGATTATGTCGACTTTTTGAGATACTAGAATTTCAACATGTTTCACAATGTTTCTAAATATATTGTCATTTTTAAAAATTCTTGAAAATATCGACAGGTTTATTATCTTTTTTAAAAATTTCGAAAATGTTTCAAAAGTTCCGTTTTTCTAAAAATTTTCATTTAAAATATTTGTCTTTTTAAAAATATGCTCTACTCTATTCAAAATTTCAACTATCAAAAATTTAAGCTTTTTTAAAAATTTTAAGTTTTCTAAATTTGTACCGTTTTTGAAAATCTGAATTTTTCTCATAATTTTCTTTAATAAAATACCCTCGCTCAATTTGATCTAATACTTTTAATTTTCATTTAATTTCACTTTTTTCAAAATTTTAACCACTTTTGCAGTCTTATTCTAGTATTTTCCAAGATTTTAGGGATTTTAAAAATTAAGATTCCTTTTTAAAAATTTTTCTACAAATGTTCAAGCTTTTTAAGTAGTTGATTTTTTCAAGGTGTTAATTATTTTTCAGAATTTCTATTATTTTTTGAAAATTTTAACCTTTTGGAAATCATTACTTTTCATAAAAATTTCAACATTTTTCAAAATTACGATATTTTTCTAGATTATGTCGACTTTTTGAGATTCTAGAACTTCAACATTTTCGACTTTTTTCAAAATTTTACCTCTTTTAAATACCCATTTTTATCCAAATTTTAGCCCCCTTTAAAAAAATAAAAATCTCGGTTTCGTTTTTTATTTTTTTTTAAAGTAAACTTTCTTTTCGAAAATCTGTCCTATTTTCCAAAATTCAGATTGTTCAAAAATATCTTTTTTTCCAAAATTTCAGATTCTTTCGTTTTCAGTTTAAATTCAAAATGTATAAACCGTTTTTTTGGTAAAGCTATTAAAAAACTAGGATACTTTTCAAAATGTTGCTTGTTTTTGATTTAAAAACTCCAACATTTTCGACTTTTTTAAATTTCACCTTTTATTTAAAATGCCCATTTTTTTCAAAATTTTTACCTCTTTGGAAACTTCAATTAAATTTGTCTTTTAAATTTCAACGTTTTTGGAAAATATCATTTTATTTTCTAAGATTTAGATTTTTCAAAAAGTTCGTTTTTTCCAAAATTTCAAAATTTTCCTGTTCCGAGTTTAAATTCAAAATGTATAGAGACTTTATTGAAAATGCTATTTTAAAATTGAGATAAATTGCTGCTTTTCTCAAATTTCTACTTTTTAACAAAACTTAAATTTTTTAAACTCCAAAACTCCAGAACTTTTTCAATAAAATTCAATGAACTGCTTTTTGATTATCTTCAAGAATTAAAATACAAATCTTCTTACCTAAAACCAGGAAAGATTAAAAAACACGACAGAGGCTGCTCTAACACATTTCGATAGCCAAGCTATCATCTTCAGAGAGATACCGAAGAAGATGTAATCTTGGCTATCGAAACGCGTTAGAGCAACCTCTGTTGTGTTTTTTTATCTTTCTTGTCTTCAAGTCAGGGGACAAAATTTTTATTTCAACTTTTAATACATTTCAAGTTTCCCGAAATTTCTACCTTTTTCTGAAACTTTCCAGTTTGAGTTTAAAGGTTATTTTTTCTAAAAGATATGGATGATAATGCTATAAAGTGGGTAACACTTGAGAAATATGTCCCCAAGACCATATTAAACGTTTTGAGTTTTGTGAATCTATGAAGGAAACAATGAAATCACTAAAAATTTTGTAAGCTAGGTGCTGTTTACTGAGAAATCATCCATCGTTTTTCTTCATAGATCCTACAATCCCTTAATTGTTTACAAAAATAGGCGTTTGAGTATTGCCTGAGAAATTAAATGGTTGGGACATTGGAGAACTCCTTCGTCAGCATACCTATTATGAACGACAACCTAAAGCCGACAAATAAAAAATAAGTTTCGAAATTAAATGAATCGATCATTTAAGAAACAAGATAAGTTCATAAAAACTGAAACAATAGCAATATTGCGACTACTTCCAAGGAAAAGGCTGACATGCTAGCCTTAAAATTTGCCAAAAATCCCAACCTTGATTCTCGAAACGAAGAAACTCCCTTTCTTCCAAAGGTTGGCACTTCGATGCCTGAAGTTGTTTTCAGACAACGCACAATCAGAAAAATTCTCCTGGAGCTTGACACCTCGAAAGTTTCCGGCTTTGATGGTATCCCCGCTATTATTCTTAAAAAGTGCGCTTTAGAGTTGACTCCTGTCCTAAGCAATTGTTCACATTCTCTTACAACTAGGGTGTATTCCCTAAAATCTGGAAATCTTATAGGGTGCAGCCTGTCCCAAAAAAGGGGAAAAAGAAATCTGGTTAACAACTATCGCCCTATATTTTTGTTGGCCGTTATATCCTAAGTGATGGAAAAAGTGAAGATTCTTAAATATCTGGGGGAGAATAGCATGGAGAAGAGTAGCAAATGTGCTTTAATTTCTTTTTCCTCTCTCTTTCAAAGTTAACAACAAACTCTAGAAAAATTACCTAACCAGTTTACTGACTACAGAATTTTCCAAATTCCATAACAATTTACATGTGCCGAACCTCCATTGACTACCTCAAAAAATGTATTATTATAAGAAGTACGATATTACCCCTTTGCGTTCAACCACCTTTTTTTACTCGTGAACTATCGAATATTTAATAAGACTTCTTATCCGCATCTCTTAAGTTTTGAAGGCCGAAGTATCAACTCTATCATCGCTAGATGCATGATGGCTGCTTTTAATAATTCAATCTACATTAATTTGTAAATTATTGTTGAAAATGTTTCTAAGTGCAAATAAACTACGATCACCTGCGTTGAATTATAAAACAGTGAAATAATTACCATTATGATCTTGGTATGTCCTTAAAAATGCCTCATATAATTTTGTTGCTCCTTATAAGTTAACCAGAGCTATTATGTAAACTTTCCCCTAGTACCATTATACAAGTTAATTACTCTTGAGTTTAAATCTGACGTATCCACACGTAAAACCACATTTTGTTGACCTTAATGTTAGCCGAAATGTTGACGTTAATATTGGGGAGACGCGGAACTTTAATCAATTCCCACAACTGCAGTATTAATTTAAAGACAGTCTTCCACGCGATCAAACGAAATAGATAATACAAAGTCGCTATCAAATTTCGCGCAATAATAATTAGCGTCCCCTTATTTATGTGATATCGTGTAATTTTGGACACTTTCAGAACGGCAAAAACTTTTCCTTCTCACGCGACGCAAATTTATCTTTTTCAACCTTTCCAACCTTTACCCAGTTAAGTGGAGCACTCAAGGCTAGGACGATTTTTAATTTAAAATCAGATTCGAGACTCTTGACATTCGTATTTAACCTCAATACATGATAATGCATATCAAAAACTGCAGCGGAAACGTTCCGCCATTAAAGCTCCAAATAAAGAAATTAAATTTGTGTAAAATAATGAGACGAAGCGCAGCAGAATTAAATTTATCTCGCTTTGTCCTATTTCCAGTAACACTAGGCCATTTGTGAAACACTAAAGCGACAGATGAAAGGACCTCGCTAAGGGATTTACTCCATGAGCATATATAAGACGAGATCCACTAATGTCGTCGCAAACATCACATCCTCAGCTGTATAATAGACACAAGATTCGAGATTGAGGAAGGCAATCTGTGGCACATGTCGCAAACTCTTCCACATAATCCCGTAATGCATTGTTACTCTGAGAAAAGCGCGAATCTCTGACAATTATAAAGCTCTGCTTTCTGTTCTGTAACGGCTAAATTGGTCTAAGTTGCGCCACAAACTAAAAGACGGGGCGATTTGGGGCGCATAAACCGGTCGAGGGCGCAGTGGGTCTGAAAATCATCAATGTCGTGTGAGTACGATGTGGCAAATTAAAAATATTGAGCTTTAGTGAATATTAAATATGGGACGTGATTATTACCGGTTTTATGCTCGTTGATGGGGTATCTCATTGTCACTTAGATGTCATTAAATTACGCACGAGGCTTAATAAATAAGCACGAGGCTTAATAAAGGCATAAAATGTAAAAAAAATCTTTCTTAAAAAAGCGACAAATCAATCCATAAAGTCCCCACAACAAAGCGCTACTGATTCGCAAGAAACTATTTTCATAGATAGACAGATTACCACTTTATAACACCTGATAAGATAGACTAACATTAGGAAATAACACCGAACAGATGGGCAGCACAATTTTAGGCGTAATAAAGGCATAAAATGTAAAAAAAAACCTTTCTTAAAAAAAGCGACAAATTAATCCATAAAGTCCCCACAACAAAGCGTTACTGATTCGCAGGAAACTATTTTCATAGACAGACAGATTACCACTTTATAACACCTGATAAGACATACTAGCAATAGGACATAACACCAAACAGATGGGCAACACAATTTTACGTGTTATTTTGCTTTATAATTATTGGATAACAATACACTTGGAACTATTATGAAAATAATCACATCCATTTTATCTTTTTGGATTTTTTTATGCGTGTTTATGAACAAACAAAATTGTTTTAAAAATGTTGACTATTTATAACTATTTAACTTTGTTAACGATTAAAAAGCAGCATATTTTAAACAGTGGATAAATATTTGCTAACACTTGACCAGGTTTTTCATTACTGCATCATCAGCAATTATACCAGCAAGTAGGGGTTGGAAACGTCAAACTGTTGACGATTAAATCTAAAACCTCGCTTGAAGTCTATTCATAGAAAAAAAACTTGAAAGTCTGTATACAAAATTTCGAAATATAGCCAAGAATTGAAGGTTAAACCCAAAATTTAAATATTTTCTAAATTAAACTATTTTTAAGAGTGAGACTTTAAATTTAAAGTTTATAAAAAATTCTGGAATATTTGTATTTAAAAAGTTCAGTGAAATTTTAGTATACGACTTTGTCGGAGCATAGTCCATGGGAAAAAAAGTCAAAAACGGAAAAATTACAAATTAGACTAAGAAAATTTCAGAGAAAAAACAGAACGCGGAACAAAAGGAAAATAGTTGAATTAAAACTCGGATTGTCAAAAAAAGATAAAAATTTGAGGCACAGCTCTGTACAAATTGCTGATGCTGAATAAAAATTGAATTTTTAGCAAATTTTTGTGTCCTCACTCAAAATTTTATTAAAAAAAAGTAAAACCTTCAAAACAAATCACAAGCTCTTGAAGAAAGTCGAATTTTTGGTTTTGGTAAAAAATTTAAGAGATGAAAAACTTTAAAGAAATCAGTATTTCGAGATTCACCTCAATATTTCCAAGAAGAACTAAATATTTGTCAAAAAAATTGAGTTTTAATATGCACAGATCAATAGGTCTGAACATTTATTAGATTCGAAGTTTGGAAACCAAATACAGGTTTCGATCTTGTTAGATCTCGTCAGTTTGGTATATCCATCTCGATATACTCGGATATACCAAACTGACGAGATCTAATAAGATCGAAACCGATATTTGGTTTCCAAACTTCAAATCTAATAAATGTTCAAACCTATTGGTCTATGCATATTAGAATCCTTGTCTTCTGGGAACTTTCCTAGAAAGCAACCGCTTCGTTAGGTGGCAGTGTTTCAACTGTTGGTAGTTTAGCTACCTATGATTCACTATACTCGCCTAGAGGGCTGCATTAATTTGTAGTCTAGGTTGCATTCGACTTGCATAAAAAAATTGGACTAAAAGCAAAGTCAGAAATGATAGAGAATTTTCCAATTTATATCCAAAACTTGAATAAAAAAATCAAAATTTCTAGGAAGTCAGAATTTTTCAAGTCAAATCAAAAATAAAAAAACTAAATGGGCTCCTGAGGGAATTCAGAAGAATCCAGCAGATAAGGGTTAGCGTTTGCCGAAATTTCTGGAGCCCTTATCTGCCGTTTGATTTATTATCGCGGCCGCTTCCCCTTATCAAATTTTCTCGAAAATTCCGAACTAAATTTTATAATTACTTTTTGTTACACTCGAATGGGTTCGTGTGGGAATCAAACCCACGACCTTGAGCGAACTGTCAGGATGGCTCGTTAGCTCAGTTGGTTAGAGCTTCGCAATCATGAAAGTTCGCTGAAGGTCGTGGGTTTGATTCCCACACGAGTCTATTCGAGTGTAACAAAAAGTAATTATAAAGTTTAGTTAGGAATTTTCTAGAAAATTTAATAAGGGGAAGCGATCGCGATAATAAATCAAACGGCAGATAAGCGCTCCAGAAATTTTGGCAAACGCTAAGCCTTATCACCATTCACGGCGTATTAATTATTCAAACCGATAACACGCAACAACTGGTGTCAGAAGCGAGACTATTTTTGCGCTGGTGAATCGCGGCGATAATTAAATTTTGACTTTATGACGGACTCTATAAACTGTTAGGTAGTTATACGGGGCGCATCAAGAAAAATCTTGAACATTCTATGACGCTTTTTGGAAACTAGATTAAAATCGGCCAAAATGGAACAACAATTGCAAGCGCTATTAGTAATGTTTAAAGACCAAACAGAACAAAGACGACAAGCAAAAGAACAAGAGGAAGAACGAAGACGACAAGAAAAAGAACAGGAGGAAGAAAGAAGACGACAAGATGAAGAACGAAGACGATAAGAAAAAGAACAGGAGGAAGAACGAAGATGACAAGGAAAAAACCAGGAGAAAGAACGAAGACGACAAGAAAAGAACAGAAGGAAGAACGAAGACGACAAGAAAAAGAACAAGAGGAAGAATGAAGACGACAAGAAAAAGAACAGGAGGAAGAAAGAAGACGACAAGATGAATAACGAAGACGATAAGAAAAAAAACAGGAGGAAGAACGAAGACGGCAAGGAAAAAACCAGGAGAAAGAACGAAGACGACAAGAAAAAGAACAGGAGGAAGAACGAAGACGAGAAGAAAAAGATCAAAAGGAAGAACGAAGACGACAAGAAAAAGAACAGGAGGAAGAAAGAAGACGTCAAGATGAAGAACGAAGACGATAAGAAAAAGAACAGGAGGAAGAACGAAGACGGCAAGGAAAAAACCAGGAGAAAGAACGAAGACGACAAGAAAAAGAACAGGAGGAAGAAGGAAGACAACAAGTTGAAGAACGAAGACGGCAAGAAACACAAGAAGAAGAACAGAAAAGGGACGCAGATCAACAAGAATTGCATAGTCTATTAGTAAATATAAGTGATAAAATTGGAGTAGACGTTGCAAAAATGACAGAAGAAGTGAAAGAATAAATTACAGGAATGAAAGAAGACGTGAAAGAACAAATTACAGAAATAAAAGAAAAAAGGAAAGAAGAAATATAAGAACAAATTACAGGAATGAGAGAAGAAATTCAAGAAGAATTCAAAAACAAGCTTTTTAATTTGAACAATGCAACTCAGACAAAGATCAACACCATCGAAAATGAGATGAAGAAGTTACTAAGTGGACAAATTACACAAAATAAATCCGAAAGTGTACCTGCTATTTTTTCCCAAAAAATGAAACTTCCGACTTATGATAAAAAAACATCCTTTCAAACCTACAGAAAACATTTCAAAGCTGCTGCTAAGGCCAATCAGTGGACTGAGGATGAAAAGGCGACCTCGTTGGTGGTATCTCTGAAATTACTCCGTACTCTATCTGATCATGAACAAGCCAACTATGAAGATCTAGTTAAGGATTTAGAGCTTATATTTGATGACCACCATTCGCAGCAAGTTGTCCAGTCGCAACTGCTACTGAGAAGGTAGAAAAGTGAACGCTACAAGAATTCGAGGCTGATGTAAAAAGGCAGAATTATGTCGCCTACACAACAGCACCAACTGACTCTCTGAAACTCCACACAGCTAGAATTTTTATAGAAGAAATAAAAGATCCAGAAGTTTAGAGAGTAATACGCTTGCCAAACTTCCAAACATTGAGGAAGGCACTGATTAGAGCTTTGGAAATTGAAGCTGTTTACAAGATTTTAGAGCCAGGGGCGTCACGGAGAATAAGAAAGGCCGACATCAAAGAGGCCGCGACCGACCCTGATCTCGCGAACATCATAAGCATTTGCATTAAGGAAATGAACACAAACGCAAACATTGACATGAGGAAAATGAACGGAAGCATCGAAAAACTGCTGTGGGCTCTTAAAGGTAGCTTTAGCAGAAGCACAACATGTTACAACTGTAGCAAACCGGGGCACTTCAAAAAGGACTGCAGGTCAGCCCCATGAAGTCGACAAGCTTCTCAGCAGGAAAACTAAAATCAGCCAGCGAGAAGAGATGCTCACTGGTTGGTATCGAGCAACAAGCCCCCACAACTCTTTCTATCAAATCGATGAAAAGAACCATGAAAAGGACCAATCCGTTCCAGCAATAAAAAGTTTGGTAATGGAAGCCAGCGTACATTGAAGGAGTGATACAGGAATGACCCTGATCTGGCGAACATAAACACCAACATGAAGGAAATGAACGCAAACAGGAAGAAAATGGACGGGAGGATGAGCACTAACTTGAAGAAAATAGACGCGAGTGTGAACTCTTAAAGGCAGATCCAACAGAAGCACAGCATGTTATAACTGTGGCAAATCGGAGCACTTCAAGAAGGACTGCAGGTCGGCCCCATGAAGTAGACAAGCCCCACAGTAGGAAAACTAAAATCAGCCAGTGGAAAGGGCACTCAGTGGCTGGTGTCGAACAACGAGCCCCCAAAACTCTTTCCATCAAAGAGATAAAAAGGACCATGAAAAGTTTGGATGTGACAGCCAGCATATATGGAATAAATGTACAGGCAACAGTGGACGGAGGCGTCATGGTTACTTTAGCCCGCAGAAATATTCTACCATCAGAACCGAAGGTACTGTCGCAAAGAATGCTCCTCAGAACAGTTACGAGAGATACTGCTTCAATTATAGGAGAAGCAGACGTCATGATTGGTCTGGTAAAACTACTGATTTTGCATCTGGTGTCGGTGGTAGATATCGAAGGCGAGCTTATTCTGGGGATGGAAGTAATCAGGCAACACGGCTTTACTTTGGACCAAGCGCTAAACCTTTTAAACATTGGAAATAAAGAGCTTGTCCTGACAACACCAAAGGACACCCCAAAGAAGATAAGACTGTTTGCCTTTGAAACAGCTGTGGTGCAGGGAAGCATTGAGAAGACGATTATGACTGTGATGGAAGAAGATTTAGGCTGCTGCGTTGGATTAGTGAAACCAACTCATTCCAAGAACTTACTGGTAATGAGATCCATGGTTAGAACATCTCAGAAGGTACTTTTAACAGTTATTATCATATTTTCAACAGCATGCTCAATCAAGAAAGGTAATACTCTGGCAGTTTGTACCCTGGTAGCCGCAATAAGCATCTTGAATGACAATTGTGCGCCAGTACAGGAAACGAAAATTGGTCAAGTCAAATTAGAAGTGGACTTAAAACACCTGTCCAAGGAAGAAGCAGTTCTAACTAGATCATTTCTACAGAAAAACTACGACGATGAGGACCAAAATCTAGAAAGAACGGACGTAGTTCAACACTAAATCAACACCAACGATGCAACACCTATTCGTCAACCCCCAAGCAGATTATCTGTAGCCAATCAACATGAAGTTGCGGGACTGGTTAAGAAGATAATGAAGTATGGAGTCATCGAGGAGTCTAATAGTCCATGGTCTTCCCTTGTAGTCTTGGCTACAAAGAAGAATGGGTCAACAAGAGTCTGTGTTGACCACTAGAAATAAAACGACGTCACTAAAAAGGACAGCTACCCCTTGCCAAGGATTCACGACACCCTAGCAACCTTGTCTGGATCCACCTGGTTTTTAAGATTAGACCTAAAAAATGGATATTGGGCTCCTGATGATTGAACTCTTAAGTGAATTGCCTGTATAATTTAATTTTTTTAAATTATATTTTATTTTGACTTACAATTAGAATAAAGATCGAAGAATCATAGGCAAAAAGTGCACAGAATGGTCAATTTTTTTGAAAATTACCCCAATCTCTAGATGACGTCTTTTTTCCTGAAAGGTTATCTTATATAAATTATACGAATTTTAAAGTTTTCCCAATTTTCAATTTAACTATGAAACTGAAAGTGTTACCTATTACAATGTAAAAACAACATCGACAGCAATAATATTATCACAAATGTAACGAACAAAACCATTTTAAAACCTATATTCCCATATTTCAGCTAGAAAATTATCTAATAAAACCGTCGAGTATTCTAAGACAATTTCCAACTGAAAAGTAGTGAAAGACATCGTAAAACAACACTGTAAGTCAACCTTTAAATTCCGGGAGCGTAAACTAAAGCCAGCCTACTTCCCAAGAGTTTTGCGGATCAATGTTGATCCTTGTCTTTATTTTATTTTGATCTTGAGCATTTAGGAGAGGCCGTCGACTATTCAAGCTGTCCAACCTTTTAGAAGAGTGCATTATAGATCCCACGTCAAACAAAAGAGGCGAAATACTAAAGCGAATAAAGTGGGAAACTTTGTTTGCTCCTGTGTATAATTCCCTTTGAAACGAAAAACACATTTCGGCTGCTAAAGCAATTTTTTTAGGAACGAAATTTTCAAAGCCTGGACGTCTAATACTAAATTCTGTGCGAAAATTACAAGCTGTCATTTTCCTGGGAGTCAGGGAAGGTCCCGGTTTTCCCTTGGCATTTTTAATTGAAAAATTTCCCCATTCGTCGTTTTTAATCGCATATGAATGACGCTTGATTGATTTTTATTTTTCAATTAAGCAGAAATATAACGTTTGCCTCGACCTTTCTGTTTGATGTCGCTGACAAATCGATATTTTTTAACTCTGACCAGTTAAAGGGGGTGATAAAGCACGATGGCCCAATTAACAGTGGAAGATCCAGTTAGCTCTTAAAGAGTTGGAAAGTTCGTTAACAAATCAAATTAGCGATATTCTTTCGGGATGAAATGAAATCACGTTTATTAATTCGGGGGTGTTTAAATGATAAAAAAGTTTCAATGGTGAAAGTTGGGCGGCTTTCCGGGGCGCGTCACGGCCAACCGACACTAATTTGCATATTTGAATAAATCTGGGTCCTACATTTAAAGGATTTCAGTTTGGTAACTCATATTGCACGTCAATAAAATGTCAGTTTCGAATATATTAAGTTAAAGGTTTTAA
Organism: Dastarcus helophoroides; assembly: GCA_028583605.1. Taxonomy (NCBI): domain Eukaryota; kingdom Metazoa; phylum Arthropoda; class Insecta; order Coleoptera; family Bothrideridae; genus Dastarcus; species Dastarcus helophoroides. The sequence continues at coordinate 12,919,278 of CM053329.1, forward strand.
AAAACTGCATTATCCCCCAAAACTTTTAGGTTACCAGCATTTCGGTACAAAATTTCGATACTAAACCCGAAATATCGAGACAGAAATCGCAATTCTCAGTTTAATGTAGAAAAAAAAACAAAAAAAATAATATATAGTCGCAGTTTCTAATAAATTCATTATAAAAACGTTTTAGAAATTTTAATAAAAAACACAAAACGTAGTCACCAAATTTTATGCATTTCAAAGACTAGTTAAAAATTGAGAGTTTTTTTTTTCCAAATTGTCAACATTTCTCATTAGAATTATAACTTTCATTTAAAAATTTTCAATTATTTCTCAAAATTTTGACTTTTTATCATAATTTCTAATAATAAATAATAAATTCTAATATCTCTACATTTTAATACAAACTTTCAAACCTTTGGATATAGCTACATCAAACATTAAGAGAAGCATATTTTAGAAATGCATAACTTGCTTCTAAATTTTTTTCCATTTTCGTGATAAAATTCGAAATTTCTGACACGTTAATAAATGTATTTTACAAACTATGACATTTCTTCTAGACTGAGTGTATATTCAATATTCTAGTAATTTTTTCTTAAAGTTTCGTCTGTAAATTAAAAATCTATTTTAAATTTAAAATTATGTCCCTACTTAAAAAAAATTGTATAATTTCTGAAAAACAGTTTAAGAAAAAAATTTGTCAGGAAACTTGCAGTTTTTCTCGATACTGATCTTTCTAAATAACGAAATTTAAATTCAAAAAGTTCAAAAAATTTAAATAAATTTAAATTTACGAAATCAAGAAAAGATCTAAATGAAAGCTTGAAGAAAATTTGAATTCATAAAGCAGATTTTCCAATGTTAACTTTGAAACAGGATAATCGAAAAAGACCAAGGGTTTCAGTAGATTTTTGAAAATTTAAATTATTCGACAATAGGCAGATTTTTCGACAATAAGCAGCTTTTTGAAAAAAGTTTCAAGAATAAACTTAACATTTCAGAAAAAAACTCTAAATTTATTTTTAAAAAATGACCTTTCAAGTTTAAATCTGCAATTTTGAGGAAACCAAAAATACGACACAAAATTTCTAATTTCGCAGAAATAGTAATTTTGTCCCAAAATCCAGAAAATCTAGATTATGTGAAATGAATAATGAAGAAAAACATGAACTTGTTGTGAATTAAAAATGTATTTTAGATTTAAAATTATGGCCCTTTTCTAAAAGAACATTGTATAATTTCTGAAAACAGTTAAAGAAAAAAATTTGTTAGGAAACTTGCAGTTTTCCTCCACACTGATCTCTCTAAATGACGAAATTTATTAGAAAAATCAAGAAAAAAGCTAAATGAAAGCTTGAAGAAAATTCCAATTTATAAAACAGATTTTCAAATGTAAACTTTGAAACAGGATAATCCAAAAAGACCAAGGATTTCAGTAGATTTTCGAAAATTTAAATTATTTGACAATAGGCAAAATTTTCGGCAATAGGCAGCTTTTTGGAAAAAATTTCAAGAAGAAACTTAACATTTCAGGAAAAAAACTCTAAATTTATTTTTAAAAAATGACCTTCTCAGTTTAAATCTGCAATTGTGAGGAAACCAAAAATACGACACAAAATTTCTAATTTGGCAGAAATAATAATTTTGTCCCAAAATCCAGAAAACCTGGATTATGTGAAATGAATAATGAAAAATAACATGCACTTGTTAGCCTAAATCTGGAATTTTAAAATGTTTCCAAACTAAAATGGCCAAACATCAAAATTTTCGTTTTATTAAATTTCTAAACTTCGCAAATACTTTTCATTTTCAGAAAAAAGATTCCTTTATATAGAAAATGTCTCAAATTCTCAAGTTTAAACTTGGTCTTTTAATTTTGGTGCAATGGACTGGTTCTTGCTTATCTTTAAAAATTGAAATACAAATCTTGTCCTCCCTGAAGATGAGAGATGCTAGTATCTCTCTGAAAATGCTAGTATCTTTCAGAAGGTGATATCTTGGCTATCGAAACGCCTTAGAGCAGCCATTGTTGGGTTTTTAATCTTTCTTGGTTTCAGGGGACAAGCTTTGTATTTTAATTTGTGGCTTCTTCAGAAAAATCATAATATTGCTCCACGATGAAACGGAGAAACGAAGAAACGAAGAAACGAAGAAACGAAGAAACGAAGAAACGAAGAAACGAAGAAACGAAGAAACGAAGAAACGAAGAAACGAAGAAACGAAGAAACGAAGAAACGAAGAAACGAAGAAACGAAGAAACGAAGAAACGAAGAAACGAAGAAACGAAGAAACGAAGAAACGAAGAAACGAAGAAACGAAGAAACGAAGAAACGAAGAAACGAAGAAACGAAGAAACGAAGAAACGAAGAAACGAAGAAACGAAGAAACGAAGAAACGAAGAAACGAAGAAACGAAGAAACGAAGAAACGAAGAAACGAAGAAACGAAGAAACGAAGAAACGAAGAAACGAAGAAACGAAGAAACGAAGAAACGAAGAAACGAAGAAACGAAGAAACGAAGAAACGAAGAAACGAAGAAACGAAGAAACGAAGAAACGAAGAAACGAAGAAACGAAGAAACGAAGAAACGAAGAAACGAAGAAACGAAGAAACGAAGAAACGAAGAAACGAAGAAACGAAGAAACGAAGAAACGAAGAAACGAAGAAACGAAGAAACGAAGAAACGAAGAAACGAAGAAACGAAGAAACGAAGAAACGAAGAAACGAAGAAACGAAGAAACGAAGAAACGAAGAAACTAAGAAACGAAGAAACGAAGAAACGAAAAAACGAAGAAAGGAAAAAACGAAAAAATGAAGAAACGAAGAAACAAGGAATAAAAAACAAATTAGTGAAAAAGAATCGAAATTTCTGTCTGTATTTGAACCAAAGTTATGAGAAAAACAATGTCCTTTGAGGTTCAGCTTAGAATTGTTAAAACATTCAAATTTCGGAAAAAGAACTTGCAAATGTTTTATAATTAAAATTCTTAAAATTTCAAGTTTTCTTTCAAATATCACTCGTATTAACGTTATGATATTAAATTGCATTACGCAATTTTTATCTGGAAATGACCTTTAATTTTAAATACTTTGAAGTTAAAGCTTCAAAAAAAAGGACGGTGTTTTCAAGCTGTGAATAAATCAATTTTTTTTTTAATCTTTGACATGTTTTTTTTTAATGATTTCTAAAATGGTTTTCTTTAAATTAAAATTTTTCATTGAATAGTTTGATTTTTATAACACGTAATTGAAATTTTTGCAAAAATTTCATTTTTCCTTCTTTTCTGAACCTTTTGACTTTTTTTTGAAAATGTTGATCCACTGTAAATTTAACCTTTTTTAAAATTTTGGTGCAACGTAATGGTCCTTGGTTATCTTAAAAAATTAAAATATAAATTTTGTTCCCTGAAACCAAAAAGGATTAAAAAACGCAACAACCTTTGTTGTGTTTTTTAATCTTTTTTATTTTCAAGGGACAAGATTTTTATTTGAATTTTTCAAAATTGTTACCTTTTTTTCATGATTCTCTTTAACTTAAAACATTGATCTTTTCAAACCATTTTCACTTCATAAGAAATCCAACTTTTTTGAAGAAGTCCGCTTTTTTTAAATATTGAATTTAAGAAAATTCTTTTATTGAATCTTTAGACTTTATTTAAAACTTCGACATCTAAAAATTTTTGTTTTTTTCTCAAAAGTTACATCTTCAAAATTTTAATTTTTTTTTTGAAATGTTTTTTCTCAAAATTTTACTTATTTTGGGAATTTCCATACTTATTTCAAAATTTCGTTACTTTATAAATTCCACACTTTATCTTAAGGTTTCGACTTTTTTGTAACTTTTAAAACCTTTTAACATTTTTTCGTGAAAATTTCGACTTTTTCAAAATTTTGAATTTAGGAAAATACGAGTTTTTAGACAATTTCTACGTGTTTCTAATTTTTTTATGAAACATTTCAATTTTTCTTAAAAGTTCCACATTTAAAAACTTACTTATTTTTCAAAAGTTACATCTTCAAAATTATCATTTTTTTCGAAATGTTGGCCTTTCTCAAAAATTTACTTATTTTGGGGATTTCCATATTTACTTCAAAATTTCGACTTTTTCACATTTTTTTGACCTATTTTGAAATTTTCCACCCGTTTCAATATATAACAGTTTTTTTGCAAATTCAATTTTATTGATTTTCAAAAAAATAGTTTTCCTTAAAGTTTTTACTTTATTTTTACAAAAACTTGAGTTATTTTCTAAATATCGCACTTTGTCCTAAGTTTTCCACCTTTTTATAACTTTTGAAAACTTTTTAAAATTTCTTTGTGAAAATTTTGACTTTTTCCAAATTCTAAATGTAGAAAGAAAATACGAATTTTTAGAAAATTTCTTCCTGTTTCTAATTCTTTTATTGAACCTTCAGACTTTTTAAAACTTCGACATTTAATTTTTTTTCTCAAAAGTTACATTTTTAAAATTTTCATTTTTTTCGAAATATTGTCTTTTCTCAAAATTTTACTTATTTTGGGAATTTCCATACTTATTTTAAAATTTTGTTACTTTCTAAATTCCACACTAGGTTTAAACTTTTTTGAAACTTTTAAAAGCCTTTTAACATTTTTTTGTGAAAATTTCGAGTTTTTCAAAATTTTGAATTCAAGAAAATAAGAATTTTTAGACAATTTCTACGTGTCTCTCATTTTTGTTATGTAACATTTCGTTTTTTTTTAAAGTTTCACATTTAAAAATTTTCTTTTTTTCTCAAAAGTTACATCATCAAAGTTTTCATTTTTTCTAAATGTTGACTTTTCCAAAAATTTTACCTATTTTAGGATTTTTAATACTTATTTCAAAATTTCGACTTTTTTACAATTGTTTCACTTATTTTAAAATTTTCGACCTTTCTCACAATGTAGCGTTTTTTTAAATATTTTATTTTATTGATTTTTAAAAAATTTGATATTTTCTCGAAGCTTTTACCTTATTTTAGGATTTTCTATACTTATTTCAAAATTTCGACTTTTTTACAATTGTTTCACTTATTTTAAAATTTTCCACCTTTCTCACAATATAGCGTTTTTTTTAATATTTTATTTCATTGATTTTTAAGAAATTTGATATTTTCTCGAAGCTTTTACCTTATTTTTGCAAAAAATTGAGTCAGTTGACATTTTTAACCCTTAATTTGTAAAATTCTTTAATATTAATAACTATTAAACTTTATTAACGATTAAAAAGCAACATATATTGAAAATTCCACAATGTTTGGAGACCTGGTCCGGTGTTAGCAAATATTTATCAAAACATTGTAGAATTTTTAATATTTGTTGCTTTTTAATCGTTAATAAAGTTTAATAATTATGAAAAATTAAATTTTTTTTAAATTTCATACTTTGTTTTAAGGTTTCGACCTTTTTGTAAATTTTGAAAAATTTTTAAAATTATTTTCTGAAAATTTTGTTTTTTAATCATTTTGCTCTTTCTCGAAATCATGACTTTTTGGACCTTGTTTTTACTCTTTTCTGAAGAATTTGATTTTTATAAAAATTAGGACTATTTTTTGAAAATTTCAACTTTTGTCAAAAGGTGAACTTTTTTAAATAATTCTGCTCTTTCTCGAAATCATGACTTTTTGGATCTTGTTTTTACTTTTTTCTGAAGAATTTGTTTTTAATGGAAAATAGCACAATTTTTGAAAATTTTGACTTCCTGAAAACTTAACTTTTTGAACATTTCGACATTCAAAGTTTCTATTATTTCTAAATTTTGATTTTCTTGTAACAATTTTGATTTTAAATTTTCGTTTTTTTATAGAAATTATGATTTGTATTTTTTGATGGATTTATTACAAAAATTCCCTGTTTGAAAATTTCCACTTTTTGAAGGTCCCATTTTTATCAACATTTCGGCATTTTTCCAAAAATTTTGGAATCAGTTTTCCATATTTGGTCGACATGTAGACTTTCTTGTAAATTTCACTTTAAAAAGGTCGACATTTGAAAATTTAATCTGAGAATTTCAACTTTTTTGCACATTTTGGCTCTCTCTAATATTGCTTTTTGCAATTTTTGACTTAAACAATTCTTTTTGTTTTGATTTCGACTTTTTGTGCGATATTTATTTTTTGAACTTCTTGGGAATTTCAACGTCGAGATTTTGACCTCCTTTGAAAAAGTAAATAATAACAATATGATAACGAAGGCTTCCACGGCCAGAGTCAGTACAGGATATACTTCTTCCGGGATTGGACCGTGTCAAAGAACTACTAAAAGTGTTCGACGTTTCGCCCACCATCGTAGGGGGCTTCCTCATTTCATCTATTTTTCTTTCTTTGTTCCTGAAGAAGCCCCCTACGATGGTGGGCGAAACGTCGAACACTTTTCTGAAATTTTGTTGTAAATGTCGAAATAGACTACATTTGAAAGATTTATGTAAATATCGAGACTGAAGTCGAACTTTCGAGTTTCAAATTATAGTTCAAATTTCGAAGTTAAGATTTAAAATTTTACGCACAAGTAAAAAATGAGCACTAAGTAAAAGACCAAGACGTTTATTGATTTAACAACTCAACTTTTTCTTTAAATTTTGCAATACTGCTCACTTCGAAGAAGTTTATGTCTCTAACATAAAAAAGGGGGGAAGGGAGAGTTGGACCCTCTCTGAACGAAAATCCTGGCTACGTGCCTGTCTTAGGTTCAAAAAGTTTTTAATTTTCAGTAAAACTTGGTAAAAAATCAATGTCAATCAACTTAAATGTTGAGAAGAATTCTGGCTAAAAGTGGCTTTAGGAAAAAGACGAGTTTCAGTTTAGACTTAAAGTATCGAGAAAACAAATAATAATGAACATTTGTATTGGCAAATTGAAAATTTAATTTTAATTAGCAAAAAACCAAGTCAAAGTCTTTCCAAATAAGTCGAAATCCAAATATATCAGGATTTTAGACTAAACATAAAAAATTGAAAGTACATATTGGAAATTTATTTAGAAGATTTACCATTTCATATTTCCTTACAAAAGTTTGACCCTATTTTCAAAATTTAAGCTTTGAGCTACGATATTTAAAAGCTCTATATTTTTTCTTGAAGTTGTGGCTTTGAAATTTAAAATAGCAGAATTTTAGGCAAAATTAAAAAAAATTCTATTTTAACGTCAACTTTTTATGAAAATCTATAAAATTAAACGTTTTCAAATAAATTTCAAAAAAGTATAGAAATCTCAAGAAATTCTTAGCGTGATAAAAAAATTGGTTTTTAGATTAAAGAGAAATAGATCGAGCTTTAAAACTGCAGTTCTCGATTTCGAGGTAATTTGGATCAAATTCTGGGAAAAAAAAATTAAAAAATCCTAGAAAATAAGAAGAAATTTTAAATTCTAACTTTAAAATGTGGTTGAAATTTTGAGAAGAAAAGGAAGTTTTGAGATAGTTACAGAATCTTTTAGTGGGTCATGAAAAGGAAACATAAAAATAACCGCATCATGACAACAAAAAAGTTTGGGAAACGCTGCATTAGCGAATACGAAACAATAATTTGAGGTATTCCTAAAACACTTATTAACTTTTCGTAGAATAGCAGTGTTGCAAGAAACACAATTTGTGAACTCTTGTGTACGTATTGAAGTTGTGACTTTCGTGACTGTAATTTAAGAACTCAGTCCTAAAAGAAACACCTTTGTGACACATAATAAACGTCAACAATGTAACGTCTACTTTTTTCGCCATCCTCTGTCTCACGGGCGACACGACGTCCTGGATTCGGAGTTTCGGATTTCAAAAGCTGCAACTTGTCGGCTTAAAGCACAACCCGGGAAACGAATATGGGGACTATCCGCTTATACCTGGTGCATGGCAACCGGAAAATGCCATTCGTGAGCACTGTTCTGCAGCAGAATATTGCGGCGCTAATGAATAACTCAAAGCGGATTATATGTCGCGTAATTTTATGCTATTTAAGACAATTATGCGGACGACGGATTTAATTAAAACCACCCCGCGTTCAATTTAAAACCCAAATTACTTCGATAATATGTGCAAAGTTATTATGTTTGGCGGCGCACTTCGTTAATCCCTTCGAAGGGAAAATAACGATTTGTGGTTGTTGCTGGCTCTAAAGTGCCAAAGCTGATGTTGGACTTTAAACAGGATAAACAAAACTAATTGACGACATATGTATGTTGCTGCCAATCCATCGATTTTTGTATCTCCGTGTAGCTGTTTGCCACAATATCCCGGCGCATCCACCAATACCACCAATGAAATTTAGGAATCAATTAAACAGAGATTTGCAGAAAAACAATACATACATTATGACAGGAAAATTGAAGGTAAATACTTACAAAATTGTTACATAGATTAGGAAGTAAACGAACTGTGTTTTACTCAGTGAAAATCGTAACTATAACTTTCAGTAACATTTAAATGTTTTCTGAAATAAATCAATCAAAACATCTTATTATAACAATATTTTAATCATATTTCATGCCTAGCGAACCAACTGAAACAACTTTAAGATGAAAATATTAACATCACGTTCCAAAATTCGAAAAAAGTCGAAATTACTTAATAATAAAATTTCTTCCACCATTTTTTGTGTTGTGATTTATTTCCTCATTATTACAAATACAAAAATGTTAATTACACAAGCAAACCCAAATAAGTCTCAAAATATTTAATTTCTCTGTGCTTTTCGTGCTCATTTATTGGAGTATATCACTTCCAGTTTCCCGGAAGCAATCTTTTATCCTAATCAATCGCAAAGTACTTGCGGGATCCTACTTTCAGCTACAATGTAATAGTGTACACTTTCTGGAAGTTCTAGCAAAATACCAACATCGGAGGCAGACAGGGTGAGCATGTTGGCACATGTGAGCTACATCTCGCACATCCGCATCCGTTCGCGTTGACAAGCCGGGCTGAGAAATGTCCGGAACATTATTTATCCGCACACCGCGTGCCGTTGCCTGCCTGCCTCACTCTGACTATGAAGTTATGAAAGTTCAATATCCCGGAAAATATGCTTTCCCAACTTTCCCAAAATAGACCGTTTCTGTAAATTGTAATTTATGACGAAGAATAAACGACAGCGGTTTTCCCATGGAATGATATTGTTGGCAAATTCGCGCAAACCGGCACAAACAAAAGTGAGAATTTATGTAGCACATTTCCCTGGGATTTATGATGTGGATAAAGTTTTCGAGAGGGCCGTGTCATACGTTTTGTGCGAGGAGAAAGATAAAATTGAGACGTGCCATTAGTTTTTCATTGGAAAACGTTACGTAAATTGACGAAAAATTCTTGTGAGGTGGTGCAAGAATAATATAAAAATTTACCAACCAAAATAAAAACACCAAAACGACTCACTTTCTCTTGGTAGAAGTCTTCTCTTCTTCTTATGGCACTATAGCCCACTATTGGCCTCCTTTAATGTATCTCGATCTTGCGCTGTTCTCTTCCACTTCGGACCCCTAGAAGTTGACGTGCGTCTTTTCATCTTCCCATCGTTTCCGAGGTCTCCCCACTGGTCTCTTGCCATGCATTCGGCTCTTCACCTTCAACCTGTTTGCTTCCATTCTAACCACATATCCTGCTACTGTAGCTGCTAAAGTCTAATAAATTCTGAAAGTGAAGGCTCTTTATAAAGACTATACAGTTGTATCTGGTCCTCCAGAGGTTATTGTCCTGAACTGGTCCCAGTATCTTTCTCAGTACCTTTCTCTCGAAATTGTTGTAAGTATTTTTTATCTTTTCTGTCATAATCCAAGCTTTACATCCATAACTGATGATAGGTCTTCCTTATTATTAATTTGTATACCCTCAACTTGTTATTACGGTAAACATTTTTGGATGTAAGTACGTGGAACATTGAGTGGTACGCTTTGTTATCTATGGTTATTCTTCTACAAATTTCTCTATCTTGAGAACAATTTGCATTTATTTCCACTTCCAGATATACAAACCTGTCCACGGGCTCAATATTCTATTTCTATTCCTGCATCTCTGTTGCCTCTCTTTTAGATTAATGTTTCTCTAAAGCACTGAACTAAACACTGTGGCTTGTGATTAAGTCCAAGAAGGTTTCACCCCTTTACCACATCGGCAACTAAGTAAATAATTACACGATACGTTTTTCGCCAGCAGAACTGGCATTTTCAAGCGCACTAATCTAAAAAGATTAGCAAAAGATGCATCGACGTCATCTACATTGAGATTCAAATCGATACTGGCGGTCTTTTGCTTTCTTTCCTATTTCTAATTGTTTAACACATCTGGTGCATGCAATTTTGACCTGCCACAAATAGCCTTCAATAAACTGGAGGCCGCCAATGGTCCTTTATCTCCGTTAAGGGTAACTGGCCTCTGATTGATATAAATTGTTTCGTATGCATCAAGTTCTCTGCTATTTGTGACCGATCTTAACAATTTTAAATTTTCAATGTTAATTTTGTGTCCTGTATTTATCATATGTAGAGCGACACTTGTTTTTTTTTTCTCTATTGTATCTAAAATGAGCGATATGTTCTTTAAATCTGGTTTTAATGGATCTCTTGGTCTGTCCAACATATGATAAATTACAATTGTTACAGTTTATTTCGTAAATTCCGGAATTCTCAAGCTTGTTCAATTTATCTTTAGCATTACCCAAATTATTGCGGAGACTGTTATTGGCTGTGTACACTACTTTTACGTTGTTTTCTTTTAGAACTTTATTAATTTTATTAGTGATATTTGGGTAAAATGGTAATTTCACAACGGTTGTAGGAGTGTTATCTTTAGATTGGTCAAGCTTGGGGCAATCCTGAATTATTTTCTTAAATCTACATTTTCTTAACATGCTGTTTACTGTTTCTACGGGGAAACCATTAAAAATCGCAACATCTTTAATGTTAGCTAATTCTTTTGTATATCTGGATTTACTTAGAGAAACATTTAAAAGCCTGTTGATTAAAAAACGTATACTTGCTAATTTCTGTTGTGGAAAAAGATTAGAATCAGCTGTGATAAAGCGATTTGTATTGGTTTCTTTTCTGTATATATCGAACTCTAAATTATTTTTATTTCTGATAACCAAGATATCTAAAAACGGGAGTAATCCATTGGTTTCTTTTTCAAATGTAAAGTTAATTGAATTGTATTTTGAGTTTAACTTATCAACGAAATCTTGAACTTCATATTTACTGGTATCAAAAACTGCAAAATGTCGTCTACGTATCGTATCCAAATTCGAGGAAAGTTTATTAATTCATTTTTGATTTCTTGTTCAAAATTGTCCATGAAAAGATTTGCTAGAAATGGACTTAATGGATTTCCCACGGTGGTACCATTTGTTTGTTTATAAAATTTATTGTCAAACTGGAAGACGTTCTGTTTCATGCATAATGAAGTTAGAGTTAAATATTCTGAAATTACTTCTTTGTCTATTTGATTGAATGTCAAGAGTTCTTCTAAATAATTTAAAGTTTCGGCTATTGGTACGCTGGGAAAAAGTGAAGTTACATCAAAAGATACCAGAATTTCTGTGGGTGACAAGGTCAAATCTTTAATTTTATTTATAAATTCTGTGGTGTTTTTAATTGAAAATGATGCATTATTGTTCTGAAGTTTTACGAATTCATTGTTAAGCCATTTTGCTAATTGGTAAGTGGGTGCGGTTACACCTGAAACAATTGGTCTCATTGAATTTCCCGGTTTATGAATTTTTGGTAAACAATACAATCTGGGAATCGATGGATTACCCGGGTTAATTTTGTATTTTATTGGACTGGTAATAAGATTGTTGCATTTCTTTATAGCATCTTTGAATTCTTTAATCATTTTTGGTAATGGATTCTTTGCTATTCTCTCATATGGTCCACTTTCAATTAAATTGTTTACTCTATTGTTATAATCAGGTTTATCCAATACAACAATCTTATTGCCTTTGTCTGCTTTTAGATAGTAGCAATCTTTTTTTTTTAAGTTTTTAATTATGTGGTTCTGATTACTATTAATTCGATGTTCTTTGTTAGTTTCAATAATCTTTTTACTTTGTTCTCTAATTATATTCTTACTTGGTTCATTTAATTTTGAAATTCCCGATTCGATTCCGACGCAAATTTGTTCGATGGGTGCTTTTACAAAAGGTGTATTGAATTTAAGTCCTTTATTTAAAAGTTCTAATTCTTTAGCATTAAAAACTTGTGTAGAGAGATTTACTACTATGTTAGTGTTTTTCGAAGGAGAAGGCTTATTACTTTGTGTTTTGTACTTTAAAATATTTTGCAGTTTTCTTTCATGAATTTCAATTTTCTTCTTGATTTTATACTCTATATTTTCAAACATTCTTCTTTGAAAAGCACTAAATTCTTCGTATTCTTCTTCATTGAGTTTGTATGTTAGTTTTTTGTACAAGTTGTATGAGTTAATTTCATGCCTTGTTCTATTAGTGTAATGACGTTTAATTTCTAAATATAGCCACATCTGTTTTGCTGCTGTTACTATCTTATTTTCAAACGGACAATGTTTCTGGTTTTATAGTGTTTATCTCAAGGCCAACATCTGTGGCATGCTTTAGTTCAGAATAGGTTTGTCTTGAGGTCTCTGCCTTTCGACCCATAATATTGTAACGCAATGTAAATAGATGAAATAGGATTTAGAATAGAATTGTAGAATTTAGTAAATAAAAAAAAAGTTTCTAGAAGGTTCTGATAAGGGGAAAGCGGCCGCGATAACGAAACAAACGGCAGATAAGCGTTCCAGAAATTTCGGCATTCGATAAGCCTTATCTGCCGAAAGTTCTGGAAGCCGCGGGCCGAAACTATAAAAAGGCGGTCAGTTTTCCCTCGAGTCAGTCAGTTGGAAGCAAGTGCAATAAGTTGGTTAGCAATTAGTAAATAATTCGTGAGTTACTGTTCAGTTGAAGTGTGCCGAGTTAATTCAGTAATAAAGTGGGTATAATCTATCACGTGTATCAATTCGAACCGATAACGCACGTAACAATATTAATATCATCTGCTTAAGCAGCAACTTTAGAGTTTTGTTTGTCAACAGGTTTTCTTTTCCAATATTCATTTGTCTAATTACAAATTGTAACGATGCGCGCCCCAATCTTTGGTAGCAGGGAACGTTACTATGGATATAAGAGGAATGGAGATTGTGATGTAATTAATTGCTTTGTCACAAAACTCTTCCATAGTTCTTAATAATAAGTCTAATATTGCTATTAAACGTAGTAATTAATTTAATTGCACTTTCAAAACCCCAAGTTCGTAACAATTGGTGTCATGTGTGGGGTTGTGCATGTAAAAAATAAAATGTCTTTGATGAGGGTAAAATCAGAAGACCTGAAAGTGGCTTATTTAAAAAAGGAATTGGAAAAACGCATTTGTGAAACCATTAGTAAGAAGTCGGTATTAAAACAACGACTGAGAGAAGCCTGAAGTCGAAAAGGTAAGGATCTAGAGACGTACCTATTCAAAACCACCTGTAAGATTAACTTATTACTGAAAAAATTAGACAAAACTTGTAATACGATGACGCAGAAATTTGAAAAAAAATGCTAGAAATGTTGAAGAGAAATTGTCAGAAAACCGAGAATATATGGATAAAAAAATCAATGATGTGAAAAATAAATTATAAGAATATATAGAACATGTGGATAAAACAGTTGAGAAAATGGAAAGAAAATTTGCAACACTCAGGAATCAGCCACTAATAAATACCAACCCAAGAAATGATGAGGAACAAGAGTTAATGGACAACGGATGAGAAATAGACAGTGGACAAAAATCTACGGTACGATCCACAGAAAAGTCAGCGATGACATAGGGATATCCAGAATTCACATGAAGCCACCTCAGTTCGATGGGAAAACCTTTTAGGCCAACTATCGTCATCAGTTTTAAGCGACTGCACGAGTGAATAACTAGACGCTTAAAGAAAAGACCACCGCCCTAATTTTAGCATTGCATGGAGAGGCAACACATTTATTGCAGATTATGGCTCCAATAGAATAAGAGGACTATCAGCTACTTATCCAAAGCTTAGAAATCCGATAGTAGCAGACACATTTGGAACACGTTTACCACTCTTTGCTAAAGAACTGTTACCGGAAATCCAACGAACATTGCAGGAATTTGAAACGGATAAAGCCCGGTTAGTTCGTCTGGTGCACACCGCTACTCCAGAAAAAGTTACGGAACGTATGTCAGTGTAAGCATTTTTGGATGGTCTTAGGGATTAAAAAACCAGACAAGCCTTGATACTGGCACGACCAAGCCAGTTAATTGATACACTAGCTCGTGCTTTAGAATTTGAAGCAGCTAAACAAGGTTCGAAAGGTCAAGCTCGAATTCATTAACTCGAAGACATGGAATAAGAAAAGGATCAGAAGGTAAAGATAAGGCAACTGATGCATAAGGTACTGTGATGAGCAGCCTTCGTGATTAAATGTGATGCGCGACCAGCCCCAGCGGTTGTGACCATAACCAGTGATTGTATATAGTTTTTCAAAATTGTCGAATTTTGCTCATCTTTAAAAATCTTCGAAGAATAATTTACTTTCGATTTTCGGACCCAATTTGTCTACGTTGTGTTTAAAATTATTTTATTCCAATAAATTGTAACCCCAGTTCGCAGAGTCGACAGGGAAGTGTTATCAAATTCAAACAACAATTGACCTCAACGTTTTATTACAATAGGTCAACAAATAAATCAACAAAATTTCAAGTTTGTGATTTTCAAGTGTTCTTAAACATAATACAACAAAATAAAGTGAACCTGTTTGTTTCAACTTGTTTAAATTTGCTGGACACAGATCTGAGAGAAATATTTCTTTAGAAAATTAAGAGAATTCATTAAGCACAAATAATCTGACATTCTTTGTCTAACTCTTTAGCTCGTATATGGTGCGTCGGTTATTAACTTCCCAAAGTTTATTTTAACCCTAATAATCGCAGTATTTCCCTAGCTGAGCCATTTAGTTTGTACTCGAAGGTTTTCAAACCAAATGCAGCTAACTTTGTACCTGATTATCGGTGGGTGTTCGCTGGTTAGTTTGTACACAGAGGTTCTCAAACTATTTTCAGGTGTCTGTTTTTTTTCCCAATTCTTGTGAGTTTTGTCGCTTCTTTATTCAAGCATTCCTCACATAGCATACAGTTTTCTGTCAAAGCTTTGAGCTAACAATATCCAAAGGATAATGCTACGAGAAAATGGAGCTCAAGCTTGGAAATGAAGTTGTCATTTATCGTAATAAATCAAATTTATAAATGTTCATTCAATCTTACAGATCTCTCGTTCTCTCACTCTTTCTTTCTTTCCTTTGTTAACTTGTTCCTTTGTTTGTTTTTCTGTTTTTTCTCATACCAAACTCAATCACTCGAACTCAAACCAGTGTCATAAAATAGACTAGAAATATTGTTCAAATTTCATAGAAACTTTCTGAGCAGAATTTTCCCCTTCCAACACTACATCTACTTCTACGGCTACTGTTCTAATAAAAGGGGCGTTTTCTGGCTTAGAAAGTTGCTAAGCTTGACTTAGCACAAAAAACATTTAAATTAAAATGAGAAACTGGCAACAAGTTCGCATTTCTTTCATCAAAACATTTCCCTAACGAGAGCTGATGCTGGTTCTGCTCGTCTGCCTACGTTAGTAAATTTATGTTGACAGTAACTCTAGGCATGCGACCATAGATAAATAATTTTGTAAAAGCTTCCCGATCGCGACGCGCGGTGTTGTAATTCTCCGTAGTCTATATAGAAGAGTCCTTTTTTTCGGACTGTGTAACCGATGAGGGGATCTACGGATAAGGCAAGCCGGGCAAATACGCCAAAACAGAGGCCAGGAGAGGTTACTTATGCCCCCAGTGTGTTCAGGCGTATGATCCCGAGGGGACGCAGCCAGGAGCTCACCTGCGTTTGGGGTTTTGCCTGTGTCTGAAAAGTTCTTCAGACAACCTTCTTACAACACCGGTTCCGGTTTTCCTTTTTTTTCCGTTTCGAGAACGTACAGTACATTATCAGCAAATCCTAATATAGATGTCTGCTGTCAGTTACCGAGCTTGCGGTGATGGGTGTTATCGATTTTTTGAACCCCTGGAAACTCAGCTTCCAACAGCAGAACATCGAAAAACGACCTTAAGAAAATAGAAGGTTTTCGAAGCAAATTTGCTTTATTGGTTTTCATCTTTTTTCTTTCTACTCTCTTTGTTTTTGTTTTCTTTTTGCTCTTTTTTTTGTAACTGAGACTGGTAGTTGCACCAGTCTGTGGTAGGGTTCTTGGCCCAATAATTATTTTCTAACAACGACTTTCTCATTCATTCGGTTTGTTGTGGAAGTTTTTAAATTCCTTTCTCTTTTTTTTTGTGTACGCCCCCCAACCCCATATTGATCAAAATTAGGAACAAGTATTTCTCAAATTTTAGGAAAAGTTAATTTAATCATATAAGAGCAAAAAACCATCAAATAAAATCATCGGACAATTTAAAATTTACTTGCCTATTTTTTTTTGTAATAAACATCACAGAAATGGCACAAGAACTTCACGTTGAACAGAAATTGTTTTTTTTGTGTTCATTCACGTTGATTAGCACAAACAGAAGCAGTTTTTCTTAAACTCCCGTATTTCGTACTCGTTTTTATAAGTTCGGAAGTTGACCATAATTTTTAAACTAATTTCATCGAAGTTCAGTACTTGACTATTTTAAAGTTGATCTTTGGTGTTTTATCTTCACGTCCCCCTACCCTTAATTTCGGGGAACCGAAAGATATCCTTTGCATCTCGCTAGAGGGCATGAGGATGCAGAATTCCTACTAATTTAAATATTTCTAACCCAAATTAACCCTTAAATAAATTTTGAAAAGGATTCTTAAAGTGAAAATCAAACTGCAAACCCATTTTGAATGATACAATCCCCTTATCTTACAAGTTTTACTTCGATAACTGAAATTTAAATAACTTATAATTGTACGTGTTTATAAGGGCGTTTTTTTGAACGTCAAATTCTTCCAGTCTACCACCACATGGTCTTGCCGAGATATTTGCTACGGTCTCCGTTATTGACACTTTACCCTTATTTATTACTCTACTTTTCAGCGGTCCTTCAAAACTAACATGTTATTTTTCTCAGTTTAGGTATCTGTGCTTGAAACAAACCAGACCTAACAAATAACCCTTATCTAATTTGTGAACGCTAAGAAATCTGTTTCTCACGCAAAACGCTGTTACAAAAAATTGTAATAATACAGTATTTGTAGATTTAATATTTCCAAGAAAAATTGAATAAAATTCAATTGAATAAAACAAACGAGGAAATAGAACAGTTTGGTAGAACTCGACTCACCACAGTACTTTTAAAAAAAGGTATGCTGAACTTGCGGACAGCTGGGACATGTACGAAGTCGATGTAATAAAAAGATGCAGATTCTTCTCTAGCGATTTGGTCCGCAGCTTTATTTCCTTGTATTTCTTTGTGCCCTGGCACCCACTTAAGGCTAATCCTGATGTGTTTAACCAGTTGCTTTAACGTTGGTGACAGTCCCAAAGTAGTTTGTATTTGACAAGGCAGCTGCTGAGAGCCTTTATTGCTACTTGGCTGTCAGAGTTAATGTGGATCTTTGTTCCTTTCAGACTTCTTCGAAAACACTCGTAAGCGCAGGGCTCAATTGCATGTATTTCAGTTTGAAAAAAAGTTGGGTATTTTCCCAAGGCTTTAGAAAACCTAAAGTTAGGGCCCTAAATTCCCACTTCAGTTCCATGTGCTGTCTTTGATCCATCTGTAAACCAGATGGATAATTTGTGTTTTTCTTCAGGTACTGATTGAGCGTCAGTGCGGCTATCTAAGTCCACCTCAAAGGAATGATCAAATTCGTACCTGGGTAATCAACCGATTACATGCTCATCATCAACTACCATGGACCACAGCAGTGGAGATAAAACACCTCCTTGGGGACAACCCCTTGCTGCGCTTACTGTGACTAAATCACTGTCTTGTTGGTTGCGCTGATCCTCCTACCATCTAACATGGAGACAATCCAGTCCAGCGGGGTGAACGAAGAGAAACACGAAACCACCCATATATAATCTAATACAATCGTCCTCTACCGATTGATGTATAAGTTTTTTTGTGTCTTTTTTTGTCTCTCGCTCTTATTTCTTGTGACTTGAATTTTTCAATTTTAGTGAAACGGACTGGTCCTTGGTTATCTTTAAAAATTGAGATAGAAATCCTGTCCTCTGAAACCAAGAAAGATTAAAAAACACAACAGAGGTTGCTTTAACGCGTTTTTGGTAGCCAAGCTATCATCTTCAGAAGGATACTTAAATTTAAGTAGTTATCTTAAAGTAGAGATTCCGTTTTGTACACCAAGAAACAGTATCTTTCTGAAGATAATAGCTTGGCTATTGAAATGCGTTAGAGCAACCTCTGTTGTGTTTTTTAATCTTTCTTGGTTTCAGGGTGTTACGGTTTAAATTTCCGTTAG
The DNA here is from genome assembly GCA_028583605.1 of Dastarcus helophoroides. Classification (NCBI taxonomy): domain Eukaryota; kingdom Metazoa; phylum Arthropoda; class Insecta; order Coleoptera; family Bothrideridae; genus Dastarcus; species Dastarcus helophoroides. Next base: position 12,937,718 of record CM053329.1, read on the forward strand.
AAATAGTGCTTGTGGCTAGGCCACCAAACACACATTGGTTGGTTTTGTAAGTGCTGGCATATATTGGTGTGGGGGAAATCGGCCATCTTCTCTCTTGTCATTCACTTGGGTGTCATCCTTCTCAAGGTAAAGTTACAGGGTTTTCCAAGTGGATCTTGGGTGTTTTTCCTGTGAGGAATTTACTGTAACCCATCTTCGGACCGTCTGGGGCGATTGTATTTCATGGTGTTACTAGGTTATGACGAAAGCTTTAGATGGTTCCGGTTTTTCGGGAATAAGTAGGAAGGTGCTTCCCAAGCACGCGGCAGAGTCGACTAATAACCAAGGTATGAGCATGTGTTTCTCAACCCTCGGTATTTGAAAGGGTAAATCCTATTTTTCTTCATCTTTATAGGATTTTTTTCAGTTGGGATCCTTGTCGGATTCATTTTTAAATCCTTGTCATCGGAAACTTTAAATTCATCTCTGATTTGTCAATCAGGACCTGTAACGAGACACGAGGAGGTCCAAAGGAGTGGTCATCGTCTCGTGGAAACCTCCAAGTGTGGGCTTCGAGGACTTCGGTGAAGGGAGTTCGTGTAAATCCATTCAGTAGCTGTACGAAATACCAGCATCCACTTCGACCTGGGACCCTTCACGACGATCACTTAAGTACCCCTTCTTATATTCCTATTTGGGGATTGTCCCATTGTAGTTGGAAGCATAGATGTGTCAATTATTTGGATTGTAACCTAAAGTATAATACGGTTTAAAGTTTTACCTACAGCCCCTTTTCGTTTGCTTACGTAGCTTGTTCTGGTAGGCTTGGGTCCAGCCAGTGTTAATTTTGTGTGTGTGATTTTCGAATTTTAGTTGTTTATTAATTTTTTTGTCCTGCTATTGCTAAAACGTTACAGGAACTGAATATTTATGTCCATGAATAGAGTATTTTAAATATATATTAAAGGTAATGTTTACCAACTTTTGTAAACAGCTGTACGGAACAAAGTGCGCACTTTCTTTCTAATAAATAGTGTCAGTACTCTAAAACCAGAATAAGAAAGTTTGTGAAAGATACACGTTCCTTGAATGCGTACATTGTCAAGTTGTAAAATACAGTGCAGTATATTAGAACTTATTCTGCCTTTGAAATATTTTGTTTTATTGGTTCTAAGAATTAATTTCCTGTCTGTCTAATTTGTAAGGTTAAAACATAGACAGCAACACTCTCAACAAGGTAGGTCACAGAGAGAGTGGCAACGAGAACGGGAACTACGCCATCTAGGAGTGAATTGTCCAGCTTCCGTGATTGAGTATCTTTTGGTGATTTTTCGACGTCTCCTTTAGGTATATTGCGTGATTCAAAATAACCTGGCGCCCCTTTTTAGGATTCTTTAGCCGTCGTGCCGCGCAATTACCAAACTTAATTCTATTTAAGCGAAATCTGGGACTTAGAAATATTTTCACTCCTGAGTTCTGGACTTGTCACTTTTTGGAAAGTTTTCCACTCAATAGATTTTCACATCGGCCCAAACGAGGGGTCCTCACAGGGGTGTACGACTCCCAGCCTGCAATAATAAGAGGCTCTTGCTCTTTCCCCAACGCTAGCCGGCGATAGTGAAGGAAATTATTTTCTAGTTTGATAGTGGCACTTAGAAGAATTTCTAGTAAATTATAAATACTTAGCCACGACTCCTTCACTGGGGAAAAACTCCGTAACAAGGGAACAAGATTTGTATTTCAATCTTTCAAGTTTTCAATATCCAGTTTTTTATTTCCTTGTGATTTTTATTGTTTCTAGATATTTTACTTCTAAATTTTATGTGTGAAAGATGATGGTCTGATCCACAGCACGCTCCTCTTTTTGACCTGACATCCAATATACTGCTGGCTGCTCTTTTTTCTATGAGAACGTGGTCTATTTGTCTGGTGATATCCATGTGACTTTATAAATATTTCGGTGTGGGAAACATATTGAGCTTATAATCATATTTTAACTAGTAGGGAAGTAATTGAAAAATTTTTCAATTTCACTGGTTCTGTTGTATATTGAATGTCTTTCTATTGTTTCCAAACATTGTTCCTCTTTACCTATTTTTGCGTTCATATCACCCATAATGATTCTGGTGTCATTTGAGTTATCGAATACTTCATCTAGGAGTTGATAAAATTGTTCTTTTGTTTCCTCCCCTTGTTCTTTAGTTATGCAATGTATGTTTATTATTGTTAGTTTAAAGTAAAGAGAACGCAGCAGTAGCTTACATATTTGTTTCTTAATTGCATTGAAGTCTATAACATTTGTTTTGATTTTATTATCTACTATAAATCCTACTCCAAACTCTTTATTTCTCCTTTCTTTTCCACTGGTAGCAGTATTATCAGTAATAGTAATGGCGTAAAAGCCTCATCACATAGAGTTAGAAATGAATTTAACCATCGCATCGGTTTGAACTTTACTAACATGCAGATTCGGAAGCTGGTTTAGATAAAAACCTACTCTTAACAATTTTATATTTAATTTGTTCTTAAGTATTTGCTACCAATAATTGCAAAACCAAATACCAGAAAACAAGTCGTATATCGTCTTGAAAATGTCTTTTCAACGAAAGATTGCAAAGCACTAGAGTTAATTAAAAAAATGATGGTAAATTCGCTTCTTGCAGAGAAAAAATACAATTCTTAAATGACGCAAACCTAAAGCAAAAAGGATCTGTTTCAGGAATGTTGACCGAACAATTTTGGTTTGTTTTATTGAATTTATTTCAGGTGAAGTTTTCATCCTGTTTAAAAAACAAAATCAGGAACCGGAATTAAAATATAAAATACAGATGACAATTTCAATTTAAAGAAATAACGAATGATATCATTATTTAAGAGAAAAATATTTCCTTTCCAAAGGGCCACTAAAAAGATTATTTGTAAAAATAACCAAAATCTAATTATTGTTTCAGGGTATGTAACATATATTCAAGCATGAATATTACACTATTTTACAACGTTAGATTACAAAACATCATGTTTCAGTAAAATTATTGCAGAAACGCTAAATTTCGAAGTAAATGTGGAATGTTTGCTCGGGGCTTTAACCAAAAAGACTAATTAATTCTTTAATATTCAGCTAGAAACAGAAGTATGCGCAAACTTTTTTATTATTTTTGCTTCGTAATGTATATTATTTTGCAGAAATTTTGCCAGAGGTACACATTTATAAATGATGCAGTTTGCAAAGCACGTTCTATGAGAATTACCCGGGATCTGCATCAAAAACCAATCTGGAATAACTTAGCTCACCAGGCAGCTAACGATGAGCTCAAAGGGAGTATATTTAAATGGCCTTTTGATTATGAAGTTAAATTTTTTAATATGGAATTTATAGCGCGAATATTACATATACCAGAATGTCAAAGGTATCATTAAAAAAATGCACATCACACGAATTGTTATAGTTAAGTATATATGTCTTTTTGACATTTCTTTGAAATTTCAACTACAAACTCTGACTTCGCGTTGCCTACCTTTTTGATATGGCATCTTAGCGCACGGTGTCCTGTGAGAAGGCCTGTTATTAACCCTAACTTCGGTTTGCTGGGGTCAGAAGTTCCTTCGTCTTGGTGTACAAATATGTGATAAACTTTTGCGCATGGTTTTGTCCTAAAATTAATTTCCAGTGGGATTCTTTTTATTTCCCTTTCCATTTGTGAACTTAATTTCTTGTATGGCATTTTTCTACACAAGAGTAAGGTTCGGTTTTAAGAAGTGGGAATGCTGCACCTTCTCTGGCTAGGCCATTGGCAGTCTCATTTTCTTCAATAGCTATGTGCGCTGGCACTTAGGTCAAGGTTACCTTATTGAGCCAACTGTTTGAGTGGTTGGAGACAGTCCCACACTAGTATGGATTTGATAGTAAAGCTACCCAGAGCCTTAAGCGCCGCTTGACTGTCCGAACAGATATAGATCCTTGCTCCTCGTAAGTCCTTCGATAGACATTCCCGAGTGCATAGTTCTATGGCATGTACTTCTGCCTGGAAGACTGTGGGAGTTTCACCTAAGGCTTTTGTTAGCCTACATCTTGGGCCATAAAAGCCGACCCCAACTCATTCTACTGTTTTTGACCCATCTGTGTACCAGATAGGGGATCCTTGAGGTAGTTCAGGTTTTTGATCCATCTCACTTATATGGCGATCATTTAAGACCACTTTGAATGAGTGTTCGAACTCCAAACTGGTTTGTATTGCATCAACCGATTTTATCGTTGCCGATGACACCAATTCTTTGAGAATACTCATGTGTTTGATAAAGTCTTCTTCCTTCGGACCTACTGCCTGAACCAATCTTGAAGCCCCCAGAATTACCTTCTTCTTTACCCGTAGATATAAAGGAGGGAAATTCAGCATTACTTTCAGAGCTGCAGTTGGACAGGTTTTTGTTGCTCCTGTAATTCCAAGACATGCTAAACGTTGTACTTTTAAAGTTAATCTTGTGCTGTCCTTTTTCTTGTTTTGGTTACCATACTAACGAGACGTACGCAACCATTGGTCTGATAACCGTCAGTAGATCATTTTGGGGTTCAGTCTACAGGTTTTTTTAAATAGTTTGCGGCAGGTCTAATTTACCGTGTCTAATAAAGTCTTTTCCCTTCAGATCTACTGCCTGAACCAGTCTAAAATCCCTCAGAATTCTCTTCTTTATCTGTAAATGTAAATGAAAGAAAATTCAGCATGACATCCAGAGCTGCATTTGAGCAAGTTTTCATTGCTCCTGTAATTCCAAGACATGCTGAACGTTGTACTTTTGCAACTTTATCTTGTGCTGTTTTTTTCGCTTTTGATCACCATACTAAGGCGTACGTAACCACTGTTCCGATAACAATCAGATAAGACCAGTAGATCGTTTTGGGGTTCAGTTCCCAGGTTTTTTTAAAGAGTCTACGGCAGGTCCAGTTTACCATTGTTGCACGTTCGACTACCTTTGTCAGGTGTGTGATCCAAGTAAGTTCCTGGTCTAGCATTAAACCTAGGTGTTTTGTCTTACTTGAGAAACCCATTTGTACTCCGTTTATGATGAAAGTTATTAATAAGAACTCCCCTCTTTTTGTAAATAAAATAATAACTGTTTTCCCTTGGTTGAGTCTTAGGCCTTTTTTCCAGTTGATGATATTTCGAGCATCAGGTTTAAAATACCTCTGCCATGCTTTCCCCTTACAGTGATGACAGTGTCATCTGCATATCCCTGCGTTTCAAAGCCTAAGTTGTGTACTTTTAAAAGGAGATCGTCCACAAGATTAGACCGCAGTAGGGGTGATAATACTCCTCCTTGAGAACAACCCTTTACCGCAATCACCGTTGCTAAGTCTTCTCTCAAGTTTGCTTTAATTCTTCTTCCTCTAAGCATGGATTGTATCCACTCGGTCGTTGTTGTTTCAAAGCCATTGTTTGGTGCAGCTTTTTTTATGGATTCATATGAGATTTTGTCGAAGTCACCCTCTACATCGATGAATGGGCAAAGAACAATTTCTTTTGCTGTAAGTGTCTTTTCGATCCTCTTTATGAGGTTATCTGAAGTCGTCTCGGTGGATTGGCTTGATTGATAAACAAATTGATTTCTGTGTAGTGGTGTCTGTATAAGAACTTTGTTTCCAATGTATATGATTTTCTTCATTGTTTTAAGGAAAAATGAGGTTAGATTAATAGATCTATAAGATTTAGGCTGGGCGTTTGATCGCCTCTCAGCCTTTGGGATGAAAACCACATTAGCTTCCCTTCAGGTTTGAGGAATATACCTTAGGTAATAACTAGCTCTAAATAGTTGAGTTAGTGTAGTCATAAGTTTCGTTAGGCCCTCCTGCAACAGGGCTGGGAAGATTCCGTCTACGTCTAGTGATTATAATTAAAAGGATTTACCGTTCATTGTATTTTTCTTTTAGTCAAAGTTCTTCCTAATAGGCTTTTTGTTCGGCCAGTGAGGTAGTGTATACGCTCTATGATTTTACTTGGGTTGACCCTTAGGCCTTCTTTCCAGCACCAATTGTTGATGGCATTAGGTTTGATATAACACTGGCATGCTTTCCCCTTAAAGTGAAGACAATGGTACCTGTATATCCCTGCGTTTCAAAGGCTAAGATGTGTAACTTTGGAAGGAAATCATTTTCAATAATAGACCATAGTAGGGGCGATAATACTCTGCCTTGAGGATGGCCATTTACCGCAGTCACCGTTGCGGAGTCTTCTTCCAAGTTCGCTTTGGTTCTTCTTCCTTTAAGCATGGATTGTATCCACTCGGTTGTTGTTGTTTCAAAGCCCTTTTCTTGTGCGGCTCTTTTTATGGATTCGTATGAGGTGTTGTCGAAGGCACCCTCCATATCGATAAATGCACAAAAATTTGCCTAATTAAGAAGCAAATTTGTTCTTGTGAAATAGTGTCTTTATTAGAGCTTTGCTTTTAATGTAAAGATCTATGATTTTCTCCATTGTTTTGAGAAGAAATGAGGTTGGGTTGACAGGTCTATAAGATTTAGGCTGGGCGTTTGATCACCTTTCAGCCTTTGGGATAGAAACTACATTAACTTTTCTCTAGGTTTGAGGAATATACCTCCGGAAATTACTAGCTCTAAATAGTTGAGTTGGTGGGGTCATAATTTCCGTTAGGCCCTCTTGCAGCAGGGCTGGAGAGATTCGGTATCTGGAATTATTTAGCCAATTCTACAAAAATATTATAAGTACGTGAATACTACATTTTTTGGCTCATATAATATTGTAACGCAATGTAAATAGATGGAATAGAGTTTAGAATAGAATTGTATAATTTAGTAAATAAAAAAAGTTTCTAGAAGGATCTGATAAATGAAAAGCGGCCGCGATAACGAAACAAATGGCAAATAACACTGGCCTACACTCATTTTGGTGCCAAAGATTTTAGACCTGATTTTGGGTATATTTTGTGAGCTGATACGAAAATATCAGTCACATTTTTCACATCAGCTCTCGTTTATAAGAAAGAAGAAAAACACACAATTTATTTGGAAATTATACATCAAGAAAAATTTTTTGAGTGATTTTCTTGAGTAAAATTGTCCTGGGCAATCACGCATAAGTCCCCAGCAATAATCAGCCATTATATGATTATCCCATCTGCCTTGGTACCTGTGTTCCATTGTTTATATATCTTGGTGGAAACGTTCACCTTGTTCTTCGCTAAAATCTCCTAAATTATGCTCAAAATGATCATTATGATCATGGAGGTCGTGCACTTTCAGGTTCATATTACAGCCCAAATTTTCGAAGTTCAGCAGCATTTTCTCGACTTAATGTTTGTAGTTATCTGCCTTATGGTTACCAAGAAAGTTCTGTATAACAACGACAAACGATTTTCACGCCAGTTTTTCTATTTCAGTCATAGAAGCTTCAAAAACCGTAGAACTTTTAATCAATTGACGTATCTGAGGCCCATCAAAAATTCCTGCCTTTAATTTCTCAGTACTCAATCCAGGAAATTTTTGAGACAGGAACTAAAAGCATTGACCATTTTTGTCAAGAGCTTTGACAAATTGTGTCATGAGCCCTAATTTTATGTGCAAAGGTGGAAGAATGATTTTTTTTCGTGGAACTAAAGGCTGGTTTATGACATTCTTTTCACCCAGAACAAGATTTCTGACAGGCCAATTTTTTTAAGTCCAATGACTAGATCTAGCTCGACTGTCCCAGAAACAAATGAAACAGGGGCATTTTGTATAACCACTCTGTGGACCCAACAGAAAATTGACCATCTTCAAGTCGACACAAATCACCCAATTATGTTCAGAATACTTTATTTTTTCTAAAAGAACTGATATTACCTTGTATTCTTCTTTCATAGATGTAGAATGAGCAAGTGGAATAGGAGCACATTTATTGCCATTGTGAAAAAAGGACTGCTTTGAGACTTCTTTTACTGCTGTCGATAAAAAGACGCCAATCACTTGCATGATAAGTCTTCAAGCCCATGAAGGTCATCAATCCGTTGACGTCATGACAATATACCAAATTTTTATCAGAAGACAAAAATTGTAGTAAATGTTGTTCTCTTGTGCGATAGAAAGTAATTTTTACACCAGAAGAAAGGCAATTTTTTTTTTTTTCAATCTTGATGATAGCAACTCAGCACGCTCTTTTAAAAGATATAAGTCTCTGATAAGATCACCAAGCTCACCTTGTGAAAAAGTTTTAGGATTCGATGTTTCTCCACAGTAGTCAGAATTATTATCTTCTTCTTCTTCAGAAATTTCCATTTCATCCTCCTCACATTCCTGAACTTCCCGATGAAAAGCTGGTATTGGAACGGTGTCTGAATGAGGAATAGGTCTTACAGCTGAGGGGATATTGGGGTACTTCCACTTGCTGCGGTTGTTTTTGTTAATGCCTATTACACTCGTCATACAAAAATAACAATGGTCATGATGATTTTTTTGTTCTTGCCAAATCCCAAACTTCAAAGATTTGCGCGTTCCTTTTTCCCACTGCCGCAAATGTTTAATGCAAATCTTACAGACAATGTATGGCACCCATACTTTATCTTGATTGCCAATTTCAATACCAAAGTAAGCAGAATACAAGCGAATTACCGTGTCATTAATCAGTTTCCGTTGATCTTTCATTACGTACTCACCGCATATGTAACAAAACATATCAGGATCGTTACTGCAACATCTCAACTGACTTTCCATAATAAATTTTTACTATTAATGTCATAAAAGTGAGTATCAGATTGACTGATTTTGAATAAAACCGGAAAAAAATTAAAATAAGAATGGTAGGTAAACCAGAGCTGTCATCTGACATCTAGTAGCATTAATAACGTTTATAGTACCTACCTTACCGACTACAGATACGGACAGAGCTGTACCAAACCAAAAAGTTTTTTTTGTAGACCAGTGTAAGCGTTATAGAAATTTCGGGAACGATAAGCCTTATCTGCCGGAAAGTTCTGGAAGCCGGGGGCCAAAACTATAAAAGGCGGTCAGCTTTCCCTCGAGTCAGTCAGTTAGAATCAGTGTAATTAGTGAGTTAGTAGAAGTCAATAATAAGTGAGTTAATTGTCAATTGTGGTGATCCAAGTTGAGTTCAGTAATAAAGTGGGTATAATCCATCACGTGTAATCAATTTGAACTGATAAGCTCGTAACATCTGGTGTCAGAAGCGGAATTTTTATTGCGCTTTATTACCAAGAAATCAATTCGAACCGATAAGCTCGTTACAATATAGTTACTCATACAGTAGCAGATATATATAGATAGCCTTGTTTATTTAGGAATTAAATTTTTAATTTTTGATTTAGCTTGATCAATATTTTTGAGTGAAATTACTGTTATATCTAATACATTTTTAGTTTTTACACTCCTTTGACATTCCTACGAATTGAAATACAAATCGTTTCCCTTGAAACCAAGAAAGATTAAAAAACACAACAAAGGTTGCTCTAACATGTTTCGATAGCCAAGATATCATCTTCAGAAAGATACTAGCATCTTCAGAGAGATACTAGCATCTTTCATATTCAGGGAGGACAAGATTTGTATTTTAAATCTTGATGATAAGCAAGGATCAGTCCGTTGCACCAAAATTAAAAGGCGAAGTTTAAGCTTCAGAATTCAAGACATTTTTTATATAAATTTGGATTTTTTTTTTTAAAATAAAAAGTATTCGCGAAGTTTGGAAGGAAATTTAAAAAAGCGAAAATTTTGATGTTTTTACCATAATTTGGTCATTTTATTTTGGATACATTTTAAAATTCCAGATTTAGGCTACAAGTTCATGTTTTTCTTCATATTCTGATTGTACATAATCTAGATTTTCTGAATTATGGGACAAAATTACTATTTCTGCCAAATCAGAAATTTTGTGTCGTATTTTTGGTTGCCCCAAAATTGCAGATTTAAACTTGGAAGGTTATGTTTTAAAAATAAATGTAGAGTATTTTCCTGAAATCCTATGAGATAATAAGCCTTGTATATACGAATATATACAAGTTTATTACGATGCAATTGAAATATAATTTCGTTAGAATCTAATGAAAACTAGACTGCAATTGCAAGGTTCACGTAGATGAGGCGAAGCTTGTATTACGGGTTGCATCGCAACATCCATAGATACAAACGTCCTCGGCGTGACTTTACTTTCATCTAGTTTTGGACGTTTGTATCTATGGATGTTGCGATGCAACCCGTGATACAAGCTTTGCCTCATCTACGTGAACTTTGCAATTGCAGTCTAGGTTTCATTAGATTCTAATGAAATTAGATTTTAATTGCATCGTAATAAACTTGTACATATTCGTATATTCAAGGCTTATTATCTCAGCAGAGAATAATGCTTCAATTAGCATGTAGCGAAAATGTTTGTGTAATAAACAGCTAAAAGTCAGTTACAAGTCACCCAAGGGAAGTTTGCTCTCTTGAATACTTATACGACTGACTAACAGCTTTAAGTTGGAAGTGTATACAACCACCGTACCATGCTGGTGAGGCCAAGGAAGGCCCAAACCAGTCTATGGTTGCGATTGTACATATTTTCAATTTTAAGCACGTTTAACTGTTTAATTACAGAACATTTAATTGGTCATTTGAAATCTTATGTTTATTCTTGAAACTTTTTTTAAAAAGCTGCCTATTGTCGAAAAATTTGCCTACTGTCGAATAATTTAAATTTTCGAAAATCTACTTAAATCCTTGGTCTTTTTAAATTATCTTGTTTCAAGGTTTACATTTGAAAAGCTGTTTTATAAATTCGAATTTTCTTCAAGCTTTTATTTAGATTTTTTCTTGATTTTTCTAATAAATTTCGATATTTAGAAAGATCAGTATCAAGGGAAACTGTAAGTTTCCTAACAAATTTTTTTCTTAAACTGTTTTCAGAAATTATATAATTTTGTTTTAGAATAGGGCCATAATTTTTAATTTAAAATAGATTTTTAATTTACAGACGAAACTTTAAGAAAAATTACTAGAATATTGGATATACATTCAGTCTAGAACAAACGTCATAGTTTGTAAAATAAATTTATTAACGTGTCAGAAATTTCGAATTTCGCCACAAAAATGGACAAAAATTTGAAAGCAAGTTATATATTTCTAAAATATGCTTCTCTTAATATTTCATGTAACTATATTTAAAGGTTTAAAAGTTTTTATTAAAATGTAGAGATATTAGAATTTGAAATTATAATACAAAGTCAAAATTTTGAGAAATAATTGAAAATTTTTTAATGAAATTTAAAGTCCTAATGAAAAATGTTGACAATTTGGAAAAAACAACTCTCAATTTTTAACTAGTCTTTCGAAATGCATAAAATTTTGTGACTACGTTTTGCGTTTTTTATTAAAATTTCTACAATTTTTTTATAATGTTTTTATAATCTTCAGAGAGTATCCCTCTGAAGATGATAGCTTGTTGTGTTTTTTTATCTTTCTTGGATTCAGGGAACAAGTTTTCTATTTCAATTTTTGAAGATTACCAAGGACCAGTCCGTTCCACTTAAAATAAAAAATTTTACGAGTCGCTTGGAAGTAACTGAAAAACTTTTTTTATTAATGATTTTCATGAAATGTGTCTACCCTGATTTAAAAGAATATAAAAGCTTCTATAAATGCTCAAAATTTTATTAAAATTATGTTAAATTCAGAAGTAACCGCTCTAACGTCTCTAAAATTTTCATCACAAAAAGCAATCCTAGTAATTTTAAAATATCGTAACGTTTTAGTTAATGGTTAATTTTTGATATAATTTTATGTTTAAAATCAAAAATTAAATGAATAATTAAAACATGCCTGCTGCTATTAAAATTCGAAACAGCAGTTCCTCTATAAATTTGAAATAATATGCACTAGGAAATTTTAAATTAGACAAATTATTGCATGAAAATAAAATTTTAATATCTCTCATTTATAGCGATGAATTAATATTGAACAGTAATGTAGCTTTTCTAAACGGTCATTAAATGTTTATTGACCTTACTAGCATTTCCAGTTTAGGCGTAAAAACAACAAGAACACAACCATCAGCAACACGGATGAATGCGTGATCATCTCGTGTCCGTACCTTTGATGGTGAGCTGGTGTGAGGCTCATTGGGGTGCCAAACCACCTTTCCCAAACAGTTTGCCCTTAATATGTGTAATTTTAAATTTCTAATAACTGCAAAATATTTGAGATTGAAAACGAAACGTTTTAAAAATGTGTTTCTTAGTAAAGCCTAAACGCGTCGTTTTCCATAACTTCATTGTTATAAATATTTTCTTTTCACGTTGGATGCATTACTCAGTTGGCATTTAAATTGATACTGATGGAATATCCTTTGGTTTAAATTAGCACTGCATCAGAAATAATTTACGTCTCAACGTAGATAAATTCGATGCTTCGTACGTTCGTTCAATTAGATTAGTCCTATGCCCTGCTGGCGAAGTACGTATCCTGTTATTATTTATTAATTGCCGATGCGGCAAAGGGGTAGAAACTTTCTGCACTTAATCATAATCCACAGTTCAGTGCTCCAGTATTTGAGGTGTGAACAAATTTTAATAAAAGATCGTAAACATGTATAGTTCAGGCGTCGCATTATTAATTGATCTTCTCCAATAAAACCTCATAGGTATTTTGTCCACATAGTTTACATTCGGGCCAAACCGCGGCTGTCACATTTTCAATTTCTTTATATTTCCAGGATAAATGCAAATCCCGCTCGCCTTTTCTGGATTCCACGAACGAATGCGGATTACATCCAACCCATTCTTATTAAAGACGTTTTCAGATCCAAGTTTTCCCACACAATCTATTTGTCATATCCGGGAATTGGAATAATATTTTTACGTTTTACTTGAAATATTATCAAGCGACATATTGAACTGGAAAAAACGGACGGTCCCCTTAAAATTGATTCTCCCGCTTACAAGTAATATGAATGCAAATGTAGCTTGAAATGTAACGTTCCTTTTGTGAATCTCTATTGCGTTTTCCCTATTAAATATTTAACCTTCTCTAGAAAATCAAATACATAATTCAATTAAAACAAAAACTCAAAATATTAGCAATTACGAGGGCAAATTAAATATGAACGGGAATTTCTATCATGTCCTTATGAGGGCGTCAAGAGTGTGCGCATACTCTTAGACATGTTATATGGGGATATCACGTGACTGCCTGTGCTCAAGCAGATTTCGTTCTCGCCATTCGTCTCTTGTAAATAGCATGAGTGAGCAACAGGTTCATCCGCACATTGCGCATCGCATTATTATTAAATTTCTTGCCATTGAAGGTGTAAAACCCGCCAAAATTCTTCCTAGACGAGAAGCACAGTTTGAGGATACTTGTTTGAAGAAAGCTCAAGTGTATAAATGGCACAAAAAATTTTTGGAAGGACGAACTCGCGTTGAAAATGAACCCTATGTGCGTCATCTTGAGAACAGTGTGACTGCGCACAAGATTAACGCTGTTCAACGCCTTTTGGAAGGTGATCGCCGTTTAACTGTTGGTGGAATTGTAGTTCAGATAGCCGTAAGCTTTGGGAGTGGCACTACTGTTTTTAAAGATTAAACAAAAGTGACCAACGTGAATGGAAATTTCAAAACAATTTCAAGTATGAGGTGTAAAAAAATAAACTGCCATTTTAACATTAAATATTTCTATTAAATATATATATTCATACATGTATATAAGTTCATATTTAAATATTTGTAATAATTTTAAAATATATTTATCAGTTCAACTGCTAAAAGTTAAATATGATACAGATAACATAATATACTGGATAGTGAATTTAATTAAAATAAATCAAGTAAAGCAGCGAAAAGTTTTTCCACATAATTTCTGGTTGATTTTTGTTGAAAGTTTGACACCTTTTAGGGTACAATTTTCTTACTACGAGGGGGTGTGCCTGCCGAAACAGATCGATTTTTGTTTAAAAGATTGCAACATTTTAGTCGGTTTTACATTTTGCTCACTACAGGGGGTCAGAAAAAACCTCAATTCTTTTTTTTTCAGATGAAACATCTTGAATCCCTTGGTTGAATATCTAATCATCAAAGACAAAAATAAAAAAAAGTAGCTTTTAATGTTAACGAGGTCCATGTATGCTCCATTTGCATGTTGACAAAGTCCATACTGACAATAAAATTTCTAACATTTTTTCAAATATCTGGAGGCATTTGTTCGGGCAGTAGTAAGATATTTTGGATACATTTATTTATCACTGTATTTTCACTGTAAAGTAGTAAAAATAATATTCTCATTAGAAAGAAAGTATCATATATAATAGACTCTGACATATTATTAAGCAAACGATCCAACAAATTCCTGCAGATATTTTACAATACGTTAGAAGTGAATTTTAGCATCATTAACTTTGTCAATGTGCAAACAGTGTATATTCGGATTACATTAAATCTTATTTTTTAAAGTGTTACCTTTTTCTTATTTTTGCTTTTGGTAATCACAAAACTGTTTATTGTTATAGTCGCCATTTCTGTAAACATTTCGGCAGCTTGGGATTCAGCAGTTTTTTTTCCGAAGTCGGGGATGTCATTTCGATTGATACTTCACTTCCACAAATAAATGAAATTTTCTACTTACTAGTAATGCTCGCAGAGATCATTTACCTTATTTTCAACACTATTTAAAATTTTGCTCGAAGATGACTGATGTTCTCGTCCTCCATTCCATCCAAATCCAATGACAGTTAAATTTGTTTACGTTCGCAGACGCCACCGCACACAAATTTAGGAACTATACACATATATTTAATTTACATATATATGTATAAATGGGCGGTAGTTCCGGTCACTGCGTGGGAGGGCGCTACAAACAGTATATTTGAATTTCGTGCCAAAGTAGAACCCCCGTGGGAGTGCTCAATCCATTATTAGGGATGAGCTGGGGTTTCGAAAAATTTCTGCCAGGTCTTCGGACTGAAGAACAGAAACAACAACGTTCGCAGATTTGTCAGCACCATCTTTGTGAAAGTGATGGTTTTTTGCAACGTATCGTTACATGTAATGAGACTTGGGTCCACTATTACACTCCTGAATCTAAACAAGCAAGCACGGAGTGGAAAAAAAGGGAAATGGTGCACCCGTCAAGGCAAATCTCACCTCTCAGTTGGAAAGGTTCTTGCTTGTTTAAAAAAAGACCAACTCTCTTATCTTTTAAGTTGGGTTGTCTCCCAATATAGATAAACTTCTAGATGAGTCAGAAACCACGCTGATGTCACTTTCTTTGGAGGAATATATAGTTTCATTATTTTTTGGTCTGCTCTTTTTTGTGCTCGTGTGGTGGGAGTTTTTCGCCAACTGAACGTTTCCTTGTTTAAAATCAAATAGAATACATGTGCATGATATAGAATGCATTTCTTAGCACCAGCAGGGGGTTCCATACATTAACAGCAGAGCGTGGTTTAAGAAAAATATTAGGTTAAAATTTTATGGTAGTGGATACGATTGACTAAACAATAGAAACAAAACCTATGCGGATTACTGAAACCCTCAGAACCTAATTCCCACTATATGAGGCAAAATTATCGTACAAAACATTGCGGAATGCAAATATAAATAATAATAATTGAAACTTTGCCCACTTAAAATGAAACCAGCAGCACGAAAGAAGGTGCCAATCATTTTGAGGTTTTTAAACATATCTTTCTCTTAATTTTGATAATTTCATATAGAGGCAATTGGAAGTTTCGTAGTAAAGGGGGGGGTTCTATATTAAAAACAGGTTTTATATTGTTACGGGCTTATCGGTTCAATTGATTACACGTGATGGATTATACCCACTTTATTACTGAACTCAACTTGGATCACCACAATTGAACAGTAACTCACTACTTCTTTACTAATTGCTAACCCACTAACTACACTGACTTCTAACTGACTCCCTTGAGGGAAAGCTGACCGCCTTTAATAGTTTTGGCCCCCGGCTTCTAGAATTTTTCGGCAGATAAGGCTTATCGTTCCCGAAATTTCTGATACACTTATCTGCCATTTGTTTCGTTATTGCGGCCGCTTTCCCCTTATCAGATCCTTCTAGAAACTTTTTTTACTTACTAAATTATACAATTCTATTCTAAATTCTATTCCATCTATTTACATTGGGTTACAATATCACCTTCTCCTCAAGTCTCTCGCAACTTGACAGTGAGTCAGATTTCGCAGATATTAAAAAGTTCTTTGATTTTGCATAAAAATTTTGAGATGAACGATAAAATTTTCGAATAAAAAGACAAATTTTAAAAGTTCCAATTTCGAAAAAATGATCGAACCTAAAAAAATTTTCCTGTCAACCTCAGTTACTGAGGAAGTCATACTTTCGTGGCAGTGATGTAACGAATATTCACATTGGCATTCACGTTCGTGAATATGAGCATATTTTTTTAATATTCGCATTCCCATTCGCAAAAAATTACGAATATATTTGGCAATAGGACTGGAAATTATTTATGAAATAACAATGCAACTGCTAAGGGTTTCTTAAACTGGGGTTCATGGGCCCTTGAGAGGGAACCCATGGACAGCGTAACTAACAACATTTTTGGAGATAATAACTAATCCAGCAATTTACTTAGTCCCATCTCATAAAAGGTATTTTTAAATTTTCTTGCTTTCTTTTCCTATTAGCTAGCTACAATATGGCAGGGTGGGACACATGCTCTTCCCTGGTTCATACTCCCAACCAAAATTTTATGTTCTTAACTGCGGGAGCCTTTTCCACAAATTTTCATTTTTTATTTCTTAAAATTAGTCCTTTACTTGAAATTTCGACAAACTTTAGAAATCTCGCCTTTTTTTACAAAATTCACTATTTTAAAATTTCGAATTTTCATCTGAAAATTTGTAGTTTTGTTGTTCACAATTTCGTTATTTCTCAAAATTCAATTTTTTTTTTAATATCGACTTTTTAAATTCATCTTTCTGAAAATTTTGACTTGTTTATCAAACTTTGCCTTTTTTTTAAAAATTGGTAGATCTTTTGACGAAAAAGTTAACATTTTTAAAATAATATTTATCTGGAAATTTTAAAAAATATTTTTTAAAAACTTTGAATGTTTCTAAAAACACTAAAATGCCAGAAATTTTAAATTCCAACTTGTTTCTCAAAATTTCGCCGTTTATCTCAATGAAGGATATTTTCTGATGTCGCAGTTGAGCAGGATGGGGAGGAGCTTCACTCAGGCAGCCGTTAGAAAATAAATATTTAGTCACGAAATTTTGACTCTTTTTCGTGGCATTTCCACTTTTTTTTGAAATTTTCCTCTAAATTCGCCCTTTTTTTGGCACTTGGACAAAATTTTACTTGCTCTGGAAAATTTTGACTTTTTACTTAATTTCAACTTATTTCGAAATTTTGATCTTTTTCTCAAAATGTTGATCTTTTCCTCGAAATTTTAAATTTGTTTTCAAAATTTGTTTGAGTATTAAAAACTTTTGATTTTTATTTTGAATATCGTCTTTTTCTCAAAATTTTGATATTTTTCAAGTAAGGTTTTTAAAAAAATCGGGTTTATGTATTAAATTTGATTTCCTGAAAATTCCGAATTTTTACCAAAACTGATTTTTTTTTATTATAATTCGTATTTCTCTAAATTACGACTTTATACTCAAAATTCTACTTTTTTCTTGAAAAATGTTAATTATTTTATCAGAATTTCAGCTTTTATAAAATTTTGACTGTCCGGAATTTGCTACCTGTTTCTTAAAATTGGTCTTATTCTCTTTAAATTTCTACCTAAAATTGAGCTTTTTAACCAAAATTCGCCTTTTTCTCGAGGTTTGTTTATTTTTCTAAAATTGGATTAAAATGTTAATAAAAACAAAAAATTGTGAATAATAATTTTACGAAATTTAGAGAAAAATAATTTTTGTAAATTACGAGACTACGTCAAAATTTAAATGAAAGTAAAATTTGTAAGAGATATAATTTCAGAAACTAGGTTTTTTACAAAATCCCCCAAGCCACCATTTGCATTCGCATTTGCATTTGCGAATGTTTGAAACGAATATTCGCATTCGCATTCACATTCACGAATGTGGTAGATCTTTTGACAAAAAAGTAAAAATTTTCAAAATAATATTTATCTGGAAATTTTAAAAAATATTTTTCAAAAACTTTGAATGTTTCTAAAAATACTAAAATGTCAGAAATTTCAAATTCCAACTTGCTTCTCAAAATTTCGCCGTTTATCTCAATGAAGGATATTTTCTGATGTCACAGTTGAGCAGGGAGGGAAGGAGCATTCTTACATCCCTAATATGTGGGACTTTGTGGGGCTTCTTGTACCAGTTTTTATATATTGAACTTATTACCATTAACACTGGCGAATTTTTTCGAAATGTTACTAAAAAACTTTTAAATTTAGAGAAAACGGGGAGTCCTAGAAAAAGTATAACGTTTCAATCGATAAAACTTCGATGAAACAACTAGAATTTATAAATAAACATTTTTGTTTCAAGATTAGTAGTTTTTATTTAAAAGTTTTGAACTCTCCGGGAAAAAATCGAATACTGACGTTACCAGCATTTCCAGCAGCAGCACGGATGAATGCGTGATCACCTCGTGTCCGTACCTTTGATGGTGTGAGGCTCATTGGGTTGCCAACCACCCTGCCCAACAGATTGTCCTTAAAATGTGTAATTTTAAATTTCTAATAGCTGCAAAAAATGTTAAATTTAAAACAAAAATAGGATTTTTTAAAGATATGTTTCTTGCTGAAACCTAAACTTGTATTTCCGATAACGTTCTTGTTTTTAATATTTTTTAATCACTTGAATGCGTCGCTCTGTTGCCATTTAAATTGATATTGATAGAATATCGTTTCGTTTAAATTAATACAGCATCGTATTAATTTATGTCTCAACGTAAATAAATTCGATGCTTTGTACCTTCGTTGATCAATTAAATTAGTCCTACGTCCGACAATATCGGTCTTGGTGGCGAAGTACGTATCGTGTTATTATTTAATAATTGCCGATGTGGTAATGAGGTAAAAACTTCCTGTACTTGATTATAAGCCACAGTTCAGTGCTCCAGTATTTGAAGTGTAATCACCTCGTGCCCGTACCTTTGATGGTGTGAGGCTCATTGAGTTGCCAACCACCCTGTCCTACAAGTTTTCCTTAAAATATCTGATTATAAATTTCTAACAACTACAAAAAATTTTAGATTTAAAACAGAAAAAATATTTTTTTAAGGAAACATTTCTTCTGAGATAATAAGCCTTGTATATACGAATATATACAAGTTTATTCGATGCAATTGAAATCCAATTTCATTAGAATCTAATGAAAACCAGACTGCAATTGCAAAGTTCACGTAGTTGAGGCAAAGCTTGTGTCACGGGTTGCATCGCAACATCCATAGATACAAACGTCCTCGGCGTGACTTTACTTCCATCTAGTTTTGACAAATGACCAATTAAATGTTCTGTAATTAAACAGTTAAACGTGCTTAAAATTGAAAATATGTACAACTGCAACCATAGACTAGTTTCGGCCTTCCTTGGCCTCATCAGCATGGTACGCTGGTTGTATACACTTCCAATTTAAAGCCATTAGTCAGTCGTATAAGTATCCAAGAGAGCAAACCTCCATTGGGTGACTTGTAACTGACTTTTAACTGTTTATTACGCAAACATTTTCGCCACATGCTAATTGAAGCATTACTCTCTGTTGAGATAATAAGCCTTGTATATACGAATATATACAATGCTTCAATTAGCATGTAGCTAAAATGTTTGCATAATAAACAGTTAAAAGTCAGTTACAAGTCACCCAATGGAGGTTTGCTCTCTTGGATACTTATACGACTGACTAACGGCTTTAAATTGGAAGTGTATACAACCACCGTACCATGCTGATGAGGCCAAGGAAGGCCGAAACTAGTCTATGGTTGCGGTTGTACATATTTTCAATTTTAAGCACGTTAAACTGTTTAATTACAGAACATTTAATTGGTCATTTGTCAAAACATTTCTTGCTGAAATCTAAGCTCGCCATTTCCCATAAATTCATTGTTTTATTATCTTTTTTATCATATGAATGCGTCCAAATTTAGAAAGAACAACGAATTTTGAAAAGGTATAACTTGTCAATGTGTAAAATGTCTATAAAACAAATGAAATTTATTAATAAAATATTTCGTTCCAAACTTACAATTTAGTCTTCATTTAAAAGTTTTAAACTTTCCAGAGAAATTATCTCTAATAAAAAAGCACAAATTCTAAAAAATGAATGCTCTTGAAAATTTTAACTTTGCAAAATGAGGTTTTTAGAACTGTCGTCCTTTTCCTTGAGCTGCATGTCTTTTATTTCACGTTGGTTGTTAACAGGAGCAAAAATTTTTTAAAATATAATTTTGTAGAAATTTCATTAAAAACGTTTTTAAAAATTTCAATTATTTTTCCAATTTTCGCCTTGTAGAAATTTCGACTATTTATTCAGTAGTCGATCAGTTTTTATGTTTACAACTAAAGCAGAAATATCAAAAAAGATAGGTTTTTGAAAACTTTCAGAATAATCTATTTAAAATATTTAATGTTTTTTAAAATTTTAAGACTTCAACATAATCTAACTAATCAGGAAACACATATTTATTGTAAATTCGACTTTTATAATAAGATGGGATTTGTTGAAAAGCATGTTGTGAGGTATTTAGCCTTCTTTGACCATCAGCTGTTTAAATAATTCACATTTCGAACCACTACTTTGTAAAATTGTTCAATATTCATAACTCTTATACTTTAGTAACGATTAAAACAACAACAGATATTAAAGATTTCCTGATGGTTCTAAGAATATTTGCTACGACCTAACCTGGTTTCGCTTTTCAGCATCATCGCCGGTTATAACAGCAATTTGTTTAGACAGAGTTATGTTAACTGTTAGCTCCATGAATCGCAAACATTTTTTTAAATTTAATCCACTCGCGAAGGGTAATCCCATTATGTCTTTAAAGCGCTGCGAGCTGGATGCGGAAACAAGAAAAAATGGCGATGAACCGCCTTCTTAAACAAGGATAGGTTGTAATTTTTGGGGAAAATTCCTTTCGGTAACGCGTTCCATAGCTTGGAAATTCTATAGAAAAAAGAGTCTCTCTAGACAGAAGTCCTTATTGTGTCAAGCTGGACCGCATTTAAAGCTTCAATTAGAGGTGTGGTCAGAAAATCAAGCTACTCGTTCATGAGTATAAATTGACTGGATTGTAAATATTTGTGAATTTCTATAGCTTCTAAGAAATTAAGTGATCCATGGAGCTTGTTAGCGTAATAACTGCTAAATAAATTGCTGATATAACTGCCAATGATCCTGAACAGCGAAACCAGGTCCAGTCATAGCAAATATTTAGAGAAACATCGTGGAATTCCTAATATCTGTTATTCTTTTAATTGTTAATAATGTTTAATAGTTATGAATATCGGCTGTCCAAAATGATTATAGCCTTCCCTTTAAGCACAACCGGCTTACGCCCATAAAAAGCCCTAGAAAGCCCCATGTTGCCTAAAGGTTGCGGATTTCACACCTATTTAGGCTATAAATATTTTCGAAGTTAGAAATTCCCCTTCTCTATTTTATTAGCAGGATTATAAGCCCGGGCACGCAACATGACAACAACAAAAGAATACAACGCCTCCAAGCCAGAAGTAAAACTTTATCCGGAACAAATTAAGCCCGATGGCTCGAGTTATGAATTCCTTTCTAACTTTCAGCAGAAATCAGAAGCGTCGGATGTTTTCGACGGAGACAGCTGTTAAAATTGATTCAGCAAATCTGTTAAGCTTCGACGCTATTATCTAAAAGACCAAGTGTCAGCTGAATAAAAGGTTTTAGCGCTTTTAAAACGATTAAGAGCGTCGCTCCGACCGGATGGGTGGAATAAAAAAAGTGCTTCGAAACAGATGACGAAATTCGTTCAGTTTATGGATGAAGCTATACTAAGGTTGAGCATTTAGTTGTGTCAGTTTATACTAATGATCGCAAATGGTCTGGCCCTTGTTAATTTATCAAGTGCATTGTCTCGTTTCAATCGGTTAATGCGAACGATTATACATTTGAGGGCGCAACATACAATTTTTTTTCAACTGGAGATGTTAAGGAGATTCTGAAACGCTAGAATCGTCTCATGGGGGTATTTTTTTTGGTCAATAGATGTCGTAAATTATCTGTTTTAATATGTACGATAGAATATAATAACTATTTGTAAATATCACCAGGAGGAAAACGAAAGTTCGTAAAATTCGATTTTATGTTGTGGCAGCTTATGGCAAAGAGAGCATTCGCGTGTAATGTAACAGTTTTGAATTCGATTAATGACCATCGAATCGTTTTATGTAATATTCGTACCCCAACTGGAAATGTTCTATATTCATCGATCTCTACAAAACCGAGACCACATGTGGACGTCTCAACATAGCTGCTGAAGTGTGTCCCAAGATAATAATGACCGATATGTGCACCTTAAAAATGATGAGACACGAATTAGATTAAGAAGGAAGAAGGTTACATAATTAATAACTGACGGTTAAAAACACTCCATAGGGTTTTATCTCCTAAATTATTTTTAAAAAAGCGAAAAATTTAGATTATTTAAATATTTTTTCCTGACATTAATAGTAATCACAGAGCAAATCTAAATGAACTTTAAATAATTTTAAGAATCATGTTATCACTTTTTTATTTCATTTTTCCTCTTCGAACAACCCCTCATCAACATTGTTACGAGAGGAACAGGATTGCATGTTGATGTGGGTTGGGCGTCACAAATGAGTAGGGTGATAGGAGGAAATGGAAAGTTTTGAGAAAAAAACAGTTTGGAGGGAAATTGAACATTCTTAAAATACACTACATATATTTGTTAATTTTTATATTGTCCTCCTTTTCCTTTAGAGTTTAAGCATTGAAACATTATTTTGGTGCAACGGACTGGTCCTTGGTTATCTTCAAAAATTTAAATACAAATGTTATCCCCTTAAACCACAAAAGATTAAAAAACACAACAAAGCTTGCTCTAACGCAGTATATCTCTGAAGATAATAGCTTGGCTATCGAAACGCGTAAGAGCAACCTTTGTTGTGTCTTTTAATCCTTTTTATTTCAGAAGACAAGATTTGTATTTCAATTATTGAAACATTCATTTAAGTCTTGAGAATTTAAGAAATCTAAAACCAACAGTCTAACGAACACACTCAATATTTCAATTTTTTTGAAAATCTTAGTTTTTTCCTTTAAATTCGATATCCAGCTTTATTAAGATTTCTTCAGAAATTTGAAATTTTTGCAATTTTCGAGTTTCTCCTCTGTAAATTTTGACTGCTTTTCTCAAATTTTTTGTTATAAATTGGATAATTTTCTCGTAATTTCCAAATTTATCAAAAATTGTTTTTTTTTTTATTAAAATTTTGGAATTTCATTTGGATTTCAAAGGGGCTCATTTTAGAGTTTTCACAAGGACCGCTGATGGGCGCTCGGTGGGCCTGGAGAGAAAATGAATACAATTATCAATAACTGCTTCATCTTTTAATGCTGCATTTCAAAGCATCGTTTTTAGTTCTTTTATCCTATTTTTTCTTTTTATAAGGCGTAAGCAGGTTGTTTTTCAAGATCATTTTGAACAGCTGATAGTCAAAAAAGGCTAAAAACCTTACACCATGCTTTCTAAATAATCCTACTTTGTGAAAAATGTAAATTTTTATAAAAATATTGTCCCGTGGTTGTTTAAATTATGACGAAGTCTTGAAATTTTAAAAAATAATTAAATATTTTAAAAAGAATATTCTTGAAATGTTTAGAAATCTATCCTTTTTGGTATTTCTGATTGAGTTTTAAACTAAAAAAAGAACGAATACTGAGTAAACAGTTGAAATTTCTACAAGACGAAAAGTAAAAAAAAAATTGAAATTTTCAACAAAATTTTGACGAAATTTCTATTAAAAAAATATTTTTTTCAAAACGTCTGCTTTTGCTGACAATATACATAAAATAAAATAAACGTAGCCTAAAAAAGGAGTGGATATTTCTAAAAAAAACTCATTTTGAGAAGTTTATTTTAAAAAGGCAATATTTCCAAGAATTTTCTTTTTTAGAATTTTTGATTTTTTATAAGAATTTTACTTTAAATTTGAGGCAATATACAAATTTTGAAGAAAGGGTTGCTTTTCGAATAAAAGGGAAATTTTGAAGAAATGGTCAATATTCCTAGAACTTACAATATACAGGGTGGGCCAATCTCTACGCTACGGCCTCTAGGAGCTATAAGATAACATATTTTTAAAAATAAATATTGCGTTTAAATATGAGTTGCTGGGATCTACATGTCAAAAATATTTTCAAATATACAGGATGTTCTAGGAAATAGTTACATATAAGAGTTGTAATTTTTTAAATGGGACACCATATTTTTCTTTCTATTTTTACATTCAGCGCTAAAAATAAGGTCAATTCTTATATGGTTTTCCTATACCTAAACCTAATCTTTTTTGAGAAAATCCACTTTTTTTAAAATACAAGGTTTTCAAAAAGAAATATTTTATCCCTTAAAGTAAATAATTTTGACAGTGTCATCTATAAATCTTCATTTGGCACACCATTTACTAGAAAATGCAGTTTGGACAAGTTTCAAAATTTATACAGGATGTTCCAAATTCACCGGAACATTTACTTAAAATTCAGACGTCGTTTTCTTTGTAAATTTAAATAGAACACCCAGTATCTTTTAATTTTAAATAATGACATATTTAATTGTCTTTAAGTTGGTATGTACGTTTTTTATACTTAAATTCAGTAGTTTAAGAGATATAACTGTTTTCAGGAATTGTGCTATTTCTCATCATTATCCAAAAAGAAACAAATTTTGATCAAGGATGGCATGCTTTGCTAAACTATAGTGACTTATGTAAGGTAATTTCAGTTGTTTTATTTTAACCTAGCTTAATTTACAAATAGTTTTATTTAAAAAAGACAACTACATACTTAGTGTAGTATTTAAAGAAATTGCAAAACTTATATCCAACAGAAATAAAAAACACTGTTCTACTCCAACAAATGTTCAATGTGGGAACCATTTTGTTCTACACAAAGCCTTATCCCTTTCTCAAAAGAGTTCTTAACATTTGTTAAAATACTTTCGTCAATTGTTTCAAAAGCATTTCGTATTCAATTTTTCATGTCCTCTGGGGTGGTAGGGGAAACATTGTAGACAATGTTTTTTACATAGCCCCATAGGAAAAACTCCATTGGGGTTAGGTCCGGCGATCTGGGTGACAAGCTATGGGGACCGCCTCTACCAATCCATTTATTTTGAAATTTCCTATTTAAATATTCCCTTACGGAAGTGTGAAAATGGGCAGGAGCTCCGTCTAACTGTACCCACATTTTTTATTTAAGGGTGCATTTTTCAGTATAATCCAGAAATGTGTTTTTAGAAACCTAAAAGAAACTTGCCCACTTAAGGAGCCATCAAAAAAGTATGGCCCAACGACGTTATTGCCAATAACTCCACCAAATATATTAACGCTCCAACGATTTTGATAATCGTGGCTACGAAATAAATGTGGATTTATTATATTATATATTTTTTATTTATTATAAAAATGAGAAAAGAAACATAGTGTCTCCTTTAAAAAATCACAACTTTGATATGTAGCAATTTTCTGAAACACCCTGTATATTTGAAAATATTTTAAGCGTGTACACCTTAGTGTCCAATATTTAACTGGTATATTTATTTTTTTAAATATGTTACCCCATACTTCCTAGAGGCCGCAGCGTTCAGCGTGGCCCACCCTGTAGAATCTAGAGATGAAAATCGAAATTTTTAAAAAATATTACACTTATAATTCTTACAATTTTCAGGCAAACATTAAAATGAAAAAACCAAAAATTTCCTTGTAATAAATGTTTTAATTTAACTTTCAGGCAATACACACATTTTGAGAAAAAAGTTAAGTTTTCAAATTCCTCTTCTTTTTTTAAAAAAAAGAGGAATTTTGAAGAAAAAGTCAACAACATTCCTAGAACAAAAAATATCGAATCTCGAGATAAAAGTCAATATTTTAAGTAAATTATACTTTTAGGAATATTGAAATTTTTAGAGAAACAAGGAAATGAAAAAAGGAGAAATTTAAAATCAGTAACGTTTAAAAAAAAAGAAATGATCTCAAAATTAATGTTACCCTCAAAATCTAAGGTTTTACCAAACTTTCAAGTTTATTTCCAAAATTAAACCATTTTTTCTTCTTCCCTACTCTTTAAAATTTTGTCTCATTTTTCAGAAAAAGTTAAATGTCGAGAAAAGTCATAAAATTTCCCACAAAGGTAAATTTTGAAAAAAGACGAATATTTTTAAGAAAAAGGTCGATCTTTAACTGAAACCAAAATTTTCCAACGAAAATTAATTTTTAACAAAAAGTTACCTTTTGGGAATAAAATGAAACTTTCAGAGAAGAATTTTAAGAAGTTGTCCAAGTTGGCACAAATACAAGAAGTAAAATTTTGAAAAACAGCTAAAAATTTCCAAAAAGCTGGATTAAAATAAGTCGAAAATCATGTGTTACTTAAAAGGACGCAATAAAAAAAGTTTTGAAAAACTCGAAATTTTGCAGAAAGGACAGTTTTCCTAGGAAAAAAGAAAGTAGGGTTAACGTGATAACGAAGACCTCCACGGCCAGAATCAGTGTAAGATATACTTCTTCCGGGATTGGACCGTGTCAAAGAACTACTAAAAATGTTCGACGTTTCGCCCACCATCGTAGGGGACTTCTTCAGGAACAAAGAAAAGAAACAATAAATGAAAAGAGGAATATGAGGGAATATGCAAAAAAAGTGAACGAATGAAAAGGCCAATATCAAAACGTCAGAGCACGGTAACTCAGTTTCAACTAAAATTTTGGAAAGAGGAAAAAAAATGTTGAAGAAATATTTGTAAATTTCGCCAAATTTGTATCAAAATTCGAATTTTGAGGAACAAATTTAAATTTTCAAAAAGTCTAATTCAATGTCAACATTTTCAGAAAGAGATCAAATTTTAAAAGAAATGACTAACTGTTTAAATAAAGAGGTAAATTTCAATACTCCTGATTGCGACTAAAAGATCGAATTTATAAAAATTTTCTCTAAGAAAGTCAATTACTGAGAAAGCCATACTTCGACAATAAAGTCTCATTTCGAGGAAGGAAAAATATTTTTAAGGAAAAGGTCGATCTTTAATTAAAAACAAAATTTTCTAACGAAAGTTATTTTAAAGAAAAAGTTACTGTTTGGAAATAAAATGAAACTTTCAGAAATGAATTTTAAGAAAGGAAAGTCTAGGTTGGCATAAATACAAGAAGTAACATTTTAAGAAACAACTAAATATTTCCAGAAAGCTGGATTAAAAAAAGTCAAAAGTCAAATGATGCTAGAAAGGACGCAGCAAAAAAACTATTGAAAAACTCGAAATTTTACAAAAAGGACAGACAGTTTTTCTAGGAAAAGTAATTAAAATAAAAAAAGAAAATAAGGTTAACTTTTGGAAAGAGGAAAGAAAATTTTGAAGAAATATTTGAAAATTTTGCCAAATTGGTATCAAGGTTCGAATTTTGAGAAACAACTTTTAAAAAGTTAATTTTGAAGTCAAAATTTTTAGAAAAAAAGTCGAATTTTGAGAGAAATGACAAAATATTTGAATAAAAAGGCGACTTTCAATACTCCTGATTGCGATGAAAATGTCGAACTTAATAAAATTTCATCTAAGAAAGTCAATTACTGAGAAAGTCGTACTTCAACAAAAACGCCTTATTTCGAGGAAGGAAGTATATTTTTAAGGAAAAGGTCGATCTTTAACTAAAACCAAAATTTTCTAACGAAAGTTATTTTAAAGAAAAAGTTACTTTTTGGAAATAACATGAAACTTTCAGAAAAGAATTTTAAGAAAAGAAAGTCCAGGTTGGCATAAATACAAGAAGTAACATTTTGAGAAACAACTAAATATTTCCAGTAAGCTGGATTAAAAAATTCAAAAGTCAAATGATGCTAAAAAGGACGCAGTAAAAAAAGTATTGAAAAACTCGAAATTTTACAAAAAGGACAGTTTTCCTAGGAAAAGTAATTTAAAAAAAAAGAAAATAAGTTTAACTTTTGGAAAGAGGAAAGAAAATTTTGAAGAAATATTTGAAAATTTTGCCAAATTGGTATCAAGGTTCGAATTTTGAGAAACAACTTTTAAAAAGTTAATTTTGAAGTCAAAATTTTTAGAAAAAAAGTCGAATTTTGAGAGAAATGACAAAATATTCGAATAAAAAGGCGACTTTCAATACTCCTGATTGAGATGAAAATGTCGAACTTAGTAAAATTTCATCTAAGAAAGTCAATTACTGAGAAAGTCGTACTTCAACAAAAAAGTCTTATTTCGAGGAAGGAAGTATATTTTTAAGGAAGAGGTCGATCTTTAACTAAAACCAAAATTTTCTAACGAAAGTTATTTTAAAGAAAAAGTTACTTTTTGGAAATACCATGAAACATTCAGAAAAGAATATTAAGAAAAGAAAGTCCAGGTTGGCATAAATACAAGAAGTAACATTTTAAGAAACAACTAAATATTTCCAGAAAGCTAGATTAAAAAAAGTCAAAAGTCAAATGATGCTAGAAAGGACGCAGCAAAAAAACTATTGAAAAACTCGAAATTTTACAAAAAGGACAGTTTTCCTAGAAAAAGTAATTAAAAAAAAAGAAAATAAGGTTAACTTTTGGAAAGAGGAAAGAAAATTTTGAAGAAATATTTGAAAATGTTGCCAAATTGGTATCAAGGTTCGAATTTTGAGAAACAATTTTTAAAAAGTTAATTTTGAAGTCAAAATTTTTAGAAAAAAAGTCGAATTTTGAGAGAAATGACAAAATATTTGAATAAAAAGGCGACTTTCAATACTCCTGATTGCGATGAAAATGTCGAACTTAATAAAATTTCATCTAGAAAAGTCAATTACTGAGAAAGTCGTACTTCAAAAAAAAAGTCTTATTTCGAGGAAGGAAGTATATTTTTAAGGAAAAGGTTGATCTTTATCTAAAACCAAAATTTTCTAACGAAAGTTATTTTAAAGAAAAAGATACTTTTTGGAAATAACATGAAACTTTCAAAAAAGAATTTTAAGAAAAGAAAGTCCAGGTTGGCCTAAATACAAGAAGTAACATTTTGAGAAACAACTAATTATTTTCAGTAAGCTGGATTAAAAAAGTCAAAAGTCAAATGATGCTAAAAGGGACGCAGTAAAAAAAGTATTGAAAAACTCGAAATTTTACAAAAAGGACAGTTTTCCTAGGAAAAGTAATTAAAAAAAAAGAAAATAAGTTTAACTTTTGGAAAGAGGAAAGAAAATTTTGAAGAAATATTTGAAAATTTTGCCAAATTGGTATCAAGGTTCGAATTTTGAGAAACAACTTCTAAAAAGTTAATTTTGAAGTCAAAATTTTTAGAAAAAAAGTCGAATTTTGAGAGAAATGACAAAATATTCGAATAAAAAGGCGACTTTCAATACTCCTGAATGCGATGAAAATGTCGAACTTAATAAAATTTCATCTAAGAAAGTCAATTACTGAGAAAGTCGTACTTCAACAAAAAAGTCTTATTTCGAGGAAGGAAGTATATTTTTAAGGAAAAGGTTGATCTTTAACTAAAACCAAAATTTTCTAACGAAAGTTATTTTAAAGAAAAAGTTACTTTTTGGAAATAACATAAAACTTTCAGAAAAGAATTTTAAGAAAAGAAAGTCCAGGTTGGCATAAATACAAGAAGTAACATTTTGATAAACAACTAAATATTTCCAGTAAGCTGGATTAAAAAAGTCAAAAGTCAAATGATGCTAAAAAGGACGCAGTAAAAAAGTATTGAAAAACTCGAAATTTTACAAAAAGGACAGTTTTCCTAGGAAAAGTTATTAAAAAAAAAGAAAATAAGTTTAACTTTTGGAAAGAGAAAAGAAAATTTTGAAGAAATATTTGAAAATTTTGCCAAATTGGTATCAAGGTTCGAATTTTGAGAAACAACTTTTAAAAAGTTAATTTTGAAGTCAAAATTTTTAGCAAAAAAGTCGAATTTTGAGAGAAATGACAAAATATTCGAATAAAAAGGCGACTTTCAATACTCCTGATTGCGATGAAAATGTCGAACTTAATCAAATTTCATCTAAAAAAGTCAATTTCTGAGGAAGTCGTACTTCGACAAAAAAGTCTTATTTCGAGAAAGAAAGGATATTTTTAGGGAAAAGGTCGATCTTTAATTAAAACCAAAATTTTCTAACGAAAGTTAATTTTTAAGACAAAGTTACTTTTTGGGAATAAAATGAAACATTCAGAGAAGAATTTTAAGAAACGAAAGTCCAAGTTGGCACAAATACAAGGAGTAAAATGTTGGGAAACAACTGAAAATTTCCAGGAAGCTGGAATAAAAAAAATCGAAAGTCAAATGTTACTAAAAAGGACGCAATAAGAAAAGTATTGAAAAACTCGAAATTTTGCAAATAAAACAAGAAAAGTAATTTAAAAAAAGAAAATAAGGTTAATTTGTAAAAAGAGGCAAGAAAATTTTAAAGAAATATTTGAAAATTTCGCCAAATTAGTATCCATAAAATTTTCAAAGAGCTGGATTAAAAAAAGTCGAAAGACAAATGTTACAAAAAAGGCGCAGTAAAAAAAATATTGAAAAACTTTAAACTTTGCAAAAATTTGGGTTAATTTTATAAAACATTATTAAGACTAGAATATCATGATCAGGTTTTATATTTATTATACAGGGTGATGGAAATTTTATGATCTTTTTATTTTTGTTTTATACAAAAAAAAACTTTGCGTTTTTAAATAGGAACTATATGTTTTCTAATCATTTTTGAATTTTTTACTTTAAAAGAAGAAAAAAATTACGTTACACACTTTTTGAAGTTTGACACCATTACAGAGATATTTTACACAAAACTGAAAAAAAAAATTTTTTTTCAAGCAGGGATTTAGCTGTTGGTAATGAGAGCTTAAAAAATTAATCATAATAAGTATTAGAAAAATGAAATATTTGACAAAAAAATTATAAGTTTTTGAAATGACGACCTTCTGTTTTAAGACATTTAAAGACCCGTTTGAAAATGTTGAATTAAGTAACCTTTTCAAGCATATACAATCGTTGTTAGCAATATTCTTTTCATGCCGAAGTCGTTGCAAAAACGTGCTTTTTATTAGTTCCCAATAGAATAAGTCTATTGGTGTTAAATCTTAAGAGCGCGGCGGCCACACGTGCGGACTATCGTTTGTAATAAACTGGGTCTCAAATAAGTAGACAAGAGGCATTGTCTATTTTACTGTTATGATTCGATGTTTAATGTTCAAATGGGTTGTATTTATATTTTATTTTGGGTTTTTTCAGCTCATTATATGGTATGCTTCAAAAACCAAATGAGAACTATAAAAATCTACATAATTGTTGCCTCGAAGTATTGATTAGTCTTAATTTTTTTAATTTACAAAATGTGAAATTTCGATTTTTGATACTGGAATTAATTCGAAAATTCAGTTTGCTAGTTTGTTTCTTTTTCGTCGACAGTCCCATAACTGACTACATTTTTTATACCCACACTGCTTAATAGTGAATTTGGAAACAGCTTTCATGATTCGACTTCACAAGAGGTTAGCTATCACCTCAACTTCGAACACAAGAATAGAATTCTAAAATAGAGGGACCTGGAATGTATTGGAGCTGCAGACCCTATCGTGATTTAGTTTACATCCTAATCGCCACCCTTCATTCATCTCTTCGGTTAGTTACCCTCTTGAAACTTAGAAGGATTCTCCATCCTTGGAATACTAATAAATGATGTGCAACTGAGCTCCTTTACTTTTACCGTTGAGTTTGGTTTAAGATGGAAAGAAAAAAATAATTTCACTCTTGCACTGACATAATAACGACTAAATAAATTGCCTAGAAAAAAGTTAAGTCAAAATCTAGGTATTTCTGAAGTTAGCTCAGACAGGCAGAGAAAAATTATGAAAAATTATTTCAAGATCGCTTCAATTTTATTAATGTAGATTTCAATTTATAATATGGTTAGCCAGTAACCTAAATTACACAAAGATGTGTCAGTAAAAGAATAAAATTTCAACGACGCATTCACTTTTCTGGAACACTAAAGCTACACGAACGTGCCACAAATACAGCTGCCGTAAACGCTAAGAAACTTTCCTAATATTAACCCCCAAAATTACTACGTACTTTAGTATGTGGGTCACGAAGTCGTCTGCCAAATTTGTTATTTTCACACAACGGCGCAAACAGTAAGCACGACGACATGAGCGAAAGAAGTGAGCCTTACAGCGACACAATTTATAAACTTAGAGCGACACACATTTAAAAAGGATAAATCAAAATGGCATGGCGCCTAAAACTAAAAAGTTCGACTCGAGAACTCGTGGGTGGAATTCGAAAACAATCCTCGGAAGTGGCTGGATGCTTAAAAAGTTTAATTGAGATCGGAGGTGTTTACTATTACCTCGGAAATGGCGTTGGACTTTTTTTAACGCTCGCCACGAAGTTTTCCTGTTGGCGATAAATCCATCCGTATTGACAGGTCTTGCGAAAGCTGTTATCTAAAAACGAAACAATCAATTTATCAAAGCATTAGAGGAAGATGATTTGAAATATTGATATTGTCCCTGAGATATTTTGCAAAAAAACCATAACATAAGAGAATTTCCACGTAAAATAATTTAGCACACAACGATAGAAAACTTTTGGTTCTTTTATAATTTACTAGCTGTTACCCAGGACGTTCGCGTAGAATTAGATAACTTTTAACGTTTTTCTAGAATATATTAACATACTATTTTACTTCATCGGGGTTTAATTTTATTAAAAAAAAAACTTTCAATGTTAGGCATGCTCATTTCCCTCCATCGGATATCAGTTGAATCCACTATCCAACCTTAGGTTTCTGCATCCAAATATTAAGGTTATAGGTCCGTTAATAGTTAGCTAAGATATCTTCCTTAATATTAGATATACAAAGGTAATAAAACAAAACGGTTTAAAATACTATTTAAGAAAATTAGCTAACAGAAGTATAACTTGATGTAATCAACTATCCAAAGTTACAAACAATTTATGAAATCTCATGGTATAATAGCTTGAAAGAGATCGATTTGTTTTATTTTAAATATGAACTAAATAACAGCACTTTTGTTAAACAAAGTTTTATTTCTGCTAACTGCTAGCCAAAAAATAATTCCATTTTAAGCAAAAATTATTTTTGAGTGAAAGGGCAGATAGCACAATGATAGATACAACGCAACCATTTATAAAATTAGTATAGGTAAGTACAATATAATAAATAAGTCCAAAGTACTGCGTTAAATATCAACAGGAAACCAATATT
This sequence comes from Dastarcus helophoroides, assembly GCA_028583605.1. NCBI lineage: Eukaryota > Metazoa > Arthropoda > Insecta > Coleoptera > Bothrideridae > Dastarcus > Dastarcus helophoroides. Next base: position 12,971,086 of record CM053329.1, read on the forward strand.
CTATAATCAACTATCCAAAGTTACAAAGAATATGTACAATTTTTTAAAAAGCATTAATAATTTCTCAAATTAAAAATCTTGCAGCTTAAAATTTTGACTTTAAATTCAAGATTTTAAAAAAGAAAAGTGGCAACTTTGATTTAAAATTTAACATTTCTATATTTCTCATCAAATTTCAAGTATTTGCTCAGAATATTAAATTCATCCTCAAACCTAGTAACATTTCTACTGAAAACTGCTAACCTCCATTTAAATTTCATAATTTCTACTTTTTCAAAATCGAGGTTTCAGAAATTTTCAATTCAGACCTAAGAAAAAAGAATCTTCTTAGAATTGCAACTTTGGTGGCAAAGTTTTGCTCTTTATTTCGATTTGGGGAAAAAAGTTCAATTCTTAACTCAAAATGGGTAATTTTTTAAAGATTTTGAATTGAAATAAAAAATTTTAAAGAATAAATCGAAATTTAAATGGAAAACATTAAAATTTAAAAAAAATTAAATTAAATTTCCAAAACGTGGAATTCAAATGCCAAAGTTTTCAAAGAAAGTCAAATTTTGGGAAAAATTGAACAAAAGGGAAAATTGTAAAAAAAAATCAAAACTAAGAAACGTAGAAAGTCCAGTTTTGGGCAAACAAAAGGAAATTTCCAAAAAATTAAAATTAAACGAGAGATTGGGAATTTTGAAAAGAATAATCAAAATTTAGGAAGGAGAATAAATTGAGTTTCCAGGAAGTTGAATTAAGAAGTCAAAATTTTCAAAGAAAGTCAAATTTTAGGAAAATTCGACCAAAAGATGAGTTTTGCGGAAAACGTAAAAACTCTAAAAAACATAGAAAGTCAATTTTTAAGCAAACAAGTCGAAATTTCCAAAAAAAAAATCAAATTTTAAAGAAGAATAAGAAATTTTGAAAAAAATCGAAATTTAGATTGAAAATATTGGAATTTGGGAAAAAGATTAAATTAAATTTCTGGAACGTTGAACCCAAAAGCTAAAATTTTTAAAGAAAGTCAAGTTTTGGGAAAAGTTGAACAAAAGAATATATTGTGAAAAAAAAAAATTTAAACTAGGAAACGTAAAAGGTCTAATTTTGAGCAAATAGGACGAAATTTCTAAAAAATCAAGATTTAATGTGAGATTAGAGACTTTGAAAGAAATAATCTAAATTTAGATTAAAAATTTAAAATTGAGCAAAGAGATATAATTGAATGTGCAGAACGTTAAATTTAAAGGTCGACATTTTTAAATAAAGTCAAATTTTGGGAAAATTTCAACAAAAGAGGCCCTTGTGAGGAAACAGTCAAAACTACAAGAAGCATTGAAGTCCAATTTTAAGCAAGCAAGTCAAAATTTCCAAAAAATCGAATTTTAAGGAAGAATGGAACTTTTGAAAAAAATCGAAACTTAGATTAAAAATAATGGAATTTGGGAAAAAGATTAAATTTAATTTCTGGAACGTTGGTGAAATTTTTAAAGAAAGTCAAGTTTTGGGAAAAGTTGAACAAAAGGGGATATTGTGAAAAAAAAATTAAAACTATGGAACGTAAAAGATCCAGTTTTGAGCAAACAAGACAAAATTTCTAAAAAATCAAGATTTAATGGTAAATTAAAGACTTTGAAAAAAATAACCAAAATTTAGATTAAAAATTTAAAATTGAGCAAAGAGATATAATTGAATGTCCAGAACGTTAAATTTAAAGGTCAACATTTTTAAATAAAGTCAAATTTTTAAAAAATTTCAACAAAAGAGGACCTTGTGAAGAAAAAGTCAAAACTACAAGAAGCATTGAAGTCCAATTTTAAGCAAACAAGTCAAATTTTCCAAAAAATCGAATTTTAAAGAGTGATAAGGAATTTGGAAAAGAAAAATCCAAATATAGATTGAAAAATTTCAATTGGTTGCGAAGAAAATCGAATTTTGGAAAAATTTTCACAAAAAGAGGAATTGTGAAGGCAAAATTAAAACTATCAGAAACATAGAAAGACTAATTTTCAGTAAAGAAATTGAAATGACCAAAAAAATCAAATTTCCAAGAGAAATGGGAAATTTCGAAAAAAAATACAAATTTTGATTGAAAAACTGAAATTAGAAAAAAGGATCAAACTAAACTTTCAAAACGTTGAGTTTAAAGGTCAAATTTGTCAAAAGAAGTCATATTTCGGGAAAATGTAGACAAAAAGACGAATTGTGAGAAATGAGTCGCAACTATAAGAAACATAGAAAGTCAATTTTTGAGCAAAGAAGTCGAAATTTCCAAGAAAATCAAATTTTTAAGACAAATGGGAAATTTCGAAAAAAAAACAAAATTTTGATTAAAAATTTTAAATTGAGCAAATAGATTACATTTAATTTCCAGAACGTTAAATTTAAAAGTCAAAATTTTCAAAGAAAGTCAAATTTTAGAAACATTTTGACAAAAAGATAAGATGTGAGGAAAAAATCAAAATTATAAGAAACATAAGAAGTCAATTTTTGAGCAAAGAAGTCGACATTTATAAAAAAATCAAATTTTAAAGAAGAATGGGAAATTTAAAAATAAAAATCGAAATTTAGATTGAAAAATTGAAATTAAGGTAAAGGAATAAACTGAATTTTCAGAACGTTGAGTTTAAAAGTCAAATTTTTTAAACAAAATCAAATTTCGGGAAAATTTAGACGAAAAGAGGAATTATGGGGAAAAATTCAAAACTATAAGAAACATATAAAGTCCAATTTTGAGCAAATGAGTCGAAATTTCCAAAAAATCGAACTTTAAAGAGAAATGCGGAATTTTGAAAAAAAAATCGAAATTAAAATTGAAAAATTTTTAGCTGGAATTTCACCAAGAGTTAAATGGCGATCGCCTTCCAAAAGGCGTTGAAGAGCGTTAATATGTTTATAGTCACACAGGTCCAAGGACAACGGGCATGGGGTTTATTTTTTTGTGCCATTCATACACTTTAGTTTTCTTTAAACAAGTATCCCCAAACTGTGCTTCTAGTCTACCAAGAATTTTGGCGGACTTTACACCTTCAAAGGCAAGAAATTTAATAATAATGCGATGCGCAACGTGCGGATGAACCTCTTGTTTACTCATGGTAATTACAAGTGACGAACGGCGAGAACGGAATTCGCTTGAGCACAGGAAGTCACTTGATATCCCCACATAACATGTCTAAGAGTATGTGCACACTCCCGAGGCCTTCATGGCAACATGATAAAAATTTCGGTTCATATTTGATTTACCCTGCTACTACCCGTATTTGAATGTTGACACTTGTGTTGTGTTTCTTCAAATTTAAGATTTAATCTGAATATTTCTTTTTTTCTAATTTAATTCTAGACTCGAAACTTCGATTTCTCGTCCCAGATTTAAGCTTTTTATCAATAATATTGCCAATGAACTGAAAATTTTGATATTATTACGCAATTTTGGATTAAAAAATGTCTACAAAACAAATGGAAATTATTATAATAATTTTTTCGAGCTGATTTCCTAATATTAGTTTGAACTACAAACGTTGAGTCTTTCTCTTAAAATTCTGATTTTAAAGTCGTCATTTCGACTTTTTAAAACAAAATTTGAACTTTCGCTTTAAAACAGGGTTACGAACCGTTATTTTTTTCGTTCCAGTTTTCGGTTTTCATTTCAGCAAAAATTTATATCAGTTTAGTTCCGGTTTTCGTTCCGACAAAAAAAACCGTTTTTTCCGGGTTTCGGTTTTTGGTTCAGATCCGGATAACACCTTTTTTGATTTTTTAAAAGTTTTTCGAATTAAAAGTTGATTTTTAAACATAATTTAGAAAATGTTATTTTTCTTTTCTTTAATATTACAACATGTAACTACTCTGACCTTGCCTAAAATTAAGGGAAAATATTTTTTTTCCAGTTAAAAAATTTTAAGCTGAAACCCTGAATTTTGAGTTCAATTTGAGTCTAGATTTCAAATAAATTTTGAATTTTATAAAAAAACTAAATCGAAATTTTGGATTTAGAAATTTTAAATTTAAATTATTCTTTATTTATTTAACACTTCTGCGTCAAATATTTTCAAACTGAGTCGCAAAAATGTTAAATTTAAATTTAAACTTGGAATGTTCCTAAAGATGTTAAGAAATTCTAGAATATAGAAAATTTGGCAATTAAAATCGAAAATTTGAGAATGGAACTACAAATCTTGTCCCCTGAAATCAAGAAAGATTAAAAAATACAACAAAGGTTGTTCTAACGCGTTTCGCGTATCTCTCTGAAGATGGTTGCTTGACTATTGAAATGCGTTAGAGCAGCCTTTGTTGTGTTTTTTAATCTTTCTTGGTTTCAGGGGACAAGATTTGTATTTCAGTTTTTAAAGATAACCAAGGACCAGTCCGTTTCACGAAAAAACTTTAAGAGACTTTTTTTTCATAATTTTGGTTATCTAGGAAAGTTTTGACTTTGATCCGCTTTTTCTAACACAACTAATTTTTACTGTTTTGACTTGGTTTTCTTGAATTTTGGATTAAAAAGATCAAATTAAAACAATAAATAAAAATAAAAAGACCAAAAAATATAAAACGAAAAGTTTTAAATTGAGATTTTGATGAAACATCAAAAATTTTGAAAAAAGAACTTCAAAATTGACCAGAACAATTATCAAAATTTTTACCTTAACTTAGAAATATTAAACCCCAATATTCATTTTTTTGGAAATGTTGCTGAAAACTTTAAAATTTCTACAAAAAATGTAAAATTTTTTACAAAGTTTTGGTTAGTGTATTTACTTTCGTCCATATATTAACTTTTTTTCTCTTTAAGTTTCAAGTTTAAACTTGTATTTACAATTTTTACAATTTCGACTTTAAACAAAAGGTTATCTTTTTCTAGTTTTATCCAACTTTATTTTTCAATTCTAGAGATTTTTGTAAAAATTTTGAGTTAAGACTCGGACTATAAGTTAAGGTCTGGAATTTTTAACTTTTAGCTCAAAAATTCACAATTTCCAGGACTTGAAATTGTAAGATTAATTTTGAAAAATTGCTAATCGTAAATTTAGCTAGTTTTTCTTCAAAATTTAAACCTTCTCCAAGAATGTTAATTTTTTTCTTGAAATTTGGATATTCTTTCGACAAACTAAGATTCAAAATAAAAAATAACAAAATATTCAAATTCAAATTAGGACTTTTGCATTTGAAATTTAATTTTTGCTAATATTTTTAACAAAAATTAGAAATGTTTAATTCAAATGTATATTTTAAGCCTTAGAATAAAGAATTCACGAAAAATGTAATTTCAATTATTTCCAAACTTACATTTTTTACGGAAAAATTAAAATTTCCAGATCAACGACGAATTTTCTGAAAAATAACACAAATTTCAAAAAAAAAGTTGAACTTTCAAGATCAACGACAAATTTTCTGAAAAACGACACAAATTTTAATTTTAAGAACGAAATTGTAGGAAAAATTTTAGCTGCTGTAGCTAAAAATTTTGTGAAGAGATTTAACATTTTGAAAATCGATTTTTGACACAAAAGTTCAAGGAGCACTTTTGAATTTATATCAGAAGTTTTGTGAAAAGAATAACTATAAAAAAAACTTTTAAACTCTAAACAATCTTAAGAAAATATCGCAATTTCGAAGTGAAAGTCAAAATCTTGAGCAAAGACTCAAAGTTTTCAGATTTTGGTGCAACGGACTGGTCCTTAGTTATCTTCAAAAAATGAAATACAAAACTTATCCCCTGAAACAAAGAAAGATTAAAAAACCCAACAAAGGTTACTAGTTGGGTTTTTTTAATCTTTCTTGGTTTCAGGGGACAAGTTTTGTATTTCATTTTGAAAAGTTTTCAGAATAAAAATTACTATTTTAGCGTAAACAGAGTCACTGGCAGTTTTCAGGATGTCACCATTTAAAGTTTACTCTAAAAATTTCGACCCCAATTTCAAGATCCCAGCTTGAAATTGAAATATAATGTATTTTTCCCTGAAATTTTGACTTGAAATTTAAAAATTTCAAGGTTAAATTTGAAATAGCGAGACTTCAGCGAAAATTTTAAGAAAAAATCCCATCTTGGAATTATAGGCAGTTTTGGAAAGTTGGCAGCATATAAAATCATAGGAATTTAAATTTGGGATGTCAAAAAAATTGAAATATTAAAAAAAGTGACAACAGATTGACGAAAAATGGAAAATTTGACTAATAACTTTAAAAAAGAGAGATATTAAATTAGAAAAGGAAAATCGAAGTTTAAGAAAACAAGTAAATTTAAGCTTATCTAAAAAAAGTTGAAATTTTTAGAAAAACTCAAATTTGTAAATAAAATTATAAGAAAAGCCGAGTTTCCCTCACTTTAATAAAAAAAACACGCTGCTGCTTTATTCTAAAATTACAACGGAGGATATTTTTTTTATTTTAAACTCGAAAATTTAAGAAAAGGAAAGAAATATTTAGAGTAATTTCCAGATAAAAATCAAAATTTCAAGAAAATGCCAAAAATATTGAAAAACTTAAAATTTAAAATTTTAATTTGATTTGAATTTTAATTTGATTTGAAATTTGAGAATAAATTCAATCTTTTCTGGAAAATGTGGTAATTGTTAGTTTCTAATCTAACTTTTAAATAGAAATAAGAGGCTGAAAGTAAACTCCTAACTTTGAGATCAAAGTTGCACGAATTTGTGTGTAATTTTGAAAAAGAAATTGAAATTTCTAAAAAAAATTTCAGACTTAAGGGTAAAATAAAAAATGTTTAATTACATAAAATCAACGAACCGAAATAAACCAATATTTTTTTTGGTTTCGCTCCGGTTCTGACGAAAATAACGGTTTTTTTGTTTCCGATTTTCGTTTCAGTTCCGGTTCGAAGCCCTGTTTTAAAATATTGACTTATCTCTGGAAGTTTCGACAATTTTCTTTAATTTTTATAAGGAGTGTGTCCCAAAATAGAGTACTGAAAAGAAATCTCCTTTTTTATGGCTTTACGAAAGAATTTTTTTTAAATTAAATAAACGAAATGAAATAAGACGTTTTTTTTTTGTAATTTTGAATCCTATTTCTGAATAGTATTGTTCGAAAATTTTAAATAACAATGGTTTACTCTTGGTCATTTATCCGAATTTCAAAGAAATTGGACTTTGCTCAAAAAATAAAGAAATCATTTCCAATTATTTCAGATCAAGCGGTAGTAGTTTTTTTTTAAAGAAAGACGACCGACAAACAAAAATTAAATCCCTTTTCAGTACTCTCTCTTATACAAAGTCAACGTTCAGAAAAAATAAGTTAAAATTTTGACATTTGAGTCAATATAATCTTTTTAAAATGTTAAATCTCTTCTGGTAATTTTAACTTTTATTTTAATGGTTGGACGCTTTGCCGAAATTTTTGACTTTAAAGTGTAGAGAAATGTTTCAATTTAGAGATAAAATTTCATTTTTTTGTAGTTTCAAATTTAAATCAGCTTCTCACCCACTTGAGTCAACATTTAAGGAATAAAATCTGAGCGTCACGAGTTTAAAATTTTAAAATATAAATTTATCGACTTTCAATTAAAAACTTTGAAATAAGAGAAATTTAAATATTAAATTTCGAGATTGTAAGGACCATAGTTCGATAAAAATCGAAACTTGTTCGAAAAAATCAAGATTTTATATTTACAGTTGAAGTTTTTAACTTGTCGAAATATCGACTTTAATTTAAATTTCAAGGAAAAGGTGAACATTCGAAAGTTTTTAAAAGATTTTTTGTTTAAAGAAAACGTGGCACACATGAAAAAGGGTTTAAATTAAAAAATCTCATTTTTTCGTAAGGCTTCCACTTTTCAAATTAAAATTTAAAAAAAAAATCAAAATTAGAAAATTGCTAGAAGTGAACATTTTGAGAAAGTGTTTTACAAAATTTTTAAGTTTAAGGTTACAGAGATGGAGCCGAAACATGGTTATCCACCACCAGGTATTTAAGTATCTTAATAAAATAAAGTTGTTCCCCACAGAAATTGTTTCATAAGCCCTGTTATCCCATCATTTGACTGTATTGGATATCAAAGAGATTGAAGACGATGCTAATCTATGGTAACTTCGTTTGTGCATACGCAGTTCCCTTACTAGTTAGTGCCGCTGATTGGGATAGTTTCAGTTTCCATGCACTTTGCAATAGTTTGCTTTGTGACTCCCTTCGCAAATGTATTATTCAAAGTTGCAACAAGGGTGTGAGTGTATTACAAGTTCCAACACATCGGCAGCATGCATTGATCAGATAACACTAATTACAACAACCATTACAATATCTTTCTACGAGAACTCTAATAATTTACAACACGCTTCGCTTACACCATAGCCAGGCTCTTTCTTAATGACGATCTTAAATTATCGTTTTCCTCCCTCGGAAATTCCTCGACACGTTGGTCCTTTCTCCTTGTTGCTGACTCCGTGATATCGGGTTTTGGTTTCTGCTGTTTAAAGCGCCATCTTAAATCAATTATGGTGGTCGTTTGAGTCTGTCAATTTGCGGAACACGCCTTGCTTTATTTCGAGATTTAAGGGAAGTGAAGGGCTTTAGATGCGGTGAAGACGCAATAATGAAATTCAAGGGTTGTAGAAGAGTTTAAAGAAGACGAACTGGGATTTACTTATCCCTCGTCACGTGCTGGCAACTTTTAAATAATTCAATCAAAGCAAAGTTTATCCAACGGGACTTGGCTTCAGAGAAATCGTTTTTATTTGATGTTAAGTGAATTGATTGCACTTAAGATCTTTCTTTAATGAGTTTGAATAAATAATTTACAAATCTGAGTTGTATTAGGTATTTATAAGACTTATTAATGGTGATTTATTTCAGCTTTTTTTATACCCTCTTTGTATTGAAATCTTTACACTTTTCTTCAACCGATAATTTAATGGAAATTGCTGCAGCCTTGGAGCCTGCTTACAGTAATTTTGTAGTAAATGTGTATATGTCAATTAAACCAAAAAAACAATTTATGTTAAAGCAAAATAATTAACAAGGCTAAGTAGGTCTTGGGGTATTTTATTAACTAGTTATATTAAAAGCGTAGTTTTATGAACTCTGCAATTAGCTTTATATTGCTATATACCAATCTATTTGCTTCTTTTCTAATTTTCTCAACGTTTGAAACTTTTAACAGAATAACTTTATGAATTTCATTTAATTAACAGTGAAGAAGGTAACTTCCACTAATTAGTTTTCTAGTAAAGATGCAAAGGCGCAAGCAAACTTTATTTATAAGAATAATCAATATTAATTAAAGTTTTTCATCCATTCAAGACTAATTTCCATCCTAGTTATTAAATTAACGTATTTCCTAAATATTTCAATCATTTATAAACGGAAAAAATCACTGACACACCAAACCAATGGATCCAAAATGTAATCAAAAATGTATCCGATTCTAGGCGTTAAGATCAGACTCTAGACATTAATATTTAGGGCCAACATTTGCAGTCAAAATGTTAGGGTCAAAGTCAAACGAAAAGTTAGCTATCAATGGGATATGATAGTATTCGTGTGTTTTACGTTTAAATAAGATCGTTAGCATACAACGAAATAGCTCCCTTGTAAAGACTTAGAGTACTTACCCGCTTCTCATCCAACTATATCTATATGGAACAAGAAGGCGATTGGAAAATATGTAAAGGAGGTTATTAATGACAACGAAAGAAGAATTATAGAGATATGAAAACAAAACAATATCTCAATATTAAATGAACATTATCAACATAAAGGTATTCATAAATACTGAAGATAAACAACAAAAGATCTAAAAAGAATCATCGACTATATGATAATACGTCAGAAATTTAGGTGAAACTTTCCAGATGTAAGAGTCCAAAGAGGTGCCTCATGTGGAAGCAACCGCTACCTTGTAGAAGGAAAATTAACTTCAAGCATAGACAAACAAAATGATACAAGAGAACACAATACAACAAATAAAGAAACGACAACAAAATATAACATAAACAGCTTGGAAAATAAAAGTACAAGAGAGCTATATAAAAGTAGACTGGTCCAAAACATACAATAGAACAGTTTTGTTAATATAGAAGAAGAATATAAGTACATAAAGGAATCTCTGCGCTCAACCGCGCTGGAATGACAGGCTAGCCTTAAGGTTTGCTGAAAACTCCAATCTTGATTCTCGAAGCGCAGAACCTCCTATTCTTCCTAAGGTTAACACTTCGATACCTGAAATTGTTTTTAGACAACGCACAATCAGGAAGATTCTCCTTGAGCTCGACACCTCGAAAGCTTCTGGCCTAGATGGCATTGCCACTATTGTTCTTAAGAAGTGCGCCCCAGAATTGACTCCTGTCCTAAGCAATTTGGTTTCGGCATAAATTGAAAGATATTCATTTGACACAAAGAATCAATATTTAGGATACGCATCTTAGGCGCAATGAGAATGATTCTTTCTTTAAAATAATCATTACTGGTGATGAAAAATGGGTCACCTACAGTAACATCATCCAACAACGATCATGATTCAAGCACGATGAATCAGCATAAACCACATTAAAAGCTGAATTGCATTAAAAAAAGATTATGCTGTCGATTTGGTAGGATTATAAAGATGTTGTGTTTTTTGAGTTGTTTCCAAGGAACCAAACAATTCAGATATGTACTGCCAACAGTTAATGAAAGTGGATGAAGGAATCAAAGGAAAAAGAAAATTGGCAAATCGGAAAGAAATTGTGTTCCACCATGACAATGCTAAGCCTAACACATCTTTGGTAACTCGTGGGAAATTATTGGAGATTGGTTGGGAAGTCCCCATACAGCCCTGACACAGCACCATCTGATTACCATTTATTTCGTAGTTTGCAGAACCCTATGAATGGTAAAAATTTCTCAAATGATGATGACCTTAAAATGCACTTGGTTCAGTTTTTTTCTGAGAAGGATCAGAAATTCTATGAGCGCGGAATTATGAAGCTGCAAGAAAGATGGCAAAAGGTCATTGAACAAAATGGAAAATATATAAACATTGATATTCTTCCTAGTTTTGGCACTTCGACGCCTGAACTTGGCTAATAACTATTGCCCTATATCTTTGTTACCCGTTATATCTAAAGTGATGGAAAAGGTTATCAACATCGAGATTCTCAAATAGTTGGAGAAAAATAGAATCGTCTTGGACAGACAATACGGTTTTAGGCAACAACGTTCTACTGGCGATTTACTGGCATATGTTACTCATATCTGTATCTCAGCTATGGAAAAACATGGTGAGGCTAGAATTGTGGCATTGGATATCTCAAAGGCCTTCGACAGAGTCTAGCACCGATCTCTTCTCGTCAAATTAACATCTTATGATCTTCGTTCTGAACTCTGTCATTTGATATCCAGTTTTTTGACGGATCTTTTTAGGTTAGAATTGAAACAAGACAACTATTTAATAGAGCCAAACACGATGATGAATGGAGCGACCACAGAAGGTCCTAGCTGAGTTTAATAAGGAACTGAGAAAGTCCAAAAGGAAAAGCTGGCGCGAAAATTTTGTAAAGGGATTGAGGACCTGTCCCAGATAATACGTCTCCATAATATCCTGTCAAAAGACCACTCAAATGGCATTGGGCTGCTTCAAAAATCTGATGGCAACTACACCGAAAGCAGGAAAAAAAGCGTTAACATGCTTTTGCAAATTCACTTCCCTGAGTGCATTGAAAGCGAAAATATCCAGATAGCGCATACATTGGCCTCAGTGGCCGAACCAAAAGCCTATCAGGAATAATTCTCACTAAAAGAAAAATCCAATGGGGGGAAGGTGAATTCTTTTAATCCTAAACACCAGTCGAAGGCGGAATCTTCCCAGCCCTGCTGCAAGAGGGCTTAACGGAGCTTATGACTCCACTAACTCAACTATTTAGAGCCAGTTATGGCCTGAGGTATATTCCCCGAACCTGAAGCGAAATTAATGTGATTTTCATCCCAAAGGCTGGAAGGTGATCAAACGCCCAGCCTAAGTCTTATAGATCTATTAACCTAACATCATGTCTCCTCAAAACAATGGAGAAAATTATAGATCGTCACATTAGAAGCAAAGTTTTAATGCATGCACCACTTCACAAGAACCAATTTACCAATTAAATGTTCTGTAATTAAACAGTTAAACGTGCTTAAAATTGAAAATATGTACAACCGCAACCATAGACTAGTTTCGGCCTTCCTTGGCCTCGTCAGCATGGTACGGTGGTTGTATACACAGAACCAATTTGCTTATCAATTAGGCAAATCTACCTAGACAGCCTTGCATAACCTCATAAAGAGGATCGAGAAAGCACTCACACCAAAAAAAATGCTCTTTGTGCATTTATCGATATAGAGGATGTCTTCGACAACACTTCATGCGAAACCACAAAAAGAGCTGCACAAAACAAGGGTTTTAAAACAACAACACCCGAGTAGATACAATCCATACTTAGAGGAAAAAGAATCAAAGCAAACTTGGGAGGAGACGCAGCAACAGTGACTACGGTAAAGGGCTGTCCTCAAGGAGGAGTACTATCGCCCTTACTATGGTCTATTGTTGTGGATGATCTTTTTCTAAAGTTACAAATCCCAAGCTTTGAAGCGCAGAGATATGCAGGTGATATTGTCGTCACTGTGAGGGGAAAACATAACAAAGTTATATCAAACCTGCTGCTCTAAATATCATCAACAATTGGTGCTGAAAAGAAACCCTAAGAGTCAACCCAAGCAAAAAAGTTATTATTTTATTTTAAAGAAGAAAGTTCTCATTAGTAGCTGTTATCATAAACGGGGACAAATTGACTTCTGAAGCGAGGGCTGTCTTCAAGGAGAAGTATTATCGCTTCTACTATGATCTATTGTTGTGGATGATCTAATTCTAAAGTTACATAACTTAGGCTTTGAAACGCAGGGATATGCAGATGACATTGTCGTTACTGTAAGGAGAAAGCATGACAGAGTTATATCAAACCGGATGCCCTAAATATCGTCAACAATTGGTGTTGAAAGGAAGGCCCACGGGTCAACCCAAGCAAAACAGTGATTGTTTCATTTACTAAAAGAAGGAATTCTTTATAGTGGACTCTTATTGGTCGGAAAAAAGAAAGAAGGAAGTTTTCATTAAGAGTTCTCATCATGAAGGGAGTACAAATTGACTTCTAAAGTTAAACAAAATACCTATGATTAATACTAGACCAAAAAATTACTTGGAACACACACCTGACTAAGGTAGTCGAGCGTGCAACGATGGTAAACTGGACCCACCTTAGACTCTTTGGAAAAACCTAAGAACTGATCCCCAAAATAATCTACTGGTCTTACCTGTCGGTTATCAAATCAATGGTTACGTACACCTCGTTAGTATGGTGACCAAAAGCACGAAAAAATATGGCACAAGATAAACTTGCAAAAGAACAGCGTGTAGCATATCTTGGAATTACAGGAGCAACGAAAACCTGTCCAACTAACGGTTATCAGACCAATGGTTGCGTACGTCTCGTTAGTATGGTAACCAAAGGCAAGAGAAAGGACAGCACAAGATAAACTTAAAAAGTACAACGTTTAGCATGTCTTGGAATTACAGGAGCAACAAAAACCTGTCCAACTGCAGCTCTGAAAGTAATGCTAAATTTCCCGCCTTTACATCTACAGGTAAAGAAGGAGGCAATTCTGGGGGCTTCAAGACCGGTTCTGGCAGTAGATCTGAAGAAAAGAAACTTTATCAGACACATGAGTATTATTAAAGAATTTGTGTCATTGGCAACGATAAAAGCGGTTGATAAAATATAAACCAGCTTGGAGGTCAAACACTCATTTGAAGTGGTCATAAATGATTGCCATATAAGGAAGATGGAACAAAGACCTAAACTACCGCAAGGATCTGGTACACAGATGGGTCAAAAAGAGCAGAAGGAGTTGGGGTCGGCGTATATGCACCAAAATATAGCCTTAGATCAAACTCCCACAAATCTTCCAGGTAGAAGTACATGCCATAGAACTATGCACTCAAGAATGTCAATCGAAGGACTAACGAGGAGCAAAGATCTATATCTGTTCCGAGAGTGAAGCGGCGTCTTAAGCTCTGAGTAGCTTTACTGTCGAATCCATACTAGTGTAGGACTGTCTACAACTATTAAAACAGTTGGCTACCCGCAACAAAGTAACCTTGATGTGGGTGCCAGCACACATGGGTATTGAAGGAAATAAAATTGCCAATCGCCTAGCCAGAGAAGGTGCAGCATCCCCATTTCTTAGACCCGAATATTACTCTGGTGTAGTAAAATGCCATATAAGAAATGAGGAGGAAATAGAATGAAGAGGGTAGAAGGAATGGGAAGAGAAACAAAAAGATTCCACTGGAAATTAATTTTAGGACAAAACCATGCGAAAAAATTTATCACATATTCGCACACCAAGACGAAGGAACTTCTCGACCTCAGCAAACCGGAGTTAAGGTTAATAACAGGCCTTCTCACAGAACATCGTCTCAATCGCCTAGCCAGAGAAGGTGTAGTATCCCCAAATCTTGGACCCAGACCTTACTTTGGTATAGCAAAATACCATATAAGAAATGAAGTCCACAAATGGGAAGAGAAACAAAAAGAAACCCACTGGAAACATTATTTATGCTAGCTGCTCAGCCAAAAAAAAATTCCATTTGAAGCAAACAATATTCCCGAGTAGGAAGGTTGTCATAAATGGGTCTAAAGTACTACGTAAAAAATCAACAAATAAACAATATACTATAACTTAGAATTTTAAGAAATCAAAAATATATCTTCTCAAAATTTTGAACCTTTAAACTCGCTTACTGGCATTTTTTAAACTACTTTTTAGTCTCGAGTCTTCAAAAAATTTTGGAAAGAGGCGATTGTTCTGAAAATTTAAAAAAAAGTTTTTCAATGAGTTTAGTTTTTAAATTGTTAATTCTCAAAATTCCAATTATTGTTACCTCTGCTTTTCCTACAATTCTGACTTCAAATTGAAAATGTTGTAACAAAATGTAATTATAAAGTTTAATTAGGAATTTTCTAGAAGATTTGATAAGGGAAAGCGGTCATCGTAATAAATCAAACGGCAGATGGGCGCTCCAGAAATTTCGGCAAACGATAAGCCTTAGCTGCTGGATTCTTCTAGAACCTGAAACGGGATCTATATACAGGCGGTTTCCCTCAGTTAGTGAATTAGAAGTTAATGAATAAATTAGTTAATTAGACAGTGTTAGTGAATTACAATTGTAGTGTTCTGGGTTCAGTTTAGAATTAAAGTGGTTACAATTCACCAAGTATTAATCATTCGAACCGATAACGCGCAACATAATTTAATTAATAATGGGTTATAGCTTTAATAAGGTGCCAAAATTCTCACTACTTGTATATTATATCAGCTAAACCCATATTGAAATGTGTTCTAGATTCTAAGAGTAAACACTTTTTCGAATTGATTGATAAAGGGTTTGAGTTAAGCTCTATTATTTCAGAGAATGCTCCAGCAAGCTAAATACGTATTTCGTGATCAAGTAAGTTTAAATCCAACGGGATTAGCATGATTTAGAAAGTATTTTAATCAGAGATGTAGGTGAGAAAGTTTACTGCTATAATAGGGATGTAGGGGGAATTTAACTGTAATCTCTCTAAGTTTTCATTAGCTGTTGACTGCGTCTCAGCTCGTTTGAGCCTATGCGTTTTCTTCCCTTGGGCACTTAGCAACTTTAAATTTTCAGGTCACTGAAAAAGTTTTTACAACCAACAGCTTCTTTTCTTGCCAAATTTGACATAAAATCTAACGTACAAATCAATCCAATTGATGAATCTCTTGGCCATTTTTGAGAGAAATTTTAAAGTATGACGGGTCTTCTTAACATAACAAAAGAGAATGTTTCGTAATATTTACCTTTTGTCATTGTAATTTTAATCAATAAGTGATTTATCAGAATTGTTTTGGCATTGATTTTGGTGAAACGGACTGGTCCTTGATTATCTTCAAAAACTGAAAAACAAATATTGTCCCCTGAAACCAAGAAAAATTAAAAAACACAACAAAAGTTGCTCTAGAGCAACCTTTTTTTTGCTCTAGAGCAAACTTTTTTTTGCTCTAGAGCAACCTTTGTAAGAATTTTATCAAAATTTCAATCCTTTGAAAAATCTCAGATTTTTTAAAAATTTAATTTTTTTTTTAAATAGTAAAATATTTCAAAATTTAGCCTTTTTATAAAAAAGTTTCCTAAAATTTAAATTTTGTTTTCAAAATTTTGGCTTTTTTAAATATTTTGACGTTATGAAAATTCTATTATTTTTATAAATTCTAGTTTTCTCGAGATTTGAACCTTTTCTTTAAACTCGGAGTTTAACCTTGAATTATTATCGAAAATTCGAGCATGTTTTATAAATATTTAAGTTTAAAGTGAAAATTTTTAAAATTTTGAATTTAACTTTATAATGTTGAAATTTTTTTTCAATGTTGGGCCGTAATCTCGAAATATCTCCCTTTTTTTTTAAATTTTAATCTTCAAACCTAATCTTTAGTTCAAAATACATAAATTTTGCATTTAGGACAAATTTTGGAGGAAAAAATAAATAGAAAAAAATATAGGTTTAAGCTCGGAAGAAAAATAATTGTCTCTTGAAAACAAATAATTTAAAAAATTAGGCTAGAAAGGCCATCAATTAAAACAAAAAAAAAATGTTTTAGAAACTTTGAGTTTAAAGGCAAAAGTTCGAGTTTTTTTCTCGAAATTTCATGATTAACGTCGAAATTTTGGTTTTTTTTAGAAAATTCAGCTTTTTAATAGAAAAAAGTTCGTTCTTTCAGATTTCTGCAACTGCACAAATTGAACAATTTTTTTGAAAATTTTGACCTTTTTAATTTTTGATATTATTTAGAATTTTGACTGTTTCTTATAATTTCAATTTTTTTTTAAACTTTTAGCTTGCTGAAAATTACAATTTATTTTTAAACCTTCAAATATTTCGTCTTCTTTTTGGAAAATTTCCATTTTTTTCAAATCTCTTTCAAAATTCTGCCTCGAAATTTTTTCCTATTTTTTAAAACTGCAACTCTTTTTAAAATATCGAATTTTTCAGAATTCCCACATTTTTGGAAATCTTTATTGAAAATATTTCTTTATAAAAATATCGGTGTTTTTTTAAATTTAGACTATCAAAATTTTATCTTAAAATTCATCTGTTAAAATTTCAACTTTTTCGGAAATTCTAATTTTTTTTAAATTTCGTTTTTAAATAAAATTTAAATTCTGTTGAAAAAGTTTTCAAAATTCATTATTTTCTGAATACTCGCTTTTTTGAAAATTAGGATTTTGATAGTTTGACATTTTTACAAAATTGCGCCTCACTTTTTTAAAAAGAGTTTTATCAAAATTTCAATTTTTCGAATTTTTGAAAAACCAGAATTTATTTAAAAATTTTATATTTTTATGAACATTTCAACATTTGTCAAAATTTAGCGTTTTAATGAAGTTGCTCAAAGTCTTAATTTCTTTTTCAAAATTTTGGCAATTTTAATAATTTTGTTATTGTTAAAATTTATTCTTGAAAATTCCAAAATTTTGTATTAAACCAAATTTAACATAAATTTCTAAAAAAATGTTGTAAAAACTTTGATTTTAAAGGCAAAAGTTCGAGTTTTTTTCGAGTAATATTTCGACCTTAGTCTAAAAATGTCGACTTTAATCTTGAAATTTCGACTTTTTTTTCAAAATTTCGACTTTAATCTCGTTTTGACTATAACCTAGAAATTTCGAGAATAAAGTTGAAATTAACGTCGAAATTTGGGTTTTTTTAGAAAATTCAGCATTTTAATAGAAAAAAGTTCGTTCTTTCAGATTTCAGCAACTGCAGAAATTGATCAGTTTTTTTGAAAATTTTGACCTTTTTAATTTTTGATATTATTTAGAATTTTGACTATTTTTTATAATTTCGATTTTTTTTTAAACTTTTAGCTTGCTGAAAATTACAATTTGTTTTTAAACCTTCAAATATTTCGCCTTCTTTTTGGAAAATTTCCATTTTTTTCAAATCTCTTTCAAAATTCTGCCTCGAAATTTTTTCCTATTTTTTAAGACTGCAACTCTTTTTAAAATATCAAATTTTTCAGAATTCCCACATTTTTGGAAATCTTTATTGAAAATATTTCTTTATAAAAATATCGCTGTTTTTTTAAATTTAGGCTATCAAAATTTTATCTTAAAATTCATCTGTTAAAATTTCGACTTTTTTGAAAATTCGAATTTTTTGAAAATTTCGTTTTTAAAAAATATTTAAATTCTGTTGAAAAAGTTTTCAAAATTCAATATTTTCTCAATACCTCGCTTTTTTGAAAATTAGGATTTTGATAGTTTGACATTTTTACAAAATTGCGCCTTACTTTTTTAAAAAGAGTTTTATCAAAATTTCAATTTTTCGAATTTTTGAAAAACCAGAATTTATTTGAAAATTTTATATTTTTATGAATATTTCAACATTGGTCAAAATGCGGTGTTTTAATAAAGTTACTCAAAGTTTTAATTTCTTTTTCAAAATTTTGGCAATTTTAATAATTTTGTTATTGTTAAAATTTATTCTTGAAAATTCCAACATTTTGTATTAAACCAAATTTAACATTAATTTCTAAAAAATGTTGTAAAAACTTTGATTTTAAAGGCAAAAGTTCGAGTTTTTTTCGAGTAAGATTTCGACCTTAGTCTAAAAATGTCGACTTTAATCTTGAAATTTCGACTTTTTTTTTCAAAATTTCGACTTTTCTCTTTTTGACTATAACCTAGAAATTTCGAGAATAAAGTCGAAATTAACGTCGAAATTTTGGTTTTTTTAGAAAATTCAGCATTTTAATAGAAAAAAGTTCGTTTTTTCAGATTTCAGCAACTGCACAAATTGAACAATTTTTTTGAAAATTTTGACCTTTTTAATTTTTAATGTTTAGAATTTTGACTATTTTCTATAATTTCCATTTTTTTTTAAACTTTTAGCTTGCTGAAAATTACAATTTATTTTTAAACAAATATTTCGCCTTCTTTTTGGAAAATTTCCATTTTTTTCAAATCTTTCAAATTCTGCCTCGAAATTTTTTCCTATTTTTTTAAACTGCAACTCTTTAAAATATCGAATTTTTCAGAATTCCCACATTTTTGGAAATCTTTATTAAAAATATTTCTTTATAAAAATATCGGTGTTTTTTTAAATTTAGACTATCAAAATTTTATCTTAAAATTCATCTGTTAAAATTTCGACTTTTTCGAAAATTTGAATTTTTTTGAAAATTTCGCTTTTAAAAAATATTTAAATTATGTTGAAAAAGTTTTCAAAATTCATTATTTTCTTAATACCCCGCTTTTTTGAAAATTAGGATTTTGATAGTTTGACATTTTTACAAAATTGCGCCTCACTTTTTTAAAAGGAGTTTTATCAAAATTTCAATTTTTCGAATTTTTGAAAAACCAGAATTTATTTAAAAATTTTATATTTTTATGAATATTTCAACATTGATCAAAATGTGGTGTTTTAATAAAGTTTCTCAAAGTTTTAATTTCTTTCTCAAAATTTTGGCAATTTTAATAATTTTGTTATTGTTAAAATTCATTTATTCTTGAAAATTCCAAAATTTTGTATTAAACCAAATTTAACATAAATTTCTAAAAAAATGTTGTAAAAACTTTGATTTTAAAGGCAAAAGTTCGAGTTTTTTTCGAGTAAGATTTCGACCTTAGTCTAAAAATGTCGACTTTAATCTTGAAATTTCGACTTTTTTTTCAAAATTTCGACTTTAATCTCGTTTTGACTATAACCTAGAAATTTCGAGAATAAAGTTGAAATTAACGTCGAAATTTGGGTTTTTTTAGAAAATTCAGCATTTTAATAGAAAAAAGTTCGTTCTTTCAGATTTCAGCAACTGCAGAAATTGATCAGTTTTTTTGAAAATTTTGACCTTTTTAATTTTTGATATTATTTAGAATTTTGACTATTTTTTATAATTTCGATTTTTTGTTTAACTTTTAGCTTGCTGAAAATTACAATTTATTTTTAAACCTTCAAATATTTCGCCTTCTTTTTGGAAAATTTCCATTTTTTTCAAATCTTTTTCAAAATTCTGCCTCGAAATTTTTTCCTATTTTTTAAGACTGCAACTCCTTTTAAAATATCGAATTTTTCAGAATTCCCACATTTTTGGAAATCTTTATTGAAAATATTTCTTTATAAAAATATCGCTGTTTTTTTAAATTTAGGCTACCAAAATTTTATCTTAAAATTCATCTGTTAAAATTTCGACTTTTTTGAAAATTCGAATTTTTTTGAAAATTTCGTTTTTAAAAAATATTTAAATTCTGTTGAAAAAGTTTTCACAATTCATTATTTTCTCAATACTCGCTTTTTTGAAAATTAGGATTTTGATAGTTTGACATTTTTACAAAATTGCGCCTCACTTTTTAAAAAGAGTTTTATCAAGATTTCAATTTTTCGAACTTTTGAAAAACCAGAATTTATTTAAAAATTTTATAGTTTTATGAATATTTCAACATTGGTCAAAATGTGGTCTTTTAATAAAGTTTCTCAAAGTTTTAATTTCTTTTTCAAAATTTTGGCAATTTTAATAATTTTGTTATTGTTGAAATTCATGTATTCTTGAAAATTCCAAAATTTTGTATTAAACCAAATTTAACATTAATTTCTAAAAAAATGTTGTAAAAACTTTGATTTTAAAGGCAAAAGTTCGAGTTTTTTTCGAGTAAGATTTCGACCTTAGTCTAAAAATGTCGACTTTAATCTTGAAATTTTGACTTTTTTTTCTAAATTTCGACTTTAATCTTGTTTTGACTATAACCTAGAAATTTCGAGAATAAAGTTGAAATTAACGTCGAAATTTGGGTTTTTTTTAGAAAATTCAGCATTTTAATAGAAAAAAGTTCGTTCTTTCAGATTTCAGCAACTGCACAAATTGAGCAATTTTGTTGAAAATTTTGACCTTTTAATTTTTGATATTATTTAGAATTTTGACTAGCTTTTATAATTTCGATTTCTTTTTAAACTTTTAGCTTGCTGAAAATTACAATTTATTTTTAAACCTTCAAATATTTCGCCTTCTTTTGGAAAATTTCCATTTTTTTCAAATCTCTTTCAAAATTCTGCCTCGAAATTTTTTCCTATTTTTTAAAACTGCAACTCTTTTTAAAATATCGAATTTTTCAGAATTCCCACATTTTTGGAAATCTTTATTGAAAATATTTCTATATAAAAATATCGGTGTTTTTTAAATTTAGACTATCAAAATTTTAATTTAAAATTCATCTGTTAAAATTTCAACTTTTTTGAAAATTCGATTTTTTTTTGAAAATTTCGATCTTTTTAAAAAAAATTTGAATTCTGTTGAAAAAGTTTTCAAAATTCATTATTTTCTCAATACCTCGCTTTTTTGAAAATTAGAATTTTGATAGTTTGCCATTTTTACAAAATTGCGCCTCACTTTTTTAAAAAGAGTTTTATCAAAATTTCAATTTTTCGAATTTTTGAAAAACCAGAATTTATTTGAAAATTTTATATTTTTATGAATATTTCAACATAGGTCAAAATGTGGTCTTTTAATAAAGTTTTTCAAAGTTTTAATTTCTTTTTCAAAATTTTGGCAATTTTAATAATTTTGTTATTGTTGAAATTCATGTATTCTTGAAAATTCCAAAATTTTGTATTAAACCAAATTTTAACATTAATTTCTAAAAAAATGTTGTAAAAACTTTGATTTTAAAGGCAAAAGTTCGAGTTTTTTTCGAGTAAGATTTCGACCTTAGTCTAAAAATGTCGACTTTAATCTTGAAATTTGACTTTTTTTTCTAAATTTCGACTTTAATCTTGTTTTGACTATAACCTAGAAATTTCGAGAATAAAGTTGAAATTAACGTCGAAATTTGGGTTTTTTTTAGAAAATTCAGCATTTTAATAGAAAAAAGTTCGTTCTTTCAGATTTCAGCAACTGCACAAATTGAACAATTGTTTTGAAAATTTTGACCTTTTTAATTTTTGATATTATTTAGAATTTTGACTATTTCTTATAATTTCGATTTTTTTTAAACTTTTAGCTTGCTGAAAATTACAATTTATTTTTAACCTTCAAATATTTCGGCTTCTTTTTGGAAAATTTCAATTTTTTTCAAATCTTTCAAATTCTGCCTCGAAATTTTTTCCTATTTTTAAAACTGCAACTCTTTTTAAAATATCGAATTTTTCAGAATGCCCACATTTTTGGAAATCTTTATTGAAAATATTTCTTCATAAAAATTTTGGTGTTTTTTTTAAATTTAGACTATCAAAATTTTATCTTAAAATTCATCTGTTAAAATTTCGACTTTTTTGAAAATTCGAATTTTTTTGAAAATTTCGTTTTTGAAAAAAATTTAAATTTTGTTGAAAAGTTTTCAAAATTCATTATTTTCTCAATACTCGCTTTTTTCAAAATTAGGATTTTGATAGTTTGGACATTTTTACAAAATTTCGCCTCACTTTTTAAAAAAGAGTTTTATCAAAATTTGAAAAACCAGGAATTTATTTGAAAATTTTATATTTTTATGAACATTTCAACATCTGTCAAAAATTTAGTGTTTTAATAAAGTTTCTCAAAGTTTAGTTTCTTTTTCAAAATTTTGGCAATTTTAATAATTTTGTTATTGTTAAAATTCATTTATTCTTGAAAATTCCAAAATTTTGTATTAAACCAAATTTACATTAATTTTCTAAAAAAATGTTGTAAAAACTTTGATTTTAAAGGTAAAAGTTTGAGTTTTTTTCGAGTAAGATTTCGACCTTAGTCTAAAAATGTCGACTTTAATCTTGAAATTTCGACTTTTTTTTCAAAATTTCGACTTTAATCTCGTTTTGACTATAACCTAGAAATTTCGAGAATAAAGTCGAAATTAACGTCGAAATTTTGGTTTTTTTAGAAAATTCAGCATTTTAATGAAAAAAGTTCGTTCTTTCAAATTTCAGCAACTGCACAAATTGAACAATTTTTTTGAAAATTTTGATCTTTTTAATTTTTAATATTTAGAATTTTGACTATTTTTTATAATTTCGATTTTTTTTTTTACCTTTTAGCTTGCTGAAAATTACTATTTATTTTTAAACAAATATTTCGCCTTCTTTTTGGAAAATTTCCATTTATTTCAAATGTTTTCAAAATTCTTCCTGGAAATTTTTCCTATTTTTTAAGACTGCAACTCTTTTTAAAATATCGAATTTTCAGAATTCCCACATTTTGGAAATCTTTATTAAAAATATTTCTTTATAAAAATATCGGTGTTTTTTTAAATTTAGACTATCAAAATTTATCTTAAACTTCATCTGTATAAATTTCGACTTTTTTGAAAATTCCAATTTTTTGAAAATTTTTGTTTTGAAAAGATTTTAAATTCTTTTGAAAAAGTTTTCAAATTTTGATATTTTCTTAACACCTCGCTTTTTTTGAAAATTAGGATTTTGATAGTTTTGACATTTTTACAAAATTGCGCCATCACTTTTTTAAAAAAAAGTTTTACGCAAACTTTTAATTTTTCGAATTTTAAAAACCCAGAAATTTATTTGAAAATTTTATATTTTTATGAACATTTCAACATTTGTTAAAATTTATGGTTTTGATAAAGTTTCTCAAAGTTTTAACTTCTTTTTCAAAATTTTGGCAATTTTAATAATTTTGTTATTGTTAAAATTCATTTATTCTTGAAAGTTCCAAAATTTTGTATTAAACCAAATTTAACAGTTAATTTCTTAAAAAATGTTTTTAGAAAACTTTGATTTTAAAGGCAAAAGTTTCGATTTTTTTTAAAAATTGATATTAGGGTCAAGATTTCTACCTTAGTCTAAAAATGTCGACTTTAATCTTGAAATTTCGACTTTTTTTTCAAAATTTCGACTTTAATCTCGTTTTGACTATAACCTAGAAATTTCGAGAATAAAGTTGAAATTAACGTCGAAATTTGGGTTTTTTTAGAAAATTCAGCATTTTAATAGAAAAAAGTTCGTTCTTTCAGATTTCAGCAACTGCAGAAATTGATCATTTTTTTTTTTGAAAATTTTGACCTTTTTAATTTTTGATATTATTTAGAATTTTGACTATTTTTTTAATTTCGATTTTTTTTTAAACTTTTAGCTTGCTGAAAATTACAATTTGTTTTTAAACCTTCAAATATTTCGCCTTCTTTTTGGAAAATTTCCATTTTTTTCAAATCTCTTTCAAAATTCTGCCTCGAAATTTTTTTCCTATTTTTTAAGACTGCAACTCTTTTTAAATATCAAATTTTTCAGAATTCCCACATTTTTGAAATCTTTATTGAAAATATTTCTTTATAAAAATATCGCTGTTTTTTTAAATTTAGGCTATCAAAATTTTATCTTAAAATTCATCTGTTAAAATTTCGACTTTTTTGAAAATTCGAATTTTTTGAAAATTTCGTTTTTAAAAAAATATTTAAATTCTGTTGAAAAAGTTTTCAAAATTCATATTTTCTCAATACCTCGCTTTTTTGAAAATTAGGATTTTGATAGTTTGACATTTTTACAAAATTGCGCCTTACTTTTTTAAAAAGAGTTTTATCAAAATTTCAATTTTTCGAATTTTTGAAAAACCAGAATTTATTTGAAAATTTTATATTTTTATGAATATTTCAACATTGGTCAAAATGCGGTGTTTAATAAAGTTACTCAAAGTTTTAATTTTCTTTTTCAAAATTTTGGCAATTTAATAATTTTGTTATTGTTAAAATTTATTCTTGAAAATTCCAACATTTTGTATTAAACCAAATTTAACATTAATTTCTAAAAAATGGTTGTAAAAACTTTGATTTTAAAGGCAAAAGTTCGAGTTTTTTTCGAGTAAGATTTCGACCTTAGTCTAAAAATGTCGACTTTAATCTTGAAATTTCGACTTTTTTTTTCAAAATTTCGACTTTTCTCTTTTTGACTATAACCTAGAAATTTCGAGAATAAAGTCGAAATTAACGTCGAAATTTTGGTTTTTTTAGAAAATTCAGCATTTTAATAGAAAAAAGTTCGTTTTTTCAGATTTCAGCAACTGCAACAAATTGAACAATTTTTTTGAAAATTTTGACCTTTTTAATTTTTAATGTTAGAATTTGACTATTTTCTATAATTTCCATTTTTTTTTAAACTTTTAGCTTGCTGAAAATTACAATTTATTTTTAAACAAATATTTCGCCTTCTTTTTTGGAAAATTTCCATTTTTTTCAAAATCTTTCAAATTCTGCCTCGAAATTTTTTTCCTATTTTTTTAAACTGCAACTCTTTAAAATATCGAATTTTTCAGAATTCCCACATTTTTGGAAATCTTTATTAAAAATATTTCTTTATAAAAAATATCGGTGTTTTTTTAAATTTAGACTATCAAAATTTTATCTTAAAATTCATCTGTTAAAATTTCGACTTTTTCGAAAATTTGAATTTTTTTGAAAATTTCGCTTTTAAAAAATATTTAAATTATGTTGAAAAAGTTTTCAAAATTCAATTATTTTCTTAATACCCCGCTTTTTGAAAATTAGGATTTTGATAGTTTGACATTTTTACAAAATTGCGCCTCACTTTTTAAAAGGAGTTTTATCAAAATTTCAATTTTTCGAATTTTTGAAAAACCAGAATTTATTTAAAAATTTTATATTTTTATGAATATTTCAACATTGATCAAAATGTGGTGTTTTAATAAAGTTTCTCAAAGTTTTAATTTCTTTCTCAAAATTTTGGCAATTTTAATAATTTTGTTATTGTTAAAATTCATTTATTCT
This sequence comes from Dastarcus helophoroides, assembly GCA_028583605.1. Taxonomy (NCBI): domain Eukaryota; kingdom Metazoa; phylum Arthropoda; class Insecta; order Coleoptera; family Bothrideridae; genus Dastarcus; species Dastarcus helophoroides. The sequence goes on from CM053329.1 coordinate 12,996,815, forward strand.
TGAAAATTCCAAAATTTTGTATTAAACCAAATTTAAACATAAATTTCTAAAAAAATGTTGTAAAAACTTTGATTTTAAAGGCAAAAGTTCGAGTTTTTTTCGAGTAAGATTTCGACCTTAGTCTAAAAATGTCGACTTTAATCTTGAAATTTCGACTTTTTTTTTCAAAATTTCGACTTTAATCTCGTTTTGACTATAAACCTAGAAATTTCGAGAATAAAGTTGAAATTAACGTCGAAATTTGGGTTTTTTTAGAAAATTCAGCATTTTAATAGAAAAAAGTTCGTTCTTTCAGATTTCAGCAACTGCAGAAATTGATCAGTTTTTTTGAAAATTTTGACCTTTTTAATTTTTGATATTATTTAGAATTTTGACTATTTTTTATAATTTCGATTTTTGTTTAACTTTTAGCTTGCTGAAAATTACAATTTATTTTTAAACCTTCAAATATTTCGCCTTCCTTTTTGGAAAATTTCCATTTTTTTCAAATCTTTTTCAAAATTCTGCCTCGAAATTTTTTCCTATTTTTTAAGACTGCAACTCCTTTTAAAATATCGAATTTTTCAGAATTCCCACATTTTTGGAAATCTTTATTGAAAATATTTCTTTATAAAAATATCGCTGTTTTTTTAAATTTAGGCTACCAAAATTTTATCTTAAAATTCATCTGTTAAAATTTCGACTTTTTTGAAAATTCGAATTTTTTTGAAAATTTCGTTTTTAAAAAATATTTAAATTCTGTTGAAAAAGTTTTCACAATTCATTATTTTCTCAATACTCGCTTTTTTGAAAATTAGGATTTTGATAGTTTGACATTTTTACAAAATTGCGCCTCACTTTTTTAAAAAGAGTTTTATCAAGATTTCAATTTTTCGAACTTTTGAAAAACCAGAATTTATTTAAAAATTTTATAGTTTTATGAATATTTCAACATTGGTCAAAATGTGGTCTTTTAATAAAGTTTCTCAAAGTTTTAATTTCTTTTTCAAAATTTTGGCAATTTTAATAATTTTGTTATTGTTGAAATTCATGTATTCTTGAAAATTCCAAAATTTTGTATTAAACCAAATTTAACATTAATTTCTAAAAAAATGTTGTAAAAACTTTGATTTTAAAGGCAAAAGTTCGAGTTTTTTTCGAGTAAGATTTCGACCTTAGTCTAAAAATGTCGACTTTAATCTTGAAATTTTGACTTTTTTTTCTAAATTTCGACTTTAATCTTGTTTTGACTATAACCTAGAAATTTCGAGAATAAAGTTGAAATTAACGTCGAAATTTGGGTTTTTTTTAGAAAATTCAGCATTTTAATAGAAAAAAGTTCGTTCTTTCAGATTTCAGCAACTGCACAAATTGAGCAATTTTGTTGAAAATTTTGACCTTTTTAATTTTTGATATTATTTAAAATTTTGACTAGCTTTTATAATTTCGATTTCTTTTTAAACTTTTAGCTTGCTGAAAATTACAATTTATTTTTAAACCTTCAAATATTTCGCCTTCTTTTTGGAAAATTTCCATTTTTTTCAAATCTCTTTCAAAATTCTGCCTCGAAATTTTTTCCTATTTTTTAAAACTGCAACTCTTTTTAAAATATCGAATTTTTCAGAATTCCCACATTTTTGGAAATCTTTATTGAAAATATTTCTATATAAAAATATCGGTGTTTTTTTAAATTTAGACTATCAAAATTTTAATTTAAAATTCATCTGTTAAAATTTCAACTTTTTTGAAAATTCGATTTTTTTTGAAAATTTCGTTTTTAAAAAAAATTTGAATTCTGTTGAAAAAGTTTTCAAAATTCATTATTTTCTCAATACCTCGCTTTTTTGAAAATTAGAATTTTGATAGTTTGCCATTTTTACAAAATTGCGCCTCACTTTTTTAAAAAGAGTTTTATCAAAATTTCAATTTTTCGAATTTTTGAAAAACCAGAATTTATTTGAAAATTTTATATTTTTATGAATATTTCAACATAGGTCAAAATGTGGTCTTTTAATAAAGTTTTTCAAAGTTTTAATTTCTTTTTCAAAATTTTGGCAATTTTAATAATTTTGTTATTGTTGAAATTCATGTATTCTTGAAAATTCCAAAATTTTGTATTAAACCAAATTTAACATTAATTTCTAAAAAAATGTTGTAAAAACTTTGATTTTAAAGGCAAAAGTTCGAGTTTTTTTCGAGTAAGATTTCGACCTTAGTCTAAAAATGTCGACTTTAATCTTGAAATTTTGACTTTTTTTTCTAAATTTCGACTTTAATCTTGTTTTGACTATAACCTAGAAATTTCGAGAATAAAGTTGAAATTAACGTCGAAATTTGGGTTTTTTTTAGAAAATTCAGCATTTTAATAGAAAAAAGTTCGTTCTTTCAGATTTCAGCAACTGCACAAATTGAACAATTGTTTTGAAAATTTTGACCTTTTTAATTTTTGATATTATTTAGAATTTTGACTATTTCTTATAATTTCGATTTTTTTTAAACTTTTAGCTTGCTGAAAATTACAATTTATTTTTAAACCTTCAAATATTTCGGCTTCTTTTTGGAAAATTTCAATTTTTTTCAAATCTTTCAAAATTCTGCCTCGAAATTTTTTCCTATTTTTTAAAACTGCAACTCTTTTTAAAATATCGAATTTTTCAGAATGCCCACATTTTTGGAAATCTTTATTGAAAATATTTCTTCATAAAAATTTTGGTGTTTTTTTAAATTTAGACTATCAAAATTTTATCTTAAAATTCATCTGTTAAAATTTCGACTTTTTTGAAAATTCGAATTTTTTTGAAAATTTCGTTTTTGAAAAAAATTTAAATTTTGTTGAAAAAGTTTTCAAAATTCATTATTTTCTCAATACTCGCTTTTTTCAAAATTAGGATTTTGATAGTTTGACATTTTTACAAAATTTCGCCTCACTTTTTTAAAAAGAGTTTTATCAAAATTTGAAAAACCAGAATTTATTTGAAAATTTTATATTTTTATGAACATTTCAACATCTGTCAAAATTTAGTGTTTTAATAAAGTTTCTCAAAGTTTTAGTTTCTTTTTCAAAATTTTGGCAATTTTAATAATTTTGTTATTGTTAAAATTCATTTATTCTTGAAAATTCCAAAATTTTGTATTAAACCAAATTTAACATTAATTTCTAAAAAAATGTTGTAAAAACTTTGATTTTAAAGGTAAAAGTTTGAGTTTTTTTCGAGTAAGATTTCGACCTTAGTCTAAAAATGTCGACTTTAATCTTGAAATTTCGACTTTTTTTTCAAAATTTCGACTTTAATCTCGTTTTGACTATAACCTAGAAATTTCGAGAATAAAGTCGAAATTAACGTCGAAATTTTGGTTTTTTTAGAAAATTCAGCATTTTAATGAAAAAAGTTCGTTCTTTCAAATTTCAGCAACTGCACAAATTGAACAATTTTTTTGAAAATTTTGATCTTTTTAATTTTTAATATTTAGAATTTTGACTATTTTTTATAATTTCGATTTTTTTTTTACCTTTTAGCTTGCTGAAAATTACTATTTATTTTTAAACAAATATTTCGCCTTCTTTTTGGAAAATTTCCATTTATTTCAAATGTTTTTCAAAATTCTTCCTGGAAATTTTTTCCTATTTTTTAAGACTGCAACTCTTTTTAAAATATCGAATTTTTCAGAATTCCCACATTTTTGGAAATCTTTATTAAAAATATTTCTTTATAAAAATATCGGTGTTTTTTTAAATTTAGACTATCAAAATTTTATCTTAAACTTCATCTGTTAAAATTTCGACTTTTTTGAAAATTCCAATTTTTTGAAAATTTTGTTTTTGAAAAGATTTTAAATTCTTTTGAAAAAGTTTTCAAATTTTGATATTTTCTTAACACCTCGCTTTTTTTGAAAATTAGGATTTTGATAGTTTGACATTTTTACAAAATTGCGCCTCACTTTTTTAAAAAAAGTTTTACCAAACTTTTAATTTTTCGAATTTTTAAAAACCCAGAATTTATTTGAAAATTTTATATTTTTATGAACATTTCAACATTTGTTAAAATTTATTGTTTTGATAAAGTTTCTCAAAGTTTTAACTTCTTTTTCAAAATTTTGGCAATTTTAATAATTTTGTTATTGTTAAAATTCATTTATTCTTGAAAGTTCCAAAATTTTGTATTAAACCAAATTTAACATTAATTTCTTAAAAAATGTTTTAGAAACTTTGATTTTAAAGGCAAAAGTTCGATTTTTTTTTAAAAATTGATATTAGGTCAAGATTTCTACCTTAGTCTAAAAATGTCGACTTTAATCTTGAAATTTCGACTTTTTTTCAAAATTTCGACTGTAATCTCGTTTTGGCTATAACCTAGAAATTTAGAAAAGAAAGTCAAAACTTTGGTTATTAAAAATTAAAATTGCTGAATACATCGTACTGCCAACTGTGTAACAATGATACCTAACCTAACTCAACCATAGAGTATAAAAATCTCGAGGTTAACGCAGAAATCTCTAACTTTTCCCGAAATTTCAAGAAAAAAGTCCAACTTTTGAGTTAACCTGCAGTCAAGGTTAAAATTTCGAATCTAATCTCATAATTTCTAGAAATAAGTTGAAATTTCAAAAAATAAAGTCTAAATTAAAGTCGAAGTTTCAATTTTTTTCTCGGAATGTCGAGAAAATGTCCAAATTTTAGCGTTAAACTGGAAATTTAAAAAAAAATTGAATTGATGTCCTTTCTGCACCTTTAAAATTTGGACTTCTTAAATGCGCAATTAAATATTTAAAAAACATTGAAAAAACATCGAAGTATCGTTACCTAATACCGATGTTTGAGACACCAATGTTTTATGCAAGAAGAATGCAACCTAGACTACAAATTCATGCAGCCCTCCAGGCGCGTGTATAGTGTGAATCATAGGTAGCTGAACTACCAACAGTTGAAACACTGCCACCTAGCGAAGCGGTTGCTCTCTAGGAGAGTTCCCAGAAGACAAGGATTCTATAATGCACAGATCAATAGGTTTGAACATTTATTAGATTCGAAGTTTGGAAACCAAATACCGGTTTCGATCTTGCTAGATCTCGTCAGTTTGGTATATCCAACTCGAATGCTAATAAATGTTCCGCAAGTAAGTACTAAAACATTCACAGGCGTCAAGCGAGTGACTCTTTAGTACTACCACCTATTGGTCCATAGAGAGCAACTGCTTGGCTAGGTGGCAGTGTTTCAACTGTTGGTAGTTCAGCTACCAATGATTCACTATACACGCCTGGAGGGCTGCATGAATTTGTAGTCTAGGTTGCATTCTTCTTGCATACGACATTGTTGGCGATGACCATAGTTTCTCTATGGACCAATAGGTGGTAGTACTAAAGAGTCACTCGCTTGACGTCTGTGAATGTTTTAGTACTTACTTGCGGAACATTTGTTGGCATTCGAGTTGGATATACCAAACTGACGAGATTTAACAAGATCGAAACCGGTACTTGGTTTCCAAACTTCGAATCTAATAAATGTTCAAACCTATTGGCCTGTGCCATTATAGGACATCAATGTTTCATTAAAAAAATATGGATGTTTAAATATCGATACTTTTTTGAAGATGTTGCATCCCTAATTAAATTTTTGAAACATCTTCATACTGATTTTTTCAAAACATTTAATTTTTCTTTAAACACCAATTTTTTACTAATTTTCTTAATTTGAGGTTCTTCTACTATTACTACTACTTCACTCATTCTGGGGAATTTCTCTTTGAAATATACAGGGTGTTACAAAAGTCCGGGCCGCTACTTCAGGAGCATATTCTACACATTAAAATATGAAAAATGTTGAAATACATTTTTTTCTTTAAATTGCCTCCTAACGGAGATATGACCATTTAAAGATGGGGCCCCTAAAGTGGTTTTTTTACTACAAAAAGTTAACGGTTGGTAGCAAAGTCATGAAATTGGGCAAGCAGTTAAAGAATTGGATTAGGCATATTCTCATGTAACATATTTTTTAAATAAGCAGTAGCGTGGTGTGTAGGGGGTTGCCCGCGATTATTTTTTGCCGTAACTTTTTTGTATTGCAATATTTCGACACAAAAGTGCCATAATCGTAAAAAGCAACATTTTCTATACAAAAAAGGTACTCTTTCTCAAAGTCGCTAAAAGTAACCGTTTCCGAGAAAAAAGCGTTTAAACAAAATTGTTGCATTTATTAGAATTCGTTTTGCAAATTTCTAATTTATCCACTACTAACTGCATTGATATAAAAATAGTACAAAATTAAGAAAAAAAAAATCAAAGCAAGTGTTCGAAATTACTGCCCCCTGCACCAATACATTGCTCGGCTCGTCTTCTAAGGGAACTCCTTACTCTTTCGCAAATGCCTGGTGTATTGCGAATCTGGTTGAACCCATTTTCAATTAGTTCACGAAGATCATTGATATTGTCAACTGGTGTGGAGTAGACGATCTGCTTTAGATGTCCCCATAAGTAGAAATTGAGTGGGTTGAGGTCAGGAGACCTAGCTGGCCATGGTATCGGACCTCCTCGACCTATCCATCGTTGATGATAGTTGTTATTCAAAAATTCCCTAGCAACTGCACTAAAATGGGCAGGTGCCCCATCGTGCATTATCCACATTCGCTGTCTTGTTATGAGTGGAATATTTTCAAGTAACACGGGTAACTCTGTTTGCAAAAAATGTCTATATGATGCTCCTGTTAACCTATGAGGTAAAAAAAAACGGTCCAATTATAGAGTCCCCTATTATTCCTCCCCAAATGTTAAGTGAAAAATGTTGCTGATGTCTCGACTGAATAACTGCATTGGGATTTTCAACTTGTCACTGATGCATGTTGTGAAAGTTAAGTATCCCGTTTCTGGTAAAACCCGCTTCGTCCGTAAATAATATGAGCGATGGAAAGTTCTCATTTTCAGCGATCTTATGCAATAGCCAGTTGCAAAATTCTATTCTTGGAGGATAATCAGCAGCAAGTAACCCTTGCACTCTTTGAAAATGATAGGGGTAAAATTGGTAAAATTTCAAAATTCGCCAGATAGTTACGTGATTTACTCCTTCGGCTAAAGCAAGTTGTCTAGTGCTGACACATGGATCTTCTTCAACTCGCTGAAGCACACGCTCCTCTAAATTAGCAACTTCTGCGTTTGGCCTTCCAACACGTTCGCCTTTGAAAACAAAATTTCCTGTTTCACATAAACGAGCATGAATTTTCTGGAACAATTTTTCTCCTGGTAGGTGTCTATTAGGAAAACGTTCAGCATAAAGCCGTCTTGCTTCAGCACGATTACAATTTGCAAGCCCGTACATTAAATGCATATCGGCCATTTCTTGATTTGAATAGTCCATTTTATCAAAATAATGAAAAGTTAAAAAACTACTACACTTACTATTGACAACAAAAACTGCTAAAGTTTACAGCTTACGACCAAATTTTATCAGTGACACAACGTCAATCTCTGGCAGATATTGTCAAGTACAATTGTTTTCTTTACGATCAGTTTGCATGACCAACTTATTTTTTCTTATACAAATTAGTTAGAATTTCGAAGACGGGATAGGATTATTTAAACGCCTTTTTCTCGGAAACGGTTACTTTTAGCGACTTAGAGAAAGAGTACCTTTTTTGTATAAAAAATGTTGCTTTTTACGATTATGGCACTTTTGTGTCGAAATATTGTAATACAAAAAAGTTACGGCAAAAAATAATCGCGGGCAACCCCCTACACACCACGCTACTGCTTATTTAAAAAATATGTTACATGAGAATATGCCTAATCCAATTCTTTAACTGCTTGCCCAATTTCATGACTTTGCTACTAACCGTTAACTTTTTGTAGTAAAAAAACCACTTTAGGGGCGCCATCTTTAAATGGTCATATCTCCGTTAGGAGGTAATTTAAAGAAAAAAATGTATTTCAACATTTTTCATATTTTAATGTGTAGAATATGCTCCTGAAGTAGCGGCCCGGACTTTTGTAACACCCTGTAGAAATCCTTTTTTATTGGGACCCATCCCCTCTAGAAAATGTTTGGTACGCCTAAGTTGATATGAAGTGGTGGTAGAAATATACCAGAGCAGTTTACAAGTGTAAATGCTTTACAGTTTTCTCTTTACAAATTAAAGACCCACGTGTGTAGAACAAACTTTTACCTAATTGAGATTTTTTTGATCCCTGGTGTCCCATTCACAAAAAAGTACCCAAATTTTAATGATAAAAAAGACTTCAAATGAAGAATTAATATGATCATGAAATTATGTTTTATTTCTGATAGAGATGTAAATAATATGTCGGCCTAAATAAAAACGAACAGTATTTGGGAAGACTACATTTCCAAAAATAAATTTTACCTTGTCACGAGAAAACTGAGGGTGATGGAAAAAAATAAGTACGGTTTCATGATGGGGGGAAGGTAGTCCGAACATAAATACCTATCACACTTCGTATGACAAAATCAGTGTTGATCAGTGCAATTTAAATATGTGTTTAACCATCATGGGATTTAATTGAAAAAATGTAGAGCTTGTTTTACCACTGCCAACTTAAATAAAGCTTCCTGCATGTCAGTATTTAAAACATAATTTCTCCAAAGATATCCATAAAATGTAGCCTGTCCGTCTTTCTAAATATCTGATCACAATAGCTTAACTGATGTACTAATTTAAGCCGTGATGAAACCCAAATAGTGGTAATGGCATTTCGCCTAATTTGAAGTTAATCAATTTAAATGTCACGAGTGACACGAGCACGAGAACAGTACAATAACAGTAACCCAAATAATCAGAATTCATAATCACATACGGCAGCCACGCCCAAAGGCAAGTTCTCATGTGGAATACTAGCTAATTATATTCACCCCCGAGCCTACTGAGTAATTATTAAAGTGTTTATATCCTCCGAATGAAGTCTAAGTTGACTCCGCTCGTCACTATGGCAACAGGTGTCTCGCAAAATGTACACCATCCAGTATCTCATCTAAAATTGAACCTGTTAATGGAATATTTCGCAATTTTCCCCCAAACATTAATCTCGGCGAAGGATTTTCTTTAATACTCCACCGACTCCTTACGAGTTCGCAATTTATATCGCTGCTGGTTCTATTTGTATCTAATAAGAACTGGAATTAAGTTTCACACTAGGATGCGGACGGCGTCGATATGTTTTATTAGAAAATCGCTGAAACTTTTACTGATCACCATCTGAATGTTGCTGATAGTTATCAGAAATAAGAAAAAGTTGGCTTACGAGGCATGGTCTCAAATTTTTCTGCTCTCTGCTGATGAAAGCAATTTGTCTTTGATTTTATCAATCCTCCAAATAATGGCGATGATAGCTCTTGCAGTATGGAAGACGCATTATTTATCTCAATAAAAATAATTTTTCATATTTGCAAAACCAAGTCTCTAGAAACATTTGTCGATGGGAAGCGGCCGCGAGAATGAATCATACGGCAGATAAGCGCTCCAGGCGTTTCCGTAAGCGATAATCTTTTCTGTATGGAGATCCGTCGAGAAAACCGGCACGGTATAAATACGCGATCGTCTTTTCCTCAGGAGTCAGTTGGTTGGTTAGTCAATTGGTCAGTTGGTTAGTTAGTTGGCCAGATAGTCTGATAATTAAAAGAATTATACAGACATAGAGCATATTTTGCACCAGCATTCTATAATGCCTTCATGGCGTTTTAATCATACTTGAAAACAGATTATTTGTAAGTTAGGTGTTAAGTTTTAATGTGTCTTTTAAATGTTATTGTTATGTGCAATGTTATTTTAAAAACTATTTAATTATAAATAAATACCAATACCATACCCTCATTTGTGACTCAATAGCCACTGAAATAGTAAATTCTAAACCAAATTTCACATTTCTCAAGAGATTTCCTCGTTACGCATTATCAGTTTACTTTTATTTATAAAAGGAAAATGCTTCTAAAATTCTGATCCAATTAATTGCTGTTTAACATAAAAGAAACCTCTTTTAAATCCCACGATGGGGTGCTAATTGTTTCAAAATGAAACTGCTATATGCAAGAGGTCGTCTTTTATTCTGGGGAAGGATGATTTATGTGGTGACATTAACCTTGCCTGGATGTCACATAAACCCTTTGCGAAAGCACAAGATAAATTTTCTTTCCAAAGGATTACATGCTTTTTCTTTCGAGGGATGAAATAAAATAACACTTTGTAATATATTCGCTTGATGTGTAAAATATTTTCCTTTATGTACGCCACTAAAGCGATAGCAACGTTCATATTAATATTCCGTTAAAGCTTTGTCCGCCGCACTGTTTTTTGGGCGACATTTAAAAAAAAATAACAAGTCCAAAGGATCAGCTTGTGGCCGAGTGGTATTACTTATCAAGCTAAACGTTTGGATGAAATTTACATGCAGCCGGAAGCGGTAATTTATTGTCATTTGCAGGAATGAAAATAAATGTCGTTTTAACCGTTTTCAAGAATGTACGGTTACGGAGCGAATGAATTATTGTTCGCATTAGCGTCGATAGTAATTTGCTTCGGTGGTAAATGCATATTTTATGGTTGTAAATGTGACATAATATCAATTTTTACAACCGAAAATATCTTTGCGTCGCGCCGCCGAACATAAATTACTAATACGACAATTTATTCACTAACAGCGTATGCATAGAGTTGTTATTTATAGAAAAATCTACATATATTATAGAAAAACCATAACGAATTTAGTTGTTCTTAAGTAAGCACATTTCAATCTAATTAGTTTGTAATAAAACGAGAAAATAGGTACGAGATTTTTCATGGTAATTTGCTCAGCAATAATAATTACTTCCTTTTTACAGCTTTCAGGGCGAAATACTATTTTGGAATCTAATTTATTTCCTCGGTCTACTCGTTGTGCTCCAAAGACATAAAGGGTTTTTGCGAGCGGATTAAATTTTTATAATACTGCTTATTTTCACTTCCAAGCTTTCAATTACAAAACCATCGCATTTTACAGTAATAAACCAATAATCCGTTGGTAAATTTAAGATCTCTGCCACATCTCGTACTTAATGCGAGAGTTAAACTGCAGAATTGTAATTTCCTGCTGTTCGTTTCAGGATTTCAGGATTCCCTTTTTGTTAACTTACGACATTGTCTGATAGATGGCTGACATGCAATAGAATTTCAAATCGTACTTACTCAAATAAAATAATTCCAAGCTGTCCAAATCATTTTTGAGTTCCTTGGTTTCAGTAAATTTCTTCCAAGCTGAAATAAAACAACCTTTTGATTAATCAAATTATCAGACAAGGTTACGTACAGCAGTAATGTGCAGTGTTTTAACTTGTGCTCTTTTTGATGTATGAAAATTTTATACAGAATATCCCTAATTTAACATATGACTCAATTGACAATTTTTTCAAATGGAACCCTATTTCTTTTTTGACTATTCTTAAAGGATATACCAAGCTACACATGCGTGCCAAATTTCAATTTTTTATTTCTTGTCATTTAAAAGATATTTAACAAATATTAACTAATTTGAAAAATCAAGGTATCTGATTCAACTCAATAATCTTTCCTTAATAAATGTTTAAAATGTTCTCGATTTACTAACTGACAATACCTTGAACCAGGGGTCGGCTAACCGCGGCTTGCGAGCCGCATGCGGCTCTTTTAAAAGACATTTGCCGCTCTTTAAATTTTCCTAAAAAAGATAATTAAGTAAAAGCTAGAGAGGCAGACACGCTTATTAAACAAGTGACCTACAAAGTCGAAATTTCCAAAAATACTTTTCTAGGAATTTTTACGTTTTGCTTAAATTTTGACATAAAAAGTTATGATTTCATGAAGTATTTATCTAAAAGTTTTGTTTGATTTGTATCAACATTGCAAAAAAACGTATGAAATTTGGAATTTCTAGAAAAAGACCAATTTGGGGAGTTGAAATTTCTAAAAAATATATTTCTTATGATTTTTACTTTTTCATTTGTTAATTTTTTACAGCCTTGAACTTTCGTAAAAAAGGTAAAATTATTTTTATGAGAAAAAAAATCTAAATTCACAAAACCAGTAAATATAAAAGTTCGAAATAAAAGCTGAAATTTCCAAAAAGAGCCAAATTTTGAGAAAAAGGAAGAAATTTCGCAAATGTTGAGAAAAATAATGATACTTCGAAAAAGTTGAGAAAAATAAGAGATTTTGAAAAAAGTGGATTTATCAAAAGTTCTCAAAAAAGGTAAAATTTCAGAAAAAAAAAACATCAAATTTCGACAACAGATTAAAACCCAGAACAAATTAAAAACCTGAAATTTTTAGACAAATTTGAATTTTTTTAAAAATTGTAAAATATCAAAAAGAAAAATTGTAAAAATAAACTGGATACTTAAATTGTCGAACTTTAAAAAACCCAAGCAACACTGTTTTTTAAAGTTAAAATAAACGCAATTTTAATTTAATAAACGTTTATTATACTAATCAATGTTGCTTGGGAAGTCAAAGTTTTTCAGAGAAGAAGAAAAAATCAAATTTTAGGAAAAATTTCAAGCAAAAAGTCAAAATTATAAAAATGCTCGAACAAAAAAATTTTGAGAAGCAATTTGAAATTTCGAAAACAAGACTATTTTAAAAAAATCCAAATTTTGTGATAAATTCGACCTTTGAGAAAATTGGTAAAATTATTTCGAAAGAAAAGAGAATGTCGATAAAACTTTCAGTTTCAGGTCTCAGGTCTCTGGTCACAAATTTCCAGAAAAAGTCAAATTTTAAGAAAAAAATCAAATTTTTAGATTTAAAAATAGATGAAGTTCGTTCGAAATAAAAGTTGAAATTTTTAGAAATAGCTTAATTTTAAAAATAAGGCATTTCGAAAAAAATAAATTCATCAAAAGTTCTGAAAAAAGCAATTCTGGAAAAAAAACATTTCGAAAAAACGCATGAAATTTGGAATTTCTAGAAAAACACCAATTTGGGGAGTTGAAATTTTTTAAAAATATATTTCTTATGATTTTTACTTTTTCATTTGTTAATTTTCTACAGCCTTGAACTTTCGTGAAAAAAGGTTAAATTACTTTTGTGAGAAGAAAAAATCTAAATTCACAAAAGCAGCAAATATCAAAGTTCAAAATAAAAGCTGAAATTTCCAAATGAGCCGAATTTTAAGAAAAAAGAAGAGATTTCGAAAATATTGAGAAAAATAATGATACTTCGAAAAAATTGAAAAAAAGGAAGAGATTTCGAAAAAATTGAAAAAAAGACGAGATTTTGAAGAAAGTGAATTCATCAAAAGTTCTCAACAAAGGTAAAATTTCAGAAAAAAAACGTCGAATTTCGACAACAGATTAAAACCCAGAACAAATTAAAAACCTGAAATTTTTAGACAAATTTGAATTTTTTTTAAAATTGTAAAATATCAAAAAGAAAAATTGTAAAAATAAACTGAATACTTAAAATAAATTGTCGAACTTTAAAAAAGTCAAAATGTTTCAGAGAAGAAGAAAAAAATCAAATTTTAAGAAAAATTTTAACCAAAAAGTCAAAATTTTAGAAAAGCTCGATATTTTACCAAAAAAATTTTGAGAAGCAATTTGAAATTTCGAGAACACGACGATTTCAAAAAAATCCAAATTTTGTGCTAAATTCGAAGTTTGAGAAAATTGGTAAAATTATTTCGAAAGAAAAGAGAATGTTGATAAAACTTTCAGTTTCATGTCTCAGGTCTCAGGTCACAATTTTCCAGAAAAAGTCGAATTTTAGGAAAAAAATTAAATTTTCAGATTAAAAAATAGATGAAGATCGTTCGAAATAAAAGTTGAAATTTTTAGAAAAAGCCTAATTTTAAAAATAAGTCATTTCGAAAAAAATAAATTCATCAAAGGTTCTGAAAAAAGCTAAATTCTGGAAAAAAAACATTTCAAAAAAACGCATGAAATTTGGAATTTCTAGAAAAACACCAATTTGGGGAGTTGAAATTTTTAAAAAATATATTTCTTATGATTTTTACTTTTTCATTTGTTAATTTTCTACAGCCTTGAACTTTCGTGAAAAAAGGTTAAATTTCTTTTGTGAGAAGAAAAAATCTATATTCACAAAAACAGCAAATATCGAAGTTCGAAATATAAGCTGAAATTTCCAAAAAGAGCCGAATTTTGAGAAAAAAGGAAGAAATTTCGAAAATATTGAGAAAAATAATGATACTTCAAAAAAATTGAAAAAAAAGGAAGAGATTTCGAAAAAATTGAGAAAAATGAAAAGATTTGAAGAAAGTGAATTTATCAAAAGTTCTCAAAAAAGGTAAAATTTTAGAAAAAAAAAACGTCGAATTTCGACAACAGATTAAAACCCAGAACGAACTAAAAACCTGAAACTTTTAGACCAATTTGAATTTTTTTAAAAATTGTAAAATATCAAAAAGAAAAATTGTAAAAATAAACTGAATACTTAAAATAAATTGTCGAACTTTAAAAAAGTCAAAATGTTTCAGAGAAAAAGAAAAAAATCAAATTTTAAGAAAAATTTCAAGCAAAAAGTCAAAATTTTAGAAAAGCTCGAAATTATACCAAAAAAATTTTGAGAAGCAATTTGAAATTTGGAGAACACGACGATTTGAAAAAAATCCAATTTTGTGCTAAATTCAAAGTTTGAGAAAATTGGTAAAATTATTTCGAAAGAAAAGAGAATGTCGATAAAACTTTTAGTTAGTTAGTTAGTTAGTTAGTTAGTCTCAGGTCTCAGGTCACAATTTTCCAGAAAAAGTCAAATTTTACGAAAAAAAACAAATTTTCGGATTAAAAAATAGATGAAAATCGTTCGAAATAAAAGTTGAAATTTTTAGAAAAAGCTTAATTTTAAAAATAAGGGATTTCTAAAAAAATAATTTATCAAAAGTTCTGAAAAAACCAAAATTCTGGAAAAAAAACTTCGAATTTTGACAATAGATTGAAAATAGAACAAATTTAAAAACCTATTTTTTTTTTTTGGTGGAACGGCTGGTCTTTGGTTATCTTTAAAGATGATAGCTTGGCTGTCGAAACGCGTTAGAGGAACCTTTGTTGTGTTTTTAAACCTTTTCTGTTTCAGGGGGCAAGATTTGTACTTCAATTTCTAAAATGTTTAGACAAATTATAATTTTGTGAAAAATAGTAATATTTTGAAAACAGAAATTGTAAAAAATTAAAAGCTTAAAAAGGAAACAGTCGAACTTTTTCAGAAGCTGAAGTTTTTCAGAGAAGAAGAAAATAAAAAAATGCATTTTTTCGGAGAAAATTAAATTTTGAGAATAAATTGAAATTTCAAGCACAAGACAAATTAAAAAAACTCCAAACCTTCACATAAATCTAATTTTAAGAAAATTGGTAAAATAATTTCGAAAAAAAAGAAAATGTCGATAAAACTTCCAGTTTCGTAAAAATTATTGAATTTTGAAAGAAGGTACCAAAATTTTTCAGAGAAAGTCAATTTTTAAGAAAAAATTAAATTTTGAGATTTGAAAATGGATTAATTTAGTTCGAAATAATAGTTGAAATTTTTGGAAAAAACCGAATTTTGAAAGAAAAAATATTTCGAAAAAATGAATTTAGCAACATTCTTAAAAAAGATGAAATTTAAAAGAAAACGTCGAATTTCGACAATAGATTGAAAGCCAGAACAAATTTAAAACCTAACATTTTTAGACAAATATTAATTTTGTGGAAAAAATTGTACAATTTCGAAAAACCCCAAGTTTTTCATCGAAGGAGAAAATAAAAATTTGCATTTTTTTCAGAGAAAGTTTAATTTTAAAAACAGGTTTGAAATTTAGAGAAGAAAACGAGTTAAATAAATCCAAATGTTCAGATAAATTCGAATTTTGATAGAATTATTAAAACAATTTCAAAAGTAAAGACAACATTGATACAACTTCTAGTTTCGAGAAAAATGTTGAACTTTGTAGAAAGGTCAAATGTTAAGAAAAAATCAAATTTTGAGATTCAGTTAAACATTATGAAATTTTACGAATTTCTTCAAAAAAAATCGCAGTTTGCGGAAATAAACAAATGCCGAATTTTTAAAGTCAAAATTAAAAAAAAAAACGAATTTTGCGAACCAAGTACCAATTTGTAGAAAATAGATCAAAGTTTAAATGTTTTGTAAAAGTCAATATTTGGGCAAAATGGCTTAATTTGAAAAAAGGACAAACTTTGAAAAGAATATACAAATTTCGAAAAAAGTGTTGAAGTGTTTCCCAGAGAAAGTCGAATTTTGAGATTAAGTCAAACATTTTCAATATATGTAGATAAATTTCGTTAAAAAAATTGCAGTTTCCATTAACAACAGAATGTTGAATTTTAAAAGTCGAAATTTCGAAAAAACTCCGAATTTTGCGAAACAAGTTTAAATTTCTAGAAAATAAATAAAAGTTTAAATGTTTGGTAAGTCAATTCTGGGGAACATGCCGAAATTTGGTAAAAGAGCGATTTTAAAAAGAATGTAGAAAGCTCTAGAAACTAAGCGCAATTTAGAACACAGTCGAATAAATATATTTTTGGAAAAAAGTGTTATTTGAGAATATATCTAAATTTCGAAAAAGGGAAACTTTGAAAAAAGATTGAAATCTTCAAAAACTATTTTACTTAACTTCTCCGAGTTGGATATACCAAACTAACGAGATCTAACAAGATCGAAACCAATTTTTGGTTTCCAAACTTCGAATCTAATAAATGTTCAAACCTATTGGTCTGTGCATTAGAATCCTTGTCTTCTGGGAACTTTCCTAGAGAGCAACCGCTTCGCTAGGTAGCAGTGTTCCAACTGTTGGTAGTTCAGCCACATGATTCACTATAAACGCCTGGAGGGCTGCATGAATATGCAGTCTAGGTTGTATTCTACTTGCATTCTCCAATCACTTCAAATTTTTATTTTTTTATTAAAAAATCTTTTAGTAACTCGCATTAGAAAAGAGTAAATATTTTCCCAAATGGGCGAATTTTAAGAAGAAAGGAAGATTTGGGGTAAAAGTCTAATTTTAGGAACAAAATAGATATTAAAAAGAAGACTAATATAAAAAAGAGTTAAAAAAGTCGAAATTGCGAAAAAAAAGTCAAACTTTAAAGTAAAGGTCTAAATTTTGAGAAATAAAAGGTCTTTTGGGCTGAATATATTTTTGTTTAACTACATGAGTCAAGGCGGATCTCTCTTTGTCCCATATATTGTCCTGTATCCGATTTAATTTTGAATTCTGTGGTACAGAAATAAAAATTTGTGGCTCTTTGAAATTCACGAAATCAATTTTTTTATTGCAGCTGGCCCTTTTGGTTTAAAAGTTTGCTGACCCCTGCCCTAAACAAAACTAAAACTCGTTTTCAACATTTATAATTACTTCGGAGGAAATTAGTCTACACTCCTATCTTTTTCGTCCCTTAAACTCCTTAATATTTGCAGGTTTGGTCTTAAAAATTTTGCTCTTTAAATACCCCCATAAGAAAGCGTCCACAGGTGTTAAGTCCGGAGACCTAGATGGCCATTGAAAAGGTCCTCTTGTACCAACCCATCTGCCTGGAAATACATCATCCAGATACTCGCGGGCAGGTCTTGCAAAGAAGGAGGAACACCATCTTGTTGAAACCAGATGATTCTATTCGAGACATCAGCTTCGACTGGATCAGGAAACAAAATAGCTAAATCAGGAATTAGCTCTTCCTGCAGGAATTCTAAATAGCCTGCCCTATTGAGATTTCCTTGGAAGAAATTTGGTCCTATAACTCGACCACCGACAATCCCTGTTCAAACATCGACTTTCTCTGGATGTTGAGTGTGGCCTTTCCTCATCCAGTGTGGGTTGTTGTCTGCATAATAACGACAATTTTGACGATTTAGCATTTAACATAAACGTTGATTCATCTGAAAACAGTATATTTTCTATGCTTAGAACATTTCTGTCTAGTAGATCAATCATTTGTTCGTAAAACTGGAGTCTTCTATCAGGATCAGCTTCTAAGAGTTCATGGAGGATTATCATTTTATAAAGATGGGATTTTTGCATTTTCACAATTCTTGCAACTGAAGACTGGCTAATTTCGAGTTCCTTAGCTATCTGACTGGTGAGGACATGAGGATTTTCTTGGACAGAGGGAAGTACATTAATTTTAACATCTTCATTGAGCGCATTCTGACGGAGATTACTTGTTTTTCTCAAACGCCCATTTTCCCAAAACTGTTTTTCAATCTTGCTTACGACACTTTACGATATGGGTGGTAAATCAGGATACTTCTCACTGAATAAATGAATAACTTCATTTTGAGTTTTTGTTCTATCTCCGCAACCAATCATTATTAAAATTTCAATCTTGTGGGGTTCAGTTAAGTACGGCATTTTGGTCGATTTTTTAATAAATGGTGCTTCTCACTAAACGACAAACTAATTGCCTTTTTAATCAATAAGATAATACTCTTTTTATTTGTTTTTATTAACTTTTTTATAAGATTGTGATAAGACGTCAACCCAGTTTGACAAAAAATGTCAAATAAATACCTTCTGATACGCGATTTTTAAACGTTATGAAAACTGTATTGAATTGATCAGATTTCCTGATTTTTCGAATTAGTTACTAAACTTGTAAATATCTTTTAAATGATAAGGATCAAAAAATTGAAATTTGGTACGCATGTGTAACTTGACATACTCTTTAAGAATAGTCAAAAAAATAGAGGGTTGCAATTTAAAAAAATTATTGATGACTTTAGATCTTAAATTTGAGACATGCTGTATAAAATTTTTCTACATTTGAAAGAGCACAAATTAAAATAATAATCCACGTGTCTAAACATATTTCCAAAAAAAAAGATGTCTTTGATTTACTAAATTTATTCCAAGTTACAGACTAGCGCTGTTTTCTAGGATTCTAGAGATAACTCTTTCAAATAATACTTTACACACAAGTTGATTTTTCGGAGACCAAATTAACCCCCCATTTTATTATAAAATATTTTATTTTTCTAATCATCGGGTAGCGGTATTTGTGTGTATCATCAGGAACTAACAAAATGCAAATATTCAAATTTGTACATTACATAGTTTTCGAGCAAAACCTCTTTGTGACAAGCAGGGGAATGATATTATAAGGCTTACTTTCTTTTAAGCAACGGAACCCTAAAAACTGAAAATTGCAAATTTAGACTTGTCTTGATTTCTTTTCAAAATTTATACTTTTTCTGCAAATCCATTTTTTAAATATTTCAGCAAACTGACATTCTTCCAAAATTTTGCTTTTAAAATTCGAAATTTTGGGAAATAAGTTGGACATTTTTAATTTCAAATTGGAATTTTTCATTTATTTTTGTTATGAAACTGTAAACCAGAAATTCTCTGTATCCCAAAATTTTGAGTTTCATTTGAAAATTTTGAATTTAACAATTTTTGCGAAATTTTTAGTTTAAATTAGAGAAAAAGTTAAACATTTTGGGTCTTATATTGGGTTTAACAGGATCACGGTACACTCTCTATTTTTTCTTTATTTATAGAGATAAAATTTTCAAACTTACTACATTTGAGGCACTTATGAAATGTCAAATTTTGTTGTAAAAATGATATTCCTACTGCTGTCACTTTCGCTAAAACTGATAAGAACTTTTGATATTTAAATGAAACACCCTGTATATTATTACATTTTTGAAGTGTGCACAATTTTCTGAATACAATGCACCTAAAAAAAGTGATTTTTAATAGATCGAAAAAATTTTTTTTGCCATTTTATTTTTCAACATAGAAGGTGTGACTTATTCTAATTAAATCTAATGGACCACATTAAAGATTGAAAAATCAAATCACGTGAAAAAAGGAGTATTTCATTCTTCTATCACGTTATAAAGTTAACAAAAATGGTTTTTACGTCATAACTTCATTTTCTTAAATGGCACCATATTGGTATTGTGGTACTATGGTATAATTAATGGACAAATCTAACCAATTTTTATTTTTGCTGTGAAATCAATAGAACTGAAGCTACAGGCAAAAGAATTCGAAATATTCGGTTTCAATTTATTTGAAGATTTATTTAATAAGAACATAAGATAGCTGTGGAAAACAAATTTAGAAAAAATACACTTCCTAAGCTTTCGTTATTTAATTTTTTTGCAGCGCTAATGTGGTCAGTTAGCGTTAATTGGGATAGATCATCTTGGTTTCTCATTCTAGGCTGAAAAATAAAATGGAACCAAAAAAAATAGTTGATCGTTCCAAAATTACTCATGTTATGTGTAATGTATCAATTGTGCCGATTCCAAAAATGTATTAATATATAGGGTGTTCTATTTAAACATCAAAAGTTAGTATTAGTTTTAGCAAAAGTGTCAGCAGTAGGAATGTCAATTTTATGTCAAAATTTGACATTTCATAAATACATCAAGTGCAGCAATTTTGAAAATTTTAACCTTATAAATAAAGAAAAAATAGGTGGTGTACCATGATCCTTTTACACCCTATATATGAATTTTCGACTTTTTCTCGAATGTGTCCTAGAATTTAGACTTTAAAACCTAATTTTCCGATATCTCAAAATTTTTAATTTAATTTCAAGGTTTCGAATCTTGGAATGTCTACTTTAGCCCTAACATTTCGATTTTTTCAACAATTTGACAATAATGTCGAAATTAAAGTTGTTTAATCCTACTTCAAATCTGAAATTGTGAAAAAATGCACAAATTTAAAAAAAATTAGATTTTATTTTAAATCTAGAATATCAACAAAATTTAGAATTTTTGTTCTCGAACTTTGAACTTTAGTTTATAAAGTTTAAACTCAAAATTTTCACTTTTCTGTTTTATGGCAATTTGGAATGCACATGAGAAGGCTTGTCCAATGAGAACTGAACTTCGAGAAACCCAGGCAACCTCTTGATGAAACGGGCAACTCAAAAAACTCAGATCTTAGGCAAACAAGCTGTTCAACAAAGCGAAGAAGATAAAACTGGTATGTGACTGGGAAGCTTACCACAACCACCGAAAACAATACAAGAAACTTATTCGCAAGAGACAAAGGGAGAAATTTAGAGAATTTTGTAGTGACATAGAGTCTACTACATCAGTTTCTGGACTGAAAAAGATACTCTCGAAAGACCCAAACCACCAGGTAAGCATGATAAAGCGGGCCAACGGTACATATACCAGTACACCCGCGCAAACAGCTTCAGAGCTTCTAAACACGCACTTTCCAGGATGGTGTGTTATACCAAGCCATAAGTGGCATGGGCACTAAACCTCACCCTAGATATAGGGACTGGGAACTGGCTGTTCAGATGGTAAATGACACAAAGGTGAACTTTGCTCCCTTCAAATAGCACGGGTTGAATGGTATCTACCCTGCCCTACTTCAGTGGGAAATGATCTGGATACAAAAATACCTGGTGCAAATTCTCAGGGCGTGTATTGCCTTTCAATACATACCCCGAGAATGGAGGGAAGTCAAAGTAATTTTTATCCCAAAGTCGAGTAAACCTCAAGGCGAGGATAAATCATGTCGCCCAATCAACCTAACGTCCTTCCTACTGAAGACGTTGGACAGGTTGTGCGGGGGATAGCCTCGATATACACTACCCCTTACATTCAAATCAACATACCTTGACTTCCGGCAGATCTACCTAAACTGCACTACATTCAATAGTCGGCATGATCGAGAGATCGCTAGAAATAAAAGAACACACACTGGGTGTATTTCTGGACATAGAAGGTGCCTTTGACAGACTTAACTTCGAAAGCATTTCTCTAGCACTTGAGCGTAGCGGTATTGAACCCGCCTTGCGGGAACCCATACGACATATACTTGAGTGGCGAGCAATACCAGTTACAGTAGGAGACAGTACGATCAGAGGAATTGTAAGTAAGGGATGTCTGCAAGGGGTGTATTATCCCCCCTTATATGATTAATCATAGCGGATGACCTTATCCTCAATGACCGGAGTCTCTATACATTTGGCTACGCAGATGATGTAACAATTCTGCTTTCAGGTAAACACGAGGGAGTACTCTTGGAGTTAATGCAAGACGCCCTACATATAGTCGAGAAATGGGTAAAGAACATTCCCTAGCAGCAAACCCTGCAAAGATGCAAATAGTTCTTTTCACAAATAAAAGGAAATTAACACGACTAAAATTTCATAAACTCATGGGAACCCAACTCGGTCTGTCAAATCGAGTGAAATACCTTGGGATTGAACTTGACAGCAAACTCAGCTGGAAATACCACATTGAAAATAAATAAAACAAATCTTACAAGAACTTCTGGCAATGCCGTGGGGCTATCGGGAGGTCTTGGGGGTTATCGCTTAAGAGGACCCTTTGGCTATAGACGGCGGTCATCAGACCAATTGTAAGCTACGGAGTTAGAGTTTGGTGGCCAAAAACAAAGTGCACCGCTATAAAGCATCCACAGACTATCGTGTCTGGCAGTGATAGGAGCAATTAAATCCACTCCAACAGCAGCAGTGGAGGCGACCTTGTGCCTGCCACCTCTCGATATATTTCTTGAGGGGGCGGCACAGGCTTCTGCTCTCCGTCTGCGAGCAGGAGGAATGGTAGGTAAAATGGTGGGTCATCGGCGCATGACAGAGGGAGCGCTCCAAAAGGCTCTTATTCTGAGTGCGCCGATGGACCATCTACCAGTGAAATATAACTTTACAAAATCCTACCGGATTAAAATGAATCACCTACAAGCAAGGATACCAGACGTAAGTATATACACGGATGGATCGAAAACAAATACGGGCACTGGAGCAGGAATCTTCTCGAAAGACCTGAAACTAAATGTAAGTATTAAGTTAGATAAATACTTAACAATCTTCCAAGAGGAGATGTTGGGAATTTTATATAGCGCCGAACAAATGACGCAACTGAACATGGCAGGAAAATATACCCAAATAAAGACGGACAACCAGGCAGCCCTTAAGGCCCTGAGAAATGTGAAAACAAACTGAGTGCTGGTATGGAACAGACACCTATCTTTAGAACGTCTATCACAGCAGAATGCAATTGATCTAATATGGATCAAAAGACATTCTGGGAAAAAGGGAAACGCCGCGCTGACAAACTGGCGAGGAAAGGTTTGGAGGAACAATTCGTTGGACCAGAATCAACCCTTTCCCTGAAGAGATCAACCGTAAGATCCCTACTTAACGAAAAAATTTATCGTAAACACAAAGCCATATGGGCATCAATAACACCATGCCGACAAACTTACGCATTCATTAGAATGCCGTGCAGGGAAAGGGCAAAACTATGCCTACATCTTTCAAGGAATAACCTCAGGAAACTTAATTTGGACAGGTCACTGTCGATTAAACAAACACCTCCACAGAATATGAATTATAAACGACCCGAGTTGTAGAGGGTGTTTAGAAGAAGATGAGAGTCTCGAGCACGTGATGTGTCACTCCCCGGCACTAGCATCAATCAGGGGGCTGGCCTAAACGTTAGGCAACCCACAACGATTCCAGAATCTAGGTGGCAATTTGGTATTTCGAGACAAAGTGGGGCTTTAAAAATTTAAACAGAAATATTTCAAAAAAATACCAATATAGTGTCCGTGAACCAATATTTGAATACTTAAAAAGTTTTTTACAAAGAGGCATATAATTTCCAAAGAAATAAATTTTCATTAAATCTAAAAATTCATGAAAAAAAACTAAGATTGGCTGTTTTGAAAATCATGTCTAATATTAACAAAAAGTACTAAGTTTTAGTAAAAGAAAATATATGTTTAAAACGAATCATAAATCATTAAAATTGACCACCAAGAACTAGTTCCTGGCCAGGTTTTTACCCAATATTTGACCACCTAATAAAATACGAGGGTAAATCAAATATAAACCGGAATTTCTACCATGTCGCCATGAGGGCGTCAAGAGTGTGCACATACTCTTAGACATGTTAGGGATATCACGTGACTTCCTACGCTCAAGCGAACTCCGTTCTCGCCGTTCCGTTCGTCAGTTATAAATACAATGAGTGAGCAAGAGATTCATCCGTACGTTGCACTGCGCATTATTATTACAGTCGACTCCCGCTAAAGTTGCGCCCATTAAAGTTATCTGCTCGTTAAAGTTGTCAGGATACAATCGTTAAGGTTGCGTCGATATTCCCCCACTCTAATTTTCGAACAACAAATTGGACTTACGAGTTTTAGCGCCACCTTTGAATAATCCACTCAACTGTGCAAGGAGCAATAAAGCATATGCGCCGATATTCCCCCACTCTAATTTTCGAACAGCAAATTGGACTTACGAGTTTTAGCGCCACTTTTGAATAATCCACTCAAGTGTGCAAGGAGCAATAAAGCATATAGGGTAAAGTAACACAAATTAAACTACCTCCTAAATTGAATCCCCTTAATGTTTCTACCTTATTAAACTCTTAGCTGCGTTAAACAGCTGAATCTATGTGTGTAGATGAGGTCAGCTCAGCAATTTTATAATAATTTTCGTCAGAATTCAACGATTTCCCGCCTGTGTGTGTGTGTTGTGTGCAGTTTTCGCATAAAACTAGATCTAATTCTCTAAAAGAATTTTGATATTCTGTTAAAGGAAAGAAAATTTTTCTAATTGTCACTAAAATTGCCATAATTTTTGGCATATGTAAAACTACTTACGAGTGTTTAAAATCTACGTATTTAGAAACCTAAGGTTACAATATGTATTTTATTGACAATTTCCCAATTTGAATCATAAACGGTTGCCTAAACTGAACCTCAAATTATGAAACTTTTGGCTGCTTTACGAGCTTCCAAGTGGTCTGGTCTTTTTTGCAAATGTTAAAAGTGGAAAATTGGGGAAAATGGTCGGCGTCAGATGTGGAACTAGCGCTAGAAGCATACAAAGAGGCGAAAAAAGATCTAAATAAATGCAGTAATGATTATGGAATACCTAAATTGAGGTTACCTCGGTACATTCGAGAGTCTAACAAAGTGGCCAAAGGTTCTATTAAATTATTACACAGGAACCCTATTTTCAATACTACTTTAGAAAAATTGTTGTCGAACCATATTATTAAACTCTCAGAATCTCTCTTTTTCGAGTCACTGTAAAAGATGTTTGAAGTCTTACTTAGATGCTCTGTTACTGGCACGAGAAAATTAATTTGTTATGATGCAGTTGCCAGGTCATACAACACATCGCCTGCAACCACGTGACCATTCTTTTTTCAAACCAATGGAGGTGTATTACACCCAAGCATTGGAAAAATGGTTAGGGAATAATCTTGGACAGAGAGTGTAACAGTAGAAAGTGGCTTCATTATTAAATGAAGCTTATGGAAAGACGGCAACGATAAAAAATGCCATTAATGGATCTTGGGCATCTGGAGTATTACCAATAGATACATATGTTTTTAAAGATTCGAATTTTGTTGGATCCGTAGTTCTTAAGCCTGAACCAAATAAGGTTTTAAATAATGGCTTTGGTCCTAACGATAATATTTCTTCAGCACCTTGAAAAAAATTCAAAACAACAAATTGTTCCACACCTCTCTTTAGGGATGTTGCCAAAACCTCATTAGAAACCTGAGCATCAGTATCCTCCGCCAGCTCACTGAAAATTGCTCCATTATCTAAACGTGTCGAAGCTGCATCTTTAAAGAAAAGCAGCAAAGCCTTTGGTATTCAGAAAGCAGCAGAACTCACTAGTAGTCCCTACAAAAGTTTGAGAAAAAAAATCGGACTAAAGTAGCAACGACGGGTGACGAGCAACTTTAATATTGTAAGTAAATCTAAACAAGCATCATGGAGTGGAGAAGAAAGGGGGAAGGTGCACCCGTCAAGGTAAAAACTCTCCTCTTAACTGGAAAGGTTCTTGCGACAATGTTTTGGGATTTTAAAAGAGTTGTGCACGTCGATTTTCTGCATGACCGTTGTACAGTTAATGCTGCCAGCTATCGAATAAAGCAAAAAGTGCATATCAACGGAAGAGACGCGAATTTTTGGTCAGAAATATGACTTTGCTTCACGACAATGCCAGCCCACACTCACCCAATCTAACACATCCAAAATTAGAGGAAATGCTTTGGGCAACATAAGAACACTCTTCTTATAGTCCCGACTTATCACCATACGATTGTCATATGTGTGGGCCACTCAAAGAAGCTTTAGGAGGTGAGCGATTCCATCATGATGCTGCTGTTGAGACATTTGTGCGCAACTGGCTGCATCTTTTGATGATGATGACAGTAAAGAACTCCCAATCTGTTAAGAAAAATACATAACAAAATCAGGAGATTATGTACAGAAATTATTGGTAACTTTCATGTATGCATTTTGTACCAATAAATTTTTAAAAACAAATTCCGGTTCATATTTAATTTACCCTGGTATTTAGTATTAATGGAGTTTAATAGTGATGGATCACTGGGTAATAAACGTTTGAAAATAGTCCCAAATTTGTCTTCCAGCTTTCCTTTGGCGACCTTCAGATCCAGAAAGCTTTTTTTTTAATATAATTAGCCCGTTTGTTGCCTCTAAGTAAACGTTTCTATTATTTTGTAGTGACATCATCACTTAATGCGTTTGGAGGTTGAAATGAGAAATGAGAAAAATGCTGCATTATTTTTGGACTTCGGGCCACGTTTAAAATTTATATTAATACGTTTTGCGTAGGGAGATATTTTAAAGTGTAATAATTTTATCGACACTGCATATCCTACAACAGCTTACTTTTCCGCAGGAATCCCATACATCCCGTAGTTTCGGTTTTAGGAAGATCCTTAGGTTCATCTAAAATATTTAATTCTACTGCTGTTTGGCTATTGGCGATATTCGAAAATCTTTCTTCGACTGAAGGTGGAGTCTGCAAAAAAAAGTGATTAGTTATCATAGGTTAGAAATTTTAAATTTCGAAATTAAAGCTAAAAATTCTATGGTAAATTTAAACTTTTTTATCCAGGTTTGTAATTTAAAATTTCTAGTTAAAAGATAAAATTTTAGAAAAAAGAATTGAATTAAACAGTTTGAGTCGATATTCATAGAAAAAATAAATATACTTTAAAAACCAGGAATCTTCGAATTTAAAATCAATATTTTACGAGAAAACATAAACGTTTCAAGTTTAATTCAAATTAAATTCTTTTATCGAAAACATTTTATCGAGAGAAAATCGAGTTTTAAATCGAAATCTCCAAAAACAAATTAAAATCCCTAGAATTATTTGCAATTTGAAGACTAAAAGTTTAAAGGAGTAAAAACCTGAGAAAAAAAAACGAAATTTTGACCAAATAACATAGAGTTGAATATTTTGAAAAGAAATTTAATAGGCAACGTATTCCACGAGGTTCTTATTAGGCATTATCTTAAAACAATATTGAAGGTTATGTAAATGTTTAAAATTTTACCAAAAATTGATGTTCAATTCAAAAGCAATGGGGCTCTAAAGTGTTCATCCCAAAAAGCGATTTATACTAATAAGATAGAGATATGAACTGAAGAAAATTTGGTAGTGAAATGTGGTTTTTTTTAGGGTGACAGCAACGACCAGCGTTTTGAGGACAAATTATAACAGATTTAATTGATGGCATTTAAACGTTTTTTTACTTCATGTCTCGACCAGATCATTTAATAAGTCCGCGGAATAAGTAAGAAAAAAACAAAATTTTGACAAAACTCGATTTTATTATTCAACATAGTTGCCTTCGAAGGCGATACAACTTTTCGAAACCAATTTTATAGAACGATTTCTCTATCTCATCAAAATAGGCCTCAGTTTCAGCGATTACTTCATCATTGGACTTAAATTTTTTTCCAACAAGCATTCTCTTGAAATCTGAAAACAGGAAAAAACCGCTGAGGGCCAAATCTGGAGAATACGGTGGGCGGGTAAACAATTCGAAGCCCAATTCATTCAATTTTGCAATCGTTTTCATCGATTTGTGACACGGTGCATTATTTTGGTAAAACAACACTTTTTTATTTTGCAAATATGGCTGTTTCTTTGCGATTTTAGCCTTCAATCGATCCAAAAGTGCACAGTAATAGTCGCCGTTGATGGTGATTCCTTTTTGGAGGTAGTCGATGAATATTAGTCCGTTCGCATCCCAAAATACAGAAGCCATCACCTTATCGGCCGACTGTTGCGTCTTTGCTCGCTTTGGATTCGGTTCGTTGACTGCTGTCCACTCAGCCGACTGTCTTTTGGATTCTGGTGTGTAATAGTGAAGCCATGTCTCATCCATTGTCACATATGGACGATAGAATTCCATTTTATTGCGGTTTAACAGCGTCAAACACTCCTCTGAAGCATCGATCCGTTGGTTGTTTTGGCTGTGAGCTCACGCGGCACCCATTTTGCACAGAGCTTTCGCATACCCAAATTCGTGTAAAATGGTAAAAACATTACCATCTCATATCTTTACAATGTCAGCTAGCTCGTGCACCTTCAATTTGCGATCGTTCATAACTAATTTGTGGATTTTTTTGATGTTTTCTGGAATAACACCTTCATTTGGGCGTCCACTGCGCTCTGCATCATTTATGCTGGTACGACCACGTTTAAATTCAGCAGTCCACTTCTATACCATTTATCTCGATGAAGCAGAGTTATCAAGCCATCTTTTGGTTTCCGCTGTATTTTTTTTCATCAAAAAGCAATGCTTTATCAAAACTCGAAATTCACTTCTTTCCACTTTTTTTAAAAAAACAAAAATTGCTTCACACAAAATGCTGTAACTCACGAATCAATAGTCAGATTGCTGTCAAATTTATACACGTATCGTTTGAAGGTTAGTACTAAATAAAAATCATATGAAAAAGCCAATGAAACTGCACACGAAAAAATTCTAGTAACGCCATTTATGTGTCATCCTATGGACTTTTAAAAATTTCGACTTTTTCCAAAGTTTTGACCTTCTCTGAAAATTGCCACTTCTTTGAAATTCTGGCTTTTTACACATACATATTTTGATTTTTTTTTTGGAAATTTTTCTTGATTATTTCTTTTTTGGAAATTTCAAATTTTTTGAGAATTTTCTTTTCAATATTTAAATTTTTTTCCTAATTTGATTTTTTTGGAAAATTTCACCCCTTTTCACATTTTTGACCTTATTTTTGAAAATTTTTGACTTTTTTTTTAAATCCCCCGCTTTTTATTGAAAATGTATACCTTTGTTTAAATGATGACTCGAAATTTAAAGTTTTTTACAAATCTGACTTTTTTAGTTCAATTTTTTAAAACACTTCAATTCATTTTAAAAATTTGAATTTTTTCAAAGTTTCGACTTTTGAAAACATTCACTCACTTGAAATATTTGTGTTTTTTTGATTTGATTTTGGAAATTCGAGATTTTTAAAATGTAAAGTCAAAATATTCCAAAAAGTTAAGAATTTTAATAGAAATGGAGAAGCCAGTTTCAGAAAGTCAGAATTTTGAGGAAGTGTTAAAATTCTGACTTTAAAAACGACGATTTTTTGTTCAAATTTTTATTAAAAATCTTTATGTTCTTGAATATTTCGACTTTATATTTTGAAAATTTCAAATTTTAATTTTTTTATTATTTTCATTTTTTCCAAGTTTTAACTTATTCTGTAAATTTCAACCCTTTCACAATTTCGCTTCCTGTTAAAGTTTTGATTTATTTTTGTATTTTTTTAAACTGTTGACACAGAATTCTAACCTTTCTTCAAAATTTCGACATTGTTTAGATTTTGATTTGTTTTTTAAATAAATCTGAATATGTTGACATAATTTTTATCTGAAAACCTTTAGTTTTTATTAAGATCAACATTTTTTTTTTAATTTCCATCATGGTTAAAATGCTGACTATTTTTCGCAGTTTTGACTTTTTTTTTGAAAATTTCGGCGTTTCAAAATAAATTTGACTTCTTTTAGAAGTTTTAACCTATGTGTGGCAAATTGGACATTAATTTGAAAAATTCGATTTCTTTCGAAAACACTCATTATTTTAAAAATTTCAATCTTTTGCAACATTTTGATTTTTCAAATTTTTTAGACCTTTCACTGTTTTTTTAAAGCGCAATTTTTTTCCAGGTACCCACTTTTTTTGAAAACTTGCGTCTTTGTTCAAATTTTTTATTTTTATTTTATTTCTCGAAGTATTCAACTTTTTTTAAAATTTCGACTTTTTTCCAAAAATGTTGACTTTTTCTAGAAATTTCCACCTTTAAGTAGTAATCTGGACTTTTATTTGAAGGACTAGAAAAGTTGACTTTTTTTTAATTAATTTTGACTTTTTAAAAAATTTCATTTTTCGCAAATATCAACTTTTAAAACTTTTGAACTTTTTTAAGAATTTTCAGTGGTTTTTTTTTACCTCTATCTTTTCAAGAGATCCGGTTTTCTGTTTGAAAATTTGTATGTTTGTTAAAATTTTTGACCATTACTTAAAGTTTTGACTATGAAAATTTGGACTTTTTTTTCAAACATTTCGACTTTTTTTCAAAAATTTCGCCTTTTTCTTAAAGTTTGACCTTTATATAGTAAAGTAGACTTTTACTTAAAAATGGAAAAAAGCGATCTATTTCGAAAATTCTCATTTTTTCAAAAATTTAATTTTTGTAAAATTTCCACTTTTGAAATTTTCGAACTTTTTTCAGAATTTTCACTGTTTTCTTTTGAAAACCTCTACCTTTTTCAAGATATCTACTTTTTTTCGAAAATTTGCATCTTTGTTCAAACTTTTAACTACTTCTCGAAGTTTTTTAAATATTTTAAATTTTCTTTTTGACTTTTTCTCGAATTTTCGAACTTCATGTAGTTAAATGAACTTTTTTTTGAAAAGCTGAAATATTCTTCATTT
Organism: Dastarcus helophoroides; assembly: GCA_028583605.1. Taxonomy (NCBI): domain Eukaryota; kingdom Metazoa; phylum Arthropoda; class Insecta; order Coleoptera; family Bothrideridae; genus Dastarcus; species Dastarcus helophoroides. The sequence continues at coordinate 13,027,513 of CM053329.1, forward strand.
TTTTCGAAAATTTCCACTTTACAAAAGACTAATTTCTTTTGCAAAATTTTGACTTTTAAAATCTTGAAGCTTCAAAATTTTCACTTTTTTTGGACATTTTTTTAGTATTTTTACTGCCAAATTCATATTTTTTCTCAAAGTTGGGACTTTTTCAGAATTTAAACTTTTTTTTTCAAAAGTTTGTCCTTTTTTCAAAAATTTGAGTCATGTATGGGCGAAGCCATATGTAGGAAGGGTGTAGAAGGGTGTAGGAAGGATGTAGGAAGGCTAAAAAAATTCCCTAGATAATATCGTTGGGGTCATTTATATGATCGTAGTATTTAGAGCAAACAAGTTTTGTCCACCAAAAAGAAAAAAAAAAGATCCTCACGTTATGTTTTCGTATTTCGACCGAGTAATTTTTGTCGACCAAAAAAAAGTCCTCAATTCATATTGTTATGTTTCGATTAATCAATGATTGTTGACGACTAAAAAAGAACCTTCCATTTCTAGTTTCCTAGTTCGGCCAATCAATTTTTGTTGACCAAAAATATAAAGAAAGATCCTTTTCTATTCCGCCAGAATATTTTGTATCCACCACCAAAAAATGTATGACTTCATATCTCTTTTGGGGAGATTAACTCGAACTCTTGGGGGGCTAAGACCATCTAGTCGCTTCCTCACTTCGTCCGTGACTTGTTTTGAAAACTTCAAATTCTTATAACTTCGACTTTTCAAAAACTTCTCCTGTTCCTAAAAATTTTAATCATTTTTTTTAACAATCTGACATTTTCAATTGAGAATGTTAAAAATTTCAAACTAATTATATAAATAAAAATTCCAGACTTAACTAAAGTTCGACATTTAAGCTGGCCTTTTAAAAATTAGTATTTTTTAAGTCTAAGCTGAAAAGTTTCAAAAAAAAGTCGAAATTTCGAAAAATTTTCGAGTCTAAAACCTAAACAAAAATTTTGATAAAAAAGAACAAAAAGCAAAATTTTTGTTTTAAATTTGAATTTTTACAAGTGTTTTTCGACATTTTGAATTCAACCGCAAAATGTCGAGTCATTTCGAGAAGAAACTTCAAAATATCTAATAAAAATTGTTTCTAAAGATTTTAGTTTAAAAATTTCAAACAAAGATTCTATTATAATGCACAGATCAATAGGTTTGAACATTTATTAGATTCGCAGTTGGAAACCAAATACCGGTTTCGATCTTGTTAGATCTCGTCAGTTTGGTATAGCCAACTCGAATGCTAATAAATGTTCCGACAAGTAAGCACTAAAACATTCACAGGCGTCAAGCCAGTGACTCTTTAGTACTACCACCTATTGGTCCATAGAGAAACTATGGCCATCGCCAACAATGTCGTATGCAAGAAGAATGCAACCTAGACTACAAATTCATGCAGCCCTCCAGGCGTGTATAGTGAATCATAGGTAGCTGAACTACCAACAGTTGAAACACTGCCACCTAGCGAAGCGGTTGCTCTCTAGGAGAGTTCCCAGAAGACAAGGATTCTATAATGCACAGACCAATAGGTTTGAAAATTTATTAGATTCGCAGTTTGGAAACCAAATACCGGTTTCGATCTTGTTAGATCTCGTCAGTGTTTCAACTGTTGGTAGTTCAGCTACCTATGATTCACTATACACGCCTGGAGGAGGGCTGCATGAATTTGCAGTCTAGGTTGTATTCTTCTTGCATTTCAAACAAAAGCAAAAACTTCGAATTTTCTAAGTTCGACTTTTCGAAAAATTCTTCTATTTCTAAAAATTTTAATCATTTTTTCAAGAATCTGACATTTAAAATTGAGAATGTTAAAAATTTTAAACTGATTGTATAAAAGGAAAGTTGTGACTTAACTAAAGTTCGACATTTAAGTTGGCCTTTTAAAAATCACTATTTTTCAGTCAAAGCTGAAAAGTTTTCAAAAAACGTCAAAATTTAGAAGAATTTTCCAGTGTAAAACCTAAATAGAAATTTTGAAAAAAAAAGAACACAAAGCAAAATTTTGGTTTCAAATTTTAATTTTAACAAGTGTTTTTCGAAATTTTGAATTCAACGGCAAAATGTCGAGTCATTTCGAGAAAAACCTTCGAAATATCTAAAAATGTTCCTGCAGATTTTGATTTAAACATTTTAAACTAAAGCAAAATCTTCGAGTTTAAAACCTGAATATTTAGAAGCTTATTTAAAAAAAAAATTCTGGTTACCTGAAAAAATGTACATTATTTGTGTGGAGACATATTTCTCAGCTCTTGACGAGTGCAAGCAAAATTAAATACAATTGCGTGTATTAGTATTTGCATACATTTTAAGTGGGTTTTTAAGATCCATTTTTTCCACGTTAGAGGCTAAATTTTAAAAAAATCTCTCTTAGTGCTCTCCTACGTATTACGGGGAACACCTGTGCTAAATTTCACGCTCTTAGACACACCAGTTTAAGCTGTGCGTTGTCTTGGAGAGTCTGTTAGAGATTTATATAGTAGGTACAGCGGTGGACTCAAATACTTTTTTATTTAGGATTTTTTTTAAATTTATATTTAGGAATTAAATTTTCAATTTTTGATTTAGCTTGATTAATGTTTGTTGGGTAAAATTACTTCAATACATCCTTAGTTCTTAGACTTCTTTAACATTTTTACGAGAGAGATTTTTACGAGTTAAAAACAACTGAAACAGCTCTTCTGCTGACAACTTTTTTCCTGTTGATTTTATTGAAATGTTTCTATCCTTAAAAGAACATGGAAGGTTGCGTAAATGTTCACAATTTCACCAAAAACTAATGTTCAATTCAAAAGTAATGGGGCTCTAAAATTTTTATGACAAAAAACGATTCATAGTAATTTTAAAATATCTTAACAATTTAGTTAACGGTTGATTTTTGATACTTAATTGTGGTATGTAAAAAAGAAGAAAATTAAATGAATAATTAAATCATACCTAATCTTTTAAAAATTCGAAACAGGAGTTGCCCTTTTTACATTTTCGAAATAATATGCACCAAGAAATTTCAGTGCAGACAAATTGTTGATAATATCATTATCATATGAAAATAAAATGTCAATACTTCTGATTTACAGCAATGAATTTACATTGGATGGTAATCTAGCTTTTTTAAACGGTTATTAAATACTTGTTTTACACCTAACCCAATTTTTTTGAATTCATTTTGCATATAGCGCCTATTAATATGCATATAATTGTAATTACGATGTAGATTTTGTCCAAAATCTGCATATAATAGGCACATATTTTGTTTAAAAAGCTGTGCATATAATCCGCTCTCTACTTATAAACTAACATCGCCTAATAAGGACATTCTGGAACATGCTGTCTAGCAGAGCATTATGGAGCCCTGTTTGAAAAATATTTGAATTATTATTTAAAATAAATAAAAATTTCTGACTTATTAAAAAAATCAAGAAACGAGTAAATATAAGTCAAAAATGAAAAGAAAAGTTTCAATTTCAAAAAATTTGGGATTTTTAAAAATCATTTTCGAGTTCAAAATTGCAATACACAAATTTCGAAACGATAATCGAAATGTCGACAAAGAATTCAAATCTTTACAAAAAAGTGAACTTTGAGTTCATGTTACGAAAATTAGTGCCAATATTTCAAAAATAAAGAGATAATTTCTCGTCAAGAAAAAAAGCAAGTTAAATGTGTCAACGAGCGGATTGTATTTTTAAAATTAATTTTATTAAAAATCCGCTCGTTGACACATTTATCGGGCGCAGTCGCTGTAAGATTTGTTGGCTGGTCCCGCGAAAAGGTGCCGTTTCGTCTCAACGATTTACCGACAATCAACCCGCTCCAAAGAAGCAAAGAAGAAAAGGAACCATCTAGAGACGTTCAAGACTTCAGAGCCCTCCAGATGCTAACAGCAGTGAAAGCCCTGTAAGTACATATGTCATATAGAGGTTCACTAAATTCGAATTTTTCACCCATATTAAAACCTGCGAAACTAGTTTTGAAAGAATATCAAGACGTAGTAACGGTTACAAAAATGACTTCTCAATTAAATTTAAATATCTCGGAATTAGAAAAATATTTGGAAATCGTTCCAATATTCAAAGGGGAAGCGGAATTGCTTCCGTATTTTATTCAAGAATGTGAAAAAGTATCAAGTATTTTTATGATGTTGAAGTGCATCATAACCCGAAAAATGATTTTTTGATGTCAAGAATCAGATCAAAAATTCAAGGTGAAGCAAGCTTATTTGTTTCAAACCAACAAGCCAATAATTGGCAAGAATTAAAATCTTTAATTTTGTGCTCGTATGCTGATAAACGAGATGATGCCACGCTAGCTGTCGAAATGAACAGACTAGAACAAGGTAGTTTAAACCCATTTGAATTCTACAAACGAATTCAAAGAATTTTAAATTCACAAATTACTTATTCAAATATGCACTATGGTCTAAACCAAGGAATCAATAATCACTTTCGCAGAGTTGCTTTAAAAACCTTACTAAATGGTCTAAAGGAACCGTTGGGTTCTCTTATGAGAACGAAGGACCCAAAAGACTTGGAAACCACTTTAAATTTTTTAACCAATACTTACCAAAAAGAAATAAACAATCAGAAATTTAATAAACAATCAAATAGCTCTCCAAATAAATTCCCCAATCTAAAACCAAATTTCTATCAAAAAAATTCAAGCAATTTTTAACCCTTGTATAAGAACGAAACCCCAAATAGTTTTTCTTATGTTCAACATTCCATGAGACCAAAGACCCAATATCAAACCCCACTACCTAACGGAATTAGCCCACAAGTTAAACACGAACCAAAACCTACTCCAATGGGTATCTCTACGGCTAACACTTACAGACCATTACCAAAACGACCATATCCAAACTTCAATGCTAAAGAACTTCATTCTTTACTCGAAAATTTTAATAATTTAAATATAGATACGCAAAACGATGATCAGTTAAGTGAATCTGAAGCTGATTGTTTCGATAATTATTCCCCATTAGGGTGGTCCTTATTTGGGAAATGTTCGAATTTTTTTCCACGATAGTCCTAAATCGGTTCCAAATATATAAAAAAAAATTCATGCCAAGTTATAGCTCTTAATTTTAATATCAACCCGGCCCCCCCGATAGCCAAAGTTTTAAATGGAAATAACATAGGAAAAGTTCTGTTAATACTTTGGAATTTTTTATCCCATAAAACAATAAACATATCATGTCGACAAATAATTATTTTCATAGAAAATTGACCGCTCTACAAAAAAGGTCTCTTATGATTTTTGGCTAACTTGACTGGTTTAAAAGTTATTCGAGGTCAAAATCAAAGTTCTAGTCAATCTAATGGTTTTTTTCGTTTTTACCATCATTTTATGATTCAAAAATGAAAAAAGGGTTATAATTTTTAATCTTGATGATTTTTTTCCAGAAAAATTCCAAGGTGACCGTGACCCTAAAATAATAGTTACACTAATTTTTTTTTATTTTTGAACTGTCATAAGTTTCAACTATATTTCCAATTTCAAAATACACAAAATATTTTTGGCAAATTATTGAACGATTTTAATTTTGATTGATAAAAATATTGATACAATCTGGTTTCAAATTTAAATTTCAAGATAAAAACATTTCAGAAACTGATTATGCCGCCATCTATTAGATTTTACTTCAACTTTTCACATTACAATTTATTCTAAAGTACTCATAACCCATATTTATTATCTCAACTCTATTAAAATCGTTCACGAATATTTACTAATAGTTATGTTTTCTCGTTGTTTAATTAAATCCTTAAATTTCATCAATTCGATTTTAAAGTCATCAGACAAATATGGAACTATCACGTTTACGTCAAAACATCTTTTTAATTGGTGATGTTGACGTCCAAATAGTGGGTAATAAATTACCATCGAAATTGCAAGCTCTAAAAGTGTTCTTTTTTCATACACGTATTTTAAATACTTCTGTACCAGAAAGTATCGCTGCAGTAATTGATGAAATTATTGTGTTTTGGAAAAAAGCTCAAATTCCCGTTCAAGATATGCAAAGATGCCTAGATAAATTGAAAAAATTGTACGATGAGTGGCGCATACTTGTCAAACACAAAAATCGGAGTGACGTGGCTGTAAAAAAACAAAATGAATTTGTTTGTTCATTAAAAAAATTATTTGACATTGCACCATCAAATGTATTTGAAGTTATTGATGAAAATTCTAAAGAATTCTTAATTAATCAGAGATCAGAGGAACGAATTGGTTTTATTGCAAATATTAAAACAAAATATGATGACGATGATAATAATTCTAATAAATTAAACAAAAAAACTCATTTTGAAAAACGAAAAAAAAAGAGTGATGAAGAAAAAGCATTATTGGGTAAATTATGAGAATCAAATAATCAATTGATTTTTTATTACTTATTCACGTTCATATTTTATTCGTCATATTATTGTCCTTATTTGTTTTAGACAAAAATGTTGAACTTTTATCTAGCCAGGGAAGTGCTCTATCTGCATCTAGTGGAGAAATATACTTTCCTACTACTGCCGGATCATCAGAATCAAAAAAAAACAAGAGGAAGTTATAATATTCTCAGTGATAGAGTTGTAGCTACTTTCGATCGATGTAAAGTAAGTGACAGAGATGCTGTATTTATAATAACTGCTATCTGTCAATCACTTATTGATATAAACCTACTAGATGTGGATATTAACTCTTTGATTATCAATCGATCATCTATTCGAAGACAACGACAAACTCTGCGAGAGTCAAAATCAATAGAAATAAAAAAACACTTCCAAGACTTGAATTTATCATCTATTGTTGTACACTGGGACGGAAAATTATTACCTAATTTGTTAAATACCGAAACCGTTCATCGATTACCAGTGATAATTACGTCAGAGGGCAAAGAAATTATGTTAGGTGTACCAACGAGTGAAGATGGGACTGGAAAGGCACAAGCTACTATTATTCACGAAACATTGCTGGATTGGGGATTCGACACTTCTGTCAAAGCGATATCCTGTGATACTACTGCTTCAAATTTAGGCATTCGAAATGGTGCTGTTGCATTACTGGAGAAATTATTAGAGAGAGATTTGTTATATCTTCCGTGTAGGCATCACATTTTCGAAATTGTCCTAAGATATGTGTTCGAAGCTGTTTTTCCAAATACTGTTGGGCCAAATGTTCCACTTTTTATCAGATTTCAAAAGCAATGGGAAACTTTGAATAAACTGAATTACAAAACAGGATTAGATGATCCAAGAAATAAAAACGAGTTAACAGTAGAAAAAATTAGGTCTATAAAAACTTTTGCCACTGAAGTTCTGACAACAAAGCTGCCTCGTGATGATTACAAAGAGTTTTTGGAGCTTACTCTAGTCTTCATTGGTGTTATCCCAGAAAAATTTAGTTTTCGTAAGCCAGGAGCTTGCCATCATGCACGGTGGATGGCAAAAGCTATTTACGTGCTGAAAATATACCTGTTTCGTGAACAGTTATCGTTGAAAAAAGGTGAAGACAATAAACTTCGACAAATATGTGTTTTTGTGACAACTGTTTATGTTAAAGCTTGGTATTTATCATCTAATAGTGTAAAAGCTCCGTACCATGATCTACAATTTATAAAAGAGCTACACAACTTTAAGGCGATCAACAGTAATCTTGCTACTGTAGCAATTAATAGATTTATGAATCATCTATGGTACTTATCGCCAGAGTTAGCGATCATCGCAATTTTCGATGAAGATGTTCCATTAGAAACGAAATTAAAAATTGTGGCTAAGCTGCATACAGAAGAAGACAAGATTTCAATTGATATTATTCCGGAAGAAGAGCTGGATTATACTAGTGAAAAATGTAGCGTAAAACGCTTTCAAAGCAAGAATATAAACGATTTATTGTGCAACGATATCGATTTTTTTGTAACTGCAGAATCGATCAAATTTTTTGAAAGATTTGAGTTACAAACAGAATTTTTACAAATTCATCCTTCTGACTGGGCTGAAAATGAAAGCTACAAAACTGCATTACGGTTTGTCGAAAAACTATGGGTTGTAAATGACTGTGCTGAGAGAGGAGTTAAACTAGTGCAAGATTTTTGTAAACATTATACCAAAGATGAAAAACAAATGCAATTTGTATTACAATTAGTTAAAGATCATCGTCAAATGTTTCCTGATGCGCTAAAGAAAACTAATGTAACAACTTCATAAAAGTATGTGATTAAAAAAAAAAAATGATAATATTGGTATTTTCTTTCAAGTCATTGAAATTTTAATAATAAATTTTTTCAATTCATTAATACTTTTCTTTCAGAGCATACGTCAAGGTAAGAAAATTCGTTTGAAATATAAATTATAACTCTTTTTTCATTTTTGAATCATAAAATGACGATAAAAACGAAAAAAACCATTAGATTGACTAGAACTTTCATTTTAACCTCGAATAACTTTTAAACCAGTCAAGTTAGCCAAAAATCATAAGAGACCTTTTTTGTAGAGCGGTAAATTTTCTATAAAAATAATTATTTGTCGACATGATATGTTTATTGGTTTATGGGATAAAAAATTCCAAAGTATTAACAGAACTTTTCCTATGTTATTTCCATTTAAAACTTTGGCTATCGGGGGGGCCGGGTTGATATTAAAATTAAGAGCTATAACTTGGCATGAATTTTTTTTTATATATTTGGAACCGATTTAGGACTATCGTGGAAAAAAATTCGAACATTTTCCAAATAAGGATCACCCTATTCCCCATACAATGATTTTTTAGAGGAAATGGCCTCGGAACAAGAAATATGCCCAAATTAGAATTAATGAATTTTGTTAACAATATTTCAGAACTTCCCTTTATTTTACATCCAATAACTAACGAAAAAATTTTAATAGATAACGCTAGTTCAAGATCATTTGTTAATCCAAATTTAGCTAGAAAAAAATTTAGAAAATTTATTAAACCAGATAAATTTCAGATATCAACTGTTCATGGCTTAAGTATAGGAAATTCTTTTATGATAACTTCTTTCCCGGATTTATTTAAAACAATTACCAAATTAAAATTTTATATGTTTAAATTTCATAACCATTTCGATTGGCTTTTAGGAATCGATACCTTTAAAACATCTTAATGCTGTAATTAATTTAAAAGATAATACATTAGTTCTTCCGAATTGTAAATTCCAAATTTGTTATCGTAAAACAACTCCCGAATTTTGTAGCATGGAATCCAACGAAGTTGATTTGACCAAATTCAGAACAGATCATCTAAACTACGAAGAAACATTCTTCATGGTAGACCCTTATTGACCGGAAATATTATGTTTTTTTCAATTTATTTAACATTTCTTCGGCCCAGTTTGGAAATATTTAAATTTTTATGGTTTGTTGACAATTTTCTAAACAATTTTTGAAAATTGTCAACAAACCATAAAAATTTAAATATTTCCAAACTGGGCCGAAGAAATGTTAAATAAATTAAAAAAAACATACGAAGAAATAGCCGTTTTATCAAATTTACTTTATGAATATGCAGATATATTTCACAAAGATAATGATCCATTAACTTTTACTAATATTATTAAACATGATATCAAAACGAAAGATGAGTTACCAATTTATGTCAAATCTTATCGATATCCCCAAGTACATCGTCAAGAAGTAAAAAACCAAATAGACGAAATGCTTTCTCAAAATATAATACGACCATCTCACTCCCCTTGGTCATCACCCATTTGAGTTGTTCCAAAAAAAATTGACACATTTAACTTGTAATGTTGAGATTTCGGAGTAAAGGGTAAAAATCGGAAGCTAGAGAAAAAAGATGTAATTTCTTGAACAAAAAATTAAATTTTAAATCTGCCACAAAAAATTCGAACGTAAACCCTAAATTTTTTCAATCAAAATTATCAGTTGAAGTAGAAAATTAAAAAATTAGTAATAAAAAATTGCAATGTCAACCGGAAAATTTCAAAAAATGTTCTCTACATTTTGAGATTAAAAGGCGAAACGTGAAAGTGAAAAAAAACCTCTAAAAAAGTTGAAATTTCTAGTTACAGCAAATTTTCGAGAAAAAAGTGAAAATGTTGGACTTAAACTGGAAAATTTGAGAGAAAAAATTCATTGCTGCTATTTTCAATCAGCATTAGTTTAAGAATACATTTTTTTTATTTCGAAATCTTCCTGACATATAATCTATATCTAATCTAAGTTGCACTTTCAACATTAAAGTCGAAATTATAAAAAAAACCTCAAATTTGTGGAAAAAATTTTGGCATTTAAAATCAAAATGTCAAAAAAATGTTCTTGATTAGATGCCTCTTGAAGAGTATAATAATATCAAAAAAAATTAAGAAATGCGAAATTTTTGGAAAAAACTCAAAGTTTCGATTTGTAAAGTGTAATTTAGAAAAAAAAATTCTAAGATAACTTCGAATTTTAACAAAACTATTTGACAAAAATTAAATTTTTAGAAAAAGTTTGTTTCTAAATAAAAAGGTTACAGAAAAAATACAAAAACTGTTTTAAAGAAACAGATGATAAAATAAAGATGGTCGCAAAAAAGTCACAACAAATGCTGTCGTTAAATAGGTCATCAATGTTTGGGTACAAGAAAAGTCGTTTTACGACTGGTTTTATTTAAAACGACTCAGATTTTCCAAGCAAGTAAATTCTTAAACAAAAGTGCAATAAAAATAACAAAGCTCAATCGTAACTTTCAACAATAGAACTCGCAACCGCAAATTATATCGTAACCAGGAGCGCACACTAATTTTATTTATGCCACGTTAGCCGCCAATACGATCCACCAAAATAGTTTTCGACAATTAATTCATTCCAAAAACTCACTTCGCAATTAGTGGCTACAGGATCCGCGAACTGCATTGCACATGTATTTGTTTATGTCTCTCCGATTGGTGGAAAAATTCGCACACGAACACACGCGACCTGCATTCACTTTCCTTCGATGACATCAACTAAACTTTAATGTAGTAAAGTATGCTTGGCGGGCGACCAAGTTATTTTAAAACTATTGAAATTGTCAAATTATCCCACATGTCACTAAGTGCTAGCGGATCGGATCGAACCAGAGCGTTTATATATGGAAACATGGATTATTAATTGCCGTTCAGGTGTCAAATGGGAATTTTTTGACACTTCGCTTTGGACATTACAGGCGAAATGAGGTCATAGGGGAACCTATTTTAGACTAGGAGGAAGCGTCTTTCTTTTTTTATTTGATTTATCCGCTTACCTTTTGGGTTTTACTTACTAAATTATTTAGAAATATCCTGATTTGTGTGTTCTTTTTACTGGATATTGTGTCCAACAAATGGCATTTGAAGGAACACGAATATATTTATGTTCGCATAGATAGATTGTGCCTTCTTTTGGAAATGGATTAAGTAAAAGAACAATTTTAGCACTAGGTATATTTTTCCCGGAAAGTGCAAGTTGTTTGTAAACTTTTATTTTGAAACACCTAACAACTAAGCCAAAAGTTGGTCGGAGGAATTAAAAGGATCAAGAACCAAAGTTCGTCAATTGTTCAAATGTTCTGTACCTTTAAGTGTGGAGGATCTCCTTGGTTTATGCCTAATATTCGCCTAGATTTATAAAAATAATAAAAATAAATATATAAAAATATTATCACAAAATCCAAGTGTTTCTCAAAGTTTCGTGTTAAATCTCGAAAGATCGCTTGTATAAATTTCCAGTTTTTCTCAAAATTTCAGTTTCTTTTTCAAAATAGGGAGTTTAAGCTTAAAACACTTGCAAAATTCGACATTTTTTTACTAAAATTTAAAACCTAATGTAACGCAATGTAAATAGATGAAATAGGATTTAGAATAGAATTGTAGAATTTAGTAAATAAAAAAGTTTCTAGAAGGTTCTGATAAGGGGAAAGCGGCCGCGATAACGAAACAAACGACAGATAAGCGTTCCAGAAATTTCGGCATTCGATAAGCCTTATCTGCCGAATATTCTAGAAGCCGCGGGCCGAAACTATAAAAAGGCGGTCAGCTTTCCCTCGACTCAGTGAGTCAGTTAGAAGCAAGTGCAATAAGTTGGTTAGCAATTAGTAAATAATTAGTGAGTTACTGTTCAGTTGAAATGTGCCGAGTTAATTCAGTAATAAAGTGGGTATAATCTATCACGTGTATCAATTCGAACCGATAACGCACGTAACAATAAGATTGAAAAATTTTAAATAAAAAAGAAAAATTTATTAAAAGGGTTTAAATTTTTCTAGAAACGAAATCTCAGATTTAAAAGTCAAAATTTCGGAAAAATTTTGAATGAGTTTAAGGTAAAAATTTTAAGATTTAGGGTGAAAATTCGAGAATGAACTTGAAATTTTAAGAACTTCTTTGAAAATGTTATACTACTTCTGAATATCCTGAGTATAACCTATTTTTTTTTTAATCTCGACTGAGATTTTAAATTTTTTTCTTGTTAATTGTGAGTTTTGGCATATTAATGCTTTTTTTTTAAAGTATTTTACCTTTTTAGGGCCTTCTTTAGCTTTTCATTTTTGCCTAATTTAACATTTTGCTCACCTTATTACCTTGCTTGATTGTGCTTAAAATCCGGTCTTTAATAATAAATGGAGCCAAATAAAAAAAAATGATCCATTAACAATGTTTCTTAAAAAGAGCGCACGTCTGGAAAGTTCAGTTATATCTAGTGTGAAGCCAAGAAATTTCAAGAAAGGGCTGCAGCTTCCCACCCCCCCCTTGTTACGGGCCTGGTCAGAAGTACGGAATAAAATTCATATCTTTTAAGTTATTTAAAAATATGAATTTTATTTCGTTATTCTGGCCCTCCCTGTATATTTTTATTCGATCTTTCAAATTTTGTAAAAAAACGTAGATTTTCAATTTTTTTTTTTAATTTTCATTTGATTACCTATTTCACATTTGACATGCTCTTGATATTTCCAGAAAAATGGAAATTTTGAAAAAACCTATCTAAATAGACAATTTTTGTCAAAAGAGTCGAAATTTCGAATATTATTTTTACTATAATTTTCACTAGTGGAGTGTCTAGAGGTTTTCACCTAGGATTACAGGTACAGTGGATGAGATTAAATAAAAATATATGTTAGCATTAGGGAACCCGCCACTGTCTTTTCCACCTAGAATGTGCCACATGTGATACAAACCCATGACCTCTAGGCACGGGAGGGAGCAAGGGGAAGAAGGCAGTCGAGAATGAGCCGAGCAGATATCGAGAGCATATGTAGAAGAGACCAATAAAGCGAGTGATGAGTAAATTGTGCGTTATTTCATCGACAATTAAATACGATCCATCATTAGAGTTTACATATATGAAATGTTTAGATAATAATATACACATCAGGAAAGTCAAACACTGTCCATAGGGAGAATGTTAATGAGAGATTTAGCATTGAGAACTAATAGTGGAATAGATGAGCGGTGCCTTGTATTCTCCTACACCGGTGTAAACAATTCAACGCAGAGCGCAGCGATCAGTGCTGAGATTTCAGTAGTAGAGGAAAGTCACCAAATATGGAAGAGTATCCTAATATGGAATACCTTAATTTCTCTAAAAATATAAGTATGAAACGCAACACACGACCATCTTTTGTTTCATTCGGTCTATTTACTACCGCATTCACACCATCGTGTCAGTGCGCGAACGCTACACGTGTGGCAGGCGTGTTTTGTTTTGTTGTCACGCAGAAAATTTTAAAGGTAAGTAATAAATGAGTATTACCAGTTATTAGGTATGTATACATAAGTGTTATACTATTTAGTATATCGATATTATGTTTATTTCAACATTTTATGACCTTCAGTCATTAAAATATTGTGACTTGAAAAAATATTTAGACGAGTTTGAACTAGTATAAAAATCCAAATATGGACAGTCGTCGGTGTCTAATTATGGAAATTCCATAATTAGGTCTTTATATTTCACATGATAGGTACTTGCTACTATTTCTTTAAAAAATTATATGTTATGTTTGTTTTTAGAATGTCGGCTTCACAATCAACCAAGAAACGAAAAATCTGGGATGAAGAAAAAATGGCAGAAGCTATAAAATTCGTCCGGGGAAAGAAAACGGGATATTTGAAAGCGGCACAGCATTTTCAAGTGCCTAGGACAACTTTATTTCGTTTATGCCAACAAGATGAACAGTCTCCAGAAGTGGCAGCAGCTACGACATTAGGACGAAAAACTATATTGGGCCCCGAACTTGAACGTCAGCTAGTAGATGGAGAGCAAGTTTCACGGTTTAACAAGAACTGATCTTCGCCGTATGGCGTATATGCTAGCAAAGCGAAACAACTTGTAGAATCCCTTCGGTAAATCAGGTATGGCTGGAAAAAACTGGTTAAAGTTATTTTTAGATCGTCATAAAGATAAACTTGCGATAAGAAGACCAACTGGTACATCTTTTGCCAGAGCATTTGGATTTGATAAAGAAAAAGTGGATGCTTTTTTCAACCTCCTTGAAGAGCTTTACACTAAAAATAATTATCTACCAAATCGAATTTAGAACGTGGATGAATCAGGCCTCACAATAGTACAAAGTAAGATACCACAAATCATCGGTTACAGAGGTAAACGCCAGATAGCTGCACTGACATCAGCAGAAAGAGGATCTCTTATGACAATAGTTGTTTGCATGAATGCTACTGGTCATTTTGTGCCACCGTTCATTATTTTTCCCAGAAAAAATATGAGTGCTCAGCTAATGAGAGGCTGCCCTCCAGGATCAATCGGAGTTGCACATCCATCAGGGTGGATTCAAATGAACATCTTTACAGACTGGTTGAGGCACTTTATTCAACACACCAACCCGACTCCTGAATCAAGGGTTTTACTGATACTAGATGGACACTATAGTTATACTCATAATATCGATATAATAGATATTGCTAGGGAAAATAACGTGGACATAGTTTCGTTACCTCCACATACGACTCACAAATTGCAGCCGTTAGACAAGACTTTCATGGGGCCATTAAAAACACTACAGTGAGGAAATACGCATGTGGATTAGAAACAACAACAAACCTCTAAGTACATATGATATTGTGGAGCTGTTTGGCAAATCCTATTTGAAAGTACAAACAGGTGAAATTGCAGCCAACGGGTTCAAAGTCACTGGATTATGGCCTTTAAATAAAAATGTGTTCAGTGATGTGGACTTTATTGCTGCGCAACAAAATGCTGTAAGAGACGGTTGTACAACCAATATCACTCCACTGGAATCAAGATCTGAAACTGGTCAAGTTCTGATAGAAATACCTGTACCAGAAACAACTGCTAATGTACAACCTGAACCTGCACCCTCGACTTCCGGGCTTAATCGCAGCAGTTTGGGTCTGGTGTCTCCGCATGCCATAAGTCCAGCACCAGAGAAACGAAGAAAAGTATCTAACAGAGAAAGAAAAGCTGCTATAGCAGCAGTCATAACATCTTCACCCTACAAAAATGATTTAGTAAATAAAAATATGAAGAGACAAGAAAAAGAAAGTAAATTAGTCAAGACAAAGAATAAGAAGAAAACTGCGAAGAGAAAGAAACAAACGAAGAAAAATAAGGATGATTGGGAAGAAGAAGACTCTGAGGAACAGGACGATATCCAGTTTGATGAAGGCAGTGAACATGATGAGTTGATGGACCAAGTATCTCCTGACTCTGCTGATGCAGAATGTATGTTCTGTTCAAGACTTTTTTCCATGGATAAAAGTGGAGAAAGCTGGATTAAATGCTTAATGTGTGGGCTCTGGGCACATTATGATTGTGCTGGTCCAGAGTTTGATACTTGGATCTGTGACATTTGCAAGTGAATTAAGTAACTTCTTTCATTTATCACAATATGTTATTTTTAATTATTTGATCTCATAGATATTTATGTCTATTTTTGTTATTGTTATGATGATTTATGCTTATATTCCATATATGAGTACCTATTCCGTATTTAGTTACTTATTTGTAATTTTGGTTTTTGTGTTAGATTGTAATTTAATAACTAATATATTTGATTAAAGGCTGTTAATTACTACATATAAATGTATGACTTATTAGTAATAACATTAAACTGTTTTCATTTCTATGAAGTTTTTTTTTATATCCCTAAAACAAAATGGTATTCCATATTTGGTGACTTCCCTCTACATCATAGCTTCTGACGTGTTTTCTTACGGGATTACTACTGGCAGGCAACAATTTTATTAAAATTTGCATACAACATGTTGTATGTTCTTTTCGTTCGTTGATTTAATCAACGTCTGAGGTAAAATAAGACTGATATTCTTTGATAACCAAAATAAGTAAATGAGGTTTCTTAAACAAAATTACTAATAATTCTTATGAAGAATATAACATAATAACTCTTTAAACATAACAATATAAGGAGTTGAAATAGGCCGCTAGACTGCGCTAAACAATATTTCAGTCTGTTGTGAAACTCTTGACGAGTTTTTTCTAACATCTAAACATCTAAACTGCGTCAAAGTAGGGGAATACGTTCAGCGGCCGTAGAAAACTATGAAAGGGACAATTCTTAACGTTTTATATGGACAATGAAAATTTTTTCTTATCTGTATGTAAAAAAGTTTACCTATTAAAAAATTGTATAAATAAATAATAATAGTAATAATAAACTGGGTGTTTTAAAATAAGGTGCTCATACCTAAGAAAAAGCTAAACTTTTTCTTAATTTTCAAGACCCTCTAACTTACCTGGAAATCTGCTAGAGTGCAGCCTGTCCCTGAAAAGGAAAAAAGGAATCTGACTAACAACTATTGCCCTATATCTTTGTTTTCTCGCTGATAGATCGCTTCAGGTCATCGTCGGCGACATATCATCCGAGACATTCGCGATTTATGCAGGGATGCCTCAGGGGTCTGTCCTGTCTCGTACTCTGTTTCTGTTACACATAAACAAACTCTTAGCTTCAAATTCCAATCCGATATACAGCTACGCAGATGATTGTAGCCTAGTGTCCGACAAATCAATGTCCGTCGCTGCTTCAGATCGACTAAGGGGACAGCAGATACACATTTTTTTTGATGTAACGGACTGGTCCTTGGTTATCTTCAAAAATTGAAACACAGAACTTGTCCCCTGAAACCAAAAAAAATTAAAAAACACAACAAAGGTTGCTCTGAGAGCAACCTTTGTTGTGTTTTTTAATATTCTTGGTTTCAGGGGACAAGTTCTGTGTTTCAATTTTTTAGTAGATACACATGATTAATCGATATCTTGAAAACATTCTGGAATGGGGTAAAAAAATCTGGTCGAATTCAACAGTGGGGTTTTCTCTAAGAAAACATCAAGGGATAATGCAACAAACATACTAATGGACGGTAAAATCCTTCCGATGGGATCTAATCTATTTATCCTTGGAGTAAATGCGAGCACTAACTTCTCTTTGGATGATCATGTGCGCGCCATTGCCAAATCTGCCCCTCAGAAGCTAGGCTTTCTTTTTAAAGCTAAAAAGTACTTTACATCTCATCAGCTATTAACACTAAACAAAGCTCAAGTTAGGCCAACACTAGAATACTGTTCTCATGTTTAAAGTTCAGCCTCAAAGTTCACTTTAGTTCTTTTGGATTCAGTTGAAAGAAGAACGATTCGCCTAATTGATGATGAGAGTTTCACCGATTCTCTCAAAACACTAGAGCACAGGCGGATGGTTTGTAACTTATCTCTTTTCTACAAGTACTATCATGGGAGATGCTCGCAGGAACTAATATGATGGATCCCCCGAAGGGCAAGAGTTTTAAATCATACAACACAGTCGGCGACACCTGTGCGATCCAGCTTGACACAGTGAGGGCTCCTGTCTACGGAGACTCTTTTTTCTATAGAACTTCCAAGCTATGGAACTCGGAATTTATCCCAAAAATTACAACTTATCCTTGTTTAAGAAAGTGGTTCATCCTCATTTATCTTTGTTTCTGCATCCTCCTCACGGAGCTTTGAAGAGATAAGGGTTATCCTTTGCGAGTGCATTGAACATAAAAAAAGCTTTACTCAATCCCACCTTCTAATAATAAAGAGATGAGTTTTAAAGAGACTTAACAATAGGGTGTCCATTATTTACCAAGTTGGTTTTTTTATCTTGGTTATTCTCTAAATTATTCATTTACAGTCTAAAAACAATTTTAGAAATGAACAAATATATGGATTTGCTGTGATAATGCGTGCATAAGCAGCTGCTAAATATATGCTCCATTAATAAACCCAAATTCTACGGGAATTAATGAGCGATTATTTCAGAAAATTGTGGTAAACCAAAGGTGTAAACAATAAGAACAGTGTAGTGATTAAAACAACACTAGAGACAAACAGGTTAGTGCAATAATTGGCAATTTAAAGTAAGACTCTGCATTTGTATTAGCTCTGATAAGAGATAAGAAACCGTGACCTTCGAGGAGATAGTCCGGGGAACGGTTTCTTTCGTGGAAAATACGTGCATCACAACATATAGTAATCAGATTAGGAATCAGCGCTGAAATAAAGAAATAAACATGGACAAGAATTATATGAGAGACGCCGACATGGAGGAGTCCTCCACAAACGAAGGAGGCAAGAGAAAAAGGGTACAAGAAGAAACCTTAGCGAGAACAAAAAAAATGTCGAGAACGCCAATAAAAACAAAAACAATTGATAACGAGGATAAGCTTGATCTTATACTAAGTATGATGCAGGATATAAGAGAAGAAATGCAAGAAATAAAAAATGAACAGAAAAAATACAATAACGACATTAGAACAATCCAAATCGAAAACACCAAACTAAGAGAAGAAAACGAGAGAATTATAAAAGAAAACGAGAAAATGAAAAGGGATATAAAAATAATAAGCAATAATTTGAAGTGGATCGAAAGAGATAAAAGGAAAAATAACATAATTGTCAACGGTCTAACAGTAAATACAAACGACAATGCAATTTTAATTACAGAAATGGAAAATTTCTTTAAAGAAAAATTAGAAATACAAACCAAAGTTGAAGAAACTTACAACATTGGTAAAAATATATATCTTGTGAAACTGCAAAATAAACATGAAAAGAAGCAGATTATGAAAAACAAATCAAAGCTTAGAAAAATTAATGAAAAAATATTCATAAATGAAGACGCACAAAGAAAGGGAGAAGCAGAGATAACTAAAAAATAAAGCAGAAGAGAAGAAACGCATGGGTAAGAATATCAAAATGGGATATAACAAGATAATAGTTGATGGAGAAACTTGGAAATGGAACAAAATCAAGGAAAAATTAGAAAATACAAATTCAAAAAACTGAGCAATAAATCTAAAGAGGTAAATAGTATGATGACGAACAAGGCAATGAAAATGGATACGAAAACACATAAAAACACAACAATAGAAAAAATAAATAAAAAGGAAAAAACAGGAAAAGAAATTTGGAAAGTGGGAACATGGAATGTTAGAGGACTAAGGGGAAAAGAGGAGGAACTAATAGAAGAATTTGAAATGACAGGGATCCAAATATTAACAATAACAGAAACGAAGAAGAAGGGGCAAGGGGAACTAGTGCTAGAAAATGGACAGTAGAGTAGAACAAAATAAACATGCTGCGGCAGGGGTTGGGTGCATAATAGAGAAAGGATTAGTAGATAATATACTAAATTGGGAAGGCATTTCTGAAAGAATACTAAAAATAGAATTTGATGATATATATGGGGAACGAATATGCATAATAATAATATATGGACCAAATGAAGATGATTCAGCGAGTAATAAAGATCAATTCTCGGAGGAACTAACATTGGCCACAGAGACAGGTAAAGGTAAAATTATCGTAATGGGAGATTTTAACAGTAGGGTGGGTAAAAGAGAGAATAGAAATGTAAATGTGATTGGAAACTGTGGGGAAACAAAAATAAACAACAATGGGTTAAGAATGATAGAATATTGCATATTGAACGATCTCATAATAACAAATACGTTTTATGAACACCAGGGTATACATAAATTTACAAGAATAGCAGAAAACAGAAAAGAAAGACCCATAATTGACTACGTACTTGTGCAAAGAAATAATAGAAAATCGATCACGGATGTAAGAGTCAAAAGAAGTGCGTAAATATTTAGTGATCATTACCTGGTTGTAGCAAAAATTAGGAAAAAGAAGAAGTGTAGAAGTGACAACGAACGACACGAAACTGCACCAGTAAAAAAAGAAAATATTAAAACATACAGATTAAGAGAAAAAGATATAGCAAACAGTTATCACCAAATTCTTGAGGAAAAAATAAGTAATATAGAAAAGGAGATTGAACAAAAAGATATTGAAGACATATGGCAAATATTTAAGGAGGTAGTAATAGAAGCAACTAAACAAGCATGTGGCACGATTACAACCAACGTCAATAAAAAGTTAACTGCCTGGTGGAACGATGAAATCAAAAAAAAAGTTAAATTAAAAAAACAAGCGTGGAAAGAGTACTTAAATAATAACACCGCACAAAAATACACTTTGTATAAGAAGAGAAGAACCAAAGTAAAAAAAATGGTTTTGGAAGCTAAACAGAAGGCATGGGAATGTTTTGGGAAAAAAATGGAGGAGACAAATAAAGGAGATCGCAAGCTATTTTCTATAGCAGTGAAGACAATAAGAAAAGGAAAAGAAAAGAAATTGACGACTATAACAAGCAAAGAAGGCGCGTTGCTAAAAGATGAGAATTTAATTATGAACAGATGGAAAGAATACTTTTACGAACTATTAAATCCACTGGAAACAGAGACACAAGAAGGCAAAGAAGTAACAACAAATGACACAATAGCAGATGAAGAAAATGAAGTACTTACGATAGAGGAAGTTGAAGAAGCAATCAAGGCCACAAAATGTGGAAAAGCACCCGGACATGATGGAATAACACCAGATATGATTAAACACATGGGAAAGAAAGGTGTAAAACTCTTGTACAACATTTGTAATAAGGCATGGATAAAAGAAAATATACCTAAAGATTGGGGAATAGGTGTTATTATGCCCACATATAAAAAGGGAGATAGAAAACAATGCCAAAATTATCGAGGTATAACTTTATTGAGCACGGTAGCAAAGATATATGAAAGGATGTTAGCAAATAGGCTCCGTTTAGTCATAGAAACGCAATTAAGTGTATCCCAAAGTGGATTTAGAAGAGGCCATAGTATACAGGACCATATATTCACGATGAAACAACTTACGGATAAAATATTAAGACAACGGAGAGAGGCATATCTAGCGTTCATTGATCTTGAAAAGGCTTTTGACAGAACACCCAGAAAACAAATATGGATAAGTTTGGAACAACGAGGAGTCAGCCGAAAATTAATTGCTGGAATAAAAAGCATATATGAGGAAAATGCAAATTACGTCAGAACGCGAAATATGCAGTCTTCTACTTTCTACACAAGAGATGGTTTACGACAGGGAGGAGTACTTAGCCCATTACTATTCATTATCCTGATAGATGACATACTCAAACAAATATGTACTAAAACAACAGGCCTACAAGTAGGATACTACAATCTACAAAAAGTCTGTATAAAAGAATGTGCATTTGCAGATGATATAGTAATAATGGCCAATTCACCCGAAGACCTACAAACTAACTTAGAAATATGGAAAGATACTCTAGAATCTAAACAAATGAAAATAAATGTCAATAAAACAAAAGTAATGGCGATAACAGAAGATGAAAATAAAAAAATAAATATACGATTGGAAAATAAGGATATACAGCAGGTCAAGGAATTCAAATATTTAGGAGTAATAATAGATAATAAAGGAAATCAGGATAGGGACATCAATGAACGAATAGAGAAAGCACTTAAAGCATATTACAGTATGTGTGCAACCATAGTCAAGAAGAAAGAAATATCCAAAAATATGAAAATGTTGGTATACAAGACTATCCTCCAGCCTATACTACTATTTGGAAGTGAAACCTGGGTTTTAACGGAGAGAATGAAAAGCCGGATACAAGCAGCCGAGATGAAGTTCTTAAGAGCGATAAAGGGAATAAGTAGAAGAGATCGAATAAGAAATCAAAAAGTGAGGGAAGAACTGGATGCTAAGCCTGTATTAGAAATTGTCGAAGAAAAACAATTAGGTTGGTGGGGACATATACAAAGGATGAAAGATAATATGCAAGTAAAGAAAATATGGGAAGCAAGAACATCGGACCGGAGACGTAGAGGCAGACCTAAAGAAAGATGGGGTGACATCATTGATAAATTAATCAGAGACAATTAAACCTAAACGAAGCAAAAATTTTAGCGCTAAACAAAAGGAATGGAAAAAATTTTGTGAATGAAATAGAGAATACCAATCCCGACACCTTACGGTATAAGGGAATTGATTATATATATATATATATAGTATTTGTTTATGATCGTAGGGTATGTTAATTAATTTTGTTTTAGTGTAAGTCGATCAGTAGAAAAATATACAACAAAATGGGTTTTTTGAGATATATATATATATATATATTGACAAAATTTCTATTTTTCTTAATGTCCATTTTTTCTTCAAATTGTCATATTTTTCTCCAAATTTTGAAATTTGTGCTTGGTAAGTTTTTTGTATTTTTTTTTTCGAAATGTTCACTCAAAATTTTGTACTTTTTTATAATTTTCATTTTTATCAAAAATTCTAACTTTTTTGCATTTTTTTATTTTTTCAAAATGTCGATTTTAAAAATATGTTTCTTTTTCAAAAGTTCACTTTTATCAAAAATTTTAACCATTTTTCACATTTTGGACTGAACTCAAAATTAGAACTTTTTTTTGAAAGTTAAGAAGCCACTTTTTTAAACCTTCTTTTTTATCAAAATTTTGATTTTCTTGAAGTTTTTGAATTTTCAGTCTTTTCAACCTTTCAAAATTTCGTCCTATAAAACCCAAATTTAATTTTCACGTTTCGCCTGAAATTTTGACGGTAAGCTTGAATTTTTGACTTTTTGAAATAAAACTGCTTTCTCGTTTATCTGATCCCGATTTGTCCATCTTCTATCTTAAAATTTTTAAAGACATTTTTCAAATTTCTATTCTTTTTCAAAATTTCTAGCTTAGTCTCAAAAATAATAGGAATTGTAAAATGTAAACTCAGAAATTTCAGAAAGAAACTCAACATTTCTGAAAAAACGATCAAGCTTTTTTTAAGGTTTTTTCTTTTTCATAAACATCAAATTTATTTCAAAATTTGGTTTTTTCTAAACCTTTTTTTAGTTAGCATGCAAGTTTAATTTATATTTTTCTTCATTTTCCTCAAACGACGTCTTTATTTTTTTCTTTTGTTTGCGAATTTGGAACTTGATTGATGAGACGTGATTGATGACTTTTTTTAAATATCAAGAAGTTTTTTTTAAGTATTTGTCAGTTTTATACCTACTAATTTCCATTCTATCTAAATTTTAAATTATTTCAGCAAAATCGCGAGTTTAAATTTGAAATTTCAACCGTAAAGAGTTCTGCATTTTGCTAGATGTCCTTTTGACGTGGTTCTAGAAGCTGAATCAGGCCCTAGAGCGTTCCCTTTTAAAGCTTTATATAAATTATATTTCTCGGACCGACATTCCAGACTGCAAATTTATTCGGTCCTAAATTTTGCCCAGACAACGTCTCAATGACTTTTATGTTTATAAAATCATAAATTTCCAACGTTTCACAGCAGGTAATGAACTGCAGAATAAACATCGCCTATTTTATAGTGTTTGCTTTACCCATTAATTAATTAACAGCGACTTCTTCCAGATTTTTATCAATGAAAGGAAAAAACAAACGATCACTAGTAAGAATACGCACCTTTCTCTTGACTAGTTCCATATTTCCGTTGGCACGAAAGACGAAAACCGACCGTATTTCAATCTCAAATCAAGCAAACTGATAATTATTACAAGACACGAAGAGTTCGATTTCTCATTTTACGTTTACTTTCATGATAACCAAACACACATGTGACTTTATAATTAGAACATCGGAGGGTTTTCAAGTCAGTTTTCAGTAGATTATACGCGTTTGGTTTTAAAACGATTTATTTTCGTTGGAACAAACTGTGAATATCTCAGCTGCAATGAAATATAGTGACACATCCACTTAAGCTCCTGGAGGTCGAATTTAGCTGCAGATGCATAAATTTGTTCCTAGAAAATGCTTTAAATTTCACAGTTTGTTGATGTATCGTCTGTATAATCACCTGTAATAAAGATTTTCACATAATTTATTGTATGTTGAGCATTAAAAAAAATATGCAATAACTTATTTTAGACATTTGGTTTTGTTTACAATCAAAATTTAAACTTGAACACTAAAATTAAAATTTTGTGTTTAAAATCGAAATTTCAATAAAAAGGTGGAAATTTCGAGATATATTTAGAAATTTAGGATTAAAGTCGAACGAAAAAAAAATCGATCTGAAGAAATTGTAGTTTTCAAATTTTTTCTTAGTCATTTAATATAGGACACAGAAACAGTTTCAAATGAACACAAATGGAACTAATAGATTTACAAAACAACACCAATTCGGGGATTAAATTTCACAATAAGGACATTCAAGAATTCTAGTAAAATAACCCCCATAATTAGTCAGGTATGCAATGCCAATCATAAAATATTTTAGACATGAGCGTAAGCAGGATTTTCTTCAAGGGAGAGACAACAATCATTCTGAAAAATTCATGGACAAAGAAAAAAGCTTGTGGCTGAGTAATGTGTATTTTTACTAAAAAGTACAGAACTGGGGAGATCGCATTTTTAGATTAAAGTCGAAATTTATAAAAAAGACCAATCTTGAGAAAAAACCTTTGAAGAACTTAAAGAAATGTCGAAATTTCGAAGAAGTGGAAATGCAAAAAATTCGAGATTTTCAAAAAGTCACTTTATGTAAAAAATGTGGTAATTTCCTTAACAAGTCGAATTCACGTAAACTTTTAGCAATGTTCTCTTAGAATTTTTATTTTATTTCAATTTTGCCACATTCTTAAAAGTCAATAATAATAATAATAATGATCGAGACGGAAGTGTGGGCGGTCGACTTTCTTTCTCATTAGTTAATGTGCCAGGTACCGCTTTTATGCGAGAGAGTACAGCCCTTGGTGTGCGGTAATACCTTCTCAATAAAGGGGGTAGGCACTAGGGATGTCTATCTGAGATCGATTAATCGAAAAATTGATTTTTATAAGTCTCAAGGTCGATTTTTTAGATCGATCTCAAATATAAGATCGATCTAATTAACTATTTAAAATTGTAAGAATCGGATCGATTTACCTTAGATGCAGGTCACTGTAAATTTAATAACAACATTTTTTTATTTTTTATGCAAGTGCATTTATATCTTTATGTTGTTATCCACTTCCATATACTAGTAATAGCTGCGTTAATAAGCCAACAGATGGCAGCATTAACGTTTCTTTTCATTCATTAAGTCGTTGACTGAATAGAAAAGATAACTGTGGTGCAGTGTTGCCATATAATTGAAGGTAAAATTCGGTACATATGCAGTTAAAATTACCGCATATTCACAAAAATTACCCAACGTTATTTTATTACCTGTTACCGGTCTTAAAAACTGTTATTTAGTGGTTGAACATGTTACACACGTAATAAATACACTACAAAACTTAAAAAAAAGTTAATTTACTTTTTTGGCGTAAAAATTACACAAGGATAGAAAGGATATCAATTTGAAAAAAAAATTATCACGAAATGTTGACTTTTCCTTCACTAAATCTCAAGATTAAAGTCAAAATTTCGACTTCAAAGTCGAAATTTGGAGTTTAAAGTCGAAAAAAGTAGAAATTTCAATTTTTAAATCAGAATTTGAATTATTGATAACAATAAATAATGTTACAAAGGCGTAGAAAGAACATCGATTAAAAAAAAATGTTTCTCAAACTTCCGCTTTTATTTCAAGTTTTGACTTTTTTCTCAAATTTCGACTTTTTTCTCAAAATTTCGAATTTTTTCTGGAAATTTCGACTTTTTTCTGAACATTTGAACTTTTTCGAAATGTTATAAAGGCGTAGAAAGGAAATCGATTTAAAAAAATGTTATCTTTAGAAATTTCGATTTTTTTTCTCAAATTTCGATTTTAAGCTCGAAATTTTGACTTTTTTCTCAAATTTCGACTTTTTTCTCAAAATTTCGAATTTTTTCTGGAAATTTCGACTTTTTTCTGAACATTTGAACTTTTTCGAAATGTTACAAAGGCGTAGAAAGGAAATCGATTTAAAAAAATGTTATCTTTAGAAATTTCGACTTTTTTTCTCAAATTTCGATTTTAAGCTCGAAATTTTGACTTTTATCTCAGAATTTTGACTTTTTTTCTCAAAATTTCGACTTTTTTCTCAAAATTTTACCTTTTTTCTCAAATTTAGATTTTTTTAGAAATTTCGACCTTTTTCTTGAAACTTCGCTTCTTTTTCTCAAACTTTGACTTTTTTCTTGAAATTTTGACCTTAATATCGACTTTAAACACAAAATTTTGACTTTTTTTCTCAAAATTTCGACTTTTCTCGCAAATTTCGATTTTTGTTTCGAAATTTCAACTTTTTTCTCGAAATCTTAGCTATTTCCTCAAATTTCGATTTTTTCCTCATAATATTTTAAAATGTTGACCTTTTTCTCGAAATTTCGACCTTAAACTCAAAATTTCGACTCTAAACTCAAAATTTCGACTTTAAACTCAAAATTTCGGCTTTTCTTTCTCAAAATTTTGATTTTTCTCGCAGATTGCGACTTTTTTTTTTAAATTTCAACTTTTTTTTGAAAATTTCGATTTTTTTTTCGCGAAATTTTGAAATTTTTCTCGAAATTTCGATTTTTTTTCTCGAAATATCTCGAAATTTCGACTTTTTTCTCAAATTTCGATTTTTTTTCAAAATTTTGACCTTCCAATATTTTTCTCAAATTTTTGACTTTAAACTCAAAATTTCGACTTTTTTTCTCAAAATTTCGACCTTTCTCGCAAATTTCGATTTTGTTCTCAAAATCTCGACTTTTTTTTTAAGTTTAGACTTTGTTCTCGAAATATTTCGAAATTTCGACGCTCTTCTCAAATTTCGACTTTTTTCTCGAAATTTTTACTTTAATATCGAAATTTCGACATTTTTCTCGAAATGTCGACTTTAAACTCACAATTTCGACTTTAAATTTAAAATTTCAACTTTTTTTTTCTCAAAATTTCGATTTTTTCTTAAATTTCGACTTTTTTCTCAAAATTCAACTTTTTTTTCTGGAAATTTCGACTTTCTTCTGAAAATTTCGACTTTTTCGAAATGTTACAAAGGCGTAGGAAGAACATCAATTAAAAAAATTAAAGTCAAAATTTCGATTTTTTTTTCGAAATTTCAACTTTTTTTCTCGAAATTTAGACATTTTTCTGGAAGTTTTGAATTTAATATCAAAATTTTGACTGTTTTTCGAAATTTCGTCTTTTTTTTCTCAAAATTTCGACTTTGATTAAAATCTCGACTTTTTTCTTAAATTTCGACTTTTTTCTCGAAATATTTCAAAATTTCGACTATTTTTTCTCAAATCTTCGACTTTTTTCTCGAAATTGCGACTTTTTCCGCAAAGTTTCGTTTTTTTTTCCCAAATTTAAACTTTTTTCTCGAAATTTTGACCTTAATATCGAAATTTCGACATTTTTCTGGAAATTTTGACTTTAGAGTCAAAATTTCCACTTTTTTTCTTGAAATTCGACTTTTTTCTCGAAATTTCGATTTTTTTCGAAATCTCGACTTTTTTCTCAAATTTCGACTTTTTCTCCAAATATTTCAAAATTTCGACTTTTTCTCGAAATTTCGACATTTTTCTCATATTTAGACTTTTTTCTAGAAATTTCTACCTTAATCTGAAAAGTTCGACTTTTTTCTCGAAAATTCGTTTTTTTTTTCTCTCAATTTACGACTTTTTTCTCAAATACCGTCTTTTTTCTCGAAATGTTGACCTTAATATCGAAATTTCGATATTTTTTTCGAAATTTCAACTTTAAACTCAAAATTTTGATCATGTTCTACAAAAATTTTTTCTCGAAATTTCTACTTTAATCTGAAAAGTTCGACTTTTTTCTCGAAAATTCGTTTTTTTTTCTCTCAATTTAAGACTTTTTTCTCAAATACCGACTTTTTTCTCGAAATGTTGACCTTAATATCTAAATTTCGACATTTTTTTCGAAATTTCGACTTTAAACTCAAAATTTTTTGATCATGTTCTACAAAATTTTTTTCTCGAAATTTCGACTTTTTTCTCAAAATCCAACTTTTTTCTCGAAATTTTGATCTTAATCACGGTATTTCGATTTAAAACTCGAAATTGCGACTTTTCTCTCGAAATTTCAACTTTCTTCTCGAAATTTCAACTTTAATCTCGAAATTTCTAAAAAAAGACCAAAATTTGATGATTAAAAATAGCAATTATTAAACGCACCCTACTACCAATTGTCAAGATTGTTGGGGAAGTAGAGTAGTGGGATGTAACTGTCATCTGCCTAATTTAACCATAGAGTGTGCGTATTATAGAGCGACTTATTCCCGTAATTTCGGGAAAAAATTCAATATCAAAGTCGAAAATCCAAGATTAAAGTCGAAATTTCGACATTAATCTCGGAATTTTAGGAAAAGAGTAAAAATTTCAAGAAAAAAGCCGAATTTTCGAGAAAAAAGTTGAAATTTTGAGTGTAAAGACGAAATGTTGCCTTTAAAGCAGAAATTTCGAATTTAAATTCGAAATTTCGAGACTAAAATCGAAATTTCAGGAAAAAAAGTCGAAATTTCGAAAAAAAAATCGAAATTTCGAGCAAAAATTCGAAGTCTCTAAAAATATATTTCAAATCAATGTCCTTTTTACGCTTTTGTAAAATGTCGACTTTGAACTGGAAATTTCGACTTTTTTCCCGAAAATTCTACTTTAACCTTAAAATTTCAAGAAAAAGGTCGAAATTTTGGGTAATAAGAAATTGAATTTACGGAACGTAGCATACTACTAAGTGTCAACATTAAATTGTAAAAGAGTTGGTGCTTAGAATATAGTCTTGTATTCTAAGGGTTAGTGGGGCTTAAATGTCATCTGCCTAACTTAACGATGGAATAAGAAATTTCGACTTATCCTGAAATTTCGTGAAAAAAAGTTGAAATTTCGAGATTAAAGCCGAAATTTCGACTTTATCTATGAAATTTCCTCAAAAAAGTCGAAATTTGGAAAATAAAGCAGAAATTTTCACTTTAATCTCTTAATTTCCAGTTTGAATCTCCCATTTCTAAATATATTTTTATAAATTAATGCCCAAAAATACATAAATAAAAAACAAAGCAGAAAATGAATATGTATCGTATTTTTCTAATTAGGAATAAATAATTAAAATATAAATATTAGTCTTTAAAATTCAAGAAAAAACTTTCAAAATTAAACTTAGCCAATTCATCATTATTATTCAATTTTTCTTTTATTAGAAATGTTTAGAAAATTCACCAATAAGGCGATTAATCGGAAATCGATCTTTCAGCACTCAATTTTATCGGGAATCGATACTTTTGCTCACGATTCGAATCGATCCAAAAATCGATTATTTTAAAAAGGAATCGACAACCCTAGTAGGCACATTTAAGGTTTTCTTTTGTGGAAGTTTGTCGCTTGATGGCTATAAAAGAACTGCTTACACCTCGTCTCTGTTGCTACCATCCCTTCACTCATCGATTGCCAATGCGCGAGTAAACAATGATTGTATTGGTAAGTTTTCTATTTTTTTATTTGCGATATTTTTTTATCTTTTAATTTATTTAAAACTAAATTTTGATTTGCAGGTATTATTTTGTTGTAATTATACATGCAGCTGTTTAATTCACCAATTTATCAATTTTCTAATCTCTTGTTAGTTATATTAAGAGATCATAGACTGTATTGTTGGTTTTTTTGTTTAAATTTTTCTTTGTTTGCAGATTGTACTCCAAGTTTTCACCAGTAGGGAATAATTTTGACATTTTGTATTCATGTTTTTTTTTATTGATGTTTTTTTGTGTATTTTTTAATATTTCTAATTATTTACTATTAATTTTTAGATTGGTGTTATTTAGTGGCATGTCACAATTTCAAATAAATGTAATATAAACAGAATTTGTCATTTTATTTCGTTTATTTCAAGATTCTAAAAATTATTTTGCAAATTTCGATTTTTTTTTAGAATTTTTTTCTTAATCAACTATAAAATTAAACCTTTGTCACTAAGTTTGAAAACTTCAATTTTGTGAAATAAAATTTTCGGAGAAAAGTGAAAATTGAAAAATTCTAACAATTATCTCACAAATCTGGATTAAATCTCGGAATTCACTCTTCTTAAAATTGCAGTAAAATCAAAACTTTTTGATTAAATCAGAACAAAAAACAACAAAACAAAAATGTTCTTGATTTTTCAAGAGCGTACAGTTGAAATTTTAACTTAAAAATAAACATCTCGAGATTAAGTTCAAACGTAGCGATTAAGTAAAAAAACTTGCTTTCTACAAAGCAATTCTCGAAAGTTTTAATTTAAAGTTGAGATCTAGAAAATATCTCGAAATTTCAAGACGCAATTTCAAAATGTCTAAACAAAATTTACCCCCAAATTTCTCTAAAAAGTCGTAGTTTATAATGGAGCCAACGTTTCGTGTTCAAAACAGAAATCTTTAAAATGAAAAATATTTAAAAATGTATATATTACTAATTTGACATCTAATTTGAGAAAAAAAACTGATTTACATTGAAATTTTGCAGAAACCACTCTATATTTCGAAAAGACTAATAAGTTTTGGTTTATTATCGAATCCGATTAGACAGCTGAAATTTCAAGGTTAAACCTGAAATTTTGAGAAATATTTTTCTTTAATAAATTTTACTTTTTTCGAAATTTGGACTTTTTTCTCAAAATGTTGAATTTTTTTGGTGGACCGGACTGGTCCTTGGTTATCTTCAGAAATTGAAATACAAATCTTGTCCCCTAAAACCAAAGGTTAAAAAACACAACAGAGGTTGCTCTAGCGCGTTTCGATAGCCAGTATATCTCTGAAGAAGATAGCTTGGCTATCGAAACGCGTTAGAGCAACCTTTGTTTTGTTTTTAATCTTCCTTGGTTTCAGGGGACACGATTTATATATCAATTTTTAACTTTCTTTTCAAAATTTTGACCTTTTTTTTCAAATTCGAACACCGCATTTGAAGAAAAAAGTTTAAGAAAATGTCACAACTGGTAAAAGTAAATTGCAAATTAACGAGAAACAAATTCAAATATTCGAAAAAAGTCAACATTTTAAGAAAAAGAATAAATTTGTATTTCTTAATAAATTTTCGAGTTTAAATATCAAGTTTAAACGCGGAATTTTGATACATTTTCCAATATTCGACCTTTTGCCAAGGAATTCAAAATTTTAAAATTGAAGTCAGACTTTTAATTTTTTTAGTAAATAAAATTTTAACTTTTACAAAAATTGTCTAAGAATTTTAGATTAAAATGTTAGTTGTTTTCGAACTTTTAGGCTAAAACTCAGTTTTTTATAAATTTAGAATTTTACCTAGTGCATTCCCAACTTCAAATTTTTAAAATTCTATAATACCAGAAGATTCTTAATATATTTCGTTTTTGTTTCAATTTTGATTTTTTCGTCAAAATATTTAGTTTAACATTTAAAGGTTTACTTTGTTTCTAAATTTTCAACTTTAGAATCAAAATGTCAGCTTCATCTCGACTTTTTCCGAAGTATTGAGTTCTAAGGTCAAAAAAAAAGAATACATTTTTTACACTTATCTGAAAATTCTTACTTTAATCAGAAAATTTCAAAATTGTTTGACCAAAATTTTAATCACGAAATTTAAAGGATTCTAATGCACAGACCAATGTGTTTGAACAATTATTAGATTCGAAGTTTGGAAACCAAGTACCGGTTTCGATCTTGTGAGATCTCGTCAGTTTGGTATATCCAACTCGAATGCTAACAAATACATACCAAACTGACGAGATCAAACAAGATCAAAACCGGTATTTGGGTTCCAAACTTCGAATCTAATAAATGTTCAAACTTATTGGTCTGTGCATTAGAATCCTTGACTTCTGGGAAATTTTTCCTAGAGAACAACCGCTTCGCTAGGTGGCAGTGTTTCAACTGTTGGCAGTTCAGCTACCTATGATTCACTATACACGCCTAAAGGGCTGCATGAATTTGTAGTCTAGGTTGCATTCTACGTGCATACGAAATTTTAAATTTAATTTCAACATTTTGAACTAGTACATATCAAGTTTTACCAGGAACATTTCTCTCTGAAAATGATAGCTTGGCTATCAAAACGGATTAGAGCAATTTTTGTTGTGTTTTTTAATCTTTCTTGGTTTCAGGAGACAAGATTTGTAATTCAATTCTTGAAGATAACCAAGGACCAGACCGTTCCACCAAAAAAAAGGAACACTTCGAGAGAAAAGTTTAATTTTGCTAAAAAAAACTTGAATTTTATTGAATCAATTATCGAGCTTAAAAGTATCAACTGATCTGATAAAATTTGG
Source organism: Dastarcus helophoroides (assembly GCA_028583605.1). Lineage (NCBI taxonomy): Eukaryota > Metazoa > Arthropoda > Insecta > Coleoptera > Bothrideridae > Dastarcus > Dastarcus helophoroides. The sequence goes on from CM053329.1 coordinate 13,060,008, forward strand.
ATCAATCAACTTTTGCTTAGAAATCCAATTGTTCTAGAAGAGTGGATATTTTATTATGATAGTTGCGGCTTTAAGAAACATTTGCTTAATAATCATATTTTTTTTCGAACAGTTTTTACAGAACGTTGAAAATTTTGTCTTTTTGCTTTCAAAAATTGGATTTTTTCTCTTAAAAAACATAAGTTTTGAGTTTATACCTAAATTTTTAAGATCTAATAAAATTTTGAAAGCTTACCTCAGAATTTCTCCTCCAAACTTCCTCAAAACTTCAAAATATCTCAAAATAATTTCGAAAAATTTAATAAAATTTTTTGACTTTATTTAGAAATTTTGACATCTTTTTTGAAATTCCTCATCTAAACTTTTAACTTTTATGGTTTTCTTACTTCTAAAATTTTGAATTCAAACTTGTTTAGTCTTGTTACAAAAACTATGACCTTTTTCTGCTTTGGGCTTTAATCTTTAAATTAGGTTATTTAAAAGATCTTTTTCTCGGGAGTCTGAAATTTAGAATCATTAGAAATCTGTAGAGGTACTTGTTTATGATTTTTTTTTCGGATCTTTGATCTTTGACTAAATCAAATTTTAGACTTTTTCTAAAACTATTCAATTTTTCTCTCCAAATTTATTTTTTTTTCTAGCAAATATCGACCTAAAACCTGTTAAACACTTTATTTCGAAATTTATTTCGGAACACTACAATTATGATTCACTCAGCTATCAGACGATCTAACTCTCACTATCTCACTATCTGACTAACTAACGTACTAGCTGAGGGAAAGACGACCGCGTATTTATACCGTTCTAGTTTCTAGAACGGATCTCCGTACAGATAAGATTATCGCTTGCGGAAACGTCAAGAGCGCTTATCTGAAATATGATTCATTCTCGCAGCCGCTTCCCATTATCAAATATTTCCAGAGAGATCCTTACACTACGCAATCACTAATACAAGTTTTATAACTACATTTTGTTACAATATTATCTCTGTCTTCTGTTTTAATTTTCCAGTTGAAGATTAGATTAATTTGGAGAGCTTCAACAATTCTTATTTAAACTCCTTTCAAAATAAATACTGGTTAAAGGTGTCGTGAGGAAAAAATTTAAGATTAATATGTGTAGCTGCGCTTCCCCAGCTTCTATAGTAGACACACCACTCGTTTCAAATTAAAAGATGTTTGTCGCGGTTCATACTTTTTTTTTAATTCTCATAGTGCTTTTTATTCTATTTATTCATTTCTCTATTTTTTTTTTCACTTTTGTGACTAACCTAAAATTTTCAGCACTTGATGTGGTTTTAATCAACTTGAAGATTGGGCACCACCGGTATAGAAGTACCTCACGAAGCAAGATCGTTAGCAAGTTACGTTTTATCCCTGTAAACTGTTCCAAATACTCTCAAATTAATATTATATTTAAAAATAGTAAAAAACCTTTCTCTATTTTCCGTGTCAATGATAGGAAAATCTGACGGCGACAACAGCGTCATCCAACGATAGATTTCAATCTTATATAGCTGGAAACTCGCTAGGCAGCTAAATATACACATGATCGCATCAACGAATTTGAACAAAACATCACTCTGCAACATGCACGAACTCTTTAAAGCTTTGCTTATCCAAACTAATTTTATAAATCAAAAAATATGTTTGATAGACAACACTACTACTATCTCCATTTTACAAAAAAAAATGGTTCCTACTTAACACCAGAGACAAAACAAAACAAATTTAAAAATTCTCTTTTATTTTAATTTTTTTATTTTAAATAGTCTTCTTGTTGCCATAAATGCATTTAAATTCAGTCACGAGTAACAGCTAATTTAAAATAAAGGTTGAAATGTCGAGAAAATATTGAAAGTTGTGTTTGCAAGACGAAGTTTAAAAAAAAATTGATATTTCGAGAAAAACATTAAATTCAAGAAATTTTACATTTTTTTTTTAATTCAAACAACGTCTTTTAGCTCCGAATTTCTATAAAATATCGAACATTCCACTTTTTCCTGAAAGCTTCAACATTTCTACAAAAAAACATTGAATATTTCAAAATTGTTACATGCAATCGGTAGTGAATTTTGTTAACGTTAGTGTCTCACTGAATTATCTCTTCTTCTTTTTTTTTTTTTGTTAGGAAATAGTCTTGTGTTTTCTGTTATAAAGCCTCTTGTGATGCGAATGTCCAGCTTTCATAACATCTCTTAGGTGGCCTGCCAGGAAGTGTTTGTGATGTAGGTTTCTTCTTTTGCCCACTTTGCCCGTCTGTCGTCCCCCATTCTGTCGACGTGGTCTCTCCAATGTCTTCGTCCTGATCTTATAAATCTAACAACGTCTTGAATATCTAGTTCTTTTCATATTACAGCACTCCTAATTTTATCACGCAACGTCACTCCTTTAATCGATCTCAATACTCATTGAATTATCCGTACACTTTATTTGTTCATTTGAACTATAACCTACTTATGTCATTTTTTTGAAGCTATTGTCATGTTAAAAGCATTTTTGTTAATTATTTTGTACTTTTTTGGATTTTATTTTAAATATCAAACTTCATGCTCAAGTAAGTGCCTGGAAATTCCATCAAACTGGTAGAATAAAGGAGTTCTTCATATGGTATTTATTAGACCTCAATTGCAGCAATATATCGATATTCGTATGATGCAATTAGAGATAGTGAAAATGAATTACCCGAAAATTTAATCGAAGGAATGTCAGAGAATCGAACTAATGGAAATCAGACTATTAAAGTTAGAAAAAGTAAGTGACATTTTCTGCTTTGCAATACTAAGAATAGTTGGAAGACTCCAACAGTTTACGAAGACTAGCATTTTTAAAATTTAAAAGAAATTAAGGACATAAATTGTGTTTGCAGTGAAACCTGAAAACCATTATGAAATTAAAACAGGTGATGTCAACAGAATTAACAACAAATTCAGTCGAAAGTCATCCAAGACGAATAAAAGGAGACGAAGATCTAACCAGCTACTAAGTAATAACTTTCAACTGAAAATATCATTTTAGTTTGGAATACGTAACACATTTTCCAGGACTTCAATTGGCAAACGAGTTCGCAAATAAGAACGAATATCCCGATGGGCCCCCGGAGCAACGTACGTAATACCAAAAAAAGTATCAGTCGATGGTTTGATTCTAAAAATGCAACCGAAAAGTCAATTCATATCGCGTTCATATTTTGGAATCCTTGTAGTGTTTTCTTCCTCTGTATTCTCTACTATTATTATTACAAGTGGTTGTACTAGAGACTAGGTTGTACACAAACGTTTGATTGTGATTTTGTAAGCATTGGCGTATATACGATTTTTTTTTAGGGGGCCTGGCCCCTGAAAAATGATGACGAATAAATGTAGAAAATAAAGATAATTTAAACTTGAAATGATTTCGCTAATCCATTTGTGGAATGTTGATTTAAATAAAATTACCCAAAAAGATTTTCAGTGGGAAGTGTTCATTTTGGTTGCTGCATTAATTAACTAATTATTAAATAAACTATTAATTTTCGATTTTTCTCTACAAAAACGTTTAACACTTTCGGGCGTAACGTTTCCTTCGACGTGTTTTGATTTTATCTTCCGAACTAAATTTAAATTATTTAAATTAGAAAATTATTTGTAAATTAGGAATTTTCTTCTATGTCCATTTTTTTTTCAAAATGTGAATCTCGAAATTTCGATTTCCTTATAAAAGTTCATAAATTTTACACTTTCAATTTCTTCTGACATTTTTCACGTAAGTAAAAGTTTCGACCTTTTCAAGAAATTTGGAGTATTTTTGACGCCTGTAGTTTTTTTCGAAGCTTCAATTTTTAACCTGAAAATTTGCTAAAGCCCCATTTTTTAATCAAAATTGTAATTTTTTTTAAAATGGCGATTTGAATTGCAGTTTTGACCTTTTCCCTCAAAATGTTGACTTTATGATCAATACGTTATTTCAGAACGATTTTCAGTTTTTTTTCTAAATGTTAACTTTAAATTTAATTTCCCGACACCTTACGGTATAAGGGAATTGATTATATATATATATATATATATATATATATATATATATATATATATATATATATATATATATATATATATATATATAAATTTAATTTCAATTTTTTTTAATAGTATTCTATTTTACACTTTCATGTAAAATTATATTTTCAATGCAAACGCTAAATTTAGATTTCCTCTTCATATTTCTTTTTCGTCACATCAATTTTAATTTCCAACTTAATTAAATATTTTCTATAACATCAGATTTTTCCGCAAAGGATATTTTTCTCTTCCACTTCCACTTAAGAATCGAAATGTCGAGAAAATTATTAAATAAATTCTAAATTTTTTAAAAAATTGACTTTGTTCTAAATATTTCTAGATTCATTTTCTTTTATATATTTTTGTTTTGAATTCAACCTCAAAATTTCAACTGATTCTCAATATTTTTAAAATATTTGGTATTCGATTTTTTTAATTTTGAATTTTTTACAGTTTCAGCTTTTACTTTTGTTAATTTTTTACTTTAAAGTGAAAATTACGTCTTTGCTTTTTTATTTTTTAAAATTTTGATTTCATAATATCCAAATTTGTTAAGAACAGCCGACGAGTTATACGCGAATTGTACTTAACCGACGACGTACGATTAAACTAGCAATTTAAGTTTACAGATCGTCTTCAATCACCTTGAATCATTAAAAAAAATTAAACGATCTATTGCCCTATTTAACATAGATGTTACAAATTTTGTAGTTAAAATAATGCATATTCATAGGTATCTAGAATGGGGCAGGGTGGGGTACTTGCCCCCTGGCTCTTGAAGCCGCCGAAAATTTATATTCAATTGAAATTTCCATTTTTCAATTTCAATTTTTTTCACATTTCGTGATTTTTTTTTAAAATATCTTTAATTTATGGCACATGCTGGCTTTCTCTGGAAAATTTCGAATTTTCATAAAATTTAGAATTTTTTTTAGAAATTTTGATTTTTTTGGAAATTTCGATCTTTTTCTCGAAATTTCAATTTTTTTTCAAAATCTGTTTTAGGCTTTTGTGATTCCATGTGTCCATAGTTTTCTCAAAATTGGTTTTTTTTTTAGTAATTTTAATTCTATTTCAAATATAATCGTTTATGTTCCTGAAAATCTCAATATTTTCGTCCAAGTTTCTTTTTATCTGAAAATTTTGACTTTTTTTCAGAATTTGTCTGTTTATAAACAAAAATTTTCAAAATTAAACCATTTTATCAAAATTTAACTGTCATCAAATCAACTTTCTGTGCAAAATTGCTAATTTTTTCGACGTTCTCTGAAAAATTTTTTCACTTGAATATTTGAAACCGATTTCTCAAAATTCCGCCTATTTCTACAAATTTCTTTATTTTTCTTAACATTTGGGTTTTTATGAAAATTTATAGAATCTAATTTTCCAGATATTTTAACTAGTTTCTTAGAGTTTGCTTTTTTCGAAATTTTGACTGTTTTCTCAAAATTTGATACTGAATATTTCCTATAGTTTTGACTCTTTGCTTGAAATTTGTTTTCTTTTCGAAATCTTAGCTTTTCTTCTTTAAATCTGTCTTTTTCTTAAAAGTTTCCCTATCATCAGAAATTCAAAATTTCGGATTTATTCTCAAAATTCTTTTTTTTGGAATGTTCTTCCAAAAATCGTTTTTTTTTTCGATATTTCGCCACTTTTCTCAATACGTATTCAGGTTGTTTGGAAATTCTGCTATTTTCCTTAATATTTTCTTTTTTCTTCTAGATATTTCGACTTTTTCAAATTACACTTTCCGGAAACCTCAAAATGCACCTATCTCAAAATATGCCTCATTTTTCACATTTTGACTTTTATCTCGAAATATTTTATGTTTTTAGAGATGTAGACGTTTTCCCCGACATTGGCTCTTTTTGAAATTTCTACTTTCTCTAAATTCATTTATGTTCTCTAAATTCGATCGGAATGTTAATAAAAAAGCAACCATATTGAGAAAATATTTTTGTATTTAGAGAAAAAAATTGAATTTCTTTACCAAACTTTAAATATAATGGTAACATTAAAAAAAAAAAGTAAATATTTCAAATAGAAAATTTTGGCCAAATTGCAATTTTTTTGTCTTTATTCGATTTTTCGACAGTTTTCAAATTTTTCCAGAAGGGGATTTGATTTTCTGAAAGTTTTGACCTTTTCTCGAAACTATAACTTTTTCTGAATTCTACTTTTTCCGCTCTTTCTTTCCTTTTCTTGTAAATTTGATTTTTTTTTTTATAAATGTCTATCATTTTCTCGAGATTTTGTTACTATTTTTCGAAATTCGTTTTTATTAATGTTCAGTTTTTTCTGATTTTTTTAATTTGACTTTGTGGATTATCACTTGTTATACCAATCTTGTCCTCTGAAACCAAGAAAGATAAAAATACAACAAAAGTTGCCATAACTCGTTTCAATAGCCAAGCCACCTTCTTTGGAGATATCAGTATGTTTCTGAAGATGATAGCTTGGCTATTAAAAAGCGTTAGAGCAATTTTTTAATCTTTCTTGATTTCAGGGGACAATTTTGGAAGATAACCAAGAACAAGTCATTCCACCAAAAAAACAGATTTCCACTTGTTTCTCCAAATTCGTTTTATTCTCGGAACAAGATACACCCCAAAATTTGACGTTTGGTTTCTGGAAATTTCTAGCTCCTCCAAATTTTGAATTTTTCTCAAAATTCGTTTAGTTGTTTTAAAATCGGAATAAAATACTAATAAAACGTCATAATTTTAGGAAAAATATTTTTGGAATATTTCAAAAAAAAAGCTTTTTGATTATGTTAAAATTTAAATAAATTAAAATTCTAAAAAAAATATTGTTGGTTATTTAAGTTTTTTTCTCCAAATTTGATTTATTCTGAAAATTGCGACTTTTTATACATAATTTGTCTTTTGGAAATTTCGACTTTTTCTAGAAATTCCAACATTTTTCTATATTCTATATTATAATATTCTGAAAGATTCAGGTTTTATTTCATATTCAATTTTCTGACTCTTTCTAAAAGTTCCTTGTTTTTCGAAATTAGACTGTAATTTGGAAGTTTGATCCCCCAAGCTCGCGCAATTCAAAAAAAAAAATATACAATATACTCAACTGAAGATCTTCTGAAATCCTGGCTACGCCCATGTCTATATTATTCTTATTCTAAAAATCTAGACTAAATGAAAAAGGCAACCTAAATATTTTAAATATATTAAATATTTAGGGCAGTTACAATACTCTGAATATTTTCGAAATCCTAGCGAAAAGGCAAGATGACCGATGGTTTATTGAATCACATGGGATGGAAATATCAGCTTCAGATTCCGAGAATACTAGTGGCCGTACCATAAAACTAATTCCAGAAAAACAAACTTACATCTTACAATCTAAAAACAAAATTTGCACTTTTTTAATATTTCAAGTTTACCCTAGAAATTCTCATCAACACATTTTTTTGTAAAAATTGAAACACAGAACTTGTCCCCTGAAACCAAGAAAAATTAAAAAACACAACAAAGGTTGCTCTAACGCGTTTCGACAGCCAAGCTGTCATCTTCAGAGAGAAACTAACATCTAATCTTAAAATTAACCCTTATATACTAAGAATATTCACTTCGTGCGTGATCGGCCGCACCCGAACGCGCATCCAATCATACACGTCGTTGTGTCACAATTTCTTATCTATCAACCTTAACTATTTTTAACAGGGATGAATGGCCTAAAGGTCCAGCGCAACCATTCATAAGGTTGTTTCCGGCCTTATGGATGGCTAAGCTCTCACATGCATTTAACATATAATTCTTATTAACTACTCTTAATAATTTAATATCATTATCTATCCTATGATCTAATTCAAAAGCATGTCGAGCCACACTTGACTTCTCAGTTCTTCCGTACCTCAAATGAGCCAAATGTTCTTTGAGTCGGATTTTAAGAGATCGTCTAGTTTGTCCAACATACTTTTGAGGACAATCCCTACATGAAATTTGGTAAATACCAGACTTATCTGTTTGCTCTACTTTATCCTTTAAACTACCTAAAAGCGAATTTAATTTTCCATTAGAAGTATAAATAACCCGAAAACCCTGATTTCGTAAAATTCCACCCAAACCCTGCGTGAGCGAGGGTTCAAATGGAAGTGAGACGAATTTAAAGTTTTTGTTTTCATCAGCTCGGAAAGTTGTAGTATTCACCAATTCACATTTAAATTTTTTCTTATTAATAATTTTATAAATAATATTTGGATCGAATCCATTAACTTCAGCTATATGTTTTATTGTCTTTAACTCCTTTCTGAATCTTTCCCTACTAAGAGGAAGACTCAGAAGGCGATGGGCAAGGAAGTTGAAGCTTGCCATTTTGTGCTGTATGCAATGGTTAGAATCGGAAGTTATATAGCGGAAGGTACTGGAATCTTTCCTATATACATCAAATTCTAATCTATTTTTATTCCTAATAACTAAAATGTCTAAAAATGGTAAAGCGGCTTCTTTCTCTAATTCTACAGTGAATTTAACTGTTGGAAAACGTGAATTTAAAACATCAATGAAATTATCTAAATTTTGATTTTTTGTGTCAAAAATAGCAAAAATATCATCTACATATCTAATCCATACCCTAGGAAACAAACTACATTCATTTTTAAGACGACTTTCAAAAACACCCATGAAGAGCTCAGCCATGAAAGGTGACAAAGGATTTCCCATGGCTGCTCCCTCAAGTTGTTCATAAAATTCGTTATTAATTTGGAAATAATTTTGATCCATACATATTTTCGTTAATGAAATATATTCGTCAATAATTTTGCCTGAAAGGTTATTAGATTCCAACAGATCTCGAAGGTATAATAAAGTTTGAGGAATGGGTACACTGGGAAAGAGGGAAGAAACATCAAAAGAAACCAGCATTTCACCTTCCAACAACTCTTCATTCTGAATTTTCTGTACGAACTCTTGGGAATTTCCCAAGAGTTCGTACAGAAAATTCAGAATGAAGAGTTGTTGGAAGGTGAAATGCTGGTTTCTTTTGATGTTTCTTCCCTCTTTCCCAGTGTACCCATTCCTCAAACTTTATTATACCTTCGAGATCTGTTGGAATCTAATAACCTTTCAGGCAAAATTATTGACGAATATATTTCATTAACGAAAATATGTATGGATCAAAATTATTTCCAAATTAATAACGAATTTTATGAACAACTTGAGGGAGCAGCCATGGGAAATCCTTTGTCACCTTTCATGGCTGAGCTCTTCATGGGTGTTTTTGAAAGTCGTCTTAAAAATGAATGTAGTTTGTTTCCTAGGGTATGGATTAGATATGTAGATGATATTTTTGCTATTTTTGACACAAAAAATCAAAATTTAGATAATTTCATTGATGTTTTAAATTCACGTTTTCCAACAGTTAAATTCACTGTAGAATTAGAGAAAGAAGCCGCTTTACCATTTTTAGACATTTTAGTTATTAGGAATAAAAATAGATTAGAATTTGATGTATATAGGAAAGATTCCAGTACCTTCCGCTATATAACTTCCGATTCTAACCATTGCATACAGCACAAAATGGCAAGCTTCAACTTCCTTGCCCATCGCCTTCTGAGTCTTCCTCTTAGTAGGGAAAGATTCAGAAAGGAGTTAAAGACAATAAAACATATAGCTGAAGTTAATGGATTCGATCCAAATATTATTTATAAAATTATTAATAAGAAAAAATTTAAATGTGAATTGGTGAATACTACAACTTTCCGAGCTGATGAAAACAAAAACTTTAAATTCGTCTCACTTCCATTTGAACCCTCGCTCACGCAGGGTTTGGGTGGAATTTTACGAAATCAGGGTTTTCGGGTTATTTATACTTCTAATGGAAAATTAAATTCGCTTTTAGGTAGTTTAAAGGATAAAGTAGAGCAAACAGATAAGTCTGGTATTTACCAAATTTCATGTAGGGATTGTCCTCAAAAGTATGTTGGACAAACTAGACGATCTCTTAAAATCCGACTCAAAGAACATTTGGCTCATTTGAGGTACGGAAGAACTGAGAAGTCAAGTGTGGCTCGACATGCTTTTGAATTAGATCATAGGATAGATAATGATATTAAATTATTAAGAGTAGTTAATAAGAATTATATGTTAAATGCATGTGAGAGCTTAGCCATCCATAAGGCCGGAAACAACCTTATGAATGGTTGCGCTGGACCTTTAGGCCATTCATCCCTGTTAAAAATAGTTAAGGTTGATAGATAAGAAATTGTGACACAACGACGTGTATGATTGGATGCGCGTTCGGGTGCGGCCGATCACGCACGAAGTGAATATTCTTAGTATATAAGGGTTAATTTTAAGATTAGATGTTAGTTTCTCTCTGAAGATGACAGCTTGGCTGTCGAAACGCGTTAGAGCAACCTTTGTTGTGTTTTTTAATTTTTCTTGGTTTCAGGGGACAAGTTCTGTGTTTCAATTTTTGAAGATAACCAAGGACCAGTCCGTTCCATCAAACATTTTTTTGTATAAATTTTGATATTCTCTAGACTTTTTTCAAAGTTTAAAGTTTAACATTCGGCATTTTTTTCTTTGCCAATTTTGGTATTCTTGAAAATTTGACTCTTTTCTCAAAATTTCGGTCTAACACAAAGATTTCATTGTTTCTCCTAAAATGTCGACTTTAAATTTATTTTTTTCCCTTTCTCTCTATAATGTGAACCTTTAGCAAAAATTTTCTCTTTTTGCTCCCAAAAATGTTAAACTGAAACTAGAATTATCGAAGTTAAACTCAATATTCTGATAAAAATTCGGAATGTGAAACTGAAATTTTGATTTAAGTCTCTTAATTTTATCTTTAACATTAAAATTTCGTCTTTGATCTGCACATTTGAACATTGAATTTAAAATCTCAATATTTTCGAATTCAGAGTGAAAATACCGAGATTTTTTGTTAAAGTGTCAAATACACAATATGTATGAAATTCCAAAAATTACTATCAACCAGCAAAACTGGATGCCAATGAAGCTGAATTATAGTAAGTAACTTGTAAGATTTATTTAAATCAATTACCCTAATTTTAAAGGACTAAAGTTATACTACTAAATTATTAGATCAAATTGTCCAAAATGCAAATCCGCCCACAATTCAAAAATGAGATTCACTTCTCACAAAAGTAAAAACTAATTGTCTTAGAACCTAAAAATATTTTGTAATACAAAAGTACGTGCGCCACTAACTTTAGCACAACTCAAAGATAGTGGGTCCATTCTGGCAGTATTTATGGACGGAGAGGTACTTGTATTATTTTATGATATTGCGTCGAGTCACTTTGTCACAAAGCACATGTTTTTATCCCTGGAATCCCGTAGTGCGAAGGATAACTGTACCACAGATTGTTTCATGTTTTAGACTTAGGAAATTTTAAAATAATTTTTGTATTATATCATAAAATATCGGGGTTTCATTTTTAGGTAGGTAGCCAAATATTCTGAGGTGGGCACCAGACAATTCTGGGGTGGGCACGGCCCACCCGGCCCCCCCCTGTATATACGCGCATGTTTGTAAGCTTACCTTGTTACTAGTCCAATAAAATTTCAACAATATCGCAGGAACTGTTGAACTATTTTCTGAGGAGGAATTAATTTGGGAAACGTGTGCCCCCGTTTCTTACTCCCTATGTTTTGAATCTCCTTCCTTACTTCCCTTTCTATAAATTAACTCTTAAATCAGTCAACGTAAACTTAAATCTGTCCACTTTTTTATTATGTAATTATTTTCGAATCTCTTCAAAAGAAGAAGAAGTAACGTACACGTTTCTTACTTCAAAACTGACGCACTTTCCTTACACATTTTGTACCTTATCATAGACCCTCTTAGAGAACAGATTATCAAATACGCTGATACAATTGATATTTCATTAAAAAAAGGAAGGAGCCTAAAGAGCAATTTCTACATTTCTAATTCAAAAAATAACAAACTGACAAATGTTCATCCTCTGTATAACATGGTGACAATATGCAGCCTTGTCTTTAGTCCCTTTTTTACACTTATTTATCCAGTCAAATGACCTTTATACAGTAGTTGACAGAAAGTATCTGTATACATCATTTTGATCATTGTTATTATTTTAAGGGGTGTTCCAAAGTGTTCTAATATTTTCCAGAGCTTTTTATGATGTATACTGTTAAAGGCTCTCAGTAGTAGTTTTGTTTTTTTTCTAGTGTTTCTTCTATTAAAAATTTTCCTGTGGATACCTCATCTATACATGACTTTCCCCTTCTGTATCCTGCCTATGGTTTTCTCAAATTTCTTTCTGTCATCAGTTTAATTCTTTTGTTTACTATATTGCGTTGGCAAGAAAGTAATTTCGGTTTTGTGGTATGAAAAAAAAACACATTTTTTAATGCAAAGAATAGACTTCAATCTTTTTTTTTAATCCACTCGCAAAGGGTAACCCCATTAGGCTTTCAAAGCATTGCGAGTAGAATGCAAAAACAAGGGTAGATGACGATGAACCGCCTTCCTAAACAAGAATAGGTTATAATTTTTGGAGAAAATTCCTTTCGGTAACAAGTTTCATAACTTAGAAGTTTTATAGAAAAAAGAGTCTCCGTAGACAAAAGTTCATCCATGATAGTACTTGTAGAAAAGGGACAAGTCACCAACCATACGCCTGTGTTCTAATGTTACGAGAAAATCGGTTAGACTCTCGTCATCAATTAGGTAAATCGCTCTCCTTTGAATTGAATCCAAGAGAGCTAAAATGTGTTTTGAGGCTAAACTCCAAACATGAGAACAGTATTCTAGTGTTGGCCCAACTTGAGCTTTGTATAGGGTTAATAGCTGATGAGATGTGAAGTACTTTCTAGCTCGAAAAAGAAAGCCTAGCTTCTGAGAGGCGGATTTGGCAATGGCGCCCACATAATCGTCCCAAGAGAAGTTAGTGCCCGCATTCACTCCTAGGATAGATAGATTAGATCCCATCGGAAGGATTTGACCGTCCATCAGTATGTTTGTTGCATTATCCCTTGATGTTTCTTAGAGAAAACCGCGGCCTAAGTTTTTGAAAAGTTGAAGTCGACCAAATTGTTCTTATCCCATTCCAAAATAATCTCAAGATCCCGATTAATTGTCTGTATTTGCTGTTCTCTTAGTCGATCTGAAGCAGCGATAGATAATGGATTGTCGGAGAAAAAATATGACAAAAGGTTACTACCATCTGCGTAGCTGTATATAGGATTGAAAGTTGAAACTAAGAGATCATTTATGTGTAACAAAAATAGAGAAGGAGACAGAACAGACCCCTGAGGCACCCCTGCGTTAATCGCAAATATCTCGGATGAGATGCCCCATCAATGACGACAGAAGAGATCTGTCAGCGAGAAAACTGAATATCAAATGATAGAGTCCAAGAGGAAGACCATAAGATGTTAATTTGGCGAGAAGAGATCGGCGCCAGACTGTCAAAAGCCTTTGAGATATCCAATGCCACAATCCCCACCATATTTTTCCATAGCTGGGTTACAGATATGAGTAACATATGCCAGTAGATCGCCAGTGGAACGTTGTTGTCTAAAACCGTATTGCCTGTCAGAGATGATTCAATTTTCCTCCAGATATTTGAGAATCTTGATGTTAATAGCCTTTTCCATCACTTTAGATATAACTGGTAACAAAGACATATGGCGATAGTTGTTAGCCAGATTCCTTTTTCCTTTTTTAGGGACAGACTGCACTCCAGATTTCCAGATGTTAGGGAATACACCTTTGTTGTAAGAGAGTGTTAACAATTTGAGAGGATTTTATATTAAAAGATGTTTGCTGTGATTCATCCTTTTTTTGCCATCACTTCAATCATGATAATGTTTTTTTATTCTATTTATTCTAAAAGTTAGATTACAAACTTACAATTTCTGCATTTTCTAAAAATAATTGACTTTAAATTCAAAACTTCAACTTGAATTATTCCCTAAATTTCAGGGTTTATTTTTTTGAAATTGGGACTTTTGTTTCGAGATTACTTGAAATATTTTCTTTCTTTTAAATAAAAAATTAAAAATTAGTCACTCGGAGCTGAACCGAAAAGCGAAACCGGAAAAAACCGTTATTTTTGTCGAACGAAAACCGGAACTAAACCGATATAATTTTTTTTGGAACGACATCCGAAAACCGAAACGAAAATAATTACGGTTTGAAGCCCTACTTTTAACTGTAATATCTGTCTGCATTTGCTGGGTGATTTGTGCCAGTCGTGAGGTTTCTAGCATTGTTCTCACATTCCATGTACCGAATCTTATACGTTGTTTCATTTTAACATGGTTTGTGTTATTTATGAGTTTTGTTTCTGTTTCTGGATGCTAAGGTTTGTGGGTAGGTCATTACCCTTCCGCACCAAAAATCTGATGAATAGGGTGGTTGAATTATGGCATTTTGCGTGTTTTGTGGGGTTGCCAGATGTGTCAGACTGTTCGATAATTAAACAAAGTGTTCGTGTCCGGTTTTTGGTGGTCAAGAATTATTTCTGAAGCTCAAACTAGGGACCTTTGTTCGGTAATCGAATACTAGCAAACTGGTAACCCTAGTTTTTAAATTCGTTTACAATTAGGTGATGTGGTGATGCATTATCATCATGCAAAATCCACGAAATTTGTTTGCATAATTTTGGCCGCTTTTGATAAATCTTCTTACGAAAATGCTTCAATACGGTCAAATTATCATCTTTGTTGATCTTTCGTCCTGCTAGAATAAATCTATTATACACCAAACCACGAATATCGAAGAAAACAAGTCTCATCTTTGGTTTTGAGCTAATTGGCAACTTTTTTTTTATTTGGCTCATTTTTTGTTCTCTATTCTGATGCAGGCTGATTTCTTTACATGTCAGACTTATAGACAAACCTCTTATAACATGTTATGAAGCGTTCCATCAACCTGGGGTAAGAATTGACGCGATGCAGCAAGTCCAAATAGACTTGTGCTTTTTTTGCACTAAATCCACCTCTTTTAGAACATGAGAACGGCAACTCATTCCAGACCCAAATTATTCGCCAAAATCTGATCGACAGTTTCTGTTCGTGTACAATATAGTCATAAGGGATGGTGCTACAATCTTATCAACAACAAAAAATTTTGACAGACCATCGGCATGGACTTCTTAAATCATAAAATCCTGATACCTTTCTGACATAATGTATGTCTGTCGACTCTACCGGTTTGCTTAAATGCCAGTCTAAGTCTCTGTAAAAGTATTTGTCTCTGTATGTATCTGTTTTATTTGTGTGCATGCCTTTTCACCTGTTTGTCTGTATTTCTTTCCTCCTATCTGCCTATGCATTCATAAATAGTTATAAGCCATGGTGTAACCCAGGGGTCGACAAACTTTTAAGCCAAAAGAGCCACCGGCAATAAAAATAAATTGGTTTCATGAATTTCAAAGAGCCACAAATTTTTATTTCTGATTTTACATTTTATTTCAAAATCACATCAAATAAATCTGACCAAATATGGGGCAGGGAGAGACCCCTCCGACTCATGTAGTCAAACGAAAACATATTCAGCCCAAAGACCTTTTATTTCTCAAAATTTAGAGCTTTATTTTAAATTTTGCCTTTTTCTCGCAAATTCGACTTTTTTAACTATTGTCTGAATTCGTCTTTTTTTTTACTATGTATTTAGACTTTTTTCCATAAATCTACATCTCTTCTCAAAACTCGACAATCGGTGAAAATGTTTACTTTTTTTTTAATTCGACTTACTGGAAGATTCTACTTATTTCTCAAAAATTCATCTCTCTGTCGATTTCGTAATAAAAAAAAGTAAAAATTTGAACTAATAATTTGGAAATGTTAAATAAAATAGTTTTTGAAGATTTCGATCTTTTTCTCAAATTTGTTTTATTTTTTAAATTTAGATCTATTCTTAGAATTGACTCTTTTCAAAATTATATTTTTGTGACTTGGTTCTAAACTGCGACTTTTTCCTCGAAATTTCTATTCTTTTTAAATGACGTTCCTTTTCCAAATTTTGCTATTTCTCCCAAATATTGACTTTTACTAAAGATTTAAACTTTTATTTGTTTTCTGGGAATTTCAACCTATTTCCCAAAATTAGGTGTTTTTTGAAATTCCAACTTTTAAGTGAAAGTTCGACATTTTATTATGTTTCTGCAAACTGCGATTTTATTGACGAAATGCACCCACTTTTAGAATGTTTGACTTTATCTAAAAATTTGATTTTGTTCTTAAAATTTGACTTTTTCTAATAAATTTTGACCTTTTTTTTAAAGTGCAATACTTTTTTCAAAACTGGAATTTGGATACAACGTCTCCACATTCTTTTTATTTAGAAATTAGTTTATCCATTGTCTCAAAATTCGAATTTTTCTGAAAATTTTAAAGTTTTTTATATTTGTCTTGTTCTCGAAATTTCAAATTTATTCTCAAAATTTAATTTTCTCTGGAAAATTGCAAATTATTTATTTTTTTCTTCTCTGAAAAACTTTGACTTTTTAAAGTGCGACAACTTTGTCTAAGCTTTAAGTTTTTTACAATTTATTTTTTCGAGATTTTACAATTTTTCCCAAAATTCAAATTTGTCTAAAAATGTTAGTTTTTTAAATTTGTTCTGGGATTCAATCTATTGACAAAATGCGACGTTTTTTTTCTAACATTTTGCTTTTTTGATAATTACTGACAAATTCATATTTTCTGAAATCTCTCTTTTCAAAATTCGGATTTTTCCGGAAATATTAACTTTTATTTCAAACGAAATTCAACTATTTTTAAATCTCAAACTTTGATTTTTTTCTTAAAATTTGACCTTCTCTGGGAAATTTTGACATTTTTCTTAAAGTTTAACACTTCTCAAAATTGGAAATTTTATTAACATTCCCTTTCCTTTATTTCCTTATTTTCTTAAAATTTTAACTTTTTCCTTGCAATTTTTTCTAAAATTTGATTTTTTTCTACTCCTCTGAAGAACTTTGACCTTTTTGAATTTCAACAATTGTTTTCTGAGCTTTCATTTTTATTGTTGCAATTTCTCTTTTCAAAATTTTGCAATTTTTCCAAAAATTTCAAATTGTCTATGAATTTCAGGTTTTTAAATTTGTTTTGGGTTTCAATCTATTGTCGAAATTCGACGTGTTCTTTCTTATATTTTGCCTTTTTTGAGAATTTTTGATAAATTCATGTTTTTCGAAATTTCTATCTTTTTCCGAATTAGACAAATTTATTTTTTTAATCTCTTAATTTTTCCCAATTTTTTTCGAAATATCTTTCTTTTTCTCAAAATTTGACTTTTTCTGGGAAATTTTGATGTTTTTTTAAAGTTCAATGTTTCTCGAAATTTTCTTGGAATTTCCTTTAGAAATTATTTTACCAATTTTCTCAAAATTCGGTTTATCTAAAAATTCGGGGTTTTTTTAATTCGTCTTGTTTTCGAAATTTCAAATTTATTCTCTCAATTTAATTTTCCCTGGAAAATTGCAAATTTTTATTGAAATTTGGAACTTTTATGAAAATGGTGACTGTTTCCTTCAAATTTTTCCTAAAGTTTGACTTTTTTCTACTTCTCTAAAAAAACTTCGACTTTTTTAAAGGCCGGCACTTTTTTAAGCTTCCAGTTTATTTTTACAATTTCTCTTTTATCTAAACATTTCAAGTTTTTTAAATTTGTTTTAGGTTTCAATCTATTGTAGAATTTCGTTTTTTTTTCCTGAAATTTTGCCCTTATTTGAGAACTTTAGACAAATTCATTTTTTTTAAATCATTTATTCCATTTTTTTTTAAATCTCTTCCTTTTTCTCAAAATTAGGCTTTTTCTGGGAAATTCTGACCTTTTTTTAAAGTTAAAAACTTTTCTCGAAATTTTCTTAGAATTTTCTTTTGAAATTATTTAACAAATGATGTCAAAATTCGAATTTATCTGAAAATTTGGATTTTTTTGAATCGTCTTGTTCTCGAAATTTTAAAGTTATTCTCAAAATTGAACTTTCTCTCGAAAATTGTAAATTTTTTGTCGCAGTTTGGAGCTTTTCTTAAAATTTTGAGTTTTTCCTTGAAATTATTACTAAAATTTGACTTTTTTCTTCTTCTCTGAAAAACTTTCACTTTTTTAAACATTAACAATTTTTTTCTAAGCTTTCAGTTTCATTGTTATTATTTCTCTTTTCGAAATTTTGCAATTTTTCCAAAAATTTCAAATTGTCTACAAATTTCAGGTTTTTAAATTTGTTTTGGGTTTCAATCTATTGACGAAATTCGACGTGTTTCTCTTAAATTTTGCATTTTTCGAGAATTTTCAAAGAATTCATTTTTTTCGAAATTTCTTCCTTTTTCCGAATTAGACAAATTTATTTTTTTAATCTCTTTATTTTTGCCAATTTTTTTCGAAATATCTTCCTTTTTCTCAAAATTTGACTTTTTGTAAAAAATTTTGATGTTTTTTTAAAGTTCAACACTTCTCGAAATTTTCTTGGAATTTCCTTTAGAAATTATTTTACCAATTTTCTCAAAATTCGGTTTATCTAAAAATTCGGGGTTTTTTTAATTCGTTTTGTTTTCGAAATTTCAAATTTATTCTCTCAATTTAATTTTCCCTGGAAAATTGCAAATTTTTATCGAAATTTGGAACTTTTATGAAAATGGTGACTGTTTCCTTGAAATTTTTCCTAAAGTTTGACTTTTTTCTACTTCTCTAAAAAACTTTGACTTTTTTAAAGTCCGGCACTTTTTTAAGTTTCCAGTTTATTTTTACAATTTCTCCTTTATCTGAAAATTTCAAGTTTTTTAAATTTGATTTGGGTTTCAATCTATTTTAGAAATTCGACGTTCTTTTTCCTGAAATTTCGCCCTTATTTGAGAACTTTAGAAAAATTAATTTTTTTAAAATTATTTATCCCAATTTTTTCGAAATCTCTTCCTTTTTCTCAAAATTAGGCTTTTTCTGGAAAATTCTGACCTTTTTTAAAATTAAAAACCTTCCCGAAATTTTCTTGGAATTTTCTTTCGAAATTATTTAACAAATGTTGTCAAAATTCGAATTTATCTGAAAATTTGGATTTTCCTATCCGAAATTTTCTTGGAATTTTCTTTCGAAATTATATAACAAATGTTGTCAAAATTCGAATTTATCTGAAAATTTGGATTTTTTTAAATCATCTTGTTCTCGAAATTTCAAATTTATTCTCAAAATTTAACTTTCTCTGGAAAATTGTAAATTTTTTGTTAAAGTTTAAAGCTTTTCTTGAAATTTTGACTTTTTCCTTGAATTTTTTACTAAAATTTGACTTTTTTTTCTCCTCTGAAAAACTTTGACTTTTTTAAATGTCAACAATTGTTTTCTAAGTTGTTAGTTTTATTGTTACGAATTCTCTTTTCGAAATTTTGCAATTTTTCCAAAAATTTCAAATTGTCTACAAATTTCAAGTTTTTAAATTTGTTTTGGGTTTCAATCTATTGTCGAAATTTGACGTGTTTTTTCTAAAATTTTGCCTTTTTTAAGAATTCTCGATAAATTCTTTTTTTTTAAATCACTTTTTGCAATTTTGTTTTAAATCTCTTCCTTTTTCTCAAAATTCGGCTTTTTCTGGGAAATTCCGACGTTTTTTTAAAGTTAAAAATTTTTTTAGAAATTTTCCTCAAACTTTCTTTTGAAATTATTTAACAAATGTTCTCAAAATTCGAATTGATCTGAAAATTTGGATTTTTTTTTAAATTGCCTTGGTCTCGAAATTTCAAATTTATTCTCAAAATTTAACTTTCCCTGGAAAATTGTAAATTTTTGTCGAAATTTCGACTTTTTCTTTGACATTTTTTCTACAATTCGACTTTTTTCTTTTATGAAAAACTTTGACTTTTTTAAATTTCAACAATTTTTTTAAACTTTCAGTTTATTTTTTTTCAATTTGTTTAACATTTCTTCGGCCCAGTTTGGAAATATTTTAATTTTTATGGTCAATAAGGGTCTACCATGAAGAATAAACCTATTCCTCTAACGGAACGAACGGACTCCGCAAATGGTGAGTGCTTCTAACTACCAAGCTGAATAGATTTCAGCGGTTAGGAACAGTAGTCACCAAGAGCATGTAAGTTCGACCCACAAGTGTAGTTCAATGCCGGAAGGGGTATTAGCCCTCGGAGTAGTTGTTTCTTGTGAATTGGGCTTCAAATATTTAAATTTTTAACACAGTAAATTAATGATGAAACGTCTATTCATGTAAAAATTTCTTTATTTTTCTTTTTTATATTAAAAAAAAAATTATTTTTAAGTATTTCTTCCCCATTGTTCCCTTTCCATGTTATGCACTGCTGACGAGCTCAAATGAGAGCGAAACATCGATGTCCAGTGCTACAACCTCTTTTATGTATTTTTTTATATTTTCCTAATTTATCAAAAAAATAAAATTTTTATTTTTTCCATATCTAATTTTTGGTCTCCTATTTTTCATTATTCCTATTCTATGTAAAATAAACTAACCTTTTAATTTGTAAACTGTCATGAAGTGACGTTTTCAATAAATTTAAATATCACGAAGTCGCATTTCAAAAACTGTTTATAAAATTGTCAACAAACCATAAAAATTAAAATATTTCCAAACTGGGCCGAAGAAATGTTTAATAAATTGAAAAAAACATAATATTTCCGGTCAATAAGGGTCTACCATGAAGAATTTCAGTTTATTCTTACAATTTCTCTTTTCGAAATTCTGCAGTTTTTCAAAAAATTCAAAATTGCCTAAAAATTTCAGGTTTTTAGGTTTGTTTTGAGTTTTAATCTATTGTCAAAATTCGACGTGTTTTTTTAAAATTTTGCCTTTTTTGAGAATTTTCGATAAATTCATGTTTTTCGAAATTTCTCCCTTTTTCCGAATTAGACAAATTTATATTTTTAATCTATTCATTTTTCCCATGTTTTTTCGAAATATCTTCCTTTTTCTCAAAATTTGGCTTTTTGGGGAAATTTTGATGTTTTTTTAAAGTTCAACACTTCTCCAAATTTTTTGAAATTTTCTTTCAAAATTATTTTACCAATTTTCTCAAAATTCGAATTTATCTAAAAATTTGGAGTTTTCTTTAATTCGTCTTGTTCTCAAAATTGCAAATTTATTTTCGAAATTTAGCTTTCTCTGGAAAATTGCAATTTTTTATCGAAATTTCGGGTTTTTTTAAACTTTTTCCATGAAATTCTTCCTAAAATTAAACTTTTTTCTTCTTCACTGAAAATCTTTAACTTTTTTAGAGGTCAACAATTTTTTTTAAGCTTCCAGGTAATTTTTACAATTTCTCTTTTCGAAATGTTACTATATTTGAAAGAATTCAAAATTGTTTAAAAATATCAGGTTTTTAATTTGTCCTGGGTTCCAATCTACTGTCGGAATTCTACGTTTTTTTTCTAAAATTTTACCTTTTCTTGAGAATTTTTGATAAATTTCTTTTTCTCGATTTTTTTGAAATCTGTTCCTTTTTCTCAATTTTTTCGAAGTCTCATTCTCAATTTTTTCGAAATATTTTTTTCTGAAAATTCGGCTTTTTCTAGAAATTTCAGCTTTTAGTTCGAACTTTGATATTTGCCGTTTCTGTAAATTTAGATTTTTTTCTCACAAAAAGTAATTCGCCTTTTTTTCATGAAATCTCAAGGTTTTAGAACATTTACAAATAAAAAAGTAAAAATCATGAGAATAATATTTTTTAGAAATTTCGACTCCTTAAGTTGGTCTTTTACTAGAAATTTCAAATTTCATGTGTTTTTTCAAAATGTTAATACAAATCAATCAAAAAGTTCGGAAAAATATCATTTGAAATCATAACTTTTTGTCAAAATTTAAAACGTAAAAATTCCTAGAAAAATATTTTTGGAAATTTCAACTTCTGTAGGTCATTTGTTTAATGAGTGTCTGGGTGTCTGTCCGCTTTATCTTTTATTTACTTATTTTTTTAGGGGAATTTAAAGAGCCGCAATTTTTTTTTAAAAGAACCGCATGCAGATCGCGAGATGCGGTTTGCCGACCCCTGGTGTAGCCGATTCGTTACCTCTAAACACAAAATCGAACTAACCATACAACGATTTTTATATAATTTATTATCAAATCGCAGATTATGACTTTGATTCTTTCAAAGGCGAATTACGTAAAGTTGTGGCTCAAGTTCCCATTCAGAATAGAAAAATTGGGCAAATGTTCGAATTCTATGATGACAACCACGACGTCTCATCAACCGGTATGTTTAAAAAGGAAAAACGTCCAACTACCAATTAACTGATTTTTATATTTTATGACAAATTACTAGAGGAACAGAGTACGTTAGATACTTCAGACGAGGATAGCTATGAAGAAAGAAACAAAGAATTAGGCTATGAAGCTCAAGGAAAAGAACTCAAAATAGCTTCGAAAAGCGACGAATTGCACAACTCTGACGACGTCTACAAAGAAGAAGAAGACGATGCAAAAATTCAAAGACATGCAACCTTAGCAAAGTCCGAAATATCCACTGTAGTAGATGGGAAAATAATCGAGAAAATCAAAGATGATTTTAATGTGGACAATCAAGGGACACTTTTATCACACAACGTTCCAATGAAATATGAAAAAATGTCTTCAGGTAAAAATTTTCTATTGGCTAATGTTTTTTTTCCATCACCTTCACCTTGCTACCAGTGGCGGCTGGTCTTAAAGAGGGCAAAAGCGCGCGCTCCTCGTGAAATGAGCGATCTATTCTTTGCGTTTTAATATAAAAGACTTGGATTTATCAGATTTTTGAACACAGAATAAATGATATACTAATTAACTAATAATACTTGTGAGTGACTTATAATAAAGTACTCAAACGTTTTATTCCATTATATTTAATATTATAAAAAAATTTAAATAAGTTGGTGCGCGCAAAGTTATTCACCTAGCGTGACTGCGGCACGATGTACGATGCGAATCAATGGCCCAATGGCCTTCACGGGATACCGAGAAATAATTTAGAAAACACCACGTTAAAGCTAGCCCGAGGTACGCCGCTCCGCGCTTGTGCGCTATTGCCAAATGGTGAATAAGAGTCAGAGTTTGCGAGTGTGTATTTACGGTTTATGATGCTAAATGCGGAGGTGCCGGCTGATCTGATTGCGATTGCTAATTGTGCCGCTTACAGACCTAACTGCCAACAGTACCGCTATTCACAGAGATAGCAGTACCCATTCTAGGGTCTAATTATTAATTTGTAAATTTGGATTGAAACAATTTTGATGATAAAGTAATGAACACTTTATTTCTTTAAAAAATCGTAGAGCGGGTTTTGTTTAAAAAAATATTTTTCTTGTGTTTTTATAGAGTTTAATTGGAACATTGTAATAAAACAGATTTTATTTTCAAACGCAGTTTTCATGAAAAAGTGATATAATTTTATTCCTATGAAAGCAAACAATTTTAATCAAGTAACCCAGAGCCGTAACGACGTGCAACCGTACAGAGTACTTTAAAGGGGCTCAGAAATGTCGATAATGTTTTTTTTTTGTACTCGATGAAAATAATTTAGAGATGATAACCCAAAAATATTTTGGAGGTTATAAGATATTAATTAAATTTAATTCGTAAAAATACTATTAAATATCACACCTTTTGTATCACTTTTGTTTCTCTTAAATTTAATGCCTTGCTATGTCACTGGAGTCACCTAAACTCTTAACTACTAATATTTTTGCATCTGCGCACCCCCTGTCAAAAAGTCACCAGCCGCCACTGCTAGCTGCTGTCTTTTTAAAAGATCTTAGCCAATTAGGCCAAACAGTTTTATTTTATACATAATTTTTTTCTACTATTGTTACTTTTTTTTAATTAAAAATGACTAATGCTATATTCCATAACAATAAGACATAATGTCAAAATTTTTCATAGTGTCCTAGTGATTTAAATGTTTCGATTAAAGTGATTATTTAGTTGTAGAAACTCAGACAACTCCTTACACTTATTCAACCAGTTCACAAGCTACTGAAGCAGAAGAAGACGATGATGACTTTAAGGATGAAATGGGAGAAATAGTAAGCGATTGGGAATACGCCTATCAGGATAAACGTTGGCGACCACGTCACCCCAAACTTCACAAATACAAGAACCGCACTGAGTCATCAAGTAATAAGACTTATTTGGATGAAATCAACTTGGATTGTCAAATATTAAGACTTCAAAAATTGACATACAAATCTTGTCCCCAAAACGCAACACAGGTTGCTCTAACACGTTTCGTTAGCCAAGCTATCATCTACAGAGAGATATCTCTCAGAGTATCTCTCCTAAGATGATAACTTGGCTATCTAAACGCGTTAGAGTAACCTCTGTTGTGTTTTTTAATTGTTCTTGGTTTCTGGGGGTAAGATTTGTATTTCAATTTTTGAGGATAACCAAGGACCAGTCCGTTCCAGCAAAAAAAAATATATATACAGGGTTAGGCAAATGTGTGAAAACCCCTGATTTCTTGCTAAACTATAATTTGGACTAAAAAGTACCCCTAATAAAAGTTTTTGTAGTATTCTCATTCTATTCAGTGACGTTATTTGTTTTTTAACAGCTACCCTATTTTTTGAGATATGACGTCATCGGTAATTTTTTTAAATAAAAGACCCTGTTTATTTTTAAGTTTTAAGATACACTTTTTTATTAAATATAATGCTGTAGGATTTGGTGAGCGTGCGATTTATGCTCTTCTAAATATTAAATAAAATAATAAAATAAGATCTTTTCCAATGAAGCAACATTGGTTTTGTAAATGGGCATTACTGACGTTACTGGTCTGATCAGAATCCTCAGTGGATGGAACAAATGCACACCCAGTACCCCCAAAAATTAAATATGTGGGTGGGGATAATCAAAAGACACATCATTGAACCATTCTTTCTTAAAGAAAATTTAAACTCTTATCGTTATTTACAACTTTTGCGTGAAAAAATTGTTCAAGCATTAAATCGTTTATTTCCAAATCAGACGAATCCTGAACAAGTCTCAGATGAAATTTGGTACAGCATGATGAAGTTCCGCCTCATTGTGGAGTTGATGTGCGTCCAATACTTAAATGAAATAGTCCCACGGAGATGGTAGGTCGAAGAGTATACAGTGAATGGCCATCGCGATCGCCAGATTTAAGTCATTTAGACTATTTTGTTTGGCGTCATTTAAAATCCGCTGTTTATAATATCAAACCCCAATCCTTAGAAGAGTTGGAAGATCGAATTAGGATGGATGTTCAATAAATATCACAACATGCTATTCAAAACTCCTTAAGAGCCTTCCTTGATCGATTGGGATATTGTCAGGCTGCTGAAGGTCTCCAGGTCTCAAAAAATAGGATAGTTGCTACAAATCAAATAACATCATTGAATAGAATGAAAATGCTACAAAGGGTATTTTTTAGTCGAAATGATATTTTAGCGAGAAATCAGGGGTCTCCACACATTTGCCCAACCTTGTATATTAAGACTTATTTAGCCGAAAATAGCTTCCAACAGTTTTCGATTATATTAAGTGTAAATTCTTCCCAACTTTAAATTTAAAATTTCTGACTTTAAATATGATAACGAAGGCTTCCACGGCCAGAGTCAGTACAGGATATACTTCTTCCGGGATTGGACCGTATCAAAGAATTACTAAAAGTGTCCAACGTTTTGCCCACCATCATAGGGGGCTTGTTCGGCAATGGCTGACTGCGAAAATAAACCAGATCTAAGACATCGTTGTGCTCGGATATTCGCGTCTTCAATGATCGCCCCGTTTCTCCGATGTACACTAAACTACAAGAACAAGCAACCCTGTACATACCATTAAAACAAAAGGATAAAGTTTTATCTTTGGGAGATGAGAGGAGCTGTTGGATCTTCGAAGATGATGAAAAAATAGGTTTAATGGGTTTAATAATTTTGAAATTGGCTTTTCATTTTTTCATTTTTGCATATTCCCTCATATTCTTCTTTTCATTTATTTTTTCTTTTCTTTGTTCCTGAAGAAACCCCCTACGATGGTGGACGAAACGTCAAACACTTTTAGTAGTTCTTTGACACGGTCCAATCCCCGAAGAAGTATATCCTGTACTCTAACTTCAAAATTGCAATTTATTCAAATGAGTTACCAAATTTTTTACAAAGTTCTCAAGGTTAAATTTAAAACTTTTATTTTGTCCTCGAATATTAACCTGAAGCTAAAAGTGTGAAAGTTTTTATTTTCGAAATGTTGACATTTTGACTTATTTATTTCATATATAATTTTGAAATTGCAACTTGAAAGTTTTCCTATACATTACTAGACCCAAAATTTTCCCTTTAATCTTCAATTTTTCTTTCAGTTTAAACTGGAAATATCCAAATTTTATTTCGAATTTAGAGTTAAAATCATGGCATCGAACCGTTTCGTTTCGGTTTTTGGTTTCCGTTCAAGGAAAACTCATATCGGTTCCGTTCCGATTTTCATTCCAACAAAAATAGCGGTTTTTTCAGGTTTTCGGTTTAGTTCTGGATGACTTCTTTTTTTATTTTTCAAAAGATTTTATTTGATTTAAAAATTGATTTTCTAACCTAATTTAGAAAATGTTTTCTCTCTTTTTTTCAATATTACAGCTTAAAATTTCAACAAAATATTTCTCGATTTTTCGAGTTTAAAAATTTCACGCTGTAACTCTGAATTCTGGGTTTGTTTTGAGTTCAAACTTCAAAAAAGCTCGGAATTTTATGAAAAAAATTAGCTGATACCCGTGCTTTCACCAAGGTGAAAACAGAGAAGGGATCCTTTGGTTATATACTTTTTTGAAAGTTTCGACTTTTCTAAAGAATTCAGTTGTAATTGAAAATTTTTGCTTACTTGGAAAATTTCGACAATAAAAACCTGTTTTTTCACAGAGTCGATCTTTTCTCGTTCGACTTCCAAAATGTCGAAATTTTAACTTGATTTTGAAAATTTCGACTTTTTTCAAAATTTTGATTTTTTTAATGCTCCAAATTCTTCAAAATTCTGTCGTTTTTAGGTGGTTTTAATTTTTTTGGACATTTTACTTTTTTTATAACTTTTGTCCTTGTTAAAGATTTTATTTTTTGAAAATTTTAAATTTTTTTGAATATTTTGAATTGATCTTGAAGTTTGAACGTTTGACCTTATTTTTGTAATTATTGACCACTTCTGAAATTTCAGACTCGAAATTTCATTCTTTTTTGAAAATCTAACTAGTTTTAAAATCAATTTTTTAAAACATTTCAATTCTTTTCAAAGGTTTGAATTTTTTCAAAGTTTTAACTTTTTGCAAATATCGACTCTCTCGAGTGTTTGGTTTTTTATTCAACTTTTTTTCAATTTTTCGCAAAATTCAGACTCTGAAAATGATTACTATTTGAAAAGTCCGCCTTAGATTTTTATTGAATATTCTTAAACATTTTTCGACTTCGTCTTTATATTTTGCAAACTTTGAAATTCAAATATTCTTTTTTTTTTAGCTTCCACTTTTTTCAAATGTTTACTTTATTAATCGCAAGAATTTTTCAGTTTGGCCTTTCTTTAGAATTTTAATTTATTTTCCAAATTCTGAATTTTTTGCAAATGTTTACACGTAATTTCAATCTTTTCCCAAAAAGTTTGAATTTTTTCAAAGTTTTAACTTTTTGAAAATATCTACTCTCAAGTGTTTGTTTTTTTTATCGAACTTTTTTTCAATTTTTCGCAAAATTCTGACTTTCTGAAAATGATTACTTTTTGAAAAGTCCGCCTTAGATTTTTATTGAATATTCTTAAACATTTTTCGACTTCGTCTTTATATTTTGCAAACTTTGAAATTCAAATATTCTTTTTTTTTAGCTTCCACTTTTTCAAATGTTTACTTTATTAATCGCAAGAATTTTTTAGTTTGGCCTTTCTTTAGAATTTTAATTTATTTTCCAAATTCTGAATTTTTTGCAAATGTTTACACATAATTTCGATCTTTTCCCAAAAAGTTTGAATTTTTTCAAAGTTTTAACTTTTTGAAAATATCTACTCTCAAGTGTTTGTTTTTTTTTATTGAACTTTTTTTCAATTTTTCGCAAAATTCTGACTTTCTGAAAATGATTACTTTTTGAAAAGTCTGCCTTAGATTTTTATTGAATATTCTTAAACATTTTTCGACTTCGTCTTTATATTTTGCAAACTTTGAAATTCAAATATTCTTTTTTTTAGCTTCCACTTTTTTCAAATGTTTACTTTATTAATCGCAAGAATTTTTCAGTTTGGCCTTTCTTTAGAATTTTAATTTATTTTCCAAATTCTGAATTTTTTGAAAATGCTTACACATAATTTCGATCTTTTCCCAAAAACTTTGAATTTTTTCAAAGTTTTAACTTTTTGAAAATATCTACTCTCAAGTGTTTGTTTTTTTTTTATTGAACTTTTTTTCAATTTTTCGAAAAATTTTGACTTTCTGAAAATGATTACTTTTTGAAAAGTCCGCCTTAAATTTTTATTGAAAATTCTTAAATATTTCGCGACTTCATTAAAGCATTTCGTCTTTATATTTTGAAAACTTTGAAATTCAAATATTTTTTTTTTTTAGAGCTTCCACTTTTCTTAAATGCTTACTTTATTAATCGCAAGACTTTTCTAATTTGGCACTTCTTTAGAGTTTTAGTTTATTTTCCAAATTCTGAATTTTTTGAAAATGCTTACACATAATTTCGATCTTTTCCCAAAATTGTTATTTTTTTTCAAAATATTGATTTTTTCTGTAATTTAATGATGTTGAAAAACTGACTTTTGAAAACTTCTATTCTGCCTTTTTAGGTTTTCACCTTGGTTCAAGGTTTGATTTTTTTTCAAACTGGGATTTTTTTTTAAATTTCAATTGTTTCTCGAAGTTTCGGCTTTTATGTAGTAAACTAAACTTTTATTTAAAAAATCAGATTCTCCTTTAATTTTTGAAAAACTGAATTTTTCTCAAAATTTTTTCGAACCTTTTTCAACATTTATACTTTTTTTGAAAATTTCGACCTTTTATCATCAAAATTTCGACTTATTCTGTAACTTTTTCGGAATTTGATTTTTTTTTAATTTCCTTGTTTTCAAAATTTTGACTTCTTGTAAAAAATCTGGCACAAACTTTTTTTCTCAAAATTTCGATTTTTTTCAAAATTTTGATTTTTTTTTATACTGTGCTTATGCTGAAACTTTTTTTGTACACATTTACCTTTTTATTTAAAAATTTCCACTTCAGCTTAAACTTTTTACTGTTTTTCGAAGTTTAACTTCTTTTTTTTATAATTCCGACCTTTTCCAGAAAATTTACTTTTTTAAAAAATTCAATTTGTTTTCAAATTGCGACTTTTTGAAATCTTTGAATTTTTTTAGAATTGTAATCTTTTTTTTAAAAAAAATCTAAATTTTTTACCAATAAAATTAGAACTTTTTTCAGAATTTGGATTTTTTTTTGAAAATTTCGACCTTTTATCATCAAAATTTCATCTTATTCTCGAAACTGCAACTTTTTCAGAATTTGATTTTTCTTGAAAATTTCCTCCCGTTTTCAATATTTTTTTCTCAAAATTTCGATTTTTTCAGAATTTTGTTTTTTTTATAATATGCTAATGTTTAAAATTTTTTTGAAAACCTTTACCTTTTTTCCACTTTAGCTCAAACTTTTTACTGCTTCTTGAAGTTTATCTTCTTTTTTTGATAATTCCGACTTTTTCCAGAAAATTTAGACTTTTTTAAAAAATTCGATTTGTTTTCAAAATTGCAACTTTTTGAAATCTTTGAATTTTTTTAGAATTGTATTCTTTTTTAAAAATCTTTACCTTTTACCATTAAAATTATAACTTTTTTCAGAATTTGACTTTTTTTGAAAATTTCGACCTTTTATCCTCAAAATTTCGTCTTATTCTCGAAACTGTAACTTTTTCAGAATTTGATTTTTCTTGAAAATGTCCTCCTGTTTTCCAAATTTTGACTTCTTGTAAAAAATTTGACACAATATTTTTTTCTCAAAATTTCGTTTTTTTTTTCAGAATTTTGTTTTTTTATAATATGCTTATGTTAAAACTTTTTTTGAAAACCTTTACCTTTTTTCCACTTTAGCTCAAACTTTTTACTGCTTCTTGAAGTTTATCTTCTTTTTTTAATAATTCCTACTTTTTCCAGAAAATTTAGACTTTTTTAAAAAATTCGATTTGTTTTCAAAATTGCAACTTTTTAAAATCTTTGAATTTTTTTAGAATTGTAATCTTTTTTGAAAATCTTTACCTTTTACCATTAAAATTAGAACTTTTTTCAGTATTTGGACTTTTTTTTGAAAATTTCGACCTTTTACCTCAAAATTTCGTCTTAATCTCGAAACTGTAACTTTTTGAGGATTTGTTTTTTCTTGAAAATTTCCTCCTGTTTTCAAAATTTTGACTTCTTGTCAAAAATTTGACACAACGTCTTTTCTCAAAATTTCGATTTTTTCAGAATTTGTTTTTTTTTATAATATGCTTATGTTGAAACTTTTTTTGAAAACCTTTACTTTTTTCCATTTTAGCTTAAACTTTTTACTGCTTCTCGGCGGTTAACTTCTTTTTTTGATAATTCCGACTTTTTCCAGAAAATTTTTACTTTTTTGAAAAATTCGATTTGTTTTCAAAATTGCGACTTTTTGAAATCTTTGAATTTTTTCAGGATTTTAATCTTTTTTGAAAATCTTTATCTTTTATCATTAAAATTAGGACTTTTTTAAAAGTTTAGTAGAATTCTCTACTAAACTTTCAAAATTTGACGTTTTTTTCCAAATTTCCATTTTTTTTCAAAAATCGACTTTTTGTAAAGTTTTTATTATTGTTTTTTATTTGTCTAAAAATTCCTCCAAACCTTGATTTTTTCTTTATTATTTATTATTTTACATTAAAATAGAAATTTTACTAAGGCATAATTTTGTTTTGAAAGTGAATCCAGTCCCGAAATTGTTACTTTTTTTTCGATGTTTTAAGTTTAAACATAAGTAAAAACTTAGACATTTTTTCACAATGCGCCCGTTCCAAAAATTTTTTTCAATTTTTCTGAAGAATCTAATTTTACAAATTACGAATTTTTAAATTTTGTAAAATTCAACAAAACGAATTCAAGACCAAAGTTAATTTTGATTTTGAAGTTGCCTAAATTTAAAACAATCTAAATTAAGTCTCGGCTTCGAGGCTAAGGTCGAAATTTTAAGAAAAAAGTCAAATGCAGCGTAAACAAAACCAGATAAAAACTAGAAGTTTAAATTAGACATTTTCCAACGTGTCATCGTTTCAAGTTTACCCTCAAAAATTCGACTTCTATTTCAAGATTCCGGCTTTAAATTGGAAGATAAGTGTTGTATCTTTCTCTTGAAATTTTGACTGAAATTCCCAATTTCTAGGAAAAATTAGAAATAGCGCCATTTTATTAAAAAATTTAAGAAAAGAAGCCAAATACTGGAATTTTGGGAAGCTTTAAGAAGTCGACTTCGAAAATATCATTAGAATTTAAAATTTCGAGAAAAAAATGGCATATTGAAATTAAAGTGAACTTTGAAGAAAAAAAATCAAAAAACTCGAAAATTTGTTCATAGCTTCACAAATCAGATTACAAATGGGAAAATCCAAATTTAAGAAAAAAAAACAAATTTTGAGTGTTTGTTCTGAAGAAAAAGAGTTCTATAAACTTTCTTGCGAAAATTATTTCTTTAGGAGTTAAAGACTTTTAAAATTTTTTGTCGAAAAGTGAAAATTTATGAAAATCAAATCGAATACGAAAACAGCAAAACACGGAAGCACAACGTCTTACAGCATTCAAAAAAACACTAATTCAAGACTGTGCTAAGACGTTATGACACAACACTGTGCTTCAATAATTAAGACTTCACTGCTTTAGTCCAAATTTACAACAACACATAAAATTTTTATTTTAAACTCAAAATTTTATGAAAAGAGAAGAAATTTTTTGAGAAACAGGTCAGAATTTCAAAAATCTAATCTAAGGCGCTTATCCGCCGTATAATTTATTATCGCGGCCACTTCCCATTATTAATTTTTTCTAGAGAATTCCTTACTAATACAAATTTTATAGCTACAATTTGCTACAATATTTTTTCCTTTTAGCTGGGACCACACGAAGTAGAGTAAACACATCAGATAACCAGCTTGTTTTTGACGAATATACATTACAAGATGAAAAAACTGGAAGAATCCCAACTTTGGTTACTAATTCATACGAAAAGGATAAATCAAGAACATCTCCTGTAAAAAACAAGACAAAGGCAGCAACTGGAGCAGCGGGTCGGTATCTGATCGAATTAATTGTTAGTAAATCTTGATTAATTACATTTATTGCACCACAGCAAAAACAGTGGAAGACTATGAGTATTATGCAGATGACGAGGAGTCTGATGATGATAAAGCTATTTTTACCAAACCTACAAAACCAGGAGCAAAAATTGGTATCAACCTTGCTTTTGTTTAATATTTTCTTTGTTCCCGAAACCTATCTGTGCAAATACGATTATATATTATTTTACCACAGATAA